>OZ012740.1:133306953-134506953 GCA_963859935.3 Lathyrus sativus | reverse complement strand
GAAGCGTCTGACGACAAACCGTGGTATTTTGATATCCTTAATTTCCTAAAGAATAAAGAGTATCCGACTGGGGCATCCAGTCAAGATCAGAAGACTCTCAGGAGATTAGCGGGTAATTTCTATTTGAATCCGGATGGCGTCTTGTACAGAAGAAACCACGACTTGGTGGTGTTGCGTTGTGTAGACGAAAAAGAGGCAAAGCTGCTCATGGAGGAAATACACGAAGGTACCTTTGGTACGCATGCCGGTGGACATGCTATGACGAGAAAGCTGCTGCGGGCAGGTTATTTTTGGCTGACTATGGAAACTGATTGTTTCAAGTTTGCGAGGAAATGCCACAAGTGCCAAATCTATGCCGATAAGATCCATGTGCCTCCGAGTCCTCTAAATGTGATGTCATCGCCATGGCCATTCTCGATGTGGGGAATCAATATGATTGGGAAGATTGAGCCGACAACTTCTAACGGGCACAGGTTCATCCTAGTAGCAATCGATTATTTCACCAAGTGGGTAGAAGCGGCGTCTTACGCAAATGTAACAAAGCAAGTGGTGGCCAGATTCATCAAGAGAGATATCATTTGCCGGTATGGGATCCCCGAGCGGATAATCACGGACAACGGTTCAAACCTGAACAACAAAATGATGAAGGAGCTCTGTCAGAATTTCAAGATCGAACATCACAACTCCTCCCCTTACCGACCCAAGATGAATGGCGCTGTCGAGGCGGCCAATAAGAATATCAAGAAGATCGTTCAGAAGATGGTGGTGACCTATAAGGATTGGCACGAGATGCTACCTTTCTCTTTGCACGGTTATCGTACGACGGTACGCACATCAACCGGGGCAACCCCGTTCTCGTTGGTATACGGAATGGAAGCAGTGCTACCATTGGAAGTTGAGATCCCTTCTCTGAGGGTATTGCGAGACGTTCAGCTAGACGAGGCAGAATGGGTGAAAGACAGGTTGAACCAATTGAGTTTGATGGATGAGAAGAGGCTAGCTTCTCTAGCATACGGTCGTTTGTACCAGAGCCGAATGAAGAAAGCATATGATAAGAAGATACATCCGCGAAGCTTTCAGACGGGCGACCTTGTGCTGAAAAGGATTCTCCCGCCGCAGGCAGATCACAGGGGCAAGTGGACCCCCAACTACGAAGGGCCATACGTTGTCAGGAAAGTCTTTTCAGGAGGAGCTTTATTGTTGTCCACCATGGACGGTGAAGACTTTACGTCGCCTGTGAATTCGGACGCAGTTAAAAAATACTTTGCTTAAAATTGACCCGCTGGACAGAAAAAAGAGAGTCCAGGCAAAAATGGGGCATCCTGGCGAACCAAAAATAGAATGAAAGGTTCGGGCAAAAGTTAGGGATAAAATTAAAAAAAAATGTACACCCGCGAAGTTGAAAACCTACACTGGGCGGCTTTGGCAAAAAAGGGTATCCCGGTGAACTGAAAACCCGTAAAGGGCGGTTCACGCAAAAGTTAGGGATTTGAAAAGCAAATGACTGCGGTCCGAATTTGATATCGCATTGAGTATTGGTGCGCGAGAATACCTGAGGGGTCGATTATCAGATACAACCTCTTCGGAAGAGTAGATACCGGGAAAACATTAGAGTCGGATGAGTCATAGGAGGATCAGTTCGTGGTGTTCGTCTGCATCCCGTTGCCGACATGCGTACAAAATTTAATTTGTCAATATTTATGCTTCCTTTGCATACTTGTATATCTGTTTTGCGTAGCTTCCTCTTTTCAGGAGTTACATCCCGTGTACAAAAACTCCGCCCATTCAGGGGCCCAATCAATAAAATATGTTATTCAGTACTTGATGCTGATTCTTTACTGTTTTGTGCATGATAAAACGCCTAAGTTTATTGAAACTAGCATGTGTATAACATCATTGGCCCTTGCCAACGATTACTAAAGCTCTGAATTAACTGAAAACAACGTCACTAACCTGAATCAATTTGGTTGTATAGACTTGTCTTGTCTTGTTTGTGTTGTTGCAGGTTTCATGGCCGTACAAGGAAGATGACCAAGAGACCGCAGTAATAAAAGACTCGATCCCCGTGCAGGTCATGCATGTTCTTCCTAAAGAAGGATAGAATTCCCCAGCTAGTCGTAGCTTATCCAAAGGATATTCTCCAGCAAAGTCGGTTATCCTCAGCAGAGTTTGGCGATTCCAGGATTATAAGGCTATATCCAGATAGTGTATCTCAAGCAGAGTGGGTTTAGCCTCAGAAGATTAATGTTTGTGAGCTGTATTCAGACAGTTCACCTCTCCCCGCAGGGTCAGTACTCTCTCCCCCAGTGGAGTCAGCTAATTTTCCTCAAGAGAATCATCCCATCCCCATCGAAATTCTCTTCGCAAGTGTTTTCATTCCTCCCAGTGGAACTCGAAGATTAAGACTCTCCCCGGCAGAGTTGGTGTGGCGCATTGGCATTTATTCTGTCAGAATACCATGTGATATCCGTTCATTTTCCAGCAGAAGTTCAATCCTACCAGGCGCATCTGCCATTCTCCAGCAGAGTTATATCCCCCAGCAGGGCGTTACTTCAACAAGGTGCATGGTTTAAGTTCCCCATTTCCCAGCTGAGTCGACTTCATCCTTCCAGCATTTATTTTGCTGGAATAATTCTGTAGCATCTGGCCATCCCCAGCGGAGTCGTCATTATCTTCAGCATTTATTCTGCTAAAGCAGTTCCGGTATCTCAGCAGTTCGAGTCCGCATTTGCATCGGCATATAGTGCATTGGCATATAGTGTCATATTGGCAGTGGCATATAGGGTCATACTTGCATACACCAAATAAACACGCGTAGCATTTCCATGTCGATTGGAGCATTGCGTCATTATCGAGCATGCATTTTGAAACATAAACCAGGTTGGCTAACCTTTTGTTTCAAGTATTGTTTCTCTTGCAGGTAGAGAGAGCCCTTGCTCAGGTGAATCACTAAACATTCGAGGTCTCGACGTGAGACATTCAACGAAGTGTCAGCTGTGGCACTGCCCCCCACAGAGTCAGCAGGATAAGTTTCTCTTTGTCCCCAAGCAGAGTTACTTATCTCCCCGCCAGGGTTTCCTGTTGAAATTTCTCCTTATTCCCAAGCAGAGTCGTTTGTCATCAACGGGTTTCAGGAATCAGAATTTCAGAGGCTACCGCCAGTTATCAGAACAGGCATCCAGTGGTTTGGTTTCTAAAATATCCCCAGAAGAGTCTGCTTCAAAGTCGCTGTCACGTCAGTGCTAAGAAGTTTGTGGTTTGGGATCAATGGGGAAATGAGTCCTGACGTGGACAGTTTTATTGAAGGGATTTCTCCGTGTTAGAGAAGTGGGAGTCCTAACGTGGACATTTCTTCCAGGTGACGATATGTGTTAGTCCTAACGTGGACAGATTTGATTTCTCTGTATTGATTGAATGTGCAGTCCTGACGTGGACAAAGTTGGTTACTCTTCGTGCTGGTGTCCTGACGTGGACCATTTATTTTCAGCAAATAGCTTTATTCGTAATGGTGAAAGGGGTGTCCTGACGTGGACAAGTTTGTAGTTCTTTGTGATGACAAGATGCGAGAGTCCTGACATGGACAAATTATCCTTCTTCGTGTGGTGGGCAAAGTATGAGTCCTGACGTGGACGCAGTCTTATTTCCCCAGCAAGTCGAAGACGCGCAAGTCCTGACGTGGACAAGTTTATTCCCTCAGCAGGTTGGGATATGAGGCCTGACGTGGACAAGGCTTATCGCCTCAGCAAGTCAAGAGATCGGAGTCCTTACGTGGACAAAGCATATCAAGTTGTATTCCTTACGTGGAAAGATTGGAGTCCTTACGTGGACAGATCAAGAGAAGTTGTTCCCTTACGTGGAAAAGTTTAGTCCTGACGCGGACAGATCAAAGAAGTTATTCCTTACGTGGAAAAGAAGGTGTATTCCTAACGTGGAAAAGAAGTTGTATTCCTAACGTGGAAAGAAGTTGATTCCTTACGTGGAAAGAGAAGTCGTTTCCTTACGTGGAAAAGTTTATTCCTGACGTGGACAGATTCAGAAAGAGTGGTCTCCTTACGTGGAAAGATGTGATTCCTTACGTGGAACAAGTTGGAGTCCTTACGTGGACAAATCGAAAGAAAACGTGCTTCCTTACATGGAAAGAAGTTCATTCCTTACGTGGAAGGATTGAGTCCTTACGTGGACAGATCGAAATGTGATTCCTTACGTGGAAAGATGGTATTCCTTACGTGGAAAGAGGCTTGTATTCCTGATGTGGAAAGAAAGAGCGTGTTCCTGACATGGAAGGGGTTTAGTCCTGACGTGGACAGATTCAAAAGAAGACGTATTCCTTACGTGGAAGAGTTTGACGAAGAAAGAAGTTCATTCCTAACGTGGAAAGGTGAGTCCTAATGTGGATGGTGGTATTCCTTACGTGGAAAGGCGGTTATTCCTTACGTGGAAAGGCGGTTATTCCTTACGTGGAAAGGTGGTTATTCATAACGTGGAAAGATTGATTCCTAAGGTGGACGATGTTATTCCTAACGTGGACAAGTTTGGTTGAGATCTCTTTGTGTTGACGACATAGGCGTCCTAACGTGGACAAAATTCTATCTATGCGATGATAAAATCTTTTTCAGGATGATGAAAATAATCCCCAGCACGAGATCAATGGGTTGTCGTAACAGTCAGATTCAGCTGATGAATGTCGTTCCCCAAGCGGAGGCACAGTTTATTTCTGCGGTTGGAAAATTTTCTAGGTTCTTAGTATTCAACCGTCTCGTACCGCGAATGTCTGAAGGCTCCGGGCTCTTCACCCAATCGGGTCCAAGTCGCTTGAATAGGGGCAGCTGTTGCACCCTAAAATTTGCTCAACCTTATTCACTTGGTTTATGTTGCAATATCATTAGCATTTGCATATAGAGTCATGTACATAGTCTAATCATCTGCATAGCATAAGCATAGCAAGTCATACAACAGGGTACCAATCATTATTCTCATCTCTAGAGGCCTATCAAGATGTTATTATCCTGATTTAATCTCATTCAAGTCATCAGAAAAGAATTTGAAAGTTGGGGAAGTCAGTAGATCAAGCAGTGAGTATATCTCCTAACTGAGGGTGTCTGAGGATCAACAAAGAAATTGTGAGCTATGGGCTGAGCATGGGGAGTATCTAGACATCTTGGAGGATTTAGAAAGTCATTTGGAGAAGGAAATGAGTCATTGGTGTGGTCACAAGAGTTGTGGAGGAAGACAGTCAACTAGGGTTTCACCTGGGTCAACCCTGGGTCAACCCTAAGTTAAAGGATTGATTGAAAGGCATTGAGGGCTATGGAAGAGATGTGGGGTTTATCATTTGACATGAAGAATAAGGATATGTTGTTATGCTAAGAAGAAATCAAGAGAAATCAAGGAGAAGAGGAGGTTCTAAATTAGGGTTTCTATGTAAAATCCCCTAGTTTAGGTCAAATTTCCAAGCAAGATAAGTCAAAATGCAAGCTTCAAATGGATCCTTGGCCAACATGAAACTTGTATAGTATCTTCATAGATTTAATTTGAGTGGTGGAAGTCATCAAGATGATTTATAGAACTCAAGTTATGGCTCTTGCAAGTTACAGGTCATCTGAGGGCACTGAAATTTGTCTGTGAAAGTTGTCTGTCTTCCAAGCAACTTTTGACATTCAAGGATATTTCAAATGAATTCCTGGTCAACATAAGAGTTGTTCCTCATTGTCTTAGATTTCTATAATGGTATAGTATGCCTTCATATGATTTGTGGAACTCTACTTATGGTCTTGGAAAGCAAAGGGTATTTTGGTCATCTAAGAATTACAGATCATCCTTAGCCTATGCCCAAAACTCATACAAGGAAGCTTCAAATGAAAAAATTCCCAACATAAAAGTTGCTCAAAATGCCATTTTAAGTCAAGAAAAGAAGTCATGGAAGTTTGGAAATGCATGGAACAAGACTTGATAAAAGTTGGTGAAAAGTGACTTAAAAAAGGCATATAACTTGAAAAAGTTCAAGTTGGAAAATGGTTTGAGAGATCTACAAATCCAATATGGGTCATCCAATATACCAAATGGATTCCCAACATCATTTTAAAGACATTGGTTCAGCCACATGTTTGAGTTTAGGCTTAAAAATTGGACTTCCTTTGTAAAGTTGTTTCTTGCATCATAAGGCAACATGGTAAATCTTCACACAAGGCAAGGAAAAGATTGGTTTTTCATGCATACACTCCTAATATCTCACGAAAGGAGATTTTCATACAAATTTACCCAAGGTGCAAGCATGATATGAGATGATTCAAGATACCACCAAATGATAAATTCATGAAAGTTCCACAAGTTTCTAGATCCCTCTAGGACCAATCTAGAAGCTTCTCATTCTGTTAATCCTCACCTACATAAGGAAGTGAAGCCATTTGTGCATTGGTTGGTGATTCTTTGAGCTTGCAAACATTACTTTGAATCCTTCACTCCAATTTGCATTTTCTATCCAAACTCCATTAAAGCTTCATCAATCATCTCAGTTTCTGTTATCATCATCATCCACCATTATCATAGAGTAATTGGCAAAGGAAATTGGAAGGAATTCGTGGCTGGTGAAGGTGATCCAAGTTTACACTCCAACTTGCATGAAGAGGGGGATAAGGTGATTCAAGAAGATTTAGCCACAACCATTGCAAACAGTGGAAAGTACACCATTGGAGGAGCATCTAGAAGCCATTACAAGTCTTGAATTGCAGCACAACTACCCCTGCCATCATCACTTGCAAGGTATGCAAAACCCTTCGAATCTCCTTATTCATGCTGTTGTAGCTCATGTGGTTAAGATAGGAATGCTTAGAGACCATAGGGAATTGATTCATGAGATCTAGGGAGAGTTATCTGAAGTTTGATGGCAGAGTGGTGAAACTTTGATGAGCAAGAAACCCTAGTTTAGGAGATGATAATCATGATAGATTAGTTCAGAATAGTCAGTGCAATGTGGTGAGTGCATTAGTACAAGAATTGGCAAGTTTGGTTATCATGCATGTAACACCCCACTTCCCAAATTAAATAAAATATAAACATTATAAATAAACATCAGAGTTTTCCCCAAAATAGTGGGATATCACATCACCAAATTTTTATAAAAATACTTTATTAATTATTCTCAAAAATAATACAGCGGAAAACATTATTCCAACATTCTCGGCCATCCGCCAAATTTCGTAAAATCTTTATTATTATAATTCACAAAAAAAAAGTGATACGTCACAGGATTACAATAAGTTTGACATAAAACAATTAAAACACCCATATCCCGTGTTACGTATCAGAGCATCCTAGACTCGACTGGCACACCACCATCCAAGCTATCTAAGTACCTGGATTATCTGTACTTCCGGAGAAGCACAGACACAACAACAACCAAGGGGTGAGAAAACATGATCAAAAATATATTGGTAATGTAATACATGTAAACAAGGTAGTAAAACACACCAACACACCAATATTCACCCCAACAACTCCATATAACGAACCTACTGTTCAAATTACAATATAACATATTATAATGCAAATATGCAACTCAACACCATGCATGCGGTACCGACTCATTGGTTCATTCAATCGAACCTGGATAGATCACTTACGCTCCTCCTGAGACATGATCTATCCCCCACCATTCTCCACCAAGGAGTACGGATGAATATCTTACGCTCCTCCTGAGACATGATTCATCCCACCAAAACACCATGATATGCACACACCAATGCATAACTATCATATTTAGGCACACTAAGTGCACACGATCCTCCTGATCATATCATCATACATCAATGCATATATGTGTAGATATATTACACCAACACCATATAAATCAATCGGATAGTAAATAAATTCATACTATAACACCATATATAACCACATCCCAACACCCGGGAACACACGATCCTACTGATCACTACATACATATACGTTAACCAATTGTTCACCAACAATATCAAGGAAAACGAGTACCATCACCAAGTAAACAAGTTCATACTTTATCACCAAGATATAAACACGTCCCACCACTCGGGAATACACGATCCTACTGATCACTACACCATGCTCCGCATGATTCATACACCAACTAATTATCCATTTAAATAATTAGTAACGGAAATCACATACTATCACCGAGTACTCACTCTATAACATTCAATCATCTCCCCTATAATCAACAAAGTCCAAAGGCACTACACTCTTAGCGCACACAGTATAACAGCATAGAAAAACCCCATTCTGCTACGCTCGCTACACCCTCGCTAGGCGAGCTCCCAGCGAATGCTCGCTACCTGTTCGCTTAGCGAACCTCTTCGCGAAGGCAAACAGAACCTACTAGACTCACTCGCTACCTCACTCGCTAGGCGAGCACCTAGCGAACGCTCGCTGCCTTCTCGCTAAGCGAAGTGCTAGCGAGTTGCCTGCGACTTCTCAAGTTCTCACAGTTCAGAATTCTCACTCTTCTCTGATTCAAGCCTATTCTATAACATCCACTTCCTATACTATCCGTATTACGACCAATGCATATTAGGCTTATCAATCTTCCTATAATTCTACTCCAGATCAACATTACGGCACACTACCGACACTTTAGAGTTACTCTAAACCTTACTCAAACCAAACCAACACCAACAGTCAATCAACAACGGCAACATCAAACATTCGTACATCATCATATACATATTATTCCAAAGTCATCACTTAAACAATCTATCGACACATCAAAAAGGTCACACAGAACTTCCCTAAAACCGTAAACCCAACCTATACGCCAAATTAACCAAAAACAACAATTCACCAACACTCAACATATTTCAATCCATCAACATCAACATAACTCAACAATCAATAGCATGTCAATATAAAACTTCATCAACGATACATTCCTACGGGGTTAAGGAATCCCCACTACCCTATACATGTATATACCATTCCCAATCAAGTTTCTCCCCCCTTACCTTGTTAATCGGTTGATCGATGAAATTCTTCCTGGATTTGGTCTCTTGGCCTCCTCTTTTCTTTCCGTTCTTCGTTCCCTTTTTCCTTCGTTCTTCTCACTTCTCTCGTTCTTTCCTCTTCTCTCTTTCTATCGCTCTATCGTGTTATTTTCTCTAATACTTCCCCATCCCTTCATATTCTATTTTCCTTTTTATTTCCTATCCCAATAATAATAATAACTAATAAAAATAATATAATAATAATAATAATAATAACTAATAAAAATAACATAATAATAATAATAATAATAATAATAATAATAATAATAATAATAATATGAATACCACCACCAATATTACTATTATTTCTTATATTATTATAAACTCACCAAATTACCACCAATGATCTCCCATCTCAGGGACACCCACCAAACATCATCAAATACACCCTACCAAAGGGCACATCAACATATAATATTTAAAATAATAATAAAATGACTAAATAATTAAAATGGGTGTTACAACTCTCCCCCACTTTAATTATTTTCGTCCTCGAAAATTATCTGATGGAAATAATTCCGGATACGCTCCCCGCATCTTTTATTCCAATTCTCAGGTCACACTGCCTTCTGCAGCACCTCCCCATACTACTTTCACCAAAGATATCTCCTCCCTTCGGAGTTGTTCCTCGCTCGCCAAAACGAACTAGCAATGCCTCAACAATCGGAATATTTTTCACTTGTACATCATCCACCTGGTTCAATGTACTTTCTCGACTAAGACACATGAAACATATCATGCCAATTCACAGCGACAACAGAAAAACAGTCTAACATGTTACTCCTCCCATGCCTCCGCTGCGCCACTCTGATATAACTACAGAACACGTGCGAACTTCTGAGATTTCGAAGCTCGACCAACACCAGTCACCGGCGTGACCCTCAAAATACATATTGCCTCGGATCCTCTCGATCTTCTCAGCCATCTCAAGCATAATCTTCAAGTCTGAGTACAACACTCTCACTCGATTTATTTCAACACAGGAGAGTCCTACACTCCCTATCTCACCAAGCCACATATAGTGTCATTCCGACACTAGGATGGTAACCGTTATTATAGGTAACTCAATCAACGATAATTAATCATCCCACGCTCCACCTTGATCCGACACCCAAGCTCTCACCAATTCTCTACAGACTCAATAGTCCTCTCTGACTGACCATCAGTTTGCGGATGATAGGTCGAACTCAGCTTCAACTTAGTACCCGAAGCTTCCTGTAAGCCCCTCCAAAATCTCAATATAAACCTCAAATTTCCATCTGACACAATATTCGTCAGTATCTCATCCAACTTCACCACTTTCTCAATATGCATCTCGTATATCCTCAACACGGAATAGTTAATCCACTCCTAACAATTCAAATTAAAATTATGTCTTTACAAATTCTTTGGAAATCTCAACACCAATTTCGTGAAAATACTACCTGATTTCCACTCTAGAATATTTAACGACTACATCAGACTCAACAGTCTCTGATGTTCACTCTTCGAATTCCGACAATTCTAACTAGCATATTCCACCTCTCCTTATCCATGGTCTCAAAAACAATCTACTCAAGTTCGGTTACTTCTTCATAGCACCGAGATGGATACTCCATCTACCTCAATGTATTTCTTCACGAGTACTCCTACTCCCTTCAACAACATCTGATATACATACTCTATCATAACACCTCGTGGTATTATTTCCACAAACCCGACAATCCACTCTTCGACTCTAATTTATCAATTTCAACTAATTCACTATTCAATCCAGATTTCTGACTTTCTCGATTCTTCTCAAGGATATCACTAGTCAGATCTTAATAATAAAAGCTTAACTCCATAAGAAGTATCCTTACTCACAAAACGCATATTATGAAATTTCTCAATCAGTTCTAACTCTTTTCACCATCATCTTCGGTATATGCAAATATTTCTAACTCACTGCATCATCTACCATGTCCGCTTTACTCGAATGGTAATTCAACTCGAAGTCGTACTCTTTTCGAAGTCCCAATTATTTCCTATGCCTCATATTTGTCTTATTCAAATTAAACAAACACCTTAAACTCTTAAGATCACCAAACATCTCCGATCTCAGTCTGAACTTTTGAAGACTCCGACTCCAGTACAATCACAATAGTAACCAACTCTAAATCACTGGTCGGATGATTTCTCTTATACACTTCAAGTTGCCTTTTGCATAATTGAAACTCGCTGAAGTTGTCTTTAGCAAATCCCCTAATTATATCAACAAGCATCACAAACACCACAATTAGTTCTATCGGATTCGGCAGAACTTTCCTTACGGAAGTATATCACCGCTCTTTTTCCAACACTGATAACTCCAGTTCCTTATGCTCAACATAATCCTCTATACGCTTCGAATACCTTAAAATATCATTTATTAACACAACCATTGCCTTATATAAATAATTAAAGAAGATCCCATGCCAAGTGGACAAACAAGTTGTGAGTTATAGCGGGAACACATACCGTACCGCCCGTCCTTACCACAAAATTCAAACACACTTCATCAATAAATAGCTTAAATCTATGTCAATACTTCACCATCTCATAGATAATTTGAATAGCTTTCCAATGCTTCGAACCGCGCGTCATTCCGAGTTACGGTTCTCCCGTTACGGCAAAAACACCAGAATAACATTTTCTGCCCAGGACCCCTTCGCCAGGCGAACACCGCAGCGAATATGGACGTTCGCCAGTATGCTCGCCAGGCGAACATGACAGTCCCAAAATCCTCTTTTCGACCGTTACCCGACTTTCGAGTGTCCGATTTCGATTCCGTAAAAAGCTGCGATCTCGGAATTTAACGTACAACAACAATTTTATACTTAGGAAGCCATCCAACACATTTTAAATCCATGAATAATTTAAAACTCAATTACTTCCAATCTCAACAGCAGATCTTTGAGCCTCCTAATACGATATAACTTTTGACCTTCGTCCCATCCACCACAAGAACTCTACTCGAGATCACATGACCAAGGGACTCACATCCCTCGATCAATTGTTCCATCAAATCATTAACTCTTGGAAGCGAACACCTATCCTTGATAGTCACCCTGTTCACTTATCTATAGTTCACCCAAAGCTTCACAAAACCTTCTATCTGTCTAACCAACAAAATTGGTGCACATTACGGTAGCACACTCAAACAAAAGAACCTCTCTCCTAGAAGGTCTTCAAGTTGACTCTTCAACTTCTCCAATCCCAACGAAAACACACCATATGGAGTCACTAATATCGGACTCGTTCCAACAACAAAGTCAACGTGTGAGCTTTACTTCACACTCCGATAGTAAATCACCTACCTCATCCGGAAACCTCCGGCAATCGCAATTAATTGACAAATCCCAATTTTTCTCACTTTCCTTCTCATTCCAAGTTTCAGTCAAAATAGACACTTCAACACCGTCTTACGCCAAATTCCTCAAAATAATCCCTTAAGCACTTAGCTTAACTCAAGACTATACACTGCTCACGCCACCCAAGCTTGCAAGATACGTTTATCCCATCCAACACAATCCCGTCCACTATTAACAAGAGATTAAGGGTGATCAGTTCCTCAATTTGTTAATAGACAGCCGAAATCATGATGGGGTACAAACCATCTTTACCAAACTATAATATCCCTCCTCAACACACTAAGCCACCACACTGTAGCTTTTCGGAGAAATACAACTTCTCCCCCACTGGAATCATTCCACTTCTACCAATGAAGTTAACCAACAACATGTACCGACAGTGTTTTTACACACATGTCGCATACCAGGAAACAATAACACTAGACAACATTGGCCGGACGGACCGACCTGCTTTGATACCAATTGTAACACCCCACTTCCCAAATTAAATAAAATATAAACATTATAAATAAACATCAGAGTTTTCCCCAAAATAGTGGGATATCACATCACCAAATTTTTATAAAAATACTTTATTAATTATTCTCAAAAATAATACAGCGGAAAACATTATTCCAACATTCTCGGCCATCCGCCAAATTTCGTAAAATCTTTATTATTATAATTCACAAAAAAAAAGTGATACGTCACAGGATTACAATAAGTTTGACATAAAACAATTAAAACACCCATATCCCGTGTTACGTATCAGAGCATCCTAGACTCGACTGGCACACCACCATCCAAGCTATCTAAGTACCTGGATTATCTGTACTTCCGGAGAAGCACAGACACAACAACAACCAAGGGGTGAGAAAACATGATCAAAAATATATTGGTAATGTAATACATGTAAACAAGGTAGTAAAACACACCAACACACCAATATTCACCCCAACAACTCCATATAACGAACCTACTGTTCAAATTACAATATAACATATTATAATGCAAATATGCAACTCAACACCATGCATGCGGTACCGACTCATTGGTTCATTCAATCGAACCTGGATAGATCACTTACGCTCCTCCTGAGACATGATCTATCCCCCACCATTCTCCACCAAGGAGTACGGATGAATCACTTACGCTCCTCCTGAGACATGATTCATCCCACCAAAACACCATGATATGCACACACCAATGCATAACTATCATATTTAGGCACACTAAGTGCACACGATCCTCCTGATCATATCATCATACATCAATGCATATATGTGTAGATATATTACACCAACACCATATAAATCAATCGGATAGTAAATAAATTCATACTATAACACCATATATAACCACATCCCAACACCCGGGAACACACGATCCTACTGATCACTACATACATATACGTTAACCAATTGTTCACCAACAATATCAAGGAAAACGAGTACCATCACCAAGTAAACAAGTTCATACTTTATCACCAAGATATAAACACGTCCCACCACTCGGGAATACACGATCCTACTGATCACTACACCATGCTCCGCATGATTCATACACCAACTAATTATCCATTTAAATAATTAGTAACGGAAATCACATACTATCACCGAGTACTCACTCTATAACATTCAATCATCTCCCCTATAATCAACAAAGTCCAAAGGCACTACACTCTTAGCGCACACAGTATAACAGCATAGAAAAACCCCATTCTGCTACGCTCGCTACACCCTCGCTAGGCGAGCTCCCAGCGAATGCTCGCTACCTGTTCGCTTAGCGAACCTCTTCGCGAAGGCAAACAGAACCTACTAGACTCACTCGCTACCTCACTCGCTAGGCGAGCACCTAGCGAACGCTCGCTGCCTTCTCGCTAAGCGAAGTGCTAGCGAGTTGCCTGCGACTTCTCAAGTTCTCACAGTTCAGAATTCTCACTCTTCTCTGATTCAAGCCTATTCTATAACATCCACTTCCTATACTATCCGTATTACGACCAATGCATATTAGGCTTATCAATCTTCCTATAATTCTACTCCAGATCAACATTACGGCACACTACCGACACTTTAGAGTTACTCTAAACCTTACTCAAACCAAACCAACACCAACAGTCAATCAACAATGGCAACATCAAACATTCGTACATCATCATATACATATTATTCCAAAGTCATCACTTAAACAATCTATCGACACATCAAAAAGGTCACACAGAACTTCCCTAAAACCGTAAACCCAACCTATACGCCAAATTAACCAAAAACAACAATTCACCAACACTCAACATATTTCAATCCATCAACATCAACATAACTCAACAATCAATAGCATGTCAATATAAAACTTCATCAACGATACATTCCTACGGGGTTAAGGAATCCCCACTACCCTATACATGTATATACCATTCCCAATCAAGTTTCTCCCCCCTTACCTTGTTAATCGGTTGATCGATGAAATTCTTCCTGGATTTGGTCTCTTGGCCTCCTCTTTTCTTTCCGTTCTTCGTTCCCTTTTTCCTTCGTTCTTCTCACTTCTCTCGTTCTTTCCTCTTCTCTCTTTCTATCGCTCTATCGTGTTATTTTCTCTAATACTTCCCCATCCCTTCATATTCTATTTTCCTTTTTATTTCCTATCCCAATAATAATAATAACTAATAAAAATAATATAATAATAATAATAATAATAACTAATAAAAATAACATAATAATAATAATAATAATAATAATAATAATAATAATAATAATAATAATATTAATACCACCACCAATATTACTATTATTTCTTATATTATTATAAACTCACCAAATTACCACCAATGATCTCCCATCTCAGGGACACCCACCAAACATCATCAAATACACCCTACCAAAGGGCACATCAACATATAATATTTAAAATAATAATAAAATGACTAAATAATTAAAATGGGTGTTACAATGCACACCAGGTGTAATGCAGTGGTACCAGGGTATTCTAGCTATCGGGTTCGACTACACATTGAGATTCAGCAAAATCTAAGGACATAGACTTGTAGAGGGGAAGAAATGGAGGGATTTTGGTCTTTACAAGTTTCGTTTTCATGGTGTATCAAGGGAGAACGAAGGACTGGAAAATCTATGCATGGAAGTTGGGATTTCAGAAACCCTAGAATTCATTTGGGGACGATGATGGCCATCCGTTGGATCATCCATTTGACTTTGACTCTGAGCCCAATCGTGTGGCTGTGGTTTAAAGAAAAAACGGAGGGAAACTCTGGGCATCAAAACGCCCCGTTTCATTTAAGTGTTCTGAGTGGGCCTTGAAATTTCATTGCTAATGACACCCCCAATAACCAAGCCCAACGTAAATGAACTGGAATTAATGCTATTTGCACCGTTCTCACTTTTTTATTTTTTGTTGGTTTCTAATTGCTTCATGGGCCTGGTGATCCTTGATATTCACACCTCCCAGCTGGTGGCCCACCTGAGATTATAACTGAGCGCCACTGCTATTCTCACCCCTCCCATTTAATTTCTATATTTTGTCATTTTTATTTCCTTTAATATTTATGCATCTTTAAAAAATCATAAAAAATAGAAAAATGCATATTTTCAATTGATTCTTTTTGCATTAATTTCTTCAAAGAGTCTAGAAAATTATGAAAAATAAAAATTGCATTTTCTTTTTCATTTGATATTTTTCCCATATTTTCCAAATAAATAGCATTTTAAGGTGTTTCATTTCATGCATGATTTTGTTAATTTTGGTTCTAATAGTTGCTATAATATTTTTTGTCCATTCTTTTTAGGTTGATTACTAGACATTGTTAGTTTGTGCATGAAATTTAGTTCCCATTTTTAGGAATTAATTTTAGGTGATTAGTGTAGGTGTGAACAACATGAACAAAATTAGGGTTTTAAATCAACTTAGGTGAAATAGTTTAATTCTTTTAGGATAGTTTAATTTGATTTTTGGGGTATGGACTATAGGGGTTATGGGTATAGGATAGATCCCCTTAGAAATCACCAGGATTCCCCTACTGCTATTAGTATATACTGCTATATTTGATTGATTGGTGTGGTGTGCCCTCTGGGGAATTATTGATTTGTCTGTGTGGGTATTGGGATTGTCTGGAGATTGGGGAAACTGAAGACTTGTGATGATGAAGCCATTGGAGATCCAGAGCTTGAAGACCAACTTCCAGAGTTAATGAGGAGATTCCTGCTAGCAGCTGGTGAGGAGATTAAGGTTTAGGAGCTAGGCAGAGCTCTAGATTAGAAAGCTTGATTCTCAAACATGGAAGGTTTTGACTGCCTCCATTCCTCTCTGTGATACAGAGTCTCTCTAAGACACTCACCCCCTTCCCTTGGAAGGCTTGGTGCTACTGTCTAAGGGATAGAACTCTTGAGAGAAAATGTCTTATGTGTTAGTAGCAGTTGGTTTACCACCCTTGGTAGTCAACTAATTGCTTAACACCCAATTAACTCTTGTGATTGATCCCTCAGCTTGGAGGATGAGACTTGAAGAAAAGCCATTGTAGACTGAAGATTGATAACCAAAGCCCTTGCTTAAAGACTGTGGATATGGAGAGTGATGCTTACTGAAGCTTGTAGCTGATTGGAGAGGACTGGAAGATAGGTGTTGATGCAGAGCTGCTGTGGCTGTTTATTTTTATGCTGTTATTCATTCCTGATGTATTGATTGGTTTTCCTGACTGTATTGTTTGCTGTTTACCCTGTTGGGTTGAAAGTGAAGCCTGTTCACTTTTGCCTATTGTTTTTCAGGTTCGAGGTTGAGTGGGACTCCCTTGCCTCGCTTGTATTGTTGCATCCGTGCATTTTACTGCTTTACTGTATATATCTGATATTGTTTCTGTTTCCGTCTATTCCCTTAGGATCTCTGTTTCTCTCTGTGCAAGAGAGGAGCATGATAGACACTAGGTCTTAACCCATGCATGATAACATTAGGTTAGTTTGATTCCCTTCGCAACCGTAGGTTAGGGTTCTGTCTTTTCTTTCTCAAAACAAACAGAAAACACGATAAAATTTCAAACACAATAAAAGACACTTCTTCCGTAAAAGAATGTGAACTCATCAAAACGTCATTTTTGTCCGCCGGGACTGCTAATCAGAAAAAAAACCTTTTTCAGAAGGAATAAAATCAATCAAGACAAACTTGTGTCATACGTGGCCCGAACTACGTTTGCTCTGATCTTTCATGCTGTATGAAAGTACGTAGGCATAGGATACGATATCCTAGCGAGCAACCTCCCCCTCCTTTCCCGTAGGTAGGCGAACTACGTTGACTCTGATTTCTCGTTCCAGACGGGAATACGTAGGCATAAAGTGCGATACTTTGTCGAGTCATTTTCTTTTCTTTTTAACCCCTGACCTGTAGAATAGATAGAATAACAATCCATACCCGAAAACAAGCGTGGATCCCGTCGAGTACGACGGACGTGAGGGGTGCTAATACCTTCCCCTTGCGTAACCGACTCCCGAATCCAGGTTTTGTTGCGACGACCATACCTTTCCCGTGTTGTGCGAGGTTTACTCTGAGCGTTTCCTTTCCCTCCCGTGGGATAAATAACGCACGGTGGCGACTCTTCTGTTCAGCCGGTGCCGATTTTCGCAGTAGCGACATTAGTGTAGGTTGCTGCCTTATAACGTATCGTTATTGTCGGGGATTTGTTTGGATTTAATCGGGTGCAAGGGGGGAGCGGTTCTGATTATGAGCTGTAGAATGTTTCTGAAATCGCAGACATTCGCCGGGCGAGCGGAATAGCGAGTTTTCGCCTGGCGAATGGTGGCGAGTGCTCGTAGCGAGGTCTCGCCAGGCGAGTGTGCGAGCGAGAGACAACGAATACTTACAGTAGCTACTGTCTGTCTTCGCTGAAGGGGTCTCCAGGCGAGTGGTGGCGAGGGTTCGCTGCGAGGCTTCGCCAGGCGAATGAGCCAGCGAACATGACAAAATTCTGGGCATTTTGTGTCGTGCTGTTCCGTTCTTGTACCGTTAGACCTCTGTTGGTCGTGGGTGATTCTGAGAGTTAACAGGGCACTGCTGTGTGTATGTGTGAACACGGAAACGTGATTCCTCGTGGTATTCATATAGTTGATTGAGCGTATGATAGGTATTATGTGTGCTGGTGATATGGCGTGGGATCCTTGAAATGTGGCATGTGATACTTGAGATATGTGATAGATGTGATCTGTGGATTACGTGCAGCGTGTGTGCTAGTATTGTTGTGGTGCATTGTGTTATGCATGGCATGTGAAGGGGTTGATCATACTGCTCGGTGGGGCGTATGAAATAAACTCAGGCTCCGAAAAGGAGTGGATGCAGGGGTTGATCATTTGTTCGGTGGAGCAAATGAGATAGACTCGGAATTCCGTAAGGGAATGTGAAGGGGTTGATCATACTGCTCCGTGGGGCGTATGAAATAAACTCAGGCTCCGAAAAGGAATGGATGCAGGGGTTGATCATATTGCTCGGTTGGGCATATGAGATATACTTAGTGGGATAGATCGTTGCCTAGGGTGGCTCGAGTGATCTATCCGGGTTCGATGATGAACTGTGAGTCGGTACCGCATTTCATGTGTCGAGTTGCATGTGTTGCATAGTCGTGTGTATGTTGCGATGTTGTGGGACCGTAGGTCCGAGATGATGCGTGTGAGTTATGTTGTGTGTTTACTGCCTTCATACTCATGCTTACCGTTACCTTTATGTTTTGTTCGTAATTTCTCACCCCTTTGCCTTTATTGTGGTCTGTGCTTCTTCGGAAGTACAGAGATTTCAGGTGATAGCTAGTTTGTTCTGTGGCGAGTCGTAGGGATGCTCTAATACGTAACACCGGGGCTTTTGGGAGTTCTTTGTTATGTGATGTTTCTGGTGCCCCTGAGGCGTATCTTGTTGATGATATGTTTTGGTGGATCTTTTGATGTGTGGTTGTACATGATGTATGTTTTGGACAGATAGTCAACGCTGATGTACCTGACTTGTATATGATGTTGATCTATATATATATATATATATATATATATATATATATATATATATATATATATATATATATATATATATATATATATATATATATATATATATATATATATATATATATATATATATATATATATATATATATATATATATATGTATGTGTATATATATATATACATATATATATATATATATATATATACATATATATATATATATATATATATATATATATATATATATATATATATATATATATATATATATATATATATATATATATGATGATTTTCCGCTGCTTATATGTGGTTAAATTCCTAAATGAAAATGTTTCGATTGGTTTTCTTTTGTGACATCCCGTGTGTGATGTGAAACTCTGATGTTTGTCTATCTTGATTGTTTTTTTTAATTGCACTTATTTTATTTTTTGGGAGCGGGGTGTTACAAGGTGGTATCAGAGCAGGTCGGTCTGTCTGGCCAGTGTAGTGTTTTGAGTCTGTGTGTAGGATAGAGTTGGTTGTTTTCTGTTAACCTGAATTTTTGTTGTGAAGGAGTATGGATGGGAGGAATGACGCGAAATTGGCTGCGGCTATGCAGGCTATGGCGCAGGTGGTTGCTAATCAGAACCACGCTGCAGGTGCGCAATTCAGAGACTTGGCGCAGTTTCAAAGCAACAAGCCACTGACGTTCCAAGGAGGAATTTTGGATCCGGAAGCTGCTTAGAAGTGGTTGAAGGCGATAGAGAAGATCTTTAGAACGATGGGTTGCAACGATGAGCAGAAGGTGAGGTTCCGTACTCACATGTTAGAGGGCGAAGCTGAAGCTTGGTGGGACAACAACCGCCAAAGGTTGGAGACTGCTGGGACTCCGATTACCTGGGATGTTGTTCGCACTGGATTTCTGGAGAAGTACTTCCCTGAAGATATCAGAAGTGCCAAGGAGATTGAGTTTTTGGAACTGAAGCAGGGAAATATGATGGTGGCGGAGTATGCCGCTAAGTTTGAGGAATTGGTACAGTATTGTCCCCACTACAATATTGATGGAGAGATGACCTCCAAATGTTTGAAGTTTGAAAATGGATTGTGTCCAGAAGTGAAGATGGGAATAGCTTGTTAGAAGATCAGGGATTATCCTGAGATGATAAGCAGAAGCCGGATTTATGACAATGATAACCGGGCAAGGATTGCGCATTACAAAGCTGCTAATGATCATAAGGGTAAGTAAAGGTTCGGTGGGACTCCTTACAGTGTTCCTACTGGTAAGGGAAAGTTCAAAGGTGCTAATGATAAGAAGCCAAGAGAAGGGAGAGCGGTTGCTGGAGGGAAGTGTTTTCGGTGTGGTGACTTGGGTCATCGTGCCGTTGATTGTCCTCTTGAAGAGAAAAAGTGTTTCAAGTGTGGCAAGTCAGGCCACGTGATAGCTAATTGTCGAGTCGCCATGCCTACATGCTACAACTGTGGTGAGAAAGGCCACATCAGTACTCATTGTGGGAAACCGAAGTCGACTCAGGTGCCACAGACCAGCGGCAAAGTGTTTGCAGTAGTGGGAACTCAAGCTACTGGTGATGATCGTTCTATACGAGGTACTTGTTTCATCAATAATGTTCCTTTGTCTGCTATGATTGATACGGATGCGACCCACTCGTTTATCTCTGTTGATTGTGTGAAGAGGTTAGGTTTGGTGCCGACTACTCTTGAGCGGCGGATGACTATTGAGACTCCCTCGATTGGTTCAATGAATACTTCTTTGGTCTGTTTGAAGTGTCCGCTGACTATTTTTTATAGAGATTTTGGAGTAGATCTGATTTACTTGCCTCTTGGTAAGTTGGATGTTATTCTGGGTATGAACTGGTTGGAGTTCAACCGAGTTTACATCAACTGTTTCCGAAAAGTGTTATTGTTTTTGACTCCAGAGGAATAAGCGTTGGCAGATTCTTTATCCGGTAAGGAATTGAGAACTTTGTTGGAAGATGAAGCTCGAGTTTTTGCTTTATTTGCATCACTGTCTGTTGACAACAAGGCAGTGTTGGATGAGTTAGCTATGGTGAATGAGTTTCCGAAGGTGTCCCCGGATGATATTGCAGAATTACCTCCGAAGAGAGAAGTTGAGTTTAGCATTAATCTCATTCCTGGTACGAGGCCTATTTCTATGGCGCCGTACAGGATGTCAGCAGTGGAATTGGTCGAGTTGAAATCTCATATTGGAGAGTTACTGGATAGAAAGTTTATCAGACCAAGTGTGTCGTCGTGGGGAGCTCCAGTGTTGTTAGTGAAGAAGAAGGACGGTAGCATGCGGTTGTGCATCAATTACCGTCAGTTAAACAAGGTGACCATCAAGAACAAGTATCCTCTTCCAAGGATCGATGATTTGATGGATCAATTGGTGGGGGCTTGTGTGTTCAGTAAGATCGATTTAAGGTCAGGCTATCATCAGATAAGAGTTAAGGAAGGTGATATTCAGAAGACGACGTTTAGGACTCGGTATGGACATTACGAGTATGTAGTGATGCCTTTCGGAGTGTCTAATGCGCCGGGTGTGTTTATGGAATATATGAACCGTATCTTCCGTTCTTATTTGGATCAGTTCATTGTCGTGTTCATTGATGACATACTGATTTATTCTAAGTCTGAGGAAGAGCATGCGAAACATTTGAGGATTGCTTTGCAAGTGTTGAAGGATAACAAGTTGTTTGCTAAGTTATCGAAGTGTGAGTTTTGGTTGAGGACGGTGAGTTTGTTGGGGCATGTTATTTCGGGTGATGGTGTTTTAGTGGACCCTTCGAAAGTTAGTGCGGTGTTACAATGGGAACCACCGAAGACGGTAACTGAAGTTAGAAGCTTCTTGGGTTTAGCTGGTTATTACCGAAGATTTATTGAGGGATTTTCTAGATTGGCTTTGCCGTTGACTCAGTTGACGAGGAAAGATCAGGTGTTTATGTGGGATGCTGCTTGTGAAGAGAGTTTTGAGGAGCTGAAAAAGAGATTGACTTCAGCGCCGGTGTTGGTGTTACCGAATCCGTGTGAACCTTTTGTGGTGTATTGCGATGCGTCCAAGTTGGGCTTGGGCGGAGTTCTTATGCAGAAGGGAAAAATGGTAGCTTATGCATCGCGGCAATTGAAGGTGCATGAGCGGAATTATCCTACTCATGATCTTGAGTTGGCTGCAGTTGTTTTTGTGTTGAAAATTTGGAGACACTATTTGTATGGTTCAAGATTTGAGGTGTTCAGCAACCACAAGAGTTTGAAGTATCTGTTTGATCAGAAAGAGTTGAATATGAGGCAGAGAAGATGGTTGGAATTCTTGAAAGATTATGATTTCAGTTTGAGTTATCACCCAGGGAAAGCGAATGTGGTTGCATATGCACTGAGCAGGAAGGCAGTTCATATGTCAGCTTTGATGGTAAAAGAGATGGAGCTTACTGAGCAGTTCAGAGATTTGAGCATGGTTTGCGAGATTTCAACAGATTGTGTGATGTTGGGTAAGTTGCAAGTGCACAATGATTTCTTGGATATGATAAGAGAACATCAGAAGTTAGATGTGAAACTTGTAGATTTGATGTGCGAGGCCAGAAGTGACTCCGGTAGTGATTTCAAGTTGGATAACGCGGGTGTGCTGAGATTTCGGGGCAGAATTTGTGTGTCGGATAATGATGAGTTGAGGAGGTCAATTTTGAACGAAGGACACCGTAGTAGCCTGAGTGTTCATCCAGGAGCTACGAAGATGTATCAGGATTTGAAAAAGTTGTTTTGGTGGTCAGGCATGAAAAAGGACATTGCTCGTTATGTGGATGCTTGTCTGGTATGTCAGAAATCGAAGTGGAGCATCAGAGACCTTCTGGGATGATGCAACCGTTAGAGATTCTAGTTTGGAAGTGGGATTGTATCGCTATGGACTTTGTTACGGGTTTGCCGAATACGGCGAGAGGCTTTGATGCCATTTGGGTGATTGTGGATCGGCTTACGAAGTCTACACACTTTGTGCCGATTAGTATTAGCTTTCCATTGGAGAAGCTTGCAGAGATCTATGTTCGGGTGATTGTAAAATTGCATGGTGTGCCGTTGAGCATTGTGTCAGATAGAGATCTGAGGTTCACTTATGTATTTTGGAAGAGTTTGCAAGAGGCATTGGGTACTGAGTTGAAACTGAGTTCAGCTTATCATCCGCAGAGGGATGGACAGTCGGAGAGGACTATTCAGACTCTAGACGATTTGTTGCGGGTGTGTGTGTTGGAAAAAGGTGGACCGTGGGGTACTCATTTGCCTTTGGTTGAATTCACGTACAACAATAGTTACCATTCCAGTATCGGGATGACACCGTTTGAAGCTCTTTACGGCAGGAGGTGTAGGACTCCTTTGTGTTGGTATGAGTCAGGGGAAAATGTTGTGTTGGGACCAGAGTTGGTGCAGCAGACTACTGAGACAGTGCAGATGATCCGTGAGAAGATGAAAGCATCTCAGGATCGGCAGAAGAGTTATTATGATAACCGTAGGAAAGAGTTGGAATTCAGTGAGGGTGACCATGTATTTTTGAGGGTTAACCCAGTGACGGGTGTTGGACGTGCATTGAATTCCAAGAAGTTGGATCCGAAGTTTAACGGGCCGTATCAGATATTGCAGAGGATTGGTGATGTGGCTTATAGGGTGGCGTTGCCGCCGGAGCTTTCGAACTTGCATGACGTGTTTCACGTGTCGCAACTTCGGAAGTATGTACCCGATCCATCTCATGTGATTCTGAGGGATGAAGTCTAAGTTAGAGAGAATCTGACTGTGGAGACGTTACCGTTAAAGATCGAGGATTGCAAGATGAAGCGACTCAGAGGGAAAGAGATACCTTTGGCGAGAGTGGCTTGGGGAGGTGCAGCAGGAGGAAGTGTGACCTGGGAATTGGAGAGCAGGATGCGGGAAGCGTATCCAGAGCTGTTTCCATCAGGTATTTTCGAGGACGAAAATAATTAATGTGGGGGAGAGTTGTAACGCCCATTTTAATTATCCAGTTTTTGATGCTTTTGTGCTGTTTATTATTTTCTTTTTCGGCATGTCTGTGGGAGTGTGTTCAGGCGCGAATGGGTGTAGGCCTTAAGTTGGAATTTGATCGAATAATATCGGACCTTAAGAATTATAATAATATTATTATTAACGATGAATGATAATTAATAAATAATAGTGATATTAGTAATATTGATATTATTATCATTATTATTATTATTATTATTATTATTAATGTACTATTATTATGTTAATAGAATTGAATTAAGATAATATGAGGAGTTAGTGAATAAGGGTAAGATTGGAAAGAGTAGAAAAGGGTATTGAGGGCATAAGAGGAATTGGGAGAAGTGGGGGAAAAGGAAAGAGAAAGAGAACACGTGAAGGAGAAGAGAGAAGAGGAATACGACCAAGAGTGGAGGAGAGCAGCTGAGAAATTGGAAGAAGAGGAGGCTAGGATTTCCGTTTGGGGCAAGGATTCAACATTTGGAGCTAGAATTCGAGGTAAGGGGGGAGAAAGTGATCAAAACGGGTAGATAGCATGAATGTTAGGTAGTGGGAATTTCCCCTAATCCCATGAATTTTGTTATGCATGTTGTTGTTGTTGTGATTATGTTATCGTTTCTGTTCATGTTGATTGCATTACATGTTGTTGATGTTGAGTTGTTGGGAGAATTTGGGTTTCCGGCCAAACTGACATTGTTATGCCGGAACTAAGCAATTATCAGAACTGTGGTTATTCTCGGGTAGAAACTCGGATGGGTAGTATAGGTTGTTGCCTTATAACGTATCGTTATGGTTGGGGATTCGTTTGGATTTAATCGCGTGCAAGGGGGAGCGGTTCTGATTCTGAGCTGTAGAATGTTTCTGAAATCGCAGACATTCGCCGGGCGAGCGGAATAGCGAGTTTTCGCCAAGCGAATGGTGGCGAGTGCTCGTAACGAGGTCTCGCCAGGCGAGTGTGCAAGCGAGAGACAACAAATACTTACAGTAGCTACTGACTGTCTTCGCTGAAGGGGTCACCAGGCGAGTGGTGGTGAGGGTTCGCTGCGAGGCTTCTCCAGGCGAATGAGCCAGCAAACATGACAGAATTCTGGGCATTTTGTGTCGTGCTGTTCCGTTCTTGTACCGTTAGACCTCTGTTGGTCGTGGGGGATTCTGAGAGTTAACAGGGCACTACTGTGTGTATGTGTGAACATGGGAACTTGATTCCTCTGGTATTTGTATAGTTGATTGAGTGTATGATAGGTATTATGTGTGCTGGTGATATGGCGTGGGATCCTTGAAATGTGGCATGTGATACCTGAGATATGTGATAGATGTGATATGTGGATTACGTGCAGCGTGTGTGCTAGTATTTGTTGTGGTGCATTGTGTTATGCATGGCATGTGAAGGGGTTGATCATACTGCTCGGTGGGGCGTATGAAATAAACTCAGGCTCCGAAAAGGAGTGGATGCAGGGGTTGATCATTTGTTCGGTGGAGCAAATGAGATAGACTCGGAATTTCGTAAGGGAATGTGAAGGGGTTGATCATACTGCTCGGTGGGGCGTATGAAATAAACTCAGGCTCCGAAAAGGAGAGGATGCAGGGGTTGATCATATTGCTCGGTGGGGCATATGAGATATACTCAGTGGGATAGATCGTTGCCTAGGGTGGCTCGAGTGGTCTATCTGGGTTCGATGATGAACCGTGAGTCGGTACCGCATTTCATGTGTCGAGTTGCATGTGTTGCATAGTCGTGTGTATGTTGCGATGGTGTGGGACCATAGGTCCGAGATGATGTGTGTGAATTATGTTGTGTGTTTACTGCCTTCATACTCATGCTTACCATTACCTTTATGTTTTGTTCGTAATTTCTCACCCCTTTGCCCTTGTTCTGGTCTGTGCTTCTTCGGAAGTACAAAGATTTCAGGTGATAGCTAGTTTGTTCTGTGGCGAGTCATAGGGATGCTCTGATACGTAACACCGGGGCTTTTGGGAGTTCTTTGTTATGTGATGTTTCTGGTGCCCCTGTGGCGTATCTTGTTGATGATATGTTTTGGTGGATCTTTGGATGTGTGGTTGTACATGATGTATGTTTTAGATAGATAGTCGACGCTGATGTACCTGACTTGTATATGGTGTTAATATATATATATATATATATATATATATGATGATGATGATTTTCCGCTGCTTATACGTGGTTAAATTCCTTAATGAAAATGTTTCGATTGGTTTTCTTTTGTGACATCCCGTGTGTGATGTGAAACTCTGATGTTTGTCTATCTTGATTGTTTTTTTTTAATTGCACTTATTTTATTTTTTGGGAGCGGGGTGTTACAAGAAACATCTCAAAGGTAGATCATGCATAAAGAAAAACAACAAGTGTTTAAGAATACTCAAAGTAAGGTATGAGAGACATGAAGCATATCCACATTCAAACCATTTGATCATGGAAGAGAATTAAATGTCAAGGGCAAGGTGACAACCAAGGTTTTATGATATTCAATCATACATTCACATGTGAAAATGAACTTGAAAAAGTGATAACCATCATGTAACAACAATGGTATGAAAATTCACACATCAAGTGAGGTTCATACAAGGTATATTGAGTGCATACAAGCAAAGAGAATCAAAGGAATCAATCAAAAAGATCAAGAGAAAGCCTAAGAAACCCTAAAAGTCACAAACTTTGAACATACACAAGTACCAAATAAATAAATATTTTTGTAATTTTCTTGTCATTGAAAAAATATAGACATTATTATGAGAATTTATCAAAAAGAGTGGGATTAAAATGATAAAAATCAAAGAATTTATGATCAATTCAATTTGTGAAAGACAAGAAAATAAGGGGATGCACTCAATGGGGTTTGAATCCATGCCCTCAAGGCTATTGGCTCAAAATCTTAGCCAGTTGAACCACACGCACATTGTGAAACAATAATGGAAGCGAGATGATAAATGTAAAGTAAGCCTCAAAAATGAGAAAAATAAAAAAAGGGTTGATCAGCAGGATCGAACACAGGCACACAAGGCAAGCAAGGACACGACAAGGCAAAGTTCTACCACTGGGGTGGCTGTTACATCCAGTTATAATAAGCTTCTAATTCTAAGTCAGCACCACATCATGCCAAATCACCTTCAAGTTAGCTTCTCCTTCTTCTTCTTCACTTCTCTCTCTCGTGCCCTAGCAACATCATCCATGGCTAGATTTTCAACCTTCTATAACTCGTTCATCTCTCAACATTTTCAATGATATAAAGATCAAAGTTGTAGCATTTTTCATGAGGATCATGAATATAACAATATCCCATTCTCAAATCAACCATGTAATTCACAAATTATTCAAACACAGTGCAACACATCAAGAATATCACATGTCAAAACATTACATGTGCAACTCATACAATACAAACAATGGTTGAAACAACTAGCACATGATAGTATCTACATGTTTGCTTCACAAATAAAACACTAATGATGCATGAATCAAAAAGTTCAAAGAGAAAGAAGCTTACCTCTTGGAGACAGTCCAAGGCTTCTTCAAATTCTCTTACAGAAAGGAAATGACAACCTCCTTGGCTTTGTTAATCCTTAGAGAGATGACTTGAATGCTCAAATAGATTTGAAGCAGCTTCAAGAACAAAACTCATGCCTTCTTTCAATTTGGAGTTTTAAGATGGTGATTAGGGTTTGAGGTATTTTAGAACTCGTTTTATGGTTGGAACAGGGTCTATGGAGTGTGTAGAGAAGGTTTGTGGTGTTTATTTTTGTCTGGAACGAGTGGGATGTGTATTTGAAATGTTTTTGCAATTTTAGAGGTATTTTGCAAAAGCAATTGATTCTGAGAATGCAAGGTAGTTTGAGGCTGATTTGTAGTGTTTTTCTCCTCTTTTTTGAGTAAGTATTGAGGTCATATTTATAAAGAGAGTGGAGGTGTTGAGGTGTGGTCAGAATCTAAGTTCTTGCTAACTAAATTACTTGGAAACCAACTTGCTTGTGATAATCACTTTTCCTTGTTTCAAGTGCCAAGTACAAGAGTGGATGTGATTAGGGCATGCCTATGAAGATCTCTTGTACTATGGAATGCAAAGAGGAGCAAGGGGAATGGCTCAATGCTAGTATTAGGGAAAATCATGCTTTATGAAAATGGAAGTCATGCCTTTATGCCAAAAATGGAAAAATCTTTGAGATAAAGCATCAACCACTTGGATAATGCACTAAAATCATGTGTACTTATTTGATTTAAACCATATTAACAAGTAATGAGGTCTGCCCAACAAAATCTTGGAGATTTGAGTGGTTTTGCAAAGTGAATCCATGTGGGCATGACTTAGAAATCAAGTTTTAAACCTCAACTTCCTCTCTTTGAAACTCATATCTCAAAAATGGTATGGGTGAGTTATTTTACTTTTTAAAAATACCTAAACATGCTCTAAAACTTTCATGTTTTGTGAAACTCTTGAATATAAAGGGATCATAGTGAAAACTAGCCTTGAAGTTGGCTGAAAATTGGAGTAACAAAGTTGTCTTGAAATTTTTTCCAAGTGTTTTAAAATTCTCCCAAACTTTGAAGCTTCATAACTCAAAATCTAAGCATCTTTTGCCCATAGGTCAAGAAACGTTTTTATTACATGAAGAGATATTTAATTCGATCTTTGGAACTCAAAAAATGGATGTGTGGATTGAAAGTTATGGCCTCTCAAAGTTGGTACCAAAATTAGGGTTTCTTCCCACACTTAGAAAATTTTCAAGTTATCCAAGTTTTATTCTTGTGCAAGAAACTGTTAGAACACAGATTGGTGTTTCTTATATCTCTATGTTTTGATGATAACTTTTATGGAATTTTATAATGAGAAAATATACACTCTAAAATTTGTTCAAGTATTATTGTTTCAAGTATAAAATTGAAAACTCTTAAAAGAAGCAAAATACATAAGTACAAAGAAACTATGCAAGGCTCTGAAGCATCAGATACAAGACCATCAGAAGATTCTGAAGTGCTGCCAGAAAGATCTGAAGCAGAAGCTACAGAATGATCTAAAGCGTTAATGAAAGAAGTGTTCAAAAGTTGAAAGCTTCGATAATCAGACTCTTATCAGTTATATTCACGCTCTTAGCACTTACTGTTGTATACTCTGATGAAGACTCTAATCAAGATTGAGACTCTGATACATTAAGATCTGATCATCTATCAAGACTCTGAACTTCTCAATATCTTATGCTCTGATCATCTTAAAGCATTCCATAACTTTTAAGCTTGCTACAAGTTCTGAAGTGCAGATTATGAAGACTTCATTCTGAAGGAAGCTTGTTGAAGAAGTTGTAAAACTTGATTAGACGTGGTGCTACTTCCAAAGTAACCAACGACTAAGTTGTCCAAAGAAGTGACGTGGTGCAAATCCCAAGGCTTCTACAACCATACCTTTCTGCAGAAAGCATATCTCTGTCCATGCTTTTGGTGATGAAAAGTCATACAATCTAATATTATATACAGTTGCACATCACTCAAAGCAATTTGGAAAAGCTATAAAAGGAGAACTACTTCAACATTTTGAGGTTACTAATTCACCACTCACCATTTGCTCATTACAATTTCACTCAGAAGGAAATACACGCTTGATTCATCAAAGTGAAAAATCTCACAAAGATCTTACTCATTTGACCTCTCATAAAACCATATAGTTTGTTGTACTTAATCTTAAGTGTAAACATCACAGTAGTGATACAGCTTATTAGAAGCATTCAAACACTTGTTAGTTTACATTAATTTGTAAGAAGTTCCTTAAGAAGACCAAGGTGTGGTCAGTAATTCTTGAGAAGACTAAGACAGTTGTTCTTAGTGCTTTCTATTGTAATCAGTTGATCAATAGTGGATTAAGTCCTTGAAGAGAAAGGCAAATCATCTTTGATAAGGTGGACTGGAGTAGTTGAGTTCAACGAACCAGGATAAAAATCTTGAGTTGTTTTTAATTGCCATATTTCTTAAAACTCTTATTCAACCCCCCTCCCCCTTCTAAGTGTTTTTCTCACCTTCAGTTGGCATCAGAGCTCCGGTTCTGTTTGTGCTATCACTTAACCGTGACAAAAAAAGATCCGGTGGGAAAAACTCTTGATACTCTTGGTTGATATACATTATGGCTACTGAAACTTCAACACCCAACAACAACAAATATGAAGAAAGAGTCAGCACAAAACCTCCCATGTTTGATGGAGAGAAATTTGATTATTGGAAAGATAGACTGGAAAGTTTCTTTCTAGGATTTGATGCTGATCTTTGGGATTTAGTTATTGATGGATATGTTCATCCCACTAATGAGAATGGCAAGAAAGTTGACAGAAAATCAATGATTGAGGAGCAAAAGAAGGAATTCAGAAATCACCACAAGGCTAGAACTATCTTGCTAAATGCTATATCTCATACTGAGTATGAGAAAATAACCAACAGAGAAACTACCTTTGATATATTTGAATCCCTGAAAATGACTCATGAAGGGAACTCTCAAGTTAAAGAAACCAAGGCTCTGGCACTGATCCAGAAGTATGAAGCCTTCAAGATGGAAGAATCTGAATCTATTGAAGCAATGTTTTCCAGATTCCAGATTCTCACTGCTGGCCTAAAGGTTCTGGACAAGGGTTACTCTACAACAGATCATGTTAAGAAAATAATCAGAAGCTTGCCAACCAGATGGAGACCCATGGTCACTGCTCTGAAGCTGGCAAAGGATCTGAACAAGATTACGCTGGAGGAACTAATCAGTTCTCTAAGGAGTCATGAGATTGAACTAGAGGAAGATGAGCCTCTAAAGAAAGGTAAGTCAATTGCTTTAAAATCTAATAAAGCTGTTAAAGCATTGCAGGTATTAGAATAAAGCTTTAAAGAGTTTGCTTCTGAAGATGAAGAAGAACTATCCTTGCTGTCCAGAAGAATCAACAAACTCTGGAAGAATAAGCAAAGGAAGTTCAAGAACTTTAGAAAACCAGATCAACACAAAGAATCTTCTGGGCACAAAAGATCTGGAGAACACTCTGGATACAGAAGATCTGGAGAATCCTCTGGACACAGATGATTTGGAAAAAGAGAGGTTATTTGCTATGAATGCAAAGAACCTTGGCACTACAAGAGTGATTGTCCAAAGCTTCAGAAGGAGAACCCAAAAAGAAAGTCAGATCACAAAAAGAAAGTTTTGATGGCTACCTGGGATGACTCAGATGCATCTGATTCGTCATCAGAGTCAGAAGAGGAATATGCAAATGTAGCATTCATGGCTGACATTGAAGACAGTGCTGAATCATCTGGATCAGAATCAAAATCTGATTCTGAGGAGGTATTTGCTGAACTTTCTAGACAGGAACTTGTTGAAATTTTATCTGATATTCTTGAAAACTATAGCAAAGTTAAACTCAAATACAAAACGCTTCTAAAGCATACTGAATTTGAGAGTAACAAGTTTGAATCAGAAATGGCTGAACTAAAAGCTGAAAATCTTCAATTGAAAAATAATTTAGAATCTGCTCAACTAAACTCTGATTCAAAATCTGAACCATGCTCTAAAAATATTTTACAAGAGTATGACTATAGTTTCAGGAAGTTTCTAACTAAAAGCCTAGATAGAAGCAAAATGGCTTCAATGATCTATGGTATTAGCAGAAACTATAGAAAAGGTGTTGGATATAAATCTTTCTCTTATGAAGATTCAAATCCAAAATCTATAGATAAACTGGATATCAAGTATCCTCCCTTATATTCTCAGTTTACATTTGGTCACTTAAATGATATTAAACATACAAGTTCTAATCAGAACAAACATGTGTTTAATAAATCTAAAGCTAATCAGAACAAGTCTTATATTGAAAGACAGAAGTTCAAAAAAAGCTTTAAGGCAACTAACCAAAAAGGACCCAAGAAAATCTGGGTACCTAAGGATAAGATAATCTATGTTGCAGACATCCTTAGCAGCAAAGTCAAGACTCCAGTCATGGTACCTGGACTCTGGATGCTCACGACATATGATGGGAAAAGGTCTGTGTTCCAAAGTCTGGAGTTTAGATCTGGAGGAGATGTCAAGTTTGGAGGGAATCAGAAGGGCAAGATAATTGGCTCTGGAACCATAGGCAATGGTAAACTTCCTTCCATATCTAATGTCTTGCTTGTTGAAGGATTAACTCATAATCTATTGTCCATAAGTCAATTAAGTGACAATGGTTATGATATAATCTTTAATCAAAAGTGTTACAAAGCTGTTAGTCAAAAGGATGGCTCAATCCTCTTTAATGGTAAAAGGAAAAACAACATTTATAAAATTAGTCTTTCAGAACTTAAGGTTCGGAATGTTAAATGCCTTATGCCTGTTAATGAGGAGCAATGGGTCTGGCACAAAAGATTGGGTCATATTAATATGAGACGTATATCTCAGATTAATAAGCTTAATCTGGTCAGAGGACTTCCTAATCTGAAGTTCAACTCAGATGCTCTTTGTGAAGCATGTCAGAAAGGAAAATTTTCAAAATCTTCTTTCAAATCCAAAAATGTTGTTTCAACTTCAAAACCATTAGAGTTACTTCACATTGATCTGTTTGGACCAGTGAAAACTACATCCATCAAAGGAAAGATGTATGGATTAGTCATTGTTGATGACTACAGCAGATGGACATGGGTAAAATTCCTAAAACACAAGGATGAGTCACACTCTGTGTTCTTTGACTTCTGCAAACAAGTCCAAACTGAAAAAGATTTCAAAATTGTTAAAGTCAGAAGTGATCATGGTGGTGAATTTGAAAACAAACATTTTGAAAAATATTTTAATGAAAATGGCATTGCTCATGATTTCTCCTGTCCTAGAACTCCACAACATAATGGAGTTGTAGAGAGGAAAAATAGAACTTTGCAAGAGATGGCCATAACCATGATCAATGAGACTAACATGGCAAAACATTTTTGGGCAGAGGCAATTAACACAACATGTTACATTCAGAACAGAGTGTCAATTAGACCTCTTATGGAAAAGACTCCTTATGAATTGTGGAGGAATAGAAAGCCAAACATTTCTTATTTCCATCCTTTTGGATGTAGTTGTTTTATGTTAAACACTAAAGAGAATCTTAACAAGTTTGATTCTAAAGCACAAAAGTGTTTCATGCTTGGATATTCTGAACGCTCTAAAGGCTACAGAGTATACAATACTGAGACACAGATTGTGGAAGAATCTATACATGTTAGATTTGATGATAAGCTTGGCAATCAAAAGCCAAAGCAGATTGAAAACTCTGCAGATGGAGAAGTCATTTTCATAGAATCTAGGAAGTCAGAGGTAAAGAAAGCTCAAGAAGAAGATACACCAGATGCAACTCCATTGGCTGCTCAGATGAATAACATGAATATTTCTGAAGAACCAACAGTTAAAGGATCATCCAGAATCAAAGCTTGTCATCTAGAAGAAATGATTATTGGGAAGAAAGATGACCCTATAAGAACAAGGTCATTTATCAGATCATCTGGAACATCACTTCTTGGGTTGGTGTCTATTATTGAACCAACATCTGTAGATGAGGCTCTGAGTGACAATGATTGGATACTTGCAATGCAAGATGAGCTGAATCAATTTACAAGAAATGATGTGTGGGATCTGATTCCTAGACCAAAAGGTTTCAACATTATTGGAACAAAGTGGGTATTCAGAAATAAACTAAATGAGCAAGGAGAAGTTGTTAGGAACAAGGCAAGGCTGGTAGCTCAAGGTTACAGTCAACAAGAAGGAATTGATTACACTGAAACTTATGCTCCAGTAGCAAGGTTAGAATCTATACGCCTTCTTATTTCATTTGCTGCACAACATAACATCACTCTATATCAGATGGATGTTAAAAGTTCCTTCTTAAATGGCATTATAAAAGAAGAAGTTTATGTCCATCAACCTCCTGGTTTTGAAAGTGATAAATTTCCAGATCATGTTTTCAAACTCAAAAAATCTCTTTATGGTTTGAAACAAGCTCCTAGAGCTTGGTATGAAAGATTAAGTAATTTTCTTCTGGAAAAGAACTTTATCAGAGGCAAAGTGGACACAACTCTTTTCTGTAAAACATTTAAGAAAGATTTACTAGTCTGTCAAATTTATGTGGATGATATTATTTTTGGATCTACCAATATTATGCTGGGAAAGGAGTTTGCTTTGTCTATGCAGGCTGAATTTGAAATGAGCATGATGGGAGAACTTAGATTCTTTCTGGGAATCCAAGTAAATCAGACTCCAGAATGCACATACATCCATCAGACTAAATATGTCAAAGAGCTTATGAAGAAATTCTATCTGAATGAAAGAAAACCGGCAAAGACTCCAATGCATCCTACAAGCACACTTAGTAAGGAAAAGGTAAGTAACAAAGTTGATCAAAAACTTTACAGAGGTATGATTGGATCTCTCTTATATTTGACTGCTTCAAGACCTGATATTTTATTCAGTGTGTGTCTGTGTGCTAGATTCCAATCAGTTCCTAGAGAATCTCACTTAACAGCTGTTAAGAGGATTCTAAGGTATCTGAAAGGTACTACTAATGTGGGTCTGTGTTACAGAAGATCTGATGAGTATAAATTAGTTGGATTCTGTGATGCTGACTATGCTGGAGACAGAGTAGAACGTAAAAGTACTTCTGGAAGCTGTCAATTTCTTGGAAGTCATCTGATCTCTTGGTTCAGCCAGAAGCAACCCACAATTGCACTTTCAACAACAGTGGCAGAATATATTGCTGCTGCTAGTTGTAGCACCCAGATGCTCTGGATGAAAAGTCAATTGGAAGATTATCAAATTTTTGAGAGTAACATTTCTATCTTCTGTGATAATACTTATGATATATGCTTATCTAAAAACCCTATTTTACACTCTAAAGCTAAGCATATAGAGATTAAACATCATTTCATCAGAGACTATGTTCAGAAGGGAATTATCAATTTAAACTTTGTGGATACAGATCATCAGTGGGCTAATATCTTTACAAAACCCCTTGCTGAAGATAGATTTAAATTTATTCTGAAAAATATAAGTATGGACTTCTGTCCAGAATAAAATATTCATCAGATGAAATTTTTTTCCGATGAGAAATGTCTAAACTCTGAAGTATTTCTTCTGTTAAATTCTGTGTTTATTTATTTGTGTGTGTAAATTTGAACTAACAAGGCTCAGAGGATCTGAACATTGCCTAACGTTTCATTTCTCAAAGAGTTTCAGAGGCACATGCAAGCAAACACGTGTAGCTCAGAATCTGGAAAGGTAGAGTGCACCATACTGAAGTGACGTTTGAGGTATTGCTTTGAAAATCCAAAATCTCTTGATTTTCCCCCCTTCTGTCAGAATCTTAAATGTTTGATATGATTTTATTCCTTGCATTAATTGCGTGATATGATTTTGATTCACTTCGTTCAATGCTTGTGTGTACGCGTGAGATTGTGTGTTTTTTTTTGCATGCCTTAAATTGTTCTATAAATTCTTACAACACTTCACAAATCACACTTTACACTCTCTTCACCTCTCATATGCATTTCTGTCTTCTCTATTGCTTCCATCTTATTTCAAAACCCAAAACCTCTCGTAAACCCAGACGCATCTCAAGAACATCAATGGCTTCACCATCTTCAACACCTTCTTATATGCAAACCTCAACTGCTACTGCATCATCTCTAAATGCTGCTGGTTCATCCCAAACTGCTGTTGTGTACAAGGCACCTGTGAGAACTCTTCTCACTCCAATCAAAGATCTTGAGGTTCTGTGTGAGAACTTTGTGGATTTTGAATCCATCAAAGAAAATGGTTTTGATCTCTATTCAACCATCAAAACTCAGAACTGGGAAAAGTATTTTGACAGGATGATGGGTCCTGTTTATCCAACCTTGGTGAATGAATTCTGGATACACGCTCAAGTTTGCCCTAAGTTCATTCATTCATCTGTTCTTGGGAAGGAAAATGTCATCACTGAAAATTTAATCAGACAACTACTTGAGTATAAGGAAATGGTAACTGGGGGGCCTCCTCTCAATTATCTAGAGTGTTTAGCGTATGTCCTTTGGACGATATGCGACGCATTCGCTCCTAGTTCATAGTCTTTAGTGCAACATGAATTACAAACCATAATCAATGCACTTCTTCTTTAAAAAACACAAAAACAAACTTCAAATCTTTTTATCCTTCGGGATCTTAATTTAGAAAAAATATTTCATAGGGAGAGTTTTGTTAACTCTTGGTTCTACCGCAAACAGGTAACGCCTAAGTCTCCAATGGTCGAGCTGCATACACCTAACTGCTAGAACTAAGTTTTAACCCTACTCGGGCCTAAAACATTTTGAACCAACCGGTGTTCTTGTTAGCCTGAACTATGTTTGCTCTGATTTCTCATACCAGATGAGAATACATAGGCACAAGACGGGGATGTCTTGGCGAGCAACCTTTCCCCACTTTCACCCGTAGTTAGCTGAACTACGTTGACTCTGACTTTCCCATTGCACGAGGGAATACGTAGGCATAGATCGGCGATGCTCTATCGAGTCTCTTTTCTTTTCTTTTGTCCCTGAGCCATAGCTTAGATAGTATACGCCCTTTTAGATAGACAACAAAGCATGGATCCCGTCGAGTACGACGGACGTGAGGGGTGCTAATACCTTCCCCTTGCGTAACCGACTCCCGAACCCGAGATATGGTTGCGATGACTTGTCTTTTCCCGTTTTCGTTAGGTTTTCTCTAATCGTTTCCTTTCCCTCTTTTGGGATAAATAACGAACGGTGGCGACTCTTTTGTCTTTGCCGGCCCCTCTTCGCAGCGATGCAACAAAATGCATCACATATCACCCAAGGGGCATACACTAAACACTCTAGATAAGTAAGGAGAACCCCCCCCCCCCCACTCATCATTTCCCATATGCTTAAGGCTCATGGCGCACAATGTTCATCATTCTTTACTTAGTGTCTTAGATTTGTTTGAGATGAGATGAGAAGACATAAAAGAGAACACTAATGGGAAACTGAAAACCCTAATGTTATCATACAAAATGGTCCTAAAGTTGAGGTCAAGAAGGGATTATCCTAATTGTTATCATGCAAAGGATTGAAAGCCTAATGTCTTTCCTGCTCCCACCTTAATCAGAAATTAAATGGGACTAGGAATCCTAAGGGATCATGTGAGCAAGCACAAGTAAACACTATCCAATTCAATTATAAATGAAAACAAAGAAAAAACTTAAACAAGTCTAAAAAAGAGAGAGGAGATGAATAAGAAAGTAGAAGAAAGAGAAAGATACAATCAAGAGGAACAAACATGGAAGTTCAATGACAAAGCATCAAGCAAGCATCAATTAATGATCATACATGGAAAACATCAACAACATGTCAAAGCAATAAGAATGAGCCCGTATGCCAAACCATACTCAAAGATGGGAAGTCAAAGTAAATTGGCAAAACAAAGTGCCCAAACACACACAAGTGACTCAAAGTCCAACAAGAGGTATTGTCAATCATCAAACAAGGTGGAATGAAGTCAAATGAGATGGAAAACGAGGTGGAACAATAGCACAAACATGAACATCATTTCAAATATCAACTCATGGATATCAAGAAGAAACAACAAGGATCAAGTTCAAGACATGCATCAAAACTAGGTAAGCATTCCTTATGAACTATTTCAAAAGAAAACAAGTGTTCGAGCAAGATACAAAGCAAAAATGGTCAAGTAATTAATACCATATCACCACAGTTAGAAGCATACTCAAATGATCCATATCACATTCATATCCAAGACATCAACCAATTTCAAGAAGGATCATGTTCAACATGTGTTCAAGAAACCACTCAAACCACTCATTCAAAGGAAACACAAGATCAAGTGAAGAAAGAAATGATAAATGACCATACAATGGATATCAAATCATGAAAATCAAACACTCAAACATGTAATTTAAAGCTTATAAGAGTCCACAATTATCCATTAGACCATACAAGAAAGCACTTCAAAGAATTAGGTCAAGAACACCAAAGAAGCAAGGTTAAAACATCAACAACTTAGAAATGCAAGTGAAAATTGAAAAATAATCAAATAATGATGAGACCAAATCTCAAACCAACTTAAAGAAATCAAGATTCAACATGAAAAAGATATGAAAGAGATTGCTCCAATATATCACCAAATCAAGTCAAACAAAATCATGTGTGCAACTAATCGGGCATAAAACAAAAGTCAAATGAAACCATATGAGAAGTAATCAAGACATGACCCCTAAAGCATCAAAACCACACTCAAAAAATCATCAAACATCTGTCAAGACATGGTAAGAATATCGGGCCAAGAAGTGTCTCAAAGGTCATCAAACAACAAACCCTAATTCAAGGGTAAATATGGAAAAGCACTCCATGAAGAAATTCCAAATAAAATAGAAAAATACATGGAAAATAAAAATAAAAATCATGAAAAATATCTTGACATATTAAATGAACAAAAAATTATTTTTGTCAATTTTTAAAATGGTTGGAACAATTAAGAAAAAACCAAATTGAAAATAGCACAAAAATAAAATAAAATGAATAAAGCAAACCAATGGGGTGCATTAGTAATCATAAATGAACTAGGGATCATGTCCAGCGCGTTGGACATGAAAATACCAGGGGTGCAAGTATCAAAAATAACAAATCCCAAATCAATGTGACAAGGTGTTGTACCCCAAAATTTGACCAACCTTTTTCTTTCTAACTTGGCTTATGTTTCATTTCATTTTAGCATTTACATTTGCATAGCATTGGTTCTAACAGGGGATCAAGAGGTTTGTTATGCCATTAAAAAGAGAGCTTCATGTTCAAGCTCAAGCAAAGATATCATGTGCAATCCATCAGGGTTTCATTACCATCAAGATTGGGTTTCAAAGCTTCTAGAGAGGAAGAGTTTGTGTGTGAGTGTTACCTCCTATCTTGAGGATCATCAGAGGGTCATCAGAAGATCATGAGGTCATCTATTTGGATAAGGAATGATTTAAAAGCTCATTGTGTACCTTTAGAGGTTTTGTGGAGCTTTTATAGTCATTCATTTCATTTGCAAAAGCCTCAGTCAAAGGATGTGGAGCTAGAGTTTCATCTGGGCAACCTAAAGTCAACTATGGACTTGAGAGGGTCCAAAAGATTGGTTCTAAGTCATTGAGGCATGGGAAGTCATCCCAAATCATCTAGGATGTCATTTTAAGATCAAATCAAGGAGATTCAAGAGTTCAAGAAGTTACTAAATTAGGGGTTCAGATGATTTTAGTGTAAAATCCCCTTCTTTAGTGTCTAACTTCAAGGAAAATTTTCACTATGATGCAAGCTCAATCTCACTTTCATGAAAACATGGGAATTTTTAATCATCCTCTAAGATTTCGTTTGAGTACAAGAACTCATCCATTGAGTGTGTACATCTCAAGTTATGATGTCAACAAGTTGGTGTCCTTAGTTGAAGAGAATTTTGGTCAACTTAAAGTCAACTCACTTCCAAGGCATTTTTTACATGGAATCAAGCTTCTCCTCAACTTCAAGTGAACATGAAAGTTGTTCCTCATGATCTTATATTTCCAAAAAGGCCTAGAAGTCCTCATTCTCATGTGTACATCTCAAGTTATGGTCTTCACAAGGCAAGGGTATTTTAGGAAAGTTCATTATAGGTCATTTTCTGCAATGGTCAATTTCATGAACTTTGAGACCTCAAATGCAATTTTGTGCCACATGAATGTTGTGTCCCATTAGTTCAACTTCATCATGAGCTTGATTTCCATAAGGTTTGATGGATTATGAGATCACTTAAATCATTTAAAGCTTGAAATTTGAACTTTTGGGCATGGTTTGGCTTTCTTCATTTACAAGTCACCCAAATGACTTTGTTTTTTGAAATTTATACACTAGAATGACATCAAACTTTGGTCACTCCATTCCTTACCACTTTTGGACCAACAATAGTACACATTGTCATGCCATATTTTCAAATTTCATGCTAAAAAGTGTTGAACCAAAACTTGACACAAACCTTTGCTACATGACCTAAACCAATCCATTTGTTTTCTACACACCCTAAATGCTTGATTTCTGACCCAATATTAGTTGAATGATGCGTGACCTGTATGTATGTGAAAGTGGATAATTTTGACAAAATTTTGAAATCACACAATGCAGCCATTATGGGCCTGCATGATCATTAGAAACCCATCATATTAATGCTATTTGGTTGCCTTAAACAATGTGAATGAGGGTTGTTGCGTGAGAGAGAAGGGAGAGCTCAAAAATTTCTCAAAACTTCCATTCTTCAAATCTATTTTTTCACTGAGTTTTGCTTCAAACTAGTACCCAAGTCTCCTTCACAGAAGCTCAAGGAACAAGTTGGAAGCATTGAGTTGAAGCTTGTGTGCATTTTGAAGGATCAATGGAATCTCTCTGTTAGGTACTTTTCCTTAACTTAAAACCTTCATTCTAGGCATCAAATAAGCTTCATAATGGGTGCATCTGAAGCCCTACCTTTGGTAGGCAATGTTTGAACCATTTGTTTGAGTGTATGTTGAGTTTTTAGTTCATGAGTTCAAAAAATCGTGCCCTGATTCTGGCTTATTTAAGAACATTTTTGAAATTTAAATGTTAGATTCATATTCCATGTTGTAGTAGCTGACGATTGGTACCGATTTTGGCCATTTTTATTGAGAAATTCTGAATGGTCTCTGGCGAGCTGGCCGGAGAAGACGACTGGAGCCCTAGCTCCGGCGTCCATTCAATTCTATGGTCCAAGCTGAGTTGGCTTAATTTGAAATGTTGACCATGCGTGTTGTCTCACTCTGATTCGCTTGACCCAGGCCATGTGTGATGTTGACTCCATGTCACTTAAGTGAAACGATGCGTTTCACTTAAGTCTGAGTCCATTGTGTATTTGGGCTTGGTTTGATATTTGTACCCCTGCTGTTTAAAGCCCAAGCACGCATTTTGCCTTGTTGTTGTGTATTTGCTAATTGCTGATTTCACCCTCTTTGGTTTTCATTTATTTTTATTCTTATTTTCATTTTATTTGATTAAAATTACTTTTGATTTCATAAAAATTCTACAAAAATATTTTTCTAACATTTTAACATGTTATTTAATTTTCCAAGATTTTTATTTTAATTTTCCTTTTATTTTGCTATTTTATTTGGATTTTAACATTTGATGTGTTTTTGGTTCATACATAATTTGAAGTTGATTTGTTTGAACCCTAGTTTCTAATCCCCAATGACCATTGTTTCTCCCTCATTTAGGTGAGGGGCTGAGTCATTTTTTAGGGTGATTTTGAGTGGCCAATGATCAATTTTAATTTGGTTTTGATTTGCGTTTTGTTGAGCCTCGACACTTGCTCGATAAGGTGGAACACCATACATTCTTGGAATTATTTGGTGATGCCTTGAGTTGAATTTGTCCATGAGATTTTTCTTGTCGGTTTATGATTAATCAATCTTAGTTTGAGATTTTATTTGAGGTTTATTGAGATTTACTTCTATTTTTGGTGAACCTTGCAAGTCATGTTACTTTTAGAGGTGTTTACACGTGCTAGTTGGACCTAGAACCTTGGGATATGATCTTGAGTGATCCCATTTGCATATCTTAAGTCTTGATACATAATTCTAACATACTTGAGGTGTTGTCTTACTTGTCTAAGGTCATCTACATGTGAAGCTTGCACTACAAGTTACCTTTGAATCATGCTTCTCCACTTATTTTAGGTGTTGAGTTTGTGTTAGGACTTTGTTTCTTTCACTTGCCATGATCTTGATTATGTTTGCCCTTTGTTTCTAAGTTTGATTTGAAGATTTTATCTTGATTTTTTACTTCTACCCCATGTGGTTTACCATTGGTTCAAGATGATTTGGTGTCCATATTTTCACTTTGAGTTTGTCTTGGACAATTGGCCTCTTCTTGCATTTGTTTGCTTGCTTCTTTTTGTATGATTAAAGATGAATGTTAGTTGAGATAATCTTAATATGGTTGCTTCCCTATCCTCTTTCTCCCATAATTTCTTTGATCTTGACTCTTTGCTTTTGTTTTAAGGTTAGCTTTCTTCTTGATGATTAATGTTTGATGGTTGTAGGAGTTTCACTTCTCCCATTGCATCTCATCTCTTCTTGTGGACTTGTTTAAGTCATTTACTTGTGTTTGAGTCTTATCTTGTTGTTGAGTCTTTGTTGCATCTTTGCATACTTGTATTTCATGTTTGCATCTCTAATTGCATTGACTTATTTAAGTCACCTTCATATCTCATTTTCTTTGTTCATATGTGATTGAATTGCTATGTGTTTACTTGGAATTTTGCCATTATCCCTTAGGATTCCTAGTCCCTCTATTTAAGATGGGAGTAGGAGAGACATTAGATGTTAAATCCTTTGCATGATAACATTAGGATAGCTTTTCCCTTTTCAATCCCAACTTTAGGATCACATTGCATGATAACATTAGGGTTGATCAGTTCCCCTTAGAGTGTTGTGTCTTCTCTTCTCTTCTCATAACTCCATAAGACAGTTAATAAAGGATAATAATTATTGTACGCTAGGAGCCTTAAGTACTTGAGAAATGATAGGTGGGGAGCCTCCTCTCACCTTGTCTAGAGTGTTTAGTGTATTCCCTTTGGGAGATATGCGACGCATTCGCTTTCAAGTCATAGTCTTTAGTGCAACATGGGTTACAAACTTAACTCAATTCACTTCTTCTCTTAAAAAACACAAACAAAAAATCAAACGTTTTTATCCTTCGGGATTGTTTGCAAATCATTTTCAGAAAGAGTTTGTTAAGTCTTTGTTCTACCGCATACAGGCATTGTCCCTAACTGCTAGAACAGAAGGTTTAACCCTACTCAGTTAAAACACTTGAACCAACCAGTGGTCGTGTCAGCTCGAACTACGTTTGCTCTGATTTCTCATACTAGATGAGGATACGTAGGCACAAGACAACAATGTTTTGGAGAGCAACCTTCCCCCCTTCATCTGTAGTTTCTCGAACTACATTGACTCTAACTTTCCCATTGCACGAGGGAATACGTAGGCATAGGACGACGATGTCCTATCGAGTCAGTTCTTTCTCTTCACCCCCGCTTAGCATCTTTTAGTTAGTTTTCACCCATAGATAGACAACAAGCATGGATCCCGTTGAGTACAACGGACGTGAGGGGTGTTCATACCTTCCCCTTGCGTAACCGACTCCCGGACCCAAGATTTGGTTGCGATGACCTTGTTTTTTCCCCTTTCCGTCAGGTTTTTTTTGATCGTTTCTTTTCCCTCTCTTTGGGATAAATAACAAACGGCGGTGACTCTTATGTCAGTCAGTCGGCTCTCTTTTTCACAGCGATGCGACACAAGGTTCAGAAATAAAAAACCTGTGTGGCTTGACATGTCAGCCTCATTAGATGAGGTGGCATTGAGTCATCACAATAAATGGTCTAGATCAAGCCATCTCATATCATTTGAATTTAAAAAAAGGGCGCCAGGGCCACGTCACTCTTTCCCTAACCTTCAGACGCCAGAGCCCTAGATCTAGACATCTTCTCCGGTTGACACCTCATCGAAGTCACCACAAAAATCCCAGAAATGAAAAACAAGACCACCTTTCCACTTAGAATTTCATGTAGATTCCAAATCCACCCTTACTTTTTAAAAATGAACATGTTTTAATGGTGAATAGATTCACAAAAGTTTTGAACTTAAAAACTGAAACTCAACAAAACAACACAACAAGCTATGCAAACAATGCCTACCATGAGTAGGACTTCAGATGTACCCAAAAGTATCCTAACATGTGTCTATAATGAGAGGAAATGAGTTATGGAAGTTACCTAGTGGAGTATGTCCACTGCACCTTCAAACCTTTGCAGAAACTTTAAAGAAACTTCACCAAATGCTTTGAGGATGATGAATCTGGCTTGGAAATGTAAAGAAAACTCTTGAAAAGTAAGCTTCGAAGGAAGAGAAAAATGAGAGAGTGAGAGATTAGGGTTTCCTTTTTCTGAGCAAAGTCAAAAATTGGCTGCTCTTTCTAGGGTTTTTAGAATATATAGGGTGAATTTGCGGGGGTTAAAATGTTTTACAGTGGTTAAAAATGAATGGCTAGTGATTTTGGGAAGGAAAGATGATGAATGGTGGATGATGCGCATGAGCATGCTGGTCATGTAGTGAGGTGGTGTTGTTGTCCTTTTAATCATCTTTGTGATGATGAGAATAAGAGTGGAAGAGGGATAACCTTGGTGAGCAAGTTTTATTCTTCTTTTTGTCACTTTCATTTTTTGGCAAAATGGTGAAATGTGGTGCACAAAGGTACATGTCATGTGGGCTCTTTCTAGGCAATGTTTTGGTGTCATAACATGAGGTTTATACGCAAGAATTGAGGCAAGTAGATTTTTTTCATGACAAGAAATCAGATTTCACAACACGAGACAAAATGATATGGTTAATGACAAATGGATGAAGCCAACTTTGAGCTATTATAACTTCATGAACTCAAGTCCAAATGGTGAGATTTTAGGCTCAACATAAAGTAGGGAGATTTGTGAGCAACTTCCATGTTGAAATCATATTGGGATTATGCATGGAGGAACATGAAAGAGTGAGTTGAAAACATGTCCAACATTTTGTCCCTAAGAAAACTTGGGAAAATTCTATGTCATGAAAAATGGCAACTTGGATCCTCATCTTTGACATGCAACAACTTGGTGTGTTTTGAACCAATGGATATGTTCTAGTAATGGATAGAAATCTTGAAGAATGATATTCAACTTTCATGTTCAAGGTAAATTGATTTGAGGTCATGAAATTAGTGAAAAATGTCTTGGAAAGTAGCCCCAAAAATCTGCCTAAACTTGTCCACTCTTGACAACTTTGAAACCCTAAATTAGAGAGATCATAACTTGAGTTCTACACATCCAATGGAGGAATTCTAGTACTCAAATAAAATCTTGGAGGATTCTCTACAACTTTCATGTTGGAGGAAAAGTCATTTGAAGCTTTCATCATCATGTAACATAAGCTTTAAAACATGCATTTCAAGCTGACTTGAGATTTCCACAAAGTTGAAAATATACCCTTGTTTGAGCTTTGGAGATGAAGCTCATCTCTTGTGTGTTGAATAATATGCCTTGATCCCCTGCCTAAGATCAATGCTATGCACAAATGCCAATGAAAAATGCAATGAAGCATAAGTCAATATATGAGAAAAGGGATGGGAAAATTTTGGGGTGCTACAGTTCCCAACAACCTTCTCTTGGGCTTCATACAAGGACCCTCAGGCTTCTTAAAAACATATGTCAAGTCTCAATAATCTATACAAATAAATTATTTTAGCCTCACCATCCTGGGCTTTGTACAGGATACAATAACTTCTTTTAGCCTCACCATTCTGGGCTTTGTCCATGATACAATAAATATTTTAGCCTCACCATTATGGGCTACATACAGGATACAGATAAATATTTTAGCCTCATTCATCCTGGACTTTGTATAGGATACAAATAAAAATTCCCAAAAGAGTCTGTCAAATCCGCAGTATTGAGTCAGTCTCTTCAAATTAGCCTCCTCTCAGGCTTTTACACAAGTAATTTCTCTAGTCAGTCAATCTCAATCTTGGGATTTGTACATGACAGATAAAACTCCCCAGTTGAATCAGTTTTCAAACTTTTAGCTTCATATCTTGGGCTTTAATCAAGATACATAAATCAATCTCCTCACAGATAAGACTTTAAGTCATCTCTGTAGGAACACATCTCTTCTAATCACTACAATTCAATTCAAACATTAAAAAGAATTTTCCATTTAAGTGATGTAAGTGGCACACTTGTTGATTCAAAATCCAAGCTAGAGTTCGTCTCTTATCACGGCTCAAAAACTATTCTTTCATCTAACTGATGTAAGTGGCACACTTGTCGATCCTATATCCAAGTTAAGTTCCCTCTATTAGTATGTAAATAATTCATAAAGGAAAAAGTGGAATCACTTAAACACAATAAGTTCAAAGTTTTCTTCCCGTATAGCATCACTCTCAAATGATTGTAGTGAATAGGTGAGATATCTCCCCTAAAGATGACAATTTGTCAAATCTTTCCAAAACCCTTTTTAGCTTCATCATCTTGGGCTTTAAATAAGATACAAAACAACCTTTTTCCTCCCATAGATTAGGAGGAACTACGAACGCTTTGATTTCTCAATTTCCTTTTTAAGAATATGTAGGCATAAGATTGCGAGATCTTTGCGAGCACCCTAATAAAAAAAACCCTTACGTCTAGGTACCTTCCGAAAACAATAGAAAACTATAGAAACACCAAACAAAAAAAATTTCCTCAATTTTCACAAAGGAGAAACTTTCCCAATTAAACATCATACAAAACTAAGCAAGCAAGTAATTCAACAGTAGAAATATACAATCAAGCTTCCTATAGATTACTATAGATACTCAAGGTGTTAATAACTTTCCTTAGTATAACCAACCCCCGATTCCAGACCTCTTACCATTTGTAGGAAAAATATTTGCGAGCATGGTTAGTTTAGATTTCTTCCCCTTCATTTTAAGCATCATAGGATAAATATTATAAATTTGAAAGTGGCACAAGCATGGTTCATGGGGATTTCACCATCTCAGGATTGGTGGGGTCATGGAAATTGGTCCATAGCCTTCTCTCCGATCTCATCCTCTTCCTCACTCGCTGTTGCATCGCTGCGAATAAGGGGCCGACAAAGATAGAAGAGTCGCCACTATTCGTTATTTATCCCAAAGAGATGGAAAGGAAACGATCAGAGAAAACCTACGAAAAAGGGAAAAGACAGGTCATCGCAACCAAATCTTGGGTTCGGGGGTCGGTTACACGAGGGGAAGGTATGAGCACCCCTCACGTCCGTTGTACTCAACGGGTTCCACGCTTGTTGTCTATCTAAAAAGGGCGTTAATCTATCAAAGGGCTAGCTCACAGGGACAAAAGAAAAGAAAAAAGACTCGATAGAGCATCGTCGCTCTATGCCTACGTATTCCCTCGTGCAATGGGAAAGTCAGAGTCAACGTAGTTCGAAAAACTACGGGTGAAAAGGGGGGAAGGTTGCTCGCCAAGACATCGCCGTCTTGTGCGTACGTGTCCTCATCTGGTATGCGAAATCAGAGCAAACGTAGTTCAGGCTAACACGACCACAGGTTGGTTAAGTGTTTTAACTGAGTAGGGTTAAACCTTCGTTCCACCAGTTAGGGTTGATGCCTGTTTGCGGTAGAATCAAGACTTAACACACTCTTTCTAAAAATGATTTTCCAAACAATCTTGAAGGACAAAAAGTTTTGATGTTTTGTTTTTGTGTTTTTGATGAAGAAGTGAATTGAGTTAAGTTTGTAACTCATGTTGCACTAAAGACTATGACTTAAGAGCGAATGCGTCGCATATCGCCCAAAGGGCATACGCTAAACACTCTAGACAGATTGAGAGGAGGCCCCCCAACTATCATTCCTCAAGTACTTAAGGCTCGTAGTGTACAACACTTATTATCCTTTATTAAGTGTCTTAAGAGGTTATGAGATGAGAAGAGAAGACACAAACTCTAAGGGGAAACTAATCAACCCTAATGTTGTCATGCAAAATGCTCCTAATGTTGGGATTAAGAGGGGAAGAATCTATCCTAATGTCATCATACAAAAGATTGAACACCTAATGTCTCTCTTACACCCATCTTAAACAGCGGGACTAGGAATCCTAAGGGATCATGGGAAAAGACCAAGTAAACAACAAATAATCCAATCACGGATGAAATGAAGAATGAGAAGAATTTGACTTAAACAAGTCAAAGCAATGCAAACATGATATGCAAAGATGCAAAGATGAGCTATGAGAATCAAATGATGCAACAAAGACAAATAATCAAAACAAGTTGACTTAAACAAGTCAAAGAAGAGTGAGATGAAATGGGAGAAGTAACAACTCCTACAACCATTCAAACATCCATCACTTACACAAAGGCTAAGCATAAAACAAAACCAAAAGGCCATGATCAAAGAGAAGATGGGAGAAATAAGCTTGGGCAGAAAGCACATGGAAATCATCTCAACCAAACATCCAACAATGATCATGCAAAAGAAATGAACAAACAAGAGCTAAAAGTGATACATCATTTAAGACAAACTCAAAGCATAAACATGAACACCAAATTGTCTTAAATGATGATCAAAACCAAAGGGGCAGAAGTGAAACCAAAATAAGAAGGTTCAAATCAAGATGGCAAACAAAGTAAAAACAAGATCCAAGTCAAAGCAAATGGAAAAAAACCAAAGTTCCAAACCATGTTCAACACTTACACACAAGTGGAAATGCTCAACTTCCAAGTAACCTGTGAAACAAGTTACACAGGTGTATGACCTAAAAATGAAAGAACATCACCTTAATCATGTCATAAATAAGCATCAAGGCTCATAGGGTGCATATGGGATCCATAAAAGTAATTTCCCAAAGGAACTAGGTCAAACTAGTTTGTATGAACTTCCTCTAAGATGACTTGACTTGCAAGCTTCATCAAAAATAGGAGGATTGCCCAATAAAATCAAAATAAAAAGCACAAAGCAACCAAGTCAAATGGAAAACAGAAACCAAAGTGTCAAGGTCAAACTCAACTCAAGGCATCACCAAATAAATTGATCATCAAGGGTGCTCCACATTATCGAGCATTAATCAAGGGGCATTAAAAGTCAACTCAAAGTCAACCAAAAAATGATCAATCATAAACCAAATCTACCCTCAAAGACCCTTCAATCCATCCTCTAAATGGAGAAGGAGTCTTGATCATGGGGGATTTGAATTGGAGGTTCAAATAATTATAATCCAAAGAAGACAACATTAAAAACACTTCCAATTACAAAATCAAAATAAAATAGTAAATAAAATTAAAATCAGAAAATAAAAATAATGAAAATTAAATAAAGTCTTGAAACGTAAGTGTTTCACCCTAAAATTTGCTCAACCTATTTCACTTGGTTTATGTTGCATTGTCATTTGCATAATAAGTCATGTGCATAGTCTAATCATTTGCATAGCATAGCATGGCTAGTCATCTAACAAGGGATCAAGTGCCATTATTATCAGAAAGAGGCCCATCAAGGGGTTTTATTCAAGTTCAAGACCATCCAAGTAATCAAGAAATGAGTTGAAGCTTTGAAAAGTTTGAGGGTCAACCAGTAGATTTCTCTCCTAATCTTGAGGGGTTGAAGATCATCAATGAGTGTGTGAGCCATGACTGAGAGTATGGAAGGTGTACAAAGATCAAGGAAGACCTAGAGGGTCATTTTGAAGATGAGACAAGTCATTGATACAAGTACAAGAGCCAGAGTTGAAGTACAGTCGACTAGGGTTTCATCTGGGTCAACCCTAGGTCAACTGAGTGATTGAAGAGTATCAAGGCCAGCTTGAAGGATATGGGATTCATGAATTGATATGTGGATACAAGTGTGGTGTTGTTCCAAGGAGAAATCAAAAGGAATCAAGAAGAGGAGGAGTTACTAAATTAGGGTTTCAGTGCAAAAACCCTAATTTAGGCTTAAATTCCAAGCCAGATAAGTCAAAATGAAAGTTTCAAATGAAGTCTTGGTCAACATGAAACTTGTAGAGCTTATCAATATCTTTAATTTGAGTACTAGAAGTCTTCAAGAAGATTTGTAGAACTCAAGTTATGGTTCTTGCAAGTTATGGGTCATCAGAGGACACTGAAATTTATCTGTGAAAGTCACTTGACTTCCAAGCAACTTTTTCCCATGAAGGAGTTTTCAAATGGATTATTGGCCAACATAAGAGTTGTATATCTTGATCTTAGCTTTAATTTGAGTACTAGAAGTCCTCAAGAGGATTTGTAGAACTCAAGTTATGGTCTTGGAAATCCAGGGGTATTTTGGGCATTGATGATTACAGGTCATTTTGCAACATAGGTCAAAATCTCCATCTTCCACTCCTCAAATGAAAAAATGTTCAACATGAGATGTGTTAAAAATGATGTTTTTAGGCTATATAAGATGTCATGAGAACTTGGAATGGCTTGCTTCACAAAGTCACCAAAATGGCCTAAAATAAGGGTATATTTTAAATGAACCAAAGTTGAAAATTGGGGTTTCTGGTCTACACATCCAAACCAAGCCATATGACATAACAATTTGATTGTAAGATGCATTTTGAGAACATTGACATTTCCACACTTTTGAATTGAGGGTTATTTTTATGACTTGCTTTGTAAATGGGCTACTTGCATCATAAGGCACATATGCAAAATCACTTGTCAAGGCAAATGCAAGGCTTCTTTCCATCCTAACACATTCAATATCTCATTAGAAGACAATTTGGATCAGAATTGAGTAGAATTGCAAGCTGCTACATGAGCTGGTATGAGTGCATAGCACGACATGAGAAGTTGATTTTCTCATTGGATCAATCTAGAACTTTCTAGGGTCTTCAAATACATTCTATATATACATATGAAGAGGTTCAGAGAAAGAGTTGGAGAGAATTGAGAGAGATTTTTGAGATTGCATTTTCAACTTTTCCATTGCAAACCAAAATCGGTTACAGCATTTCAACCACTTTCAATCCAAATTCTTGATTGCATTAGCTTGCTCTAGCATTGGTGAATGATTCCAGATGGATAACTGAGCAAGATTGGTGAAGGATCGTGTGTTTGCACTTGGAATTTTCAGTCTGCAACTTAAGATCAAATTCAAGAATCCAAGCCATTTCAATTCATCTCTTTGCATACAGAAGCTTGATTTGTTGTTGGTGAAGGTGTCTGGAAAGTATTGAAGCTTATCTTGAAGCTTTGATCACTTTGTTCATCTCAAATTTGTAGGTATGAAAACTTCACTCCATGGCTTGATTTAGGTACTTTCAATAGGCTTTGAATGGTTAGATCCAATGTAGATGATCATGTGGAGCTTTCTGGTAGCTTTAGGGTTGATTTAGAGACAATTAGTGGATTGATGCAATTTCTGTTCATGCGATTATCTTGATGAATCTTGTGATAGACTCTTAGTTTGATAGCTAGAATTGATCAGGGTGAAGTGGTGAAGAGTTTAGGCCACTCAATTTTAGGTTTGGTGAGATACCATTCTTGAGTGATTTCTGAGATTCCCATCGTGTTTGGAGAAGGAGAGTGTTTCAGTGATTTTGATTACCATGGGTGAATTCTTCGTGGAATTTCGAGTGAGTTAGGGTTTTTATTTTTTATTTTTGATGGAGAATCAGAGGAATGCGAATTGGGGAAGATGAAGTTGCAAGCTCTGTGCTTCCATGGTGTTTTCCCTCCAGGCATGTTCAAATGGAGAAGATGACTTATAAGCCATTAGATCCGAGTAAGACCTTTGACCAAAACAAGATCCAACGGCCATAGATTCGTTTCCATTTGTGAAGGAGAAGTCTGATTACCAAAACGCATCGTATCACTTAAGTTGTAACATTGGGCTTAAGTTGTAATTTGATACTCACACCCCTTGTTCAAAGCCCATCATGAAATACACTACATTTGCTTGCTATTCTTACCACGTTTTTCTCATTTTCTTTCTATTTTTCCATTTAATTTCTGACGGATAATTGGGCCTAATGCGCGTTGCTATCCCCACCCCATTTTGGGCCCATATGATTGTTTACACTGCCCATCATTGCTATTCAACACACATGTTTTACATTTTCTCACATTTTCATTTTATTTTCTTCATTTTATTAGGTTAATTGAAAAAATCATAACTAATTGAAAAATGGTCATTTTTAATTGGGAGTTTTTTTTCCCATTTTCCTTAACGCATCAAGAAAATTATAAAAGAATAAAATTGGCATTTCATTCATTTTTTATTTTCTGGTGCATTTTTACATCTTATGGCATTAATTTCATTTTCATTTGGTATATGTTACTTGTTGAATTTAGTATGGTCATTTTATTCCACATTTTGATGTAATTCTGTTTGCTATGATTAGATTAGAGTATTAGGTTCCCCCTGGATTTTTGTCACATTTTTGGGACTTAAATTTAATTATTTTTGAGAGGTGTGAAGCAAGTGTGCTAGTGTTGCACCCTAAAATTTGCTCAACCTATTTCACTTGGTTTATGTTTCAATTGCATTAGCATTTGCATATAGAGTCATGTACATAGTCTAATCATCTGCATAGCATAGCATAGCAAGTCATCCAACAAGGGGCCAAGTACTATTCTCATCTCTATGAGCCTATCAAGAGGTTATTCTTCAAATTCAAGCTTATCCAAGTCATCAGAAAGAATGGAAAAGCTAAAGAAGTCAATGGATCAAGCAGTGCATCTATCTCCTATCTGAGGGTATCTGAGGATCATCAAAGAAGTTGTGAGCTGTGAATTGAGCATGGAGAGTATGTAGACATCATGGAAGACTTATAAAGTCATTCGGAGAAGGAGGCAAGTCATTGATGTGATCACAAGAGTTGCAGTTGAAGACAGTCAACTAGGGTTTCATCTGGGTCAACCCTGGGTCAACCCTAGGTCAAAGGATTGATTGAAAGGAATCAAGGTCTATTGGAGAGATGTGGGGTTCATCATTTGACATGTAGATAAGGATATGGTGTTGTGCCAAGAAGAAATCAAGAGAAATCAAGAAGAAGAGGGGATTCTAAATTAGGGTTTCTGTGTAAAATCCCCTAGTTTAGGTCAAATTTCCAAGCAAGATAAGTCAAATGCAAGCTTCAAATGGATCCTTGGTCAACATGAAACTTGTAGAGGATCTCAAGACCTTTAATTTTAGTGTTGGAAGACATAAAGGATATTTATAGAACTCAAGTTATGGTCCTTGCAAGTTACAGGTCATCTGGGGTATCTGAAATTTTGTCTGTGAAAGTTACTTGTCTTCCAAGCAACTTTTACCCCTCAAGGAGATTTCAAATGAATTTCTGGTCAACATAAGAGTTGTTCCTCATTGTCTTAGATTTCTATAATGGTATGGTATGCCTTCATATGATTTGTGGAACTTTACTTATGGTCTTGGAAAGCAAAGGGTATTTTGGTCATCTGAGAATTACAGGTCATTTCAAGCCTATGCCCAAAACTCATACAAGGAAGCTTCAAATGAAAAACTTCACAACATCAAACTTGTTCCAAATGACATTTTGAGTCTAGAAAAGTGACCATGAAAGTTTTTAAAGGCTCATAGCTCAAGGTTTCAAATTTGGTGAATTTAATGAATAAAAAATGACCTAAAATTGAGATTTTTCATAATTTGGCCAAATGGGATGAAATTATAGGTCATTTTGATTGGAAAAAATGTTTTAAGAACATTGGCAAAAGTGGATTTTTGAGTTTGGTTCAAGATTTGAAAGTTATGCTTGGTTACTTACAAAAGAAGTTACATGATCCAAAATTCAAGGAAAGTGTGCATGGGAAGTTTCTACAAAGTTCTAGGGCTTTCCAAGGTCATCTATATATTGCATTGAGAGGCTTCATGCATTGGTTGGTGCTTCATTGTGTTCATAATACCAAGTTACACTTCATTCTTCCACTTTGCAAAATCACTTCAAACTCCATCAAATCTCCATTAATTTCCAAATTTCTTGATCTGATCATCATCAACATCTTTCATAGATCACAATTCCATCAGAATTTGGTTGAATTGAAGAAGAACTCGTGTTGTTCAATTTCATCATCCAAGGAGCAAGAACTTTGTGATTGCAAGATTTAAGGCATTGGAGCAAGAACTTTTGTATACAGAACAAAGAATTGAGTGTGTGGATCAACTCCAGATCATTGCAAGCATTGGATTTGAAGAATTCAGCAACTATTTTCATCATTTACACCAGGTTGGTAATCCATTCGAATTTCTTGATTTAGTTAGAATCATAGAGGATTAGTAGGTTAGAATGGTTAGGATTAGTTAGGTGACTGATTCTGTTGAGTTTGAGAAGGTTTCATGGAGTTTACCAATGGTGCACCAAATCTGTTAGGGTTTATAACATCTAGAATATTGTACTATAATCTTGGATATGTAGCTTAATTTGATCAGCATGAAGTGTAGATTGTGTTAGGGTAAGAATTAGGAGAAATTGGGATGGTTGATATCAGTGCATAATGGTGGAGTCACCACCTTCTACCTATCGGGTTCGAATGTTGATTGAGTTTTAGAAGAAACCATTGCCATGGCTGTGTAGAGGGAAGAGAATGGATCAATTTTGCTCTTTACATCATGAGCTTTCATGGAGAGACGAGGGAGAACAGAATGGTTGAAGATGCGTGCATGGAGGTGATTTCTGAAAACCCTAGGGTTTGTCCAAGGTTGAAGATGAAGGAGAGTCACACGATTAAGGGTTTGACCTTGACTTGGGATGTGATCTGATGGTCACGATTTAAAATGAAACTTGGAGGGAGATTACGCAGCCAAACGCTGCGTTTCATTAAACCCTCAGATTGGGCTTCATAATCCTTTGCTAATCCCACCCCCAAGCGCAGGCCCAATGTCAATTTTAACTGAAATTCTTGCTAAATGCACCGTTTCCCTCTTTTTTAATTTTTGTTATGTTTTCTGATCACTGGGCCCAGACGCGCTTGCTATGCGCGCCCCCCAGTCTTGGCCCATCTTTGTTTTTTTAACTGATTTTATTACTTGCTGCACCCCCTAATCAACTTTAATCCATTAATTTCACTCATTTTTTTAATTTCTTTGAAAAATCATAACAAATTGGAAAATGCTTATTTTTGATTGGTTGTTTTTGCATATTGTTCATAATTTTGTTAAGAAAATTATCACACAAAAAAATTAACATTTCATTTTATTTTCATATTTTTAGTATATTTTTCTTTTAAATAGGTATAAATAATGTTTAGTTTAATGCATGAATTTGTTAATTTTGGTTTGATTAGATGCTTTAATATTTTTGATCCATTCTTTTTAGGTTGATTAGCTTAGACCTTTAGCTTGTACATAAAATTTAATTCATAATTTTAGAAATTAATCTTAGATGATTTGTTTAGGTGTGATTAGTGTGATCAAAACTAGGGTTTAGGATATAACATAGGTGTGGTAAATCATTTCCCTTAGGAGTATGAGTTTGAATCTTTGGGGTATGGGACTATAGGGGTTATGGGTAGATAGTAGATCCCTTAGAAATTACTAGGTTTTCCCTATTCTACTATTACTATTAGTGTACTGCTTGTATTTGTTTGACTGTGTGGTGTGCCCTCTCTAGGGTTATTTCATTTGTTTGTATGGGGTATTGGGTTTGCTTGGGGATTGGGAGAGCTGAAGACTGGGATGATGAAGTCCATTGGAGATCAAAGAGAATGAAGACCAACTTCCAGAGTTGATGGAGAGTATCCTTTGCTGGCAGCTATTGAGGAGTATAGGATTTAGGAGCTAGGCAGAGCTCTAGAGTAGAGAACTTGATTCACAAACATGGAAGGTCTTGTTTGCCTCCATTCTTTCTCTATGATTCAAAGTCTCTTTTGAATATCCACCTCCTTCCTTTGGAAGGATTAGTGAATATATTTGAAAGATAGAACTTTTGAGGGAAAATTGTCTGTATAATGTTAACAGTCAGTGAGCCACCCTTGGTAGGCAATTGACTGTTTAACATTCATTCCATCTTGTTGACTGATATTCATCTTGGAGATTGAGACTTGAAGAAAAGCCATTGCAGACTAATGACAGAGACCTTGCCTGAAGGCTGTGAAGATAAAGACTGATGCTTGCTTGAAGCTGGTGGATAGTTGATGATGACTTGAGGACAAATGTTGATGCAGAGCTGCTGTTGCTGTTTCTTTTTGCTGTTTATATTCCTTGATGTATTGATTGGTTTTCCCTGACTGTATTGTTTGCTGTTTAACCTATTAGGTTGAAAGTGAATGTTGTTCACTTTTGCCTATTGTTTTCTAGGTTCGAGGTTGAGTGGGACTCCCTTGCCTCGCTTGTATTGTTGCATCCATGCATTTTACTGCTTTATTATATATCTGTTGTTTCTGTTTCCATTATTCCCTTAGGATCTCTGTTTCTCTCTGTGCAAGAGAGGAGCATGATAGACACTAGGTCTTAACCCATGCATGATAACATTAGGTTAGTTTGATTCCCTTCGCAACCGTAGGATAGAGTTCTGTCTCTTCTTTCTCAAAACAAACAGAAAAACACAATAAATATTTCAAACACAATAAAAGACACTTCTCCGTAAAAGAATGCGAACTCATCAAAACGTCATTTTTGTCCGCTGGGACTGTTAATCAGAAAAAAAAATTTCAGAAGGAATAAAAGCAATCAAGACAGACTGGTGTCGTACGTGGCCCGAACTACGTTTTCTCTGATCTTTCATGCTGTATGAAAGTACGTAGGCATAGGATGCGATATCCTAGCGAGCAACCTTCCCCTCCTTTCCAGTAGGTAGGCGAACTACGCTGACTCTAATTTCTCGTTCCAAACGGGAATACGTAGGCATAAAGTGCAAGGCTTTACCGAGTCATGTTTTCTTTTCTTCTCAAACCTCATCCTTTAGTTTAGATAGAAGTGCAATCCGTACCAGAAAACAAGCGTGGATCCCGTCGAGTACGACGGACGTGAGGGGTGCTAATACCTTCCCCTTGCGTAACCGACTCCCGAATCCAGGTTTTGGTTGCGATGACCATACCTTTTCCCGTCTTTGCGGTAGGTTTTGCTCTGAGCGTTTCCTTTCCCTCCGTTGGGATAAATAACGCACGGTGGCGACTCTTCTGTTCAGCCGGCGCTGATTTTCGCAGTAGCGACAACTGGCGACTCTGCTGGGGATCCAACGTCCCCTGGGTGCTAAGGACTGCGATAGTTCCTTATGCATTTGGGATCCAACGTCCCTTAAGAGAGTCAAACCTAGCGCTTGTTTTCCCGTCGAGGATTTTGTATGGATTTATATTTCTGTCCTTTATTTTCATAATTATATTATTGATTATTATTGTTGTATTGGGGTGTGACGGGTGTTCTATGATTGAGAGATAAGCCGGACCTGGGCTTGAGTGCACCTAGAATTAGAGTAGAAATTAGTGGGCGCGTGCCGGCTTTGCTTGAATTAGTGTCTCACGAAATCTACACTCGGACGAGGTTCTTCTGGTTGGCTTCTTTTTCTACCCTTTGGATCGAAGGGGTTGTTGGTCAGCTGAATTTTCGACTCCGGGAACCGATCATTTGGAAGTTGGCTAAGTGAGGCCTCTTCAGGATTTGATGATGCCACTCCTCCTGGGAATCGTATCATCAACCCTGAAAGTCTGTGACGCCGACGACCGCATAGGATGCCATACCTTTGTCAGTTACTAGGACACCTACCTGTGAGAGGGTTTTGGGGTTATACAGGTAACTAGACCTTCAGATACCGGTTATTTCTTTATCTGAGATCCTGGGTATTTAGGGACAGTTATGAGGTCTGTCAGAGACCAGTTGGAGTTATGATATGAGGTCTATCAGAGACCAGTCAGAGTTATGTTGTGGGGTCTATCAGAGACCGGTGTTGGAGCCTTTGTATTGGGTCTGTCAGAGACCAGGGCTGGAGGAATTCTGGAGAGTGTATCTGAGACTTTTTGACATGGTTCAGGCTTCTCAGCCATGGTATTTGGTCCCTGTTGCATGTTACTTGCATTGCATTGTCTGCATAATCATTGTCATTGCATCCCATTAACGTGTGTCTGTGCTGCAGGTGCATTTGCATATTCCCTGGTTCTAGTGCCCGGACTTCTGCTTATTGATCATGGCTGGATTGAGGAAGACAATTGCGTACAAGTTGCCTACACCTGACATTACTCCCTTACTGGGTCTGATGTCCCTTACTGATGAGGAGGTTAGGAGAAGTTTCAGGATGAATCATGGAAGATTGCTGAGACTGGTCTGCAAGCCAACTGCTTTTGAGATGAATGGGTTGTACACCTTGATGCAATTCTATGACCCGGCATTGAGATGTTTCACGTTTGATGACTTTATTTTAGGGCCTACCATTGAAGAGTATGTAGAGTTTACTGAGCTACCAGTGCAGAACAAGGTTCCCTTTATTCACTCTGCCGCTGAGCCTAAGCTGGAGGACTTAGCTAAGGCCTTGCACATGAACGCTGCTGAACTATTAGTGACTTCTTGGCTTGGGGTTCCAGGTTTCTCTCTTGATTTTCTGGTTGGCAAAGCTCAAGAGTATGCCAAGAACGGGTGCTGGATAGTCTTTAATGCTATCTTGGCTCTATGCATTTACGGAATAGTGCTGTTTCCTAACTTACCCAATTTTGTGGACTTGGACGCTTTCCATCTGTTTGCTGCTGGCAACCCGGTGCCCATTTTGATTGGAGACTTCTATCATTCATTGCACTACAAAAATGAAAACAGAAGAGGAAAGACTGTTTACTGTTGTGCGCCGCTGTTGGACATGTGGTTTAAGAGTCATCTTCCCCTGAAGTGACCTTTTGTGGACAGTGCAACTTCAGCTAGCTGGCCAGAGCGCCTGATGAGGCTATCTTCCGAAGACATTGAGTGGTTTGACCGAGACTTGTTGGGGTCTGAGCTTATTTTCAGTTGTTCTGGGTACCCTAATGTTCCGTTGATAGGAAGAAAAGGGTGTATCAATTACAACCCATCTCTGTTCGTTCGCCAGTTTGGATACGCGTTGAAGAACCCACCAAAGGAGGAAGAAGTACAGGAATCTCTGTACTTCACCGGTGATTTGAAGGGAGAGTTACTAGCCAAGCTGCAGCACGCATGGACGCGTATTAACAGAAGAGGGAAGCCACTGTTAGGGAAGAATGATTGTCAGGCTTATGCACCCTACAAGGTTTGGATCCAAGAGAGAGCAAGACAGTTGCGGATGCCATTTCCAGCTGCAGCAGTCCCTGTTCACATTCTGGTGGAAGAACCAACTACTGTTACTAGGGAGGCCTACTGAAGGTGAGATAATACTTAGAAGGGGGGGGGGGGGGGGGGTTGAATAAGTATGGAAAATTAATACTTGAAAATAATCACACAATTATTTTTATCCTGGTTCGTTAAACAACTACTCCAGTCCACCCTTCCAGAGTGATTTGCCTTTCTCAACAAGGACTTAATCCACTATTAAATCAAACTGATTACAATAGTATCACCTAAGAACTACAATTCTTAGTCTTCTCAAGAGCTACTGATTCACACTGAATCCTCTTAAGGAAAATCCTTTACAAACAATGTAAATTAAATACAAGAGTTTTTAATGCTTCTATACAGCTATAATCACAACAGTGATTTTTCTCTTAAGTTTTAAGTACAATGAGATTCTATGAAGAATAAGAATGAGAGCTTATAGAATATTGTGATTTCTTTTCAGCAAAACTAGTAACTGAAGAATGAAGTGAGAAACTCCTTTTATAGGCAGCTGAATCATGCACGTTGAAAAGAGAGTCCAAAAGGTCTGAGCCTTTTTGTCTTCACATGCACTGACCTTTCCTTGAAATAGATGGCACAGATAAATCCTTTTTGTCTGTGTAAGTGTGTCTAGCACAAATAAGGAAAGAGACGTTGAATAGATCCAACGGATATATTCTTGAAAACACTTCTTCAGTTTCAGCAAGTTCTTCAGAGTTTGAAAGGATCAGAGTCTTCTGATGAGATTCATAACTAAGCTGTATCAGAGCCTTCTGCAGCGTGTGTGCTTCTAGCGTGTTGATCATCAGAGCATCTTGACACAGAACTTCAGTACTTGGCAGCGTAAGTACTTTCAGAAACTTCTGTAGACTAATGCTTTGAGAAACTCTTCAATCAATATTCTTCTATACTTCTGATGCTTCAGCTTCAGATGCTTCTGACTATCTTCAGATGCTTCTGATTATCTTCAGATGCTTCTGAATTAGAATGTTCTGGAGCTTCTTTCTTCAGATCCTTCTGGAGACTACGCTCAGGATCTTCTGTAAGGAGCAAGCAGATTCTTCTGTGAGGTGCATCTGGCGCTTCAGAGTCAGGATAGCTTCTTGTATTCAATGACAGATTTGCTTCTAGAGAGTCAATATAATTTTAATCTGCAGTAAAACTCTCAAACAAATTTTAGAGTATATAATTCTTAAATATAAATTTCCTAACAGTTATCATCAAAACAAAGAGTAATTATTAAGAACCAATCTGTGTTCTAACAATCTCCCCCTTTTTGATGATGACAAAAAGTATCAGAAATTTTATTTAATTGAACATAAAGAATTATAACTCCCCCTGAGATGATGAATCTCCCCCTGAGTTAAATATGAAAAAGGAATAGAGACTTCCCTTTTTATCTTGAGAAATATTCAGAGTCAAATCTTGTTTGTCTTGTAATAATCAAGGGTCAGACTATCTTGCAGATATAAGATTCAGAGTTTGATAAAAATATAAATGATCTGAGAGACTCAGAGATTCTTTTATAGAGTGTTCTTATCAAAAGTTTTGAAATAGTCAATTTAGATATTAGAAAGAATAGATATGTCTGAAGATTCATTCTAGTGAAATTATATTAAATAGTTCAGATCTTTATTTTCTCCCCCTTTTTTGTCATAAGCAAAAAGTAAAAACTTTTAATAAAGACAATTAAAAAGAACAATAGCAGATAATTCAATGGAGAATAACAAACTGTTTCATTCAATCATAACAGAGCAAAATTACATCAGAAGATATAACAAAAACATTTAGATGCAAAAACAACAGATGCACAAACATAAGGAAAAAAAAAATCTAAGTGTGTTTAGACAAAAGCATCTTCAATAGGTCTGTGATCTCAGATTGTGATTGCTCTTGCTTTGACATGAACTTAGTTATTGTCTCATTCTTCTCATCTTGTTTGGACATCCACACTGACATGTCCTCAGATTTCTTGTCTTGCTTCGCCATCCAAGATCTTATTTCAGATTGACCAGCTTCCAGAGCAGCAATCTTGTTTCCCAAATCTGGATTTTCTGTCTTTATCTCTGATGATGGAGGTTCTGTATCCTGAGCAGAGTCAATTGCCATATGTTCTGGAGATCCTGAATAGGGTTCTACCAGAGTCATAGTCAATGCAGTGGCAGTTGGTTCTGGTGGAGGAGGAGGTGGAGGAGCATCCAAACACAGCAGAGGTTCAGTTTTTTTTACAATCCAGAATTGAGTTCTTTCAGCTCTGAGCTTTGCATCATCAGAACAGATGTTCTTCAGATTAGAAGCCACAGTGTTGAATCTATTGAGAAATCCTTTCCAGATGATGTCAGTCTCATTTGCATCCATAGTTTCGGAACATCTTTTCTGAACAGTACCTAAAGACATCTGTATTTCTTGCAAAAACGTTTGAAATAAATGTTCAATATTAAGTCTGGGTGGTGGTTTAAGCAAGGTTTCCAGAGTCATCTGTTTAGGTTTTTGAGTAGGTGGTATCAATGATTTTGGAATGGAAATCAGAGGAGGGGGAACATATGGAAAGAATGGAATTTCTGGTTTCTGAGGAAGTGATCTGTTTAATGCATTGAGCAGAGTTGGTTGAGGTCTTGTACGTGGGTAAACAATATCAAAAAATGCATTGGAGTATGGTACGAATGCAGAGTTTGATGGCTTATCAGATGCAACTGTGTCGTCAGATGCAGGATGCAGAGCTGAAACAGCAGCTTTACCAGATGTAGCAGATATGGGGGCTAAGGATCCTTCATTTTCCATAGATTGAATATATGAAAGGATTACAGATGGAAGGGTTGGTTTGAGTTTAGGTTTCAGAGGTTCCAAAGGTTCAGAAGGCTCAACTCTATCATAAAAATCTTTCAGTTTGAAACCATAAGATAAATTATGATAAAGAGAAGACACTTGGGCACAAGATATTCCAGATGAAGATGGATTGGAAGTAGGAACAATCATCTCAGATGAAGGTGCAGGTGAAGGCATAGGGTCTGGAATGGTATATTTGGTAGGTAAGGTTGATTCAGGTTCAGGGTCATGAACAAGATATTTGTCAGATGGATTAATCAGAAAATCAGGATGAATTTCTGATTCAGCTGAATTTGAAGATGTTTCAGGTGTACAAGAGGTAGAAGAAACTTGAAACACTGTTTTTAATGGAGTAATGTCAAGAACTTCTGTCTCAGGGATATGAGATGGTTCTGAAGGAATATCAAGTTGTTGAGTAGGTGGTTCAGATGAAACAGGAGCAGAAGTTACTTGAGTGGGTTCAGAAGTAACAGTTGCTACAGGTTCAGAAGATGGAATTGTTGATGGTGAAATGACAGAGCCTTTTTGTGGTTGATCTTCTGTGGTTTGTTTTTCTGGATGATTTTCTGTTTGTGGTTGTGCAGAGTTTTGTTTGTCAGAATTTTGTGGTAGTTCTGATGGTTGTGGTTCTGTTTGTTGTGATTCTGTTGGTTGTGGAACAGTTAGTTGTGGTTCTGTAGGTTGTGGACGTGGAGTGAAGTGTTTGATGTGTAATTTAGGTTGAGGTGGTTTTGATACAGAAGCAGTAGGTTGTTTCTGAGGTGATACAGAACTGGGGGCAGCAACAAATGTTGTTTGAGTGACAGGGGGTTTGGGAACAGACTTAATAGATGAATCATTTATAACAACAGTTTTAGAAGTAACAGAAGCTTTAGTACCTTTGAGTTTAATCCTCTTAGCAGAGACAGCTTCTCCAGAATCTTTTCTCTTCAGAAGATCCTTGGGTTGCTCAGCAATCTTAGCCTTCTTCTGGACAGGTTCAGATTCTGCTACAGGTTGAGGTCTTTTCCTCTGAAGTGGAACTTCTGCTTCTTCTTCTTCTTCTCCTGCATCTGGCAGGGGTTGCTTGACAAGTTGAAACACATTTGCTGGAACAGGCACTCCTTCCCTTTTGCATTCCTCTATATACATCAGAACAATGTGTCTAGGTTCTTCAGCAAAGAATAGAGGAAAGTCTGATACTGGAATCCTTTTATTCAAATCAGACATGTTTAACTTCTTTGGAGCAGTGGTAAGTTCATCTACAATCTTGAGTCTCAGAAGGCTCTTAGCGTTCAGAGGCTTTCCCATAATGAACTCTAGTTCTTCTGTAACACCAGCATCATACAGAGCAGCCACTAAACCATTTTCAGTGAGAAGATCTGAGAGCAGCCTTCCAAAAGGTATCCAAGTCCTGATCTTCTGGCCCTTTTCTTTTATAGATTCTCTGGATGCGTTGATGTGATTCCACAGATGCATGAACAATAAGTAAGGAAGATCTACCTTATTACTCTGACTAAGGCAGTACATAAAATAGATCTGTTCATTGTTGACATAATCTGGGGAATTTGTTGACTTTCTGTGATGTATACATCCCATGAAGATCTTGGCCCAGATTTTGTAGTCAGGCTTCAGATCTTTGAATCTGTTAGAAGCTTGTCCAGCAGTCATAACCTCCTCATAAACTTCATCCATATCAACACGCCCAGCTGGCAGATGTGAAACACCATCTGTTTCTTCATAACCAATCAGTCTTCTAATCAGATCCTCTGTGATGATGATCTCCTTTCCCAGCACAGATGATAGAATAAACTTGGGATACACAGATGCATGAATCCAGAATTCCTTAACAAGAAGAGGGTAAACTGGTCCAAACAGTCTATCAAAGTATTTCACCCAACCTTGAGCTCTAACAATGGAGCGAAAATCAAACCCATTGTCAGCCAGTGAATCAAATTCAACCATGGATTCACACAACACTTCTAACTTATCAACAGGTGTGAGAAGAGTTCTCTGAGGAGGAATGTATGGATTAGCACCTAGATTATCTGAAGTCACAGAAGCCATTGTTGATTGAAACTGAGCAGTTGTTGATGAAGAAGACGCCATTGAAGAATGCTTTTTAGAACACTTAGGTTTTGAGTTTTTATGAAGAGAGAACAAAAGATGAAAGCGCATGAAAATTCTGAGAGTGAAAAGTGTGAAAGTGAATACACAACAGATATTTATACTAATCACATAGGCACACCAAAAGACAGAAATAACGCACGTTTGAGCAGCATTAAAGGAAGAGAATAAAATCATTTCAAATAATAAATGCTTCTGACAGATTTGGGGGGAAAACCAAGATATTTACTATTCAAATTTCACCTCAAACGTCTTTTCAGTTGTCCACACGCCACCTCTTCAGATTTTGTGGGACACGTGTTTGCTTGCATGTTGTTCTGAATTCTCTTAAGAAATGAAACGTTAGCCACGTTCAGATCTTCTAAAGATGGTTAGTTCAGATTTTCACATCAGAAATAATAATCAGAATAGAATAAATGAACAGAAGAAATACTTCAGATCATTAAACATTTTGCATCTGAGAGGTTGCCTCTGATAAATATTATTCTGGACAAAAATCCATACAAATATTTTTCAGAATGAACTTAAATCTATCTTCAGCAAGGGGTTTTGTAAAAATATATGCCCATTGATGATCTGTATCAACAAAGGCTAAATTTATGATTCCCTTCTAAACATAGTCTCTGATGAAATGATGTTTAATTTCTATATGTTTTGCCTTAGAATGCAAGATTGGATTTTTTGACAAACATATAGCAGAAGTATTATCACAAAAGATAGAAAGATTACTCTCATAGATTTGATAATCTTCTAATTGACTCTTCATCCAGAGCATCTGAGTACAACATCCAGCAGCAGCAATGTATTCTGCCTCTGTAGTTGATAGTGCAATGGTAGGTTGCTTCTTGCTGTACCATGAGATCAGATGACTTCCAAGAAACTGACAGCTTCCAGAAGTGCTTTTACGTTCAACTCTGTCTCCAGCATAGTCAGCATCACAGAATCCAACTAATGAAAATTCATCAGATCTTCTGTAACACAAACCCATGTTAGCAGTACCTTTCAGATACCTTAGAATCCTCTTAACAGCTGTTAAGTGTGATTCTCTAGGATCTGATTGGAATCTAGCACATAAGCAGACACTAAACAGAATATCTGGTCTAGAAGCAGTCAAGTATAGAAGAGATCCTATCATACCTCTATAGAGTTTTTGATCTACCTTCTTACTTACCTCTTCCTTACCTAGAGTGCTTGTAGGATGCATTGGAGTCTTTTCCATTTTGCTATCAACCATGTTGAACTTCTTCAGAAGCTCTTTAACATATTTGGTTTGATGTATGTAGCTGCACTCTGGAGTCTAATTGACTTGGATTCCCAAAAAGAATCTCAAATCTCCCATCATGCTCATTTCAAATTCTTCCTGCATACATTTAGCAAACTCCTTTCCAAGCGTAATATTTGTTGATCCAAAAATAATGTCATCTACATAAATTTGACAAATCAACAGATCTTTCTTAACAGTTTTACAGAATAAAGTTGTATCCACTTTTCCTCTGATAAAATTTTTCTTCAGAAGGAAGTTGCTCAACCTCTCATACCAAGCTCTGGGAGCTTGTTTTAATCCATAAAGGGATTTCTTTAATTTGAAAACATGATCTGGAAAGTTTTCACTTTCAAAACCAGGAGGTTGGTGGACATATACTTCTTCTTCTATAATTCCATTAAGAAAAGCACTTTTAACATCCATCTGATACAGAGTGATGTTATTCTGTGCAGCAAAAGAAATAAGAAGGCGTATAGATTCTAACCTTGCCACTGGAGCATATGTCTCAGTGTAATCAATACCTTCTTGCTGACTGTATCCTTGAGCAACCAGCCTTGCCTTATTCCTTTCTACTTCTCCCTTTTCATTCAGCTTATTTCTGAAGACCTATTTTGTTCCAATAATATTGAATCCTTTAGGTCTAGGAACCAGATCCCACACTTCATTTCTGGTGAATTGATTCAGCTCTTCTTGCATAGCTATAATCCATTCATTATCTTCCAGAGCCTCATCTACAGATGTTGGTTCTATTATTGACACTAAGCCAAATAAAGAAGATTTAGAAGTTCTGAGAAATGATCTTGTCCTTATTGGATCATCTTTCTTTACAATAATCACATCTTCTGGATGAGATGATTTGATTCTGGAAGAAGATCCTCTGACAGTTGGTCTTTCAGAAATATGCAAGTTGTTTAGTTGGGAAGTCAAAGGTGTAGCATCTGGGGTTGCTTCAGATTCTTTGATTTTTGCCTTTTCTGCCTCTGAGCCTTCAGAGTCTGTGAGAATCACTTCTCTATCTGCAGAACTTTCAAACTGCTTTGGCTTTTCAGAGCCAAGCTTATCATCAAATCTAACATGAATAGATTCTTCAACAATCTGTGTTTCAGTATTGAATACTCTGTAGCCTTTAGAGCGTTCAGAATAACCAAGCATGAAACACTTCTGTGCTTTGGAATCAAACTTGTTCAGATTATCTTTAGTATTAAGCATATAACAAATACATCCAAAAGGATGAAAATAAGAAATGTTAGGCTTTCTGTTTCTCCACAATTCATAGGGAGTCTTTTCCAGAAGAGGTCTTACAGACACTCTGTTCTGAATATAACAAGCTGTGTTGATTGCTTCTGCCCAGAAATGTTTTGCCAGATTTGTCTCATTGATCATGGTTCTGGCCATCTCTTGCAATGTTCTATTTTTCCTCTCTACAACTCCATTTTGTTGTGGAGTTCTAGGGCAGGAGAAATCATGTGCAATGCCTTTTTCAGAAAAATATTTTTCAAAATGTTTATTTTCAAATTCTCCACCATGATCACTTCTGACTTTAATAATTTTCGAATCTTTTTCAGTCTGGACTTGATTGCAGAAGTCAAAGAACACAGAATGAGACTCATCCTTGTGTTTTAGAAACTTTACCCATGTCCATCTGCTGTAGTCATCTACAATGACTAACCCATACTTCTTGCCTCTGATGGATGCAGTTTTCACTGGTCCAAACAGATCAATGTGAAGTAATTCCAATGGTCTGGAGGTAGACACAACATTTTTTGATTTAAAATGTGATTTTGAAAATTTACCTCTTTGACATGCTTCACACAGAGCATCTGAGTTGAACTTCAGCTTAGGAAGTCCTCTGACCAGATTGAGTTTATTAATCTAAGATATACGTCTCATATTAATATGCCCCAATATTCTATGCCAGACCCATTGCTCATCATTCACAGATAAGAGGCATTTTACATTTTGAACTTTAAGTTCTGAAAGGTTAATTTTATAGATGTTGTGTTTCCTATTTCCACTGAATAGGATAGAACCATCCTTTTGACATACAGCTTTGCAACATTTTTGATTAAAGATTATATCATAACCATTGTCACTTAATTGACTTATGGACAATAGATTATGTTTCAATCCTTCAACTAACAGAACATTAGTAATAGAGGGAAGCTTACCATTTCCAATAGTGCCAGATCCAATGATCTTGCCCTTCTGGTTCCCTCCAAACTTCACGTCCCCTCCAGATCTAAGTTCCAGGCTTTGGAACATAGACCTTTCTCCTGTCATGTGTCGTGAGCATCCAGAGTCCAGGTACCATGATTGGTGTCCTGACCTTGCTGCTAAGAACATCTGCAACAGGAATTATTTTGTCTTTAGGTACCCAGATCTTCTTGGGTCCTTTGGGGTTAGTTGGTTTATAGGTTTGTCTAAACTTCTGTTTTGCAACATAATGTTTATTCTGACTTGCCTTTGGTTTAAACACATAAGTATTCTTCTCAGAGCTTGTGTGTTTAATGTCATTCAAGTGACCAAATTTGAATTGAGAGTACAGAGGTGTCTTCCTGATGAAAAGTTTGTCAACAGGTTTTGGATTGCTTCCAGATGAAGACTCATATCCAATGCCTCTTCTGTTGTTTCCACTAACACCATAGATCATGGAAGCCATCTTGCTTCTGTCTATGCTCTTAGTGAGAAACCTCTGAAAACTAGAGTCATATTTTTCTAAAATATTTTCACAAGACTTAGTTTCAGAATCAGATTCTTGTTGAGTTCTATCAAAGTCATTTTTGATTTTTAAATTTATTTCTTTCTGCTCAACAAGTTCTGTTTTCAGAAGATCAATCTCAGATTCAAGATTTCTTTTCAGCTTCTTGTATTTGAGTTTGATGTTGTTGTAACTTTTAAGAACTTCTGTTAAAACTTTAATGAGTTCTTCTTTGGTAAGTTTAGCCATTACCTCTTCTGCATCATCATCAGATTCAGATTCTGATTCATATCCAGAGGTACCTTCCTCTTGATCCTTTGTCCTGGCCATCAGTGCAACGTTTGTACATCTTCTTCTGATTCAGAAGATGACTCACACTCATCTGAGTCATCCCATGTTGCCATCAGAACCTTCTTCTTCTTGTTGAACTTCTTCTTAGGTTTTTCTTTCAGAAGTTTAGGGAAGTCACTCTTGTAGTGCCCAGGTTCTTTGCACTCATAGCACACCACTTCTTTCTTGGCAGATCTTCTGTGACTAGAAGATTCCTTTCTGTTATCAGATCTTCTGAAGTTGTTAAACTTCTTTCCCTTGTGCTTCCAGAGTTTGTTAATCCTTCTGGACAGCATGGACAACTCATCTTCTTCTTCAGAGCTTTCTTGAATAACCTGCAAAGCTTTAGCAGTTTTGTTAGATTTTAAAGCTATGGATTTACCTTTATCTTTCTTCTGGGGTTCATCTTCCTCCAGCTCAATTTCATGGCTTCTCAAAGAACTGATAAGTTCTTCTAAGGAGATCTTGTTCAGATCTTTTGCCATCTTCAATGCAGTCACCATTGGTCTCCATCTGGTGGGAAGACTTCTGATGATTTTCTTGACATGATCTGACGTTGAGTAGCCCTTGTCCAGAACTTTCAGACCAGCTGTAAGAATCTGAAATCTAGAAAACATAGTTTCTACATTTTCAGAATCTTCCATTTTAAATGCCTCATACTTCTGTATGAGCGCCAGAGCCTTTGTCTCTTTAACCTGAGAGTTTCCCTCATGAGTCATTTTGAGTGATTCAAACATGTCATGAGCAGTATCTCTGTTAGTAATCTTCTCATACTCAGTATGAGAGATTGCATTAAGCAATATAGTTCTGGCTTTGTGGTGATTCTTGAAATCTCTTTTCTGCACTTCAGTCATTGATTTTCTATCAATCTTTTTGCCATCCTCACCAGTAGGATGTTCATATCCATCAATGACCAGATCCCAAAGATCAGCATCATACCCAAGAAAAAAACTTTCTATTCTATCTTTCCAATAGTCAAATTTTTCTCCATCAAACATTGGAGGTTTGGTACTGATCCTATCCCTCTCTTCATATTTATTGTTGATATTTGACATTGAATTATCAGCCATGATAACAATAAATATATTGATCAAAGTATATCTCCTCTGGATCTTTACTGACACTGTTAAGTGATAGCACACTCAGAACCGGAGCTCTAATGCCAACTGAAGGTGAGATAATACTTAGAAGGGGGGGGGGGGGGGGTTGAATAAGTATGGAAAATTAATACTTGAAAATAATCACACAATTATTTTTATCCTGGTTCGTTAAACAACTACTCCAGTCCACCCTTCCAAAGTGATTTGCCTTTCTCAACAAGGACTTAATCCACTATTAAATCAAACTGATTACAATAGTATCACCTAAGAACTACAGTTCTTAGTCTTCTCAAGAGCTACTGATTCACACTGAATCCTCTTAAGGAAAATCCTTTACAAACAATGTAAATTAAATACAAGAGTTTTTAATGCTTCTATAAAGCTATAATCACAACAGTGATTTTTCTCTTAAGTTTTAAGTACAATGAGATTCTATGAAGAATAAGAATGAGAGCTTATAGAATATTGTGATTTCTTTTCAGCAAAACTAGTAACTGAAGAATGAAGTGAGAAACTCCTTTTATAGGCAGTTGAATCATGCACGTTGAAAAGAGAGTCCAAAAGGTCTGAGCCTTTTTGTCTTCACATGCACTGACCTTTCCTTGAAATAGATGGCACAGATAAATCCTTTTTGTCTGTGTAAGTGTGTCTAGCACAAATAAGGAAAGAGACGTTGAATAGATCCAACGGATATATTCTTGAAAACACTTCTTCAGTTTCAGCAAGTTCTTCAGAGTTTGAAAGGATCAAAGTCTTCTGATGAGATTCAGAACTAAGCTGTATCAGAGCCTTCTGCAACGTGTGTGCTTCTAGCGTGTTGATCATCAGAGCATCTTGACACAGAACTTCAGTACTTGGCAGCGTAAGTACTTTCAGAAACTTCTGTAGACTAATGCTTTGAGAAACTCTTCAATCAATATTCTTCTATACTTCTGATGCTTCTGCTTCAGATGCTTCTGACTATCTTCAGATGCTTCTGATTATCTTCAGATGCTTCTGACTCAGAATGTTCTGGAGCTTCTTTCTTCAGATCCTTCTGGAGACTACGCTCAGGATCTTCTGTAAGGAGCAAGCAGATTCTTCTGTGAGGTGCATCTGGCGCTTCAGAGTCAGGATAGCTTCTTGTATTCAATGACAGATTTGCTTCTAGAGAGTCAATATAATTTTAATCTGCAGTAAAACTCTCAAACAAATTTTAGAGTATATAATTCTTAAATATAAATTTCCTAACAGTTATCATCAAAACAAAGAGTAATTATTAAGAACCAATCTGTGTTCTAACACCTACGAGCAAGTTGTTAAAGAAAAAGAAGCCTTGATGAAGATCAAGGAAGAGCTAGAAAAGGAGCTGGCTCAGATGCGTAGCGAGAAAAACAAGGTTGTGCATGCTTTCCAACAGCAGATCGAGCTAGTAAACAGACTAGGGGCTGAGTTGACGGAGGAGAAAAAGAAGCGCGAACGTCTGGGGCAAGAGTTCAGAAGCTCCCATGACATGTTGGAGTCTAAGAAGAAAGCACTCGACGCCGCCCACCGGGAAATCTCTTCTTGTAAAAAGACTTGGAATGCTACGCTGACCAACAATAAAAAGAGGGAAGATAAATTGAAGCAGCAAATTTCTGACCTCGAAGAGCAGTTGAAGGCTAGCATTAAGAAGTATGAAGAAGAGGTGATGACCAGATATAGTCTCCAGAATGCATTGAACAAGGCCATCGAAGGCAGGAACGAAGCTGTGTCTCAGAAGCGGAAGCTAGAGGATCGCTTCGGAGAAGGGGCATGGGAGGAAACCGCTGGTGACGTGCGACGTGTTCTCAAGAGAAGAAACCAGCTTGTCGAGGGTCTGCTTACCCGACCAAGTCATCCAGAGACCAAGAAGTTACTAGAATAATATCAGGCTTATGAGTGTACTTGATCATTTCATGTATTGATGCTTTATTTGCATAGTGCTGACCATCACCAGGATTGTTGGTTGAGGTCATGCCTTCTTATGGTACTCAGTGATATTGTACTCCTGGCTTAATGGATTTCTCTGCAATATATGAGGCTTTCTATGATTCAGCTCCGATCTTCGTATTGCTAGCACTATCACTGCACTGACACGTTTGCACTAGAATCGGGGAATGACATTCCCTAATGCACAGACACACACTGCATTGCATTCATATTCATATTGCATTACAGGTGATTATTGCACGGTATCTTATTTCTTGCACTGTACCAGGTCTTTTCAGGATTGAAGATCAACGCCCACACCGATACTCCACTCGCACCAACTGCCGAAGAATCATGGATCAAATGCAGAACGAGATGCAAGATATGCGTGAGAAGCTGGCGCTCTTCATGCAGACAATGGAGACTATTGCGAAAGGGCAGGAGAATTTGCAAGCCTTGGTGCAACCTCTGTTGGTCAGAAATGCTGGGCATGGGAATGAGGATCATCAGTCCGTGCGAGTCGACACTGTTCATGGGGATGGTACTCCCACACCAGTGGCTTCACCTGTAGTCAACATACCCGCTGTTAATGTCAACAACGGTACTGCTGCTGGGAACGGTAACGTTGGAATTGGGAACGAGACTGCTGTCCATAACGTTGGGCTTGGTGATGTCAACTTGGGTGATAATATGGGAGGCAATGGCTTCGGTAATGCTGGATTCGGGTTCAATGACCAGGGATTCGACAATACTGGGAAATATGGTTTCAATGCTCAAGGCTTCGGGCAGGACGGATATGGTGTGACTAATCAGGGTTATGGAGGATTCGGAAATGGAAATGGCGCTGGGTTAATGGCTTTTGGACCTGCTGGGGTCGCTCCGGGGTACGGCAACAGAGGGCGAGGCCCGATAATGAATTAGATTGGAGCTGGCCGTAACAACGGATACGATGGGTATGAAGCTGGGAATGGTAACTGGCAGGAAGATCAGCAAGAGGACGCTTTCTCCGGTGGAGGTTTCGAAGGACCTATGGATGACTCCCAGAGGATCAGAATGCTAGAGGAGCAGATGAGGGGGGTCGTGAATCAAAGTGCTGTGGGCTTAGATATGTCAACAATGGGTCTGGTGCCTGGCCTGAGGGTGCCAATCAAATTCAAAGCTCCTACATTTGACAAGTATAAAGGGGACACCTGTCCGAAAGTGCACGTTCGGTCATATTACAGAAGGATGTCGGCGTATTCAACTGATGAAAGGATGCTAATTCATTTCTTTCAAGATAGCTTGTCTGGTCCTTCCTTAGAGTGGTATATGGGATTGGAACCAACTCATATAAAGACATGGAAGCAGCTGGCAGAGGCATTTGTAGCTCACTATAAGTAAAACAGCGACTTGGCACCCAACCGGGTCCAATTGCAAGGATTGTCCCAGAAGAAGGGAGAGAGCTTCAAAGAGTATGCGCAGAGATGGCGCGACATGGCTGCTAGGGTCCATCCTCCTCTAGAGGACAAGGAAATGAATGACATGTTCATAGGAACATTCACCGGCATGTTTTATGACAAGTTGTTTCACACATCTTTGGGCAGTTTCTCAGACTTAATTCTGATGGGAGAAAAGATTGAGAGTAACATTAAGCAGGGAAGATTCCAAGCGGAGGAATCTACTGCATCTGGCAGTAACAGAAAGGCTTTTGGTGGGCACCGTCAGGGCGATGCAAGCGCAGTGTTTGGAGGCCGAGGCCGAGGCCGGGGCAGAGGTCGAAACCAGTATAATCAGCCGCAGCAGGTGGCAAGTGTTACTATTCCGTTTCAGCAACAACCGTTTCAACAACAACAACAACAACAACAACAGCAACCACAGCAGGGGGCACAGCCTGCCCAGCGCAGATTCCAGGGGGGTAAACCAAGGAGGGTGTTTGAGAAGCCTCCTTCAACGTATGCAGATTTGCTACAGACGTTATTAGGGTTGAACTTGGTAGAGAAGAGAACTTTGGCGCCAATAACAGGTACTCCTCCGTATGGTTATGATGCAAGCAGGCACTGTGAATTCCACTCTGGGGCTCCGGGCCACGATGTAGAGGGTTGCCATGCGTTCAAGCATGTTGTGCAGGATCTATTGGATAGTAAGGCTATCAATTTTGGAACGGCGGGTCCGAATATAGTGCAGAAGCCCATGCCCAACCATGGGGCAAACGCCATTTTAACTGAGGAGGGTTTGAATTTGATTATGCATGTGGACGACTTAAAGACACCGTTGTGTGAAATAAAGAGCAGATTATTGTAAGGGGGTGTGTATCCTGGATGTGACGAGTATTGCTTAGAGTGTTGGACCCTAGCTGGGGGTTGTGATGAATTAAAGAAAGGTATTCATGCTTTAATAGATGGCGGCACATTGCAATTTGACCGAGCAGCAATCGAAGAACCTGCAGGGGCATTAGCAGACAAACAAAGTGATGTGGCCACTGTAACGATTCCTCGAAAAATGATCACCATAACGGCACCGGCCCAACGACCACCGATCACTATCACTAAAGCAGGACCAATCCCGTACGAGAGCACCAAGGCAGTCCCATGGTCCTATGGGTTGGAAGTGTATTGTGACGGAGTAAAAATTGATGTTAATAAGCAGCCAGCTGAAACTGTAGACAATGTTGTTGGTACCGGAGGTATGACAAGGAGTGGGAGAATCTTCATATCGCCTGAGGTAGAGGCTGAAAGACTGGCGAAGGGAAAGGGAAAGATGGTTGAGAATGTCCCTGTGCAGGGGAATGAAAAAGAAACGGCACCGAAGGATGTAGAAGAGTTCATGCGCTTGATTCGTAAAAGTGATTATAAGATTGTTGAACATCTGCAACAGACGCCGTCAAAGATATCTATACTGTCGTTGCTATTGTGTTCTGAAGCTCACAGAAATGCATTGTTGAAAGTCCTGGATTCTTCCTTCGTACCCCAAGATGTTTCCGTGAATCAGCTGGAAGGGGTGTTGGCGCATGTGAACGCAGGCCATAGCTTGGGCTTTACAGACTTTGATTTGACCCCTAAGGGGAGAGAGCATAATATGGCGTTGCACGTCTCTGTGGAGTGTAGAGGATCGGTCATGTCTCACGTGCTGGTAGACACCGGGTCATCCTTAAACGTGCTGCCCAAGAAAGCGATGATGAAACTAGATGTCAGAGGAATTCTGTGTACGCCCAGCGACTTGGTGGTCAGGGCATTCGATGGTACGCGAAGAACAGTTTTTGGATCTATAACATTACCCCTACAGGTGGGGCCAAAGGTTTTCGCGACTGAATTTTATATCATGGACATCCAGCCTGCATATAGCTGCCTCCTCGGACGACCCTGGATCCATGGGGCTGGGGCTGTCACGTCTACCTTGCATCAGAAGCTGAAATATATGGTAGGAGACAGCGTGGTCACTGTATGTGGAGAAGAAGACATCTTGGTCAGCCACCTGTCGTCATTTAAGTATGTGGAGGTCGATGGAGAGATTCACGAAACACCCTGTCAGGAATTTGAAGGGTTGCGCATCAAGGACAAAGGTCCCGGGCCGAGCAAAGCGTCGGAGATAGTCGTCTCGTCATACAAAGAAGCTCAAGCTCTAGTAGAGACTGGTGAGACCAAGGGTTAGGGCAAAGTGCTGGATATTCCTGTGAAGATGGACCGGTTTGGGCTGGGATATCAACCGTCGTCATCAACACCTGCTGTGGGGGCACCCCGTTTCAGAGGACCAATAACCATCACTGCTAGTGGAGTATGTCATGAGACCATCAACGCTGCTTCAGAGTCTGACGAAGGAGACAACGACTGAGATATGGACACCTGGATTCAGCCGAGCGTGCCAGGACAGGGATTGTGCAATTGGTCTATTCAGGAGATTGTTCCTGTGACTCTTAAACAGTAATGCTTTGTTTTTAATTGTTGAATAATCTGGTGTCTTTCCCGGGGCATCATGATTTGCTTAGGGTTGTGCTGTTATGAACATTGCGTGTTTATCATTAAATAAAAAGGCATTTTTCATGTACAAATATTGCGATCTCTGTTTTTCATGTTTTGTGTTTACAATAAAATGGCAACGTGGTTATTCGCTTTATACGCATTTTGAAGCATTTAACCATTCCTTTTGCAGGATAACATTTTCAGATGACATCCTTGAACCACCTATGACTCGTCCCGACTTTGAACACCCGGTATTTCAGGCCGAAGAAGAGATTGTTGAAGATGGTGACGTTCCTGAAGAATTGTCTTGGTTGGTGAAGCAAGAAGAACGTGTCATTCTGCCTCATGAAGAGGTCATCGAAATTATTAACCTGGGGTCGGAAGGGGTTGAAAAGAATATCCGTATAGGAGCCGCGCTGCAGAGCGACGTCAAGCGAAGACTGGTTGAAATGCTCATAGAGTATAGTGACGTGTTCGCTTGGTCGTATGAAGACATGCTAGGGCTTGATACAGATATGGTTGTGCACCGTCTGCCGTTGAAAGAAGAATGCCCGCCGGTCAAGCAAAAGCTTCGCAGGACTAGACCTGATATGGCAGTGAAGATTAAAGAGGAGGTTCAAAAGCAGTGGGATGCTGGTTTCCTAGCTGTGACAAAATATCCCTCATGGGTCGCTAACATTGTACCAGTGCCAAAGAAATACGGTAAAGTGAGAATGTGCGTAGATTACCGTGATTTAAATAAAGCGAGCCCAAAAGATGATTTTCCGCTTCCTCATATCGACGTGCTAGTTGATAACACTGCTCAATACTCCGTATTCTCCTTCATGGATGGCTTCTCGGGCTATAATCAGATTAAAATGGCGCCAGAGGACATGGAGAAGACTACTTTCATAATGCCTTGGGGAACATTTTGTTATAAAGTGATGCCCTTCGGGTTGAAGATTGCTGGGGCAACGTATCAGCGTGCAATGACGACTCTTTTTCATGATATGATGCTTAAAGAGATCGAAGTTTATGTTGACGATATGATTGCCAAATCCCAGACGGAGGAAGAGCATTTGGTAAATCTGCTGAAGTTATTCAAAAGGCTTAGGAAGTTCAGGCTGAGACTGAACCCTAACAAGTGCACCTTCGGGGTGAGATCGAGTAAACTGCTGGGGTTTATCGTAAGTGAAAAGGGAATAGAGGTTGATCCTGCTAAAATAAAAGCAATACAAGAGATGCCGGCGCCTAAAACAGAGAAAGAGGTGCGCGGGTTTTTAGGGAGGTTGAACTACATCGCTCGGTTCATATCTCACCTAATGGCTACGTGTGAACCATTGTTCAAGCTGTTGAAGAAAGACCAGGCGGTAACATGGAACGAAAATTGTCAAAAGGCGTTCGATAAAATAAAGCAGTATTTGCAGGAGCCTCCTATTTTGATACCCCCAGTGGCAGGGAGACCCTTGATTATGTATTTGACAGTTCTTGAGGGAAGTATGGGTTGTGTTCTCGGTCAACACGACGAGACAGGAAGAAAAGAGCATGCGATCTACTACTTGAGTAAGAAATTTACTGAATGTGAATCTCGATATTTAATGCTTGAAAAAACTTGTTGCGCGCTAGCCTGGGCCGCCAAGCGTTTGAGGCAATACATGCTGAATCATACAACCATGCTCATCTCGAAGATGGATCCTATCAAATATGTATTCGAAAAGCAAGCATTATCAGGGAGAATTGCCCGTTGGCAGATGGTCTTGACTGAATATGACATCCAGTATGTCTCGCAGAAGGCTATAAAGGGGAGTGTACTGTCTGAGTACTTGGCAGAGCAGCCTATTGAAGATTACCAATCGATGAGGTTTGATTTTCCTGACGAGGATATCATGTACCTAAAGATGAAAGATTGTGAAGAGCCCTTGCCAGATGAAGGACCAGAATTGGGTTCCAAATGGAAGTTGATCTTTGACGGAGCTGTAAACGCCTACGGTAGCGGAATAGGGGCAATCATTACTACTCCACACGGGTCGCACATCCCGTTTACCGCTCGATTGACCTTTCCAGTTACCAATAACGAAGCCGAATACGAAGCTTGTATCATGGGGCTTGAAGAAGCCATTGATTTGCGAATCAAAATCCTGGACGTATACGGAGACTCAGCTCTGGTGGTGAATCAAATCAAAGGAGAATGGGAGACACGTCAGCCTAATTTGATACCGTACATGAATTATGCGAGGAGATTGTTGCCTTTCTTTGACAAGGTTGAATTGCATCATGTACCGCGAGCGGAGAATCAGATGGCTGACGCCCTGGCCACTTTGTCTTCCATGTACAAAGTCAACTTCTGGAACGAGGCTCCCAGCATCGTTATCTCTCGGCTTGACAGACCTGCCTTCGTGTTTGCCATTGATGAAGCATCTGACGATAAACCGTGGTATTTCGATATCCTTAATTTCCTGAAAAACAAAGAGTATCCGGCTGGGGCATCCAGTCAAGATCAGAAGACTCTCAGGAGATTGGCGGGTAATTTCTATTTGAATTCGGATGGTGTCTTATATAGAAGAAATCACGATTTGGTGTTGCTGCGTTGTATGGACGAAAAAGAGGCGAAGCTGCTCATGGAGGAAATACATGAAGGTACCTTTGGTACGCATGCTGGTGGGCATGCTATGACGAGGAAGCTGCTGCGGGCAGGTTATTTTTGGCTGACTATGGAAACTGATTGTTTCAAGTTTGCGAGGAAGTGCCACAAGTGCCAAATCTATGCGGACAAGATCCATGTGCCTCCGAGTCCTCTGAATGTGATGTCATCGCCATGGCCATTCTCGATCTGGGGAATTGATATGATTGGAAAGATCGAGCCGACAGCTTCTAACGGGCACCGGTTCATTCTAGTAGCAATCGATTATTTCACTAAGTGGGTAGAAGCGGCGTCTTACGCAAATGTAACTAAGCAGGTAGTAGCCAGGTTCATCAAGAGAGATATCATTTGCAGATATGGGATTCCCGAGCGGATAATCACGGACAACGGTTCAAACCTGAACAACAAAATGATGAAGGAGCTCTGTCAGAATTTCAAGATCGAACATCACAACTCCTCCCCTTACCGACCCAAGATGAATGGCGCTGTTGAAGCGGCCAATAAGAATATAAAGAAGATCGTTCAGAAGATGGTAGTGACCTATAAGGATTGGCATGAGATGTTACCCTTCGCTTTGCACGGTTATCGTACGACGGTACGCACATCAACCGGGGCAACCCCGTTCTCTCTAGTATACGGAATTGAAGCAGTGCTACCACTAGAAGTTGAGATTCCTTCTCTGAGAGTACTACGAGACGTCCAACTAGACGAGGCAGAATGGGTGAAAGATAGGTTGAACCAACTGAGTTTAATGGATGAGAAGAGGCTAGCTTCTCTAGCATACGGTCGTTTGTACTAGAGCCGAATGAAGAAAGCATATGATAAGAAGATACATCCTCGGAGCTTTCAGACGGGCGACCTTGTGCTGAAAAGGATTCTCCCGCCGCAGGCAGATCACAGGGGCAAGTGGACCCCCAATTACAAAGGGTCATACGTTGTCAGAAAAGTCTTTTCAGGAGGAGCATTGTTGTTGTCCACCATGGACGGTGAAGACTTTACGTAGCCTGTGAATTCGGATGCAGTTAAAAAATACTTTGCTTAAAATTGACCCGCTGGACAGAAAAAGAGAGTTCAGGCAAAAATGGGGCATCCTGGCGAACCAAAAACAGAATAAAAAGGTTCGGGCAAAAGTTAGGGATAAAATGAAAAAAAATGTACACCCGCGAAGTTGAAAACCTACACTGGGCGGCTTCGGCAAAAAAGGGTATCCCGGTGAACTGAAAACCCGTAAAGGGCGGTTCATGCAAAAGTTAGGGATTTGAAAAGCAAATGACTGCGGTCCGAATTTGATACTGCATTGAGCGTTGGTACGGGAGAATATACTTGAGGGGTCGATTATCAGATACAATCTCTTCGGAAGGGTGAATACCAGGAAAGCATTGGAGTCGGGCGAGTCATAGGAGGATCAGTTCGTGATGTTCATCTGCATCCCGTTGCCGACATGTGTACAAATTTGATTTGTCAATATATTTATGCTTCTCGTGCATACTTGTATATTTGTTGTGCGTAACTTCCTCTTTTCAGGAGTTACATCCCGTGTACAAAACTCCGTCCATTCAGGGGCCCAATCAATAAAATATGTTATTCAGTATTTGATGCTGGTTCTTTACTGTTTTGTGCATGATAAACGCCTGGGTTTAATGAAACTAGCATGTGCATAACGCCGCTGGCCCTTGCCAATAATTGCTAAAACTTTGAATTAACTGAAAATGATGTCACTGACGTTAACCTGAATAGATTTGGTTGCATAGACTTGTCTTGTCTTGTTTGTGGTGTTACAGGGTCCGTAGCCGTATGAGGAGGACGATCAAAAGGTTGCAGTATGGATCAGAAGCTCGTAACGAAAGACTCGATCCCCACGTAGGTCGTGCATGTTCCTCACTGAAGAAGGATCAAATTCCCCAGCTAGTCGTAGCTTATCCAAAGGACATCCTCCAGCAAAGTCGTTTATCTTCAGCAGAGTTTGGCGATTCACAGATCGAAAGCTGTATTCAGGCAGTGTGGTATTCTCCAGAAGGATTCCCTTATTTCAAGCAGAGTGGTTTAGCCTCAGAAGATCAATGTTTCCAGCTTGCAAGCTGTACTCAGACAGTCTACCCTTTCCAGTAGGGTCATTTACTCTCCCCCCAACGGAGTCAGCTGATTTTCCCCAAGAGAATCGTTTCGCCCCCGGCAGAGTTCTCTTTTCAGCAAGTGTTCTTTTTCCTCCCAGTGGAACTCGAAGAATAAGACTCTCCCCGGCAGAGTTGGGTGCGCCCTGGCATTTATTTTGTCAGAATACCGTGTGACATCTGTTCACTCTCCAGCAGAAGTCCAGTCCTACCGGGCGCATCTGCTATTCCCCAGCGGAGTTATATTCCCCAGCAGGGTTGACTTCACTCTTCCAGCATTTATTTTGCTGGAATAATTCTATAGCAACTGGCTACCCCCAGCGGAGTCGGCATTGTCTTCAGCATTTATTTTGCTGAAGCAGTTTCTGTATCCCAGCAGTTCGAGTCTGCATTTGCATTGGCATATAGTGTCATACTTGCATCCACCAAATAAAAATGCGTAGCATTTCCATGTCGAATGGATCATTGCGTCATTGTCAAACATGTGCATTTTGAAATATAAACCAGGTTGGCTAACCGTTTGTTTCAAGTATTGTTCTCTTGCAAGCGGAGAGAGCTCTTGCTCAAATGAATTACCAAACATTCAAGATCTCGGCGTGAGATATTCAACGATAATGTCAGTTTTGGCCTTATTCCCCACAGAGTTATCATGATGAATTTCTCCTTGTCCCCAAGCAGAGTTATTTGTCATCAAAGGGTTTCGTGAATCAGAATTTCAGAGGCTGCCGCCGGTTATCAGAACAGGCGTCCGGTAGTTTGGTTTCCAAATATCCCCAGTAGAGTCCGCCTCGAAGTCACTGTCACGTCAATGCTAAGAAGTTTGTGGGTCGGGACCAATGGAGAAATGAGTCCTGACGTGGACAATCTATTCCTATATTAATGGATTTTCTTCGTGCTGGAGAAGTGGGGGTCCTAACGTGGACAATTTTATTTCCCCAGGTTGATGAGATGTGCTAGTCCTGACGTGGACAAATTTGATTTCTCCGTATTGATTGAATGTGAAGTCCTGATGTGGACAAAGTTGATTATTCTTCGTGTTGGTGTCCTGACGTGGACCATTTATTCCCAGCAGGTATCTTCCTTAATAGTGGTGAAACATGTGTCCTAACATGGACAAGTTTATAGTTCTTCGTGATGACAAGATACGCGAGTCCTGACGTGGACAAATTTATCTCTCTTCGTGTTAGTGAAGCGTGAGTCCTGACGTGGACAAGTTTTATTTCCCCAGTGGGTCGAAGATGCACGAGTCCTGACGTGGACGAATTTATATTTCTTCGGGTCAACGAAAGGTGTCCTGACGTGGACGATGTTACCCCCATGTTGATAAGATTTTCTTGTGCAGACACAGATGTGAGTCCTGACGTGGACAAGTTTTATTTCTTCAGCAGGTTGAGATGTGAGTCCTGACGTGGACAAGTTTTATTTCTTCAGCGAGACGAGATTGGAGTCCTTACGTGGACAAATCAAGACGAGATTGGAGTCCTTACGTGGACAAATCAAGAAGAGATGTTTCCTTACGTGGAAAGATTGTGGTTCCTTACGTGGAAAGAAGATTTATTCCTTACGTGGAAAGATTGTAGTTCCTTACGTGGAAAGAAGATGTATTCCTTACGTGGAAGAGTTTAGTCCTGACGTGGACAGATCCAAAAGAGAGTTTATTCCTTACGTGGAAAGAGAAGTTTCAGTTCCTTACGTGGAAAAAAGAGGTATTCCTTACGTGGAAAGAGGTGGGTCCTAACGTGGACGAGGTATTCCTTACGTGGACGATGTATTCCTAACGTGGAAGAGTTTAGTCCTAACGTGGACAGGTTATTCATAACGTGGAAAGATGGATTCCTTACGTGGAAAGAAGAAGTTATTCCTAACGTGGAACGATGTATTCCTTACGTGGAAAGATATTATTCATAAGATGGAGAGAAGTTTATTCCTAACGTGGAAGGGTGAGTCCTAACGTGGACGATGTATTCATAACCTAGAAAGTTTAGTCCTAACGTGGACAGATCCAGACAAAGTCTTAGTCCTAACATGGACGGTGTTATTCCTAATGTGGAAGAGTTTATTCCTAACGTGGACGATTTATTTCTGATGAAATGCAGACGAATTTTCCCCAGCGAAGTTGCCGAGATTTTTCCGGGTTGACAGCAGGTGGAGTCCTGACGTGGACAAGTTAGTTGAGGTTTCTTTGTGTTGACGAAACAGGCGTCCTAACATGGACAAATTTCTATCCCTATGATGATAGAATCTTTCCCAGGCTGATGAAAATAATCCCCAAGCAGTGGTGCAGTTTATTTCTGCGGTTGGCAAATTTCCGGGTTCTTAGTATTCAACCGTCTCGTACCTCAAATGTTTGAAGGCCGTTAGCTCTTCACCCAATCGGGTCCAAGTCGCTTGAATAGGGGCAGCTGTTGCACCCTAAAATTTGCTCAACCTATTTCACTTGGTTTATGTTTCAATTGCATTAGCATTTGCATATAGAGTCATGTACATAGTCTAATCATCTGCATAGCATAGCATAGCAAGTCATCCAACAAGGGGACAAGTACTATTCTCATCTCTATGAGCCTATCAAGAGGTTATTATTCAAATTCAAGCTTATCCAAGTCATCAGAAAGAATGGAAAAGCTAAAGAAGTCAATGGATCAAGCAGTGCATCTATCTCCTATCTGAGGGTATCTGAGGATCATCAAAGAAGTTGTGAGCTGTGAATTGAGCATGGAGAGTATGTAGACATCATGGAAGACTTAGAAAGTCATTTGGAGAAGGAGGAAAGTCATTGATGTGATCACAAGAGTTGCAGTTGAAGACAGTCAACTAGGGTTTCATCTGGGTCAACCCTGGGTCAACCCTAGGTCAAAGGATTGATTGAAAGGCATCAAGGTCTATTGGAGAGATGTGGGGTTCATCATTTGACATGTAGATAAGGATATGGTGTTGTGCCAAGAAGAAATCAAGATAAATCAAGAAGAAGAGGGGATTCTAAATTAGGGTTTCTGTGTAAAATCCCCTAGTTTAGGTCAAATTTCCAAGCAAGATAAGTCAAAATTCAAGCTTCAAATGAATCCTTGGTCAACATGAAACTTGTAGAGGATCTCAAGACCTTTAATTTGAGTGGTGGAAGACATAAAGGAGATTTATAGAACTCAAGTTATGGTCCTTGCAAGTTACAGGTCATCTAGGGTATCTGAAATTTTGTCTGTGAAAGTTACTTGTCTTCCAAGCAACGTTTACCCCTCAAGGAGATTTCAAATGAATTTTTGGTCAACATAAGAGTTGTTCCTCATTGTCTTAGATTTCTAGAATGGTATGGTATGCCTTCATATGATTTGTGGAACTTTACTTATGGTCTTGGCAAGCAAAGGGTATTTTGGTCATCTGAGAATTACAGGTCATTTCAAGCCTATGCCCAAAACTCATACAAGGAAGCTTCAAATGAAAAACTTCACAACATCAAACTTGTTCCAAATGACATTTTGAGTCTAGAAAAGTGACCATGAAATTTTGGAAAGGCTCATAGCTCAAGGTTTCAAATTTGGTGAATTTAATGAATAAAAAATGACCTAAAATTGAGATTTTTCATAATTTGGCCAAATGGGATGAAATTATAGGTCATTTTGATTGGAAAAAGTGTTTTAAGAACATTGAAAAAAGTGGATTTTTGAGTTTGGTTCAAGATTTGAAAGTTATGCTTGGTTACTTACAAAAGAAGTTACATGATCCAAAATTCAAGGAAAGTGTGCATGGGAAGTTTCTACAAAGTTCTAGGGCTTTCCAAGGTCATCTATATATTGCATTGAGAGGCTTCATGCATTGGTTGGTGCTTCATTGTGTTCATAATACCAAGTTACACTTCATTCTTCCACTTTGCAAAATCACTTCAAACTCCATCAAATCTCCATTAATTTCCAAATTTCTTGATCTGATCATCATCAACATCTTTCATAGATCACAATTCCATCAGAATTTGGTTGAATTGAAGAAGAACTTGTGCTGTTCAATTTCATCATCCAAGGAGCAAGAACTTTGTGATTGCAAGATTTAAGGCATTGGAGCAAGAACTTTTGCATACAGAACAAAGAATTGAGTGTGTGGATCAACTCCAGATCATTGCAAGCATTGGATTTGAAGAATTCAGCAACTGTTTTCATCATTTACACCAGGTTGGTAATCCATTTGAATTGCTTGATTTAGTTAGAATCATAGAGGATTAGTAGGTTAGAATGGTTAGGATTAGTTAGGTGACTGATTCTGTTGAGTTTGAGAAGGTTTCATGGAGTTTACCAATGGTGCACCAAATCTGTTAGGGTTTATAACATCTAGAATATTGTACTATAATCTTGGATATGTAGCTTAATTTGATCAGCATGAAGTGTAGATTATGTTAGGGTAAGAATTAGGAGAAATTGGGATGGTTGATATCAGTGCATAATGGTGGAGTCACCACCTTCTACCTATCGGGTTCGAATGTTGATTGAGTTTTAGAAGAAACCATTGCCATGGCTGTGTAGAGGGAAGAGAATGGATCAATTTTGCTCTTTACATCGTGAGCTTTCATGGAGAGACGAGGGAGAACAGAATGGTTGAAGATGCGTGCATGGAGGTGATTTCTGAAAACCCTAGGGTTTGTCCAAGGTTGAAGATGAAAGAGAGTCACACGATTAAGGGTTTGACCTTGACTTGGGATGTGATCTGATGGTCACGATTTAAAATGAAACTTGGAGGGAGATTACGCAGCCAAACACTGCGTTTCATTAAACCCTCAGATTGGGCTTCATAATCCTTTGCTAATCCCACCCCCAAGCGCAGGCCCAATGTCAATTTTAACTGAAATTCTTGCTAAATGCACCGTTTCCCTCTTTTTTAATTTTTGTTATGTTTTCTGATCACTGGGCCCAGACGCGCTTGCTATGCGCGCCCCCCAGTCTTGGCCCATCTTTGTTTTTTAACTGATTTTATTACTTGCTGCACCCCCTAATCAACTTTAATCCATTAATTTCACTCATTTTTTTAATTTCTTTGAAAAATCATAACAAATTGGAAAATGCTTATTTTTGATTGGTTGTTTTTGCATATTGTTCAGAATTTTGTTAAGAAAATTATCACACAAAAAAATTAACATTTCATTTTATTTTCATATTTTTAGTATATTTTTATTTTAAATAGGTATAAATAATGTTTAGTTTAATGCATGAATTTGTTAATTTTGGTTTGATTAGATGCTTTAATATTTTTGATCCATTCTTTTTAGGTTGATTAGCTTAGACCTTTAGCTTGTACATAAAATTTAATTCATAATTTTAGAAATTAATCTTAGATGATTTGTTTAGGTGTGATTAGTGTGATCAAAACTAGGGTTTAGGATATAACATAGGTGTGGTAAATCATTTCCCTTAGGAGTATGAGTTTGAATCTTTGGGGTATGGGACTATAGGGGTTATGGGTAGATAGTAGATCCCTTAGAAATTACTAGGTTTCCCCTATTCTACTATTACTATTAGTGTACTGCTTGTATTTGTTTGACTGTGTGGTGTGCCCTCTCTAGGGTTATTTCATTTGTCTGTATGGGGTATTGGGTTTGCTTGGGGATTGGGAGAGCTGAAGACTGGGATGATGAAGTCCATTGGAGATCAAAGAGAATGAAGACCAACTTCCAGAGTTGATGGAGAGTATCCTTTGCTGGCAGCTGTTGAGGAGTATAGGATTTAGGAGCTAGGCAGAGCTCTAGAGTAGAGAACTTGATTCACAAACATGGAAGGTCTTGTTTGCCTCCATTCTTTCTCTATGATTCAAAGTCTCTTTTGAATATCCACCTCCTTCCTTTGGAAGGATTAGTGAATATATTTGAAAGATAGAACTTTTGAGGGAAAATTGTCTGTATAATGTTAACAGTCAGTGAGCCACCCTTGGTAGGCAATTGACTGTTTAACATTCATTCCATCTTGTTGACTGATATTCATCTTGGAGATTGAGACTTGAAGAAAAGCCATTGCAGACTAATGACAGAGACCTTGCCTGAAGGCTGTGAAGATAAAGAGTGATGCTTGCTTGAAGCTGGTGGATAGTTGATGATGACTTGAGGACAGATGTTGATGCAGAGCTGCTGTTGCTGTTTCTTTTTGCTGTTTATATTCCTTGATGTATTGATTGGTTTTCCCTGACTGTATTGTTTGTTGTTTAACCTGTTAGGTTGAAAGTGAATGCTGTTCACTTTTGCCTATTGTTTTCTAGGTTCGAGGTTGAGTGGGACTCCCTTGCCTCGCTTGTATTGTTGCATCCATGCATTTTACTGCTTTATTATATATATGTTGTTTCTGTTTCCGTTATTCCCTTAGGATCTCTGTTTCTCTCTGTGCAAGAGAGGAGCATGATAAACACTAGGTCTTAACCCATGCATGATAACATTAGGTTAGTTTGATTCCCTTCGCAACCGTAGGATAGAGTTCTGTCTCTTCTTTCTCAAAACAAACAGAAAAACACAATAAATATTTCAAACACAATAAAAGACACTTCTCCGTAAAAGAATGCGAACTCATCAAAACGTCATTTTTGTCCGCTGGAACTGTTAATCAAAAAAAAAAATTTCAGAAGGAATAAAAGCAATCAAGACAGACTGGTGTCGTACGTGGCCCGAACTACGTTTGCTCTGATCTTTCATGCTGTATGAAAGTACGTAGGCATAGGATGCGATATCCTAGCGAGAAACCTTCCCCTCCTTTCCAGTAGGTAGGCGAACTACGTTGACTCTGATTTCTCGTTCCAGACGGGAATACGTAGGCATAAAGTGCAAGGCTTTACCGAGTCATGTTTTCTTTTCTTCTCAGACCTCATCCTTTAGTTTAGATAGAAGTGCAATCCATACCAGAAAACAAGCGTGGATCCCGTCGAGTACGACGGACGTGAGGGGTGCTAATACCTTCCCCTTGCGTAACCGACTCCCGAATCCAGGTTTTGGTTGCGATGACCATACCTTTTCCCGTCTTTGCGGTAGGTTTACTCTGAGCGTTTCCTTTCCCTCCGTTGGGATAAATAACGCACGGTGGCGACTCTTCTGTTCAGCCGGCGCCGATTTTCGCAGTAGCGACAGCTAGAATTAGGGTTTCAACTTGACATAGGTGCATTGCAACACATAGTTCTTGGGTTTTTAGTTTGATTTAGGCCTTGGGGTTTATGTGGGGTATAGGGTACATAGCTAGGGTCCCTTAGAAATTAATCTAGGATTTTATGATGAGTATTGCCATTTTATCTGATTTTTGCAAGATTGGTTGATATTGGTGTGTTTCCCTCTTGGGATATTGTTTGGTTTGATGGGTTTTGGGCCTTTTCAATTGAGTGATTGGGCTTGTGCTTGGCTTGTGGAGCTAGTGAAGACTTTGAGGATGATTGTAGACAAATATTGATGCTTGTATCTTAAGTTGCTTGTGCTTGAAGATTGCTTGATGAAGACTTAGGAGATAGGAGATATAGGGAGAGTTCTAGAGTAGATTGCTTTCTTTTGTCAAACATAGAGAGCTTCTAGTGCCTCTATTCCATCCTATGACACAAGGTCCCCTAAAAGAGTTCCATCTCTCCTTAGGAGGGATGTAGAGCATGCTTTGATTGGGTAGAACCTTGAGGATACCTTTCACTTGCTGTGTTAAGATCTTAGTGATTTCCCTGGGTTATCATTAAGCCTTTTAACATTCCAACTTCATCTTTTAGTTGATTCTCTCCTGTGAGTGTTTGCATTGAAGTTGAAGACCTATTGAAGATAAGAAGCTCATTGATGACTGGATAAGAGGTAGCTTGTACCTGTCAAAGCTGGGTATCTGTTGAAGATTAGGGTTTTGATGCTGTCTGAAGCTGTATGTTTGTTTGGATTCAGTAAGCTGAAGATCATTGGAGATAAGAGCTTATCTGAAGCTTGAAGACCATTGGAAAGTTAAGATGGGATCTTGCTTGAAGCATTACTGTCAACCTTTTGCTGTTAATCAACTGTAGCTGCCAGAGCTGGTGCTATTTGAATTGCTTACTGTAGGAGCTACTGTGGCTGTTTGAGCTGGTGTTGGGTGTGGGTTTCTTTGTTGTATTGTCTGTTGATTTTCCCTTAGGGTTGAGGTGAAGCTGCTTCACTTTGCCTATTGTTTTCTCAGGTTCGAGGTTGAGTGGGATTCCCTTGCCTCGCTTGTTTTGTTGCATCTCATGCATATCTGCTGTTTAATGTATATCTGTTGCTTCTTTTCCGTTTAGGATCTCTGATTTCCTCTGTGCAGGAGGGAATTATGACAGACATTAGGTTGTAATCCATGCATGACAACATTAGGGTAGTTTTGATTCCCCTTTCTAACCATAGGATTTTTAGAGCTTCTTTCTCTTCTATCTCAGAACAATTCAAAACACAGTAATAAGGATAATCGATGTCGTACGCTACGAGCCTTAAGCTATTTAAGAAAGGTTGCTGGAGGGTCACTCTTCAGTAAGCTGATTACTTAGTGTGTTGCCCTTAGGGTGACATACGACGTAGTCACTCTCAAATCATAGTCTCTAGTGCGTCAGAGATTGCAAACATAAAAAAAAACAGTTCTTGCGTAAAAGACTAAAAACAAACATCAAAGTGTCATTTTGTCCGCTTGGACTCATAATCAGGAAAACCCTTTCATAAGGAGATAAAAAATAGCCAGACAAGCTTGTGTCTTCCGTAGCCCGAACTACGTTTGCTCTGATCTTTCATGCTGTATGAAAGTACGTAGGCATAGGATGCGATATCCTAGCGAGCAACCTTCCCCTCCTTTCCCGTAGGTAGGCGAACTACGTTGACTCTGATTTCTCGTTGCAGACGAGAATACGTAGGCATAAAGCGCGATACTTTGCCGAGTCATTTTATTTTATTTTAACCCTTGACCTTTAGAGTAGATAGAATAATAATCCGTACTAGAAAACAAGCGTGGATCTCGTCGAGTACGACGGACGTGAGGGGTGCTAATACCTTCCCCTTGCGTAACCGACTCCCGAATCCAGGATTTGGTTGCGACGACCATTCCTTTCCCGTCTTTGCGGTAGGTTTACTTCGAGCGTTTCCTTTCCCTCTTGTGGGATAAATAACGCACGGTGGGGACTCTTCTGTTCCGCCGGCGCCGATTTTTGCAGTAGCGACAATAAGAAAATAAATTTGTGGAATTTTCTGACCATTCGAAGTATTTTTAATAAAATAAAATGAAAACAGAAAATGAAAATAAAATAAAATGAAACAAGTGGGAGGTGCATAAGCAATTTCCAAGATGAACTGAAAATAGGTAAAAGCACAGATGGGCTCAGAAAACAGGGGGTGTGGTTATCACTTTCAGCCCAATCCAAGATCAACTCAGATCAAGAAAATGAAACACAGCGTTTCATTAATCCGAGTAGGATTTCAACGCATGCATGGAAAAAGTCAAGTCAATCCAAATGTAACACGCCATGGGTCAAAAATTCAAACAAGTACAGCTCAACATTGATCAGAGAAAAGACCAGACGCCAGAGCTAGGGCTCCGGTCGTGTTCTTCGGCCTACTCACCGGAGCTCAGTCCAAAAATCTCCATAAAAATGCCAGAACCTTATACCATTCGAAAGCCCTTACTACAAGGATCAAGAATCCACCATCCAAACATCAAAAAGGCTCCTAGACTAAGAGAATCGAAGACATGGATTTTGAAATGCATATGCTGAAACTTTATCAAACAGACAAACTAACAACTCAAACATGGCCTACCAAGGGTAGGGCTTCAGAAGCAACCCAGAATGATCCTATTTCATGGCTAGAATGAGAGAAATCAGTTGAGAAACTTACTGAACGGACCAACTCCGTTGGCTCTTGAAATGGCATGCAAGCTTCACTTTCTTGCTTCCAATTTTCTCCTTAGAGTCTGATGAAGAAGATTCAAACAAAAATTTGGAGGAATTCACCCAGAAATAGTTGAATCGAAGATGGAAAATTTAGGAGAATTCTTGAGGTGTATCAGCTCTCTCACGCAACAACCTTCTTCTGAGCATTAGGGCATACCAAAAGGCTTTTATATGATGGATATCTCATGACCATGCAGTCCCATAATGCCTTATTGGTGAGATTTGAAAATTTTCCAAAAATGATACATTTCCTCATGCACACAAATTTGGTACTTTTTACACCATATTGGATCAGCAACAGGAAGCACATGGAGTGTACAAATGAAATGAAATGATTTGGGCTTTGTAAGTAATCCACACATCAAGTTTGAAATCAAAACTTTTCAAGTAAGAAACTTGAAAATATGGCACATTAAAGCTCTTCATGTTGGTCCATTTGGGGTAAAACTATTTTGTGTCATATAATGGTGTAAAATAACTCAAGACATGAAACAAACATGACCTATAATGTGTAGTATTCAATCCATGACCAAAAGTCAAATTTTCCATCTTGAAATGGATCACATGACCACGTAATTCAACAAACCTCATGAATTTTGAGTTAAATGAGGGGTTAAGACTCTTATGCACAAGTTTCATGTTGGTCAAAATTGGATTTGAGGCCTTAAAGTTCATGGAAATGACCATTGAAAAGAATGACCTATAATGAACTTTTCCAAAAATAATCTTGCCTTGTTAAGACCATAACTTGAGTTACACACATGAGAAAGAGGACTTCTAGGACTTTTTGGAAAGCTAAGACCATGAGGAACAACTTTCGTGTTCACTTGAAGTTGAGGTGGAACTTGATTCTAGGTCAAACATGCCTTGGAAGTGGGTTGACTTTAAATTGACCAAAATTATCTTCATCTGAGGACCCTAACTTGTTGTCATCATAACTTAAGATGTACAAAATCAATGGATGAGTTCTGGTATTCAAAATAAATCTAGGAACATACTCTACAAGTCTCATGTTTTCATGAAAAGGATATTGAGCTTACATCATAGGGTAAAATGTCTTTGAAGTTGCGCACTGAAGAAGGAGATTTTACACTGAAAACCTCTGAAACCCTAATTTAGTAACTCCTTGAACTCTTGATTCCTCTTGATTAGATATTAAAATGACATCTTAGATGTTTTAAGATGACTTACCATGGCCTCAATGACTTAGAACCTAGTCGTGAACCCCCTCAAGTCCACAATTGACTTTGGGTCGACCAGTTGAAACCCTAGTTCCAAGTCCTTTGTCTATGCCCTTTGTAGATGACTTGAATGACTACTCAAACCCCACAAAGCCTCTCCAAGGTACACAATGAACTTCAAAACCATGTATTGTCCAAATAAATGACCTCATGAACTCCTGATGATCCTCTGATGAGCGTCTGATAACCCTCAAGATATGAGGTAACAATTACACACCAATCTCTCCTTCAAAGAGCTTTGAAACTTCTCCATGATGATGAAACCCTGATGGCTTGTAAAAATTCTTTGACTTGAACTTGAGCAATGAATCTTTCCTCTTTAATGGCACAAGACACCTCTTGATCCCTTGTAGAGAACAAAACTATGCAAATGCAAATGCTAAAATGGAATGAAGCACAAGCCAAGTTAAAAAGAAAAGGTTGGTCAAATTTTGGGGTACAACACTCGTGACAACCTCCCTTTCACACTCTCATCTTCCCTCTTGTCTGTTACCTCTCTGCCAGGTTCTCCTCTTTCTGATCATGTCTTATCTCTTGCGACAACGGTTATTGGATGCGAAAGTGTATGTGGGGGTGAAAAAAATACTGAAGAAAAGATTGGTGTAGTTTTGTTATAGAATGAAGAAGATGATGTTATGGTTGTGTGTTCATTGCAAGTTTACAAGAAACATGAAGGTGGTATGGCTTGTGTGTGATAGGGAGGAGATTCAAGGGATTTTTTTTTTGAAGACGAGGAGGGTGTGAAAGTAACGGATGTTATGGTGTAGGGTGGTGGCCAAAAATAGGAAGTGAGAATGTGGTGGTTATGTGAGTTAGGGGAGATGATGGATGACGTTAAAAGGAAGGTGAGATAAAGTTGTATTAGAGAGGTTAATTTACATGTGTGTTTGGAGATGTAAGTAGCGTCGTTGTGCAAGGATAGAGGCGAGCAGGGCTTTGAGGTTGAAGAAATAACCAAGTTGGTGAAATGAGAGGTTTGCTGTTAAAACAAAGGCATACACCATCCACATGAAGAAAAAATAAAACCCCCTACTTTTATTTTAATATTGTTATGGTTTCACATAGATAGAATTTTGAAAGGAAAACATGGTTGTTGGAAGGAAAAGGATTATTAGATTGTGATAAAAGGTGTTGTTAGATTCGTGCACGGTGGCTAGCCGAAGTTGAGGTTTTGTCGTGATTGTGGAAGGGTGTAGAACGGTTTGGAGGTCGTCATGTGGAAGAAGATTTGGATTGGAGTATGAAGATGTGAAGGAGTTGTAATGGAAGTTGTTGTTGAGGTTTCAATAAATTCAAAAAGCACATGGAGATGAGAGATATTAGTTAGTAGGTGATGTTAACATGAGGAAGAATGAAGTTGTTTCAGACATGTGAAAGGCATCGTTTTTCTCTTTGTTGAAAGAAAAAAAAATTCTATTAAACCAAGAAATGAGAGAGCTCTCACAATTTGTGCGTCGCGGATTGGTTACGTTTCTATTGGGTCTCCCTTGATTCTCATGCCATGTATATATATGTGGGTGCCAAAGTAGGGTTTCTAAATGAAGCAAGACAAAAATATTCTTTCCAAAACTTAATGAACAAGTTCACTAAAAGGAGATAAAACAAATATTTTTATATATAATAACAATATATATATATATATATATATATATATATATATATATATATATATATATATATATATATATATATATATATATATATATATATATATATATATATATATATATATATATATATATATATATATATATATATATATATATATATATATATATATATATATATATATATATATATATATATATATATATATATATATATATATATATATATATATATATATATATATATATATATATATATATATATATATATATATATATATATATATATATATATATATATATATATATATATATATATATATATATATATATATATATCATAAATTAATCATAAATCAATTACCTACTTAAATGAATAAACTAAATAATTTTTTAACTAAAAATTAAAAATAAAATAATAAAAGACGAATAAAAATTCAAGTACCGAAGTGCTAAAAAAAAGAAAGAAAAGACTGCACCAAAATTATCAGCGCGGAATAAACCACTCAGAAAACTACAGTGTTTTGTCAAATTTTGAAATAAATATAGACTAGAAAAAATGCTCATATTGATCAAAACGTGGTTGAAAGGTCGTCAAAAATTAAAACGAGCACGCCAGTTTAAACTACGTGAAACATAGATTAAAATAAATGATGTTTGCAAGCTCAATTTTGAAAGTTTCCATCCACAAATTTTATGCACAATTGACATTCAGTTTGACCGATTTGTCTGTAAATCCGACAGGTTTATTCTGGCTGATAATTTAAGCAATATGAAGGATTAAAGACATGATGTGATATGCAGATGATGCAGAGTGAAAATACAAGTCATATGAATGGAAGTTTTAAAATGCCTGGTCAAAATTTGGAATATGACATCATCGAACCACATGCCTGTAAATTTGAACTAAAATATAGAGCATTATCTACGATATGGTTCAACATAAGTTACATGTTTATCGCTACATTGGATAATTCATAATTAATTAAAATTTTGGAATTGCCTAATTAGTTAAGGTATATTGAACAACCTTCACTTTGTAACTATAAAGTTTACATTACTACACTCAAATACAGAGTATTATTTCAAATTTACTCGCATGTATTCCCTTTTGGGGGAGACATTGCATCCCGCATAGAGAAAGCACTTAGGCTTGTCAATACCATTCATTAATTTTCTGAATTATTTACATGGGATCAGAGTGAAGACATTGCATCCAATACTTAACTGCGGGAAGTTTGAAGAATAAATGATCAAAATAATTCACAATAGCAAATGCAAATTCCAAAATTTATGAATTTGATAAAATTCTTGCTTCTCACCATATAGGAGATATGAGTGTCTCTACAACCTTTTGGGGCACTTGCACAAGGTGTTCTTGCCAGCTATATTTTCACTATATGTTCCTGGTTACATGGTATTATTCAAATAAAACTGAAAAAATCTGTTCAATTATAATGCTGCGACTATTTTCTTATCAGTTTGGCAGAGTTCTTCATCTGTTGATACCTCAAGATAGGGTATTGAGTCAAGAAGAATCACATTTGGAATGATGAAGTTTTGTCACATAGGCCTTGATTTTAAAATTGCATTTATGTGCAATAGTGTACATTCAACAAAGCCACTCTCCTCAGTCAATATCTCTACTTAAACAACATTAAATCACTCTCCAGAATGTGGAATTGGTCAAAAGGTATCTATGCTACTTGGAAGTGATAATGTACCTTGGCGTGGAAGTAATTGTATCTTGTCAAACACATTGAATGAGCTCTTATCTTTCAAGCCATCACTATTCAGCCAAGACAAATCTATCCACCTGTAAAAAGAGCTCACTTCTTATCATTCAAATCACCCCAAAACAACACAACACTTGTTTTCTCTCATTTCTTTCTTCCACTCAAAGTTTCAAAAACTTTAAATGTTCGAATCGTGTTTTCAAAACCAGAGCTTCTTGGCTCAAACTTTTAGTTAAAACAGATCATATACATTATGTATAAGTGATCCAAACACTTAAACACCATTTGTAACATCAATTGCATCAAGATCATAGCTCATCCCAACCATGATGCAATTAGATTCAAGCACTCCAATCCATAAGGTTTCCATCCATTCTAAGCATATCAACACATTCCTTGAGGTGTAAGGAAGTTGTCTTGATCATCATTTCACTTCAGTAACACCTACAACTGAGGATTCGATCTCCTCTGAGGAAACTCCATGATTCATGCATCATAAATGCTATTTCAAGTTACCAACATGCTTCTGATAGTTCATAGACCATTTACCCTCAATCAATTGTTATTTATGTTTCGTGTATAGGATTTCGTATTAGTTTTTGCAAATTCTAGGGTTTCTGTGTTCATGCTTGATAACTCACTCCACACTAAAAAGAAATGAAATTAAATACCACCATTGAGTTCCTTTTTTAAAAACGAGCAACTTTCATGTTTACATCGTCCCATTTTATTACGTATTAAGGGAGATAGGGTAGTTTTTGCAAAACATGATGGAGGTTGAAGATGAAGTTCTTCGTGCAAAAATCTAAATTTACCATGCAGTTTTAAAATATTATCAAATGGTTTGGTTTTACTATCACCAATGCACATTGGCTCAGTTGGAAAGGGTGTGTTTTCTTGGGAATTGAGTGGGAGGGCATGGGTTCAAATCCTACCCATGCTAAATTTTTTACCACTTTTCCTATTTTTATATTTTTTATATATTATTTTCAAATAATTATTTTTATATTCAAAATCAATTATTTTTAAATGATTTTTTTCACACATGTCATCCACACGCTCTACTATTTTAACCCACACAAAAAATAAAATAAATATTTTTATTTAATCACTTTTTGTTAAGTTAAAAATAAGTGACTTTTATGTTTAAAAACCTTGGAAAATTGATTTTCTTCTTAATTGTTTTTAAATCTAATGCATTTCAATTCTCATATGAATAAAACCTAATGTTTTAAACTTTGTTTTAAGATCATAACATGTTTATTTTTACTTACACATCACTTATTCATGTTTAAATTCATTAGAGAAAAAAACACCTTTGATTAATTCTTTTAAAATTAAGGTTTTCCTCCCAATTAAACTTTTCAAATTCAAAATCATAGGCTTCCACTTGTTATAAGTCCCTTTTCCCTTTTTTAAACTCACACCATGATTAATTATTTGTTCATGTGAGTACTTTGTAAAAATCGTACTGGTTTAAAAATTTATTTCATTGAATCTCATAAGTTCAGTCAACACTAATTATCATCAAAACCAAAATCATGGGACTCTACTAGAGTGTAAGTCCCAACCACTTTAAATTTTCAAATAATCAAAATATTGGGTTTCTATTAGAGTGTAAGACCCATTACTTTTCAAATTTTAAAAATCAATCATTTTCGATAAATCTTGGGCCTTTGTTAGAGTGTAAGAACCCGTCTTATGCCTTATACAATAAATCTCTAGCCTCATAATGTGCCTTATACAAGCATCATTTCCTCCTCTTGGACATCTTACAAACAATCCCCCCAGCAAGATAGCCTCCTCTTGGGCTTCATACAAGGAGATTTGGGAAGTCTCATTCAGTTCACCACAACATTCTCTTGGACTTCATACAAGGACCCTTAGGCTTCTTAAAAGCATAAGTCAAGTCTCAATAATCTATACAAATAACTTCTTTTAACCTCACCATCTTGGGCTTTGTATAGGATACAATAACTTCTTTTAGCCTCACCATTCTGGGCTTTGTACAATATACAATAAATCTTTTAGCCTCACCATTTCGGGCTTTGTACAGGATACAGATAAATCTTTTAGCCTCATTCATCTTGGGCTTTGTACATGATACAAATAAAAATTCCCAAAAGAGTCAGTCAAATCCTCAGTATTGAGTTAGTCTCTTCAAATTAGCCTCCTCTTAGGCTTTTACCCAAATAATTTCTCCAGTCAGCCAGCCTCAACCTTGGGCTTTGTACAACACAGATAAAACTCCCCAGTTGAGTCAGTTTTCATTCTTTTAGCTTCATATCTTGCGGTATAATCAAGATACATAAATCAATCTCCTCACAAATGAGATTTTAAGTCATCTATATAGGAAGACATCTCTTCTAATCACTACAATTCAATTCAAATATTAAAAATACTATTCCATATAAGGGATGTAAGTGGCACACTTGTTGATTCAAAATCCAAGCTGGAGTCCTGTTGCACCCCAAAATTTGACCAACATCTATTTACCAAGCTTGTGTTCACCAGCATCATCATCTGCACCTCATTGGTATGTGTGCAGAGGTATGGTTACCCAGCAAGAGTTATATGAGACTTTGAAGCTAGCCAAGAAGGTTATTCAAATGTTCAAAGGTTGATATCTTTGTCAGAGAACTCCAGAGATCCTCAGAGGAATTGGTTGAAACCAAGGTTGTGTGTCTCATAACTTGAGAGTTGTGGGAGCTCCTCAGATGATTCTGAGACTATGAAGATGGACTTGAAGCTTTGAGAAAGCTTATGAGATGTATTGAAAGCCATCATGAAGCCTAGAGAGGTCATTGTACAAGAATTCAGAAGACTCAGCCATGAGTGGTGGAATTAGGGTTTGACTGGGTCAACCCTAGGTCAACTGATGATTTGGAGAGGGTTGAGACCTAATCCAAGAGCCATGTGATCATGGATTGATGCATTGAGATGCTATAAGGATGATTCTTAGACCAACTCATCATGATTGAGGAGTTTGAGAAGTTTTAAGCTAGGGTTTCTAAGGCTTGACAGTGTAAAATCCCCTAGTTTGATCCCTATCTTCAAGGCAGTTTAGCTCAATATGTGATTGTCATCTCATCATCCCCACAACATGAATGTTGTAGAGCTTTCTCTTAGCTTTAATTTTAGTACTATAACTCCTTGATAGGATTTGTAGAGCTCAAGTTATGACTTTGACAAGTTACAGGTCATCTGAGGTATGTGAATCTGGGTCCTTGAAAGTCACCCAACTTGCATCCAACTTTTTCCCTAGTAGGATGATTCCTATGAACTCTTGGTCAACATGAATGTTGTAGAGATTGCTCTTAGATTTAATTTGAGTACTAGAAGTCCTTGATAGGATTTGTAGAACTCAACTTATGGCTTTGGCAAGTCAAGGGCATTTTGGTCATTTGGAGGTTATAGGTCATTTCAAGCATAAGGCCATATCTCCTATTTCCAAGCTTCAAATGGAAAAATCTTCAACATCAAACTTGCTTAGAATGATGTTTTAAGGCTAGTAGAGAGGTCATGAGATGTTGAAAAGGCTTATATCAAAAAGTGATAAAAATGACCTAAAATGGAGGCATAAGTTAAATAAGTTGAAATTGAAAATTGGAAATCCCTAGTTACACATCCAAACCATGTCATATAATAGGTCATTTTGACTCTAAAAGACATTCTAAAAACAATGGTTCAGCCACAATTTTGATTTGAGGCCTAGATCATGGGGCTGCTTTGGAAATGGCTTACTTGCATCTTAAGGCACCAAAGCAAAATTCAAAGAAACTCAATGAAGAAGTTAGTTATGCATTTCAACACACCATACATCTCATGTAGGGAGAATTTAAAGTCAGAATTGGTGGTTACAAGAGGCTTGGCATGAGATAGCACATGATATGAGATGAATTCATAATGTCATGACATGAGATTTCCAATTTCTCATTGGATGATCCTAGATGGTTCTAGATGATTCTAAACCACTCTATATAACATGTAGAACTTGCTCAGATGCAAGGTTGGTGTAAGAATTGAGAGAAGAGAGAGTTGGCCATTTCACTTGCCTCCATTGCAAGTTGAAAGTGAATTCCCTATTCTGAACCATTTCCATTCATTCTTTCCATTCATACACACTCCATTGATGATAGTGAAGCTGTGCAGATCAATTTGAGAGCAAATCCATGGTGAATTGAGGAATTGGCAATTGAATTTTCAAGGTAGCAAGTCAGAATCGAATTCTGAGATTGAAGCTTCCTCCATCAAATCTTTTGCAAACAGTAGCAAGATCATCATCCAAGGAAACTTTCTGAAGAGTTTCAAGGCTTGAAGTGAGGGTTTTCACCATATGTTGATCAAGAAATACCAGGTTTGCAAATTCTCCACTACACCATAATTTATGCATTGTTAGGTAGAATAGTTAGTGTAGAAAGGTTAGAGACACATAGGTGATGGATTTTGGAGAGTTAGAGAGCAATTGGTGAAGATTGAGTTATGGACACCATTTCTTTGAGGACCAAGAACTCGAGTTGTATTGAGACATAGCCTGAATTAGATAGCTAATTTCATTCAGTGTGAGTTGGTGAGTATTCTGATGCAAGAAAATTCAAGAATAGTTGAAGTTGGTGATTGAGCATATCTTTGATCTTGGATCGGGTTCAATGATTTAGGATGATTCAGTTTATTTTGAGATCATGGTTGGATTCAGGATGAAATTCTGGGCAAGGTAGGGTTTTGAATTTTGATTTTCCATGAAGAATTGATGGAGTTCGTGTTTGAGGAAGGTGGAGTTTAGTGCTCTGCATTTCCATGGCTTCATCTTTGTAACCCTAGCTAGAGGAAGAAGACGAAGCATGGTCGTTGGATTGTGAGCTGACCATTGACTATTCCCTGATCCAGTGGCCACGATTTAATTCCAATTTGAGAGGGAAACCCTGAGAAAGAATGAAACGCCCTGTTTCATTAAAAGAAGTCCTTGGGCTTAAGTTCTGAACAACTATCCCCACCCCCCAATCTTGGCCCATTGTAAAAATGTACTATATTTGGTAGCTATCCACACCGTTTCATTTTTATTTTTCCATTCATTTTATTAATTGATTTTCTGACTTAAATTGGGCCCAGTACGCTTGACTACCCACACCCCCATTTTCAGCCCATGTGAAAAATGAACTGTCCATGCTTGCTATCTGCACCACATCATTTCATATTTCATTTTATTTTCTCCATTTTATGTTAAACTTTGAAAAATCATAATAAATAGGAAAATAATGATTTTTTCATGGGGATTTTTTCTCCCATTTCATGATAATGTCTAGAAAATTATCAAATAAAAATATTTGCATTTCATGCATTTTTAATATTTTTTGTGTATTTTCTATTTTAATTGCTTTTTAATTCTTTTATGTTGATACATGAATTTGTAGAATTTTGTTTAGGTAGCTACCTTAGCATTTTTAGGCCATTCTTTTTAGGATAGTTAGATTAGGACTTTAGCTTCCCCTTGGATTTATTCCATAATTTTGTGATGAATTTTAGGTTAGTTTGGATTAGATGACATTAGGTTGTGTAGAATTAGGTTAATCCTTAACATAGGTCCACAATAACACTAGAATTTTGGGTTTCTAGGTCAAGTTAGACATTGGGGAATATAAGGGTATTAAGGGTAGGTATATAGGATACCTTAGAAATTATATTAGAATTTAATATAGTAGTATACCATTTTTAGATGATTTTTGTAGTTGATGATTGTTTGTGTTGCCCTTGTGGGCTTGTATTTTTGTTTGCTTTGCTTTGTGGGCTTGGAGAGCTTGGTTTTGTTCTGAGGAGCATTGAGGATCATAGTAGGAGCATTGAGGAGCATTGAGGAGCTTGAGATATTGATCTTGTTTGTTTTGTTGATTGTTTTAGGGTTAGGGATTAGGAAGAGTTTAGACCTAGTTAACTTCTTTCTTAAACATGGATGGTGTCTGTCACCTCCATTCCTCCCTATGATTCAAAGTCCTTCCATGGTATACACCTCTCTCCTTTGGAGGGATAAGTGATAGTACCTAGGAAGTAGAACTTTTGAGGGAACCATTCCTTTGATGTTGAACCCTTATAGGTCACCTTTGGTGGTCAGTAAGCAGTTCAATGTCCCAGCTTATCCAGTTTATTGATTTCCTCTGGTTTGATTATCTTGAGAGATGTTGAGCTTGAGTTTGAAGATGAAGACTTCATTGAAGAGTATTGAAGAGGATGAGTCCTTGAGCATTGCGATTCCAGCTGAAGCTTGAAGAGCAACAAGAGCAAGTTGATTCTTGAAGACCCCTGAAGATGAAGTAAAGACTGAAGGATGAAGTTGACACTTCTAAGTGATTGAAGATTACTCTAAGGAGCTGAAGCTCAAAGAAGATAAGTTGAAACTTATGTTGAAGGGTTGAAACCTGGAAAAGCAAATTGATATTTGTCAAGAGTGATGGAAGTCTGAAGACTGAATTGCTGTTGGAAGAGCTGAAGCTTGAAGTTGAGAGAGGAGTTGATCTGCTTTCTTATCTTTTTATTTATTGTATTGACATGTTTTGTTTGATTTGCTTGATGCATTAGAATAAGTTCATATCTAGAATAGGTAGAATCTAGGAGCATGATTGCACTAGAGGTTGAGTTGCTCCCTCTGCTTGTATTGTTACTGTGTGGCTTTGCTTGCGGGTATTCGGTAGAGCCCAACTTCCTTGCCCATGTGGTTTGTTTGTCTGATGGCATTTTATCTCATTTTTCTTCTGTATGATTGCAGTTTACTGTTATTGCTTGATAGCATGTTGTTATATTTCATTATGATTACTGTTATCCATTCTGGCTTGAGGTTGAGATGAGCTTGTGGAGGCTGAAGCCCCACACACATTTCCTCCCTCACTTGCATTGCATGCATTTTACTGTTTAAAGCTGATGCTTTGTCTGTTTTGGTGTATCATTGACATGATCCCTTAGGACTCTCATTTCCTTTGATAAGGAATTGATGATAGAACTTTAGGTTGAAACCTATGCATGACAACTTCTAGGAGTTCCCTGTTCAAACCTCAACCATAGGATGAATCCTTGGCATGACAACAGTAGGACTTGATAGTCTCCCTCCTAGCCGGGCCTGTTCTCTTCTCATCTCAAAACAGTTTAAGATACAGTAATCATGAATGATTTCTTTCGTACGTTACGAGCCTTAAGCTATCTGAGAAAGGATTGTGGGAGAGTTTCTTTTCCACATTCTGGATGTTTAGTATGGTACCCTTTGGGTGACATGCGATGCATTCACTCTCAGGTCATAGTCTCTAGTGCGATTGAAATTGCAAACACAATAAAAAACACTTCTTTCGTAAAAGACAGAAAATAATGCGTAGTGTCCCGAACTACGTAAGCTCTGATCTCTCATACCTGTTGAGAGTACGTAGGCACAATACTGATGTATTGGCGAGCTACCTTCCCCCATAATCCGTCGTAGGCCGAACTACGTTGACTCTGATTTCTCGTTCTCTGATGAGAATACGTAGGCATAAAGCGCGATGCTTTTCCGAGTCATTTTCAGTTTCTTTTTTAAGCCAGCCTTGATAAGTAGATAGATAAAACCAACCTGTCCAGTAAACACAACAAGCGTGGATCCCATCGAGTACGACGGACGTGAGGGGTGCTAATACCTTCCCCTTGCGTAACCGACTCCCGAATCCAAACAATGGTTGCGACGACCTTGTCTTACCCTTCTTCGTCAGATTTTTCCGATCGTTTCCTTTCCCGTTCCGAGGGATAAATAACGAAAGGTGGCGACTCTTCTGTTGTGCTGGCACCTTATTTTCGCGCAAGCGACAGCTGGCGACTCTGCTGGGGACTCCAACGGTTCCCTGTGCGAGTCAATCCTAGCGCTTGTATGTTTACTTGTTGGGTTGCGTTTATTTATCGCATTTTACTTCTCGCACTTTATTTCCCGCATTTTATTTTCAGTATAATATGATTATCTGTGCTGTTGAGGGAAGGGGCATTCTGATGAGTGAGAAGCCAGACCCAGGCTTGAGTGCACCATAGAATTAGTTGTGGAAATTAGTGGGCGCGTGCTTGCTTTGCAGGCACTAGTGTCTCATGAAATCCACGCTCAGACGAGGTTCATCTGGTTGGCTTCTCTTTCAACCCTTTGGGTTGAGACGGTTGCTGGTTTGGTGGATTGTCGACTCTGGGGACCGATCATTTGTGATTCAGCCGAGTGAGGCCGCTTCATGAGCTGGTGATGCCACACCTTCTGGGTATCGTATCACCCCTCTTGAATGTCTGTGACGCTGATGAACGCATAGGATGCCGAACTTGAGTCAGTTTAGGTCCATACCTGTGAGCAGGGTTGGGTTTATTGCAGGAAACCGTGACCTTCAGACTACCTGGTTTTCTTAACAGTGAATCAGTTTTGTTGGTACCGGGGTTTCTCAGTTGCAGATTTGTCTGTTCTTGATAGAGCAGGTTTTGATCAGAGTTTTTGTCATCAGTTGGTTGTTCTTGATAGAGCAGATTTGGGGTCTGAAGATCTCATTAGCAGATGTTGTTCTTGATAGGGCAGATTTGGGGTCTGAAGATCTCATCAGCAGATGTATGTTTGCTCTTGACAGAGCAGATTTCTTGGTCCTACATCAGAGGTCCTTATTATCAGACATTTGTTCTTGACATAGCAGAATTAGGATCCTGTGTATATGGCCCTATCAGATGGTGGTTCTTGGCAGATCAGATTTGTGGTCCTACACCGGGGTTTTCTTCTTATCAGTGGTTGTTGATACAGAATCTCCGCAGCACCAGTTGCCCTGACCTCCTATTGCATGATTGCATTTTGCATTAGTTTGCATATTCATTTGCATTTCATTAACGTGTGTCTGTGTTGCAGGTACCGTTTTCCCCGATCCAGGATTTCTTGCCTCCTATTGTATTGTTATGGGTTCTCCGAGGAAGACCGTGGCTTACAAGTTCCCTGCCCCTAATGTGGTTAAGTTGACTGGTTTGATAGCTCTAGCAGATGATTCTGTGAGGGATGAGTTCAGAAAATCTTACGGAAGGTTGCTCAGTTTGGTTCATAAACCTTCTGTGTTCGAGGTGAATGGGTTGCACGCTCTGCTACAGTGCTACGACCCTCCGCTGAGATATTTCACTTTCCAGGATTTTGTTCTCGCACCCACGCTGGAAGAATATGTTGATTTGCTAGGTGTCCCTATCAAGAGGCAGATGCCTTTTGTTCATATGGATGTTGAGCCTGATCTGGCTGGTTTAGCTCCTTCACTTCATCTGGACGCCTCCGAGTTAGTATTGACTAGTTGGAACAAGGTTCCTGGGTTATCCTTGCAGTTTCTGGTAGGTAAAGCTCATCAGTGTGCCAAGGACGGATGTTGGGTCGCGTTCAATGCCATCCTCGCTCTGTGCATATATGGCATCATTTTGTTCCCCAACATGCCCGATTTTGTAGACTTCGATGCATTTCACATCTTCGCATCAGGGAATCCAGTCCCTACCTTGATAGGAGATGTCTACCATTCAGTCCACTACAAAAACGAGAACAGGAGGGGGAAGAACGTCTCATGTTGTGTACCCTTGCTTTACAAATGGCTTGATAGCCATCTGCCAAAGAGGGGTCCTTTTGTCTTGTCTGCAGCCACAACTGAGTGGTCCGAGCGTCTGATGAATTTATCTGCAGAGGATATTGACTGGTTCGACAGAGATAGGTTGGGTACTGAGGTGATCTTCAGTTGCAGCAGGTTTCCAAATGTGCCTTTGATAGGTAGGAAGGGCTGTATAAACTACAATCCATCGCTGCTGGTTCGACAGTTCGCATATGCTTTGAGAACTTCGCCGAAGGATGAAGAGGTACAAGAATCTCTATACCTCACTGGTCTTCTAGAGGGGGATCTGTTGTCCAAGCTTCAGCGCGCGTGGAATGGTATCAGTAAGCGAGGAAAGCCATTGCTGGGAAAAAGCAACAATCAAGCCTACCCTCCGTATGTGACTTGGATCAGAGCCAGGGCCGATGCTATAGGGATGCCGTTTCCTCATGCCAAGCCAGAAAGCTCTCCAATGATTGAAGAGCCTACTATTGTGCCCATTCAGCAGCATAATCAGGTGTTAGCTGAGCGGGATGAATTGAAAAAGGCAAACGAAGAAATGGAGAAGGAATTAGCTCAGCTCCGAAGCGAGAGGAACAAAGTCGTTCATTCTTTCAAAAGGCAAACAGAGTTGGTGAACCAGCTAGGTACGGACTTGACTAAGCAGATAGCCGAGCGTGAACGCATGGGTCGAGACTTCAAAGCTGTCAACGACGTACTGGCTACGAAGAAGCAGCACTTGGACGAAGCATATCGGAGGATATCTAAGTTCAACCAACACTGGAAGGCTTCCCTGGCCACCAGGAAAGAGCGGGAGGATAAGCTGATGCTACAGATCTCCAAGCTGGAAGCCCAGGTGAAGGACAGTGAAAAGAGGTTTGATGAAGAAACCGCCCGCAGATACGCCGCCGAAGGCCAGCTCAACAAAGCTCTCGCTAACCTGAAGGAGCGCAAGCTGACGTTTGAGTCCAAAAAGCGGAAGTTAGAAGATTGCTTCGGCGAAGGAGCATGGGAAGGTTCGGTCGAAGGACTTCAGTATACCATTGTGCAGAGGGAATTACTCGTCGAGGGGTTGCTCACTCTGCCGGATCATCCAGAAACGAAGGAGTTGTTAGAAGAGTATCGCGCCCGTGGCCGTACTTGACTATTTGTATTCCTTTTGTTTTGATCATTGTTGTATGCTGACCATCACCAGGCTTGTTGGATGAGGTTACACTGTTGATTCATCTTGTACTCGCTGATGCTATGTACTGCCTTGATAGGCTTTCTTTATATATGAGATTGTTGTTTCCATGATTGGACTCGGACTTCTTCGTCTTATTATTATCAGCACTGGCACTCAGGCACTAGGATCGGGGGAGATCTCCCAAACACACAGACACACGCATGCATTTGCATGACGAGCATTTTGTTGTTTTTCCTAACCCTTTAGTGTTTACAGGTTTTTCAGGTTGTCCCAAGTTGTTTCCGGTGGTTCCAGGATTGATCAGAGACCGATTCACCGTTATCCGACTAGAGCTAATCAGACCAGAATCATGGATCAAGTGCAAACTGATGTTCAGGAGCTCCGCGAAAGGATGGATCGCTTCATGGAGCTCATGCAAGTGGTCGCCAATGGCCAGGATCAGCTCAGAACTTTGGTTCAGCCTTTGATCTCTAGGGTTGATAGTGTTGCACCCCAAAATTTGCCCAACCTTTTCTAACCTAGGCTTATGTTTCAATTGCATAGTCATTTGCATTGTCATCATGTACATAGTGTATTCATCTGCATTGCATAGCATAGGCAAGCTATCTTAGTCAGGGGATCAAAGTGCTATTATTATTATCTCAAGAGAGATATTCAGAGGGTTTCATTCATATTCAAGACTACTCAGGTCATCAGGGAAGAATTTGAGCTTTGAAGAGTTGATAGGTTGATCAGTGAGTTCTCCCCTATCTTGAGGTTGTTTGGGGATCATCAGAGCGTGTATGAGCTATGAGCCAAGAGCATGAGGTGTGTATGGATGTTATGAAGAGCCTAGATGATCATTTTTGAGGAGTATCCAAGTTATTGGAATGATTGCAAGGGCCTCAGTTGAAGTCAGTCAACTAGGGTCAACACTAGGTCAACCCTAAGTCAAAGACTTGTTTTGAAAGGCATCAAGGATCATTTGAAGAATGTGGGATTCATTATTTGCTATATGGATATGGATATGGTGTTGTGCTAAAGAAAAATCAGAAGGAATCAAGGAGAAATGGAGTTACCAAATTAGGGTTTCAGTGTAAAATCCCCTGATTTAGGTCAAACTTCAAAGCAGTGTAACTCAAGATGCAAGCTTCATATGAATTTCTGGTCCACATGAAACTTGTAGAGTATCTTCATAGCTTTAATTTGAGTGGTGGAAGTCATCAAGATGATTTATTGAACTCAAGTTATAGCTCTTGCAAGTTACAGGTCATCTGAGGGCACTGAAATTTGTCTGTGAAAGTTGTCTGTCTTCCAAGCAACTTTTGACCTTCAAGGAGTTTTCAAATGGATTTCTGGCCAACATGAGAGTTGTTCCTCATTGTCTTAGATTTCTATAAAGGTATGGTATGCCTTCATATGATTTGTGGAACTCTACTTATGGTCTTGGCAAGCAAAGGGTATTTTGGTCATTTGAGAATTACAGGTCATTCTTAGCCTATGCCTAAAACTCATACAAGGAAGCTTCAAATGAAAAACTTCCCAACATCAAAGTTGCTAAAAATGCCATTTTAAGTCTATAAAACAGGTCATGGAAGTTTGTAAATGCATAGAACAAGACTTGACCAAAGTTGGTGAAAAATGACTTAAAAAAGGCATATAACTTGAAAAAGTTCAAATGGAAAATTGGTTTGGGCAATCTATAAATCCAAAATGGGTCATGTAATATACCAAATTGAATCCAAACAACATTTTGAAGACATTGGTTCAGCCACTTTTTTGAGTTAGGGTTTAAATTTTGGACTTGCTTTGTATTTTTGTTACTTGCATAATAAGGCAAGTATGGAAAACTTGGCACAAGGTAAATTTCAAGGCAAGGAGCTTACATACTCTCTCAATATCTCATGAAAGGAGATTTAAACACAAATTGGAAGGGATGCAAGCATGATATGAGATGGTTCAATATGTCATCACATGAGAATTTCCACATTCTTCCACCACATTTTAGAATCCTCTAAGATCAATACAGAAACTTCTAGATCTGTCCATCATCCTCTATATATTGAATTGAGTCCATTAGTGCAAAAGGTTGGTGAAAAAAGAGTGAGGAGAGAGAGAATTCCATTGTTGCTTCCATTGTAAGAAAGAGTGAATTCATACAATCCAAATCAATTCTGTTCATTCTTCTTCTTCATCCACAATCCATTGAAGCTCTTGAGTGCATACATGCTGAATTAGAGAGCCATCCATGGAAGATTGAAGAGCTAGGGTTTGAAGTTGCAAGAAGCATATCAGATTCGAATCTCATGTTAGAGGCATTATTCTCCCAACTTTTTGCAAACAGAAACCATAGCATCATCTAAGGACCATTGGTGAGGGATTGCAAGTGCTGAATCAAGCTATTTCTCATCTGTTCCAACAAGAGTTGCAGGTATGCATTTACTCTTCTATCTCCATAATTAGGTGTTGTTAGATTAGATTGTTAGGGTAAGATTGTTAGGTTAGGTTAGAGGACCATTTTCAGAAAGATTGAGAAGGTTCCATGGAGTTTGAGGATATGGTGTTGAAACTTTGATGACCTAGAACTCTTAGTTTAGGGGATGTTACTTGTAGTGTAATGGATCAGAATAATCAGTGCAACATGGAGAGCACATTAGTACAAGAATCTGCAAGGTTTATGAAAGTCCATCACTGAGTGCAGTTGGTATGCCATGAGCTTATAGCCATCGGGTTTCATTCTAGGGTTGGTTTCAATCCAAACTAAGGGCACCATCGTGTTCAGGGGAGAGAATAGAGCAAGATTGCTCTTTGTAGCTTAGGGTTTCATGGCCAATCGAGGGAGAATGAATGAGTGGAAGGTTCTTGGATGGGGTTGTAATTCTGAAAACCCTAGGTTAATGTTGGGGACGATGACCCCTGGTCGTTGGATTGTTTCAAGATTTTGACTCATTAGACTCATCGCACGGTCCACATTCAAAGAAGAAAAACGGAGGGAACCCAAAGCATCAAACGATGCGTTTCACTTAATGAAACTTCTGGGCCTGATCTCAAGCGTGCTAACCACACCCCACCAACGAGCCCATTTCATTTTTTAACTGGAAATCATTGCTATCTACACCGTTCACGTTTCATTTTTTTCTTTTATTTTTTAATTCAATTTCTGATGCATACTAGGCCCTGCGTAGTTGATATTCACGCCCCCCACTTCCCTGGCCCATCAATATATCAACTGGGCGCCCTTGCTTGTGACACCCCCTCCCCATTTAATTCATTTTTTGATTTTTCATTTTTCGTTAATCTTGTAAAATCCATATAAAATTGAAAAAGGCTTGTTTTTAATTGGTTCTTTTTGTGGTAGATTCATAATTTTGTTAAGAAAAAATATCCAATAATAAAAATAGCATTTTATTTTGTTTTAGTATTTTTTGTGTATTTTTCTTGTAAATAGCTTTTTAATGAGTTTAGTTTAGTACTTAATTTTGTTGATTTTAGTTCTAATAGTTCCCCTTAGATTTAGGGTCCATTCTTTTTAGGTTGATTAACTTAGACCCTCAACTTGTATATAGGATTTAATTTGTAATTTTAGGATCAATTTTTAGATGATTTGATTAGGTGAGATTAGAGTGGGTAAAATTAGGGTTTTAAGTGAGCATAGGTGAGATAGATTAATTCTTTTCGGAATTCTGATTTGATTTTGGGGTATGGGACTATAGGGGTTATGGGTAGATGATAGATCCCTTAGAAAATATTAGGCTTCCCCTACTGCTACTAGTATATTGCTTGTATTTGATTGACTGTGTGGTGTGCCCTCTCTAGGGTTATTATTTGACTGTGTGGGGTATTGGGTTTGTTTGGGGTTTGGGGTTTGAGCTGAAGACTGTGTTGATGAAGCCTATTTGAAGATTAAAGAATTAAGACCAACTTACAAAGGTGATGAGGAGTATCTCTTGCTGGCAGCTGTTGAAGTTTGTAGGATCTAGGAGTTAGGCAGAGCTCTAGAGTAGAAAACTTGATTCACAAATATGGAAGGTCTTGATTACCTCCATCCCTCTCTGTGATGCAGAGTCTCTCTAAGACACTCACCCCCTTCCTTTGGAAGGCTTGGTGATAGTGTCTAAGAGATAAAACTCTTGAGAGAAATATTCTATGTGTTGTTAGCAGTCTGTTTGCCACCCTTGGTGGTCAACTAATTGCTTAACACCCAGTTCATTCTTATGATTGTTTCCCCAGCTTGGAGATTGGTACTTGAAGAAAAGCCATTAGGAGATTGAAGATTAAAGTCTGATGCTTGCTTGAAGCCTGTGGATAGCTGATGTTGACTTGAAGCCAGATGCTGATGAAGATTGCTTTTGCTGTTTAGATTTTAGCTGTTTTATTTCTTGATGTATTGTGTGAATTTCCCTGACTGTATTGTTTGCTGTTTAACTTGCTGGGTTGAAAGTGAATTCTGTTCACTTTTTCCTATTGTTTTCTAGGTTCGAGGTTGAGTGGGACTCCCTTGCCTCGCTTGTATTGTTGCATCCATGCATTTTACTACTTTATTGTATATATATGTTGTTTATGTTTCCGTTTATCCCTTAGGATCTCTGTTTCTCTCTGCGCAAGAGAGGAGCATGATAGACATTAGGTCTTAACCCATGCATGATAACATTAGGGTAGATTTTATTCCCTTTTTAACCCTAGGATTTGTAGAGTGTCATCTCTTCTTTCTTCAAAACAACAGAAAAACATTAATAAAGGTTATGACAGAAATCCATTCATTTCTTCCGTCAAAAGATTTGAACAAACATCAACCTTTTCACAATAAGAAAACCCTTGTTTAAGGTGAGATTTTTCATAAAAGACACTTGAACAGCTTGTGTCGTGCGTAGCCCGAACTACGTTTGCTCTGATCTTCCATGCAGTGTGGAAGTACGTAGGCATAGGATGCGACGTCCTAGCGAGCAACCTTCCCCCACTTTCACCCATAGTTAGGCGAACTACGTTGACTCTGATTTCTCGTTCCAGACGGGAATACGTAGGCATAAAGTGCGATGCTTTGCCGAGTCATGTTTTCTTTTCTTTTCAGACCTCATCCTTTAGCTTAGATAGAAGTGTAATCCGTACAAACCAAGCAAGCGTGGATCCCATCGAGTACGATGGACGTGAGGGGTGCTAATACCTTCCCCTTGCGTAACCGACTCCCGAATCCAGGTTTTGGTTGCGATGACCATACCTTTTCCCGTCTTTGCGTTAGGTTTACTTCGAGCATTTCCTTTCCCTCCTTTGGGATAAATAACGCACGGTGGCGACTCTTCTATATTGCCGGTGCCGATTTTCGCAGTAGCGACAACTGGCGACTCTGCTGGGGATCCAACGTCCCCTGGTTGCTAAGGACTGCGATAGTTCCTTATGCATTTGGGTTCCAACGTCCCTTAAGAGAGTCAATCCTAGCGCTTGTTTTCCCGTCGAGGATTTTGTATGGATTTACATTTCTGTATTTACATTTCAGCATTTTTATTATCATTATTATTGCTGTATTGTGGGTGTGACGGGCGTTCCATGATTGAGAGATAAGCCGGACCCGGGCTTGAGTGCACCTAGACTTAGAGTAGAGATTAGTGGGCGCGCACATGCTTTGCATGTCCTAGTGTCCCGCGAAATCTACACTCAGACGAGGTTCTTCTGGTTGGCCTCCTGTCCTGCCCTTTGGGTGGCTCGGGTTGCTGGTCAGTTGGATTGTCGACTCTAGGGACCAATCATTTGGAAGTTGGCTAAGTGAGGCCTCTTCAGGATTTGATGATGCCACTCCTTCTGGGAATCGTATCATCAACCCTGAAAGTCTGTGACGCCGACGACCGCATAGGATGCCATACCTTTGTCAGTTGCTAGGATACCTACCTGTGAGAGGGTTTGGGGTTATGCAGGTAACTAGACCTTCAGATACCGGTTATTTCTTGATCAGAGATCCTGGGTATTTATGGATGGTGTGAGGTCTATCAGAGACCAGTCAGAGTTATGGTTTGAGGTCTGTCAGAGACCAGTTGGAGTTACGTTATGAGGTCTATCAGACACCAATGTTGGAGCTTTGTATTGGGTCTATCTGAGACCAGGGTTTGAGGAATGCTGGAGGGTCTATTTGAGACTTTGATATGATTCGGGCTTCTCAGCTATAGCACTTGGCCCCTGTTGCATGTTGCTTGCATTGCATTGTTTGCATAATCATTATCATTGCATCCCATTAACGTGTGTCTGTGCTGCAGGTGCATTTGCATATTCCCTGGTTCTAGTGTCTGGACTTCTGAGTATTGATCATGGCTGGTTTGAGGATGACAGTTTCTTACAAGCTACCTATCCCCGACATTACTCCCCTCCTGGGTCTGATTTCTCTTGCTGATGAGGATGTCCGTAGAAGCTTCAGGCAGAGTTACGGACGGCTGTTGAGTTTGGTTCGCAAATCCACTGATGATGAATTGAATGGGCTGTATACGCTGATGCAATTCTATGACCCGGCTTTGAGGTGTTTCACATTTGCTGACTTCATTTTGGGGCCTACCATGGAGGAGTATGTGGAGTTTACTGAGCTGCCGGTACAGAATGCAGTCCCTTTTATTCACTCTGTCGCTGAACCCAAGTTGGAAGATTTAGCTAAGGCCTTGCACATGAATGCTTCTGAGCTGTTGATGACTTCTTGGCGAGGGGTTCCCGGTTTCTCTCTCCAGTTTTTGGTCGGTAAGGCTCAAGAGTACGCCAAGAATGGGTGTTGGGTGGTCTTTAACGCTATTTTGGCTCTATGCATTTATGGGATAGTGTTGTTTCCCAATTTCCCAAACTTCGTGGACATGGATGCATTTCACCTGTTTGCTGCTGGCAACCCGGTACCTACGCTGATCGGGGACTTCTACCATTCGATGCACTACAGAAATGAGAACAGGAGAGGCAAGAACGTCTCTTGTTGCGTGCCTTTACTAAACATGTGGTTTAAGAGCCATCTTCCCCTGAAGGGACCTTTCGTGGATAGTGCAACTACAGCTGACTGGCCAGAGCGTGTGATGAGGCTATCTTCTGAAGACATTGAGTGGTTTGACCGAGACTTGTTGGGGTCTGAGCTTATTTTCAGTTGTTCTGGGTATCCTAATGTTCTGTTGATAGGAAGAAAAGGGTGCATCAACTACAACCCATCTCTGTTCGTCCGCCAGTTTGGATATGCGTTGAAGAACCCACCTCAAGAGGAAGAAGTACAGGAATCTCTGTACTTCACCGGTGATTTGAATGGAGAGTTACTAGCCAAGCTTCGGCATGCCTGGACGCGTATTAACAGAAAAGGGAAACCGATGTTGGGGAAGAATGATTGTCAGGCATATGCACCCTACAAAGTTTGGATCCAGGAGAGGGCAAGACAGTTACTGATGCCATTTCCAGCTGCTCCGGTCCCTGTTCATATTCCGGTGGAAGAACCAACTACTGTTACTATGGAGGCCTACGAGCAAGTTGTGAAAGAAAAGGAAGCCTTGATAAAGATTAATGAAGAGTTAGAGAAGGAGCTAGCTCAGATGCGGAGTGAGAAGAATAAGGCTATACGTTCTTTCCAACAGCAGATCGAACTAGTAAACAGGCTAGGTGCTGAGTTGACTGAGGAGAAAAAGAAGCGCGAACGTCTGGGTCAAGAGTTCAGAAGCTCCCACGACATGTTGGAGTCCAAAAAGAAAGCACTCGACGCCGCTCACCGAGAAATCTCTTCTTGTAATAAGACATGGAATGCTACGTTAACCAACAACAAAAAGAGGGAAGATAAATTGAAGCAGCAAATTTCTGACCTCGAAGAGCAGTTGAAGGCTAGCATTAAAAAGCATGAAGAAGAGATGATGACCAGATATAGTCTCCAGAATGAATTGAACAAGGCCATCGAAGGCAGGAACGAAGCTGTGTCTCAGAAGCGGAAGCTAGAGGATCGCTTCGGAGGAGGGGCATGGGAGGAAACCGCTGGTGACGTGCGACGTGTGCTCAAACGAAGGAATCAACTTGTTGAAGGTCTGCTTACCCGACCAAGCCATCTAGAGACCAAGAAGTTAATAGAAGAGTACCGGGCTTATGGGAGTACTTGATCATTTCATGTATTAACTTGTATGCTTTATTTGCATAAGCGCTGACCATCACCAGGATTGTTGGTTGAGGCCATGCCTTCTTATTGCATACTCAGTGATATTGTATTCTTGGATTTCTCTGCAATATACGAGGTTTTCTATGATTCGGCTCCAATCACTGTCTTGCTAGCACTGTCACTGCACTAGCACATTCACACTAGAATCGGGGAATGATAATCCCTAATGCACAGACACACATTGCATTTTGCATACATACTCATATTTGCATTACAGGTTTGTGATTCGTGTATCTTATCTCCTGCATCTTTAATTCAGGTAATTTTCAGGATTGCAGAAAAGCGGGTCCACCGTTACTCTACAAGGATCAACCAGAAGAAGATCATGGACAACGTGCAGAGTGAAATGCAAGAGATGCGTGACAGGATGGCCCTGCTCATGCAAACCATGGAGACTATCGCAAAAGGACAAGAGTAGCTGCAGAATCTGGTTCAACCAATAGTCGCACGGGCTGAAAACAACGGGACACCGCATGGTGAAAACATTGCTGCTTCTCCCCGAATTGAGAATCGTCAAAGTGCTGATGCTATTCCCGTAACCGGTTTGAATGCTGGAGAAACTGTTCTTGCAGGCGGAGGTGGGAACGCCGGTAATATGAATGCCAATGCAGATACTGCTGGGGTATTTGTGGGTAATGTCAACCAGGGTTTCAATGGGGGCGTTGAGAATGTTGGAATGAATGGTATTAATGGTAACCAGGGCTTCAATGGTGTGAATATGGGATATGGCAGCATGGCTGGCGCCAAGGCTGGGTTTGGTGGCTATGGAAATCTTGGATATGGAACTGGCGCATACAACGCTCAAGAGATGGGTAATATGAGGTATGACCCCAGGTACATCGAAACGGGTCCGGGCCGTGACGCAGATTATGTTGGATATGATGCAGTACCCCGCTGGGAGGACCGTCAGAAGGATGTGTTCTCTGGTCAGAACGAGGGTTATGAAAGAGCCAGGGATGACAACCATCGGATGAGATTGCTAGAAGAGAAGGTGAACGGATTGGCCAGCCAGAATGCTCTTGGGCTGGATATGTCAAATGTGGGGTTAGTCCCAGGATTGAGGGTCCCGCTGAAATTCAAAGCACCGTCATTTGATAAGTACAAAGGGGATACATGCCCTAGGGTGCATGTGCGCGCGTTTTACAGGCGCATGTCTGCGTATTCTGAGGATGAAAAGATGCTAATGCACTTTTTCCAGGATAGCCTGTCAGGGCCATCGCTGGAGTGGTACATGAGCTTGGAGCCTACTCAGATCAGGAGTTGGAAAGAGCTGGCAGAGGCTTTTGTTCGACATTATCAATATAATAGTGATCTCTCCCCTAACCAAGTCCAGTTGCAGAGCATGTCTCAAAAGTCTAGCGAGAGCTTTAAAGAATACGCCCAGAGATGGCGAGATCTGGCTGCTAGGGTACACCCTCCGATGGTGGAGCGCGAAATGATGGATATGTTCATAGGAACTTTTTCTGGAATGTAATATGACCGGTTGCTCAATTTTTCGATAAGTACTTTCTCTGAGTTGATCTTGATGGGGGAGCGCATTGAAAACGGGGTAAAGATTGGTAAAATTCAAGCGGGTGAGTCCAGTTCCGCAGGGGGTAATAAGAAGACGTTCGGTGGTAAAAGGCAGGGGGATACCAATGTTGTATACAATGCTCGACGAAAGAATAAAAGTCAGAACTGGCGTCAGCAGTCCCAAGTTGCAAGTGTAACCATTCCAGGGCCTTCTCAGCAGTAGAGACAACAACCACCGCAGCAGGCTCAGCAGCAGCCTAATAATAATCAGCGCAGGCTTCAGAACCCACGACCGAGGAGAGTATTCGAGGTACCGCCGGTATCATATGCAGAACTCCTTCAAACTTTGTTGAAATTGCAGCTAGTCGAGAAGAGGACCTTAGCACCATCAACTGGCCAGCCACCAGTCGGATATGATGTTAACGAGCATTGTGACTTCCATTCGGGTGCACCAGGGCACAATATTGAGAATTGTCTAGCATTCAAGCATAAAGTACAGGATTTGCTTGATAGCACGGCTATTAACTTCGGGAAGGAAGGCCCCAACATCACACAGCAACCAATGCCCAAGCATGGTGGAGCTGGGGCCAATGCAATCATGGTAGATGATGAGTTGAACCTGGTTTCAGAAGTGAGCGAGCTGAAAACCCCTTTGAGTTACGTAAAGCAGCGCTTGTTGAAAGGAGGTGTCTATCCCGGTTGCGGCGAAGAGTGTGTTGATTGTTTGGTTCAACCTGGGGGCTGTGAGAAGTTGAAGAGGGGAGTTCAAAGTTTGATTGATGAAGGAATTTTGCAGTTTGACAAGGTTGTGGGGCGAGAGAAGTCTGTTGAGACAGAATCGGGTGAAGAGCGCAGGGAGATTGCTACGATCACCATTCCGTTCAAATCGGTGACAATTTTGGCATCATCGAAAAGGCCGACCATTACTATTACTAAGGCTAAGTCAGTCCCTTATGAAAGCACAAAAGCAGTCCCGTGGTGCTATGGTGCTGAAGTGTATTGTAATGGGGAAAAGATTGACTTGAATGATCCGCCAGCGGGATCCGCAGATAACATAGTGGGAGCGGGTGGTATAACCCGGAGCGGGAGAATTTTCACTTCACCTGAGGTTGAAGCAGAGAGGCTGGCCAGGGGTAAGAACAAAGTGGTTGAGGGGGAATCTTCGGGGAGTAAAGAGAAAGAGCCGATAACCAAAGATGTGGAAGAATTCATGAGGTTGATCCGCAAAAGTGATTACAAGATTGTAGATCACCTGCAACAGACTCCGTCAAAGATTTCGATCTTATTGTTGTTGTTGTGTTCTGAGGCGCATAGAAATGCCCTGTTGAAGGTGCTTGAGACATCTTTCGTGCCGCAAGAGATTTCAGTTAATCAGCTGGAGGGAGTTATGGCACATGTTAACGCTGGGCATGGATTGGGATTCACGGATTTTGACTTAACACCTAGGGGGCGTAATCACAATAATGCCTTGCACATCTCTATCGAATGCCGGGGCACTGTTTTATCCCATGTGCTGGTAGACACTGGGTCCTCGTTGAACGTGTTACCAAAGAAAGCCCTGTTGAAATTGGATACTCGGGGGTTGTTGTGCACACCTAGTGATTTGGTAGTGAGGGCCTTTGACGGAACCAGGAGGTCGGTATTCGGGTCAATAACATTACCTATCCAGGTAGGTCCGGAGGTGTTTGATGCAGTGTTTTACATCATGGACATCCAGCCCGCATATAGCTGTTTGATCGGGAGACCTTGGATTCATGCCGCTGGGGCAGTGACTTCGACGCTGCATCAGAAGCTGAAATATATGGTTGAGGGGAGTATTGTGACGGTGTGTGGCGAAGAGGATATCTTAGTCAGTCATTTGTCTTCTTTCAAGTACGTGGAGGTAGATGGAGAGATTCATGAAACGCTGTGTCAGGCGTTCGAGGAGGTGAAAGCTAAAGAAGAGGTTTCGTTAAAGAGTGAAGGGCAGGAGGTGGCCGTCTCCTCATATAAAGAAGCCAAGGCGTTGGTACAAGCAGGAGAGACTCAGAAGTGGGGGCAGGTTCTGGACATTCCAGTGAAGCAAGATAAGTATGGCTTGGGGTGAAGGTGTGAAAAATACACAAGAAAGGGGGGGTTTGAATTGGGTATTTGGTTACTTAAAAACTTTTGCCATCTTCTTCTATGTTGTTTCTAGATGTAGCAATGCGGAAGCATAAATAATAAACTAAACAAGTAAAGAACACAAGATATATCCTGGTTCACTTGAGAAACTCTCAAGCTAATCCAGTCCACCCTTCCAAGGTGATTTCGCCTTAATCAAATAAGGACTTAATCCACTATAACCGAACTGATTACAGATGCACAAGCTAACTGCAAGTGACTAACAACTTGACAATGACACGTTCAGGGATCCCTAAGGATATAACGTTCATTGACACCTTAATAGAATCCGATCACTAAAGATCTCCTATTAGGATTTCCACAAATGACTACTGTCACTTGTCATCTCAAGTATACTGATCTTAACAAGATCACTTGAGGAACCACTAATTCTAAAATAGAATTTGTGTTGCCGGAGATTACATAAGTGCTTCTCAAATAAGCAGATTACTCCTAATTAAGTTCCTAGCAAGTATTGAGCAACAACTCCTTGCTTTCTAATATAGAAACTAATCTAATAATAAATCTCTAAGAGATTATTGAGTACAGTTTCCATATTGCTTAAAAGCTTTTCTGTGTGTGAGCACTAAGGCTTCTTTTCATTTTAAGCTTTTCTTCTTTCTTTCTTTTCTTCACTTCATGCTTACAAGCATGGTAACATTTGAATGAATCAAATGTTATTCCTTATAGTGCAGCTTAATAGCAACAACTTTTCTTGACTTGGCAACACTGCAACTCTTAATGATCAAATGATTCTTCTTTTTATAGTGCTTCCAAGAATGACGTTGAGAGGATAAGGATGTTCATTCAAACTCCAACGGTCATATCTCAACGGATAGATAAGCACGTGTTGGATGACATCACTTTCTTGTCCTTTTCTTGCAACGGTAATATTCCATTTAACAGCTTGGACAAATTTGCTTCTGGCTTGGTTCTTCTGATGATGTTACAGATGAGTAGTTCAGAAACTACTTTGGTATAGATAGCATAGTAAACATCAGATTCTGACTTCAGCACTTTGTTCATCAGAGTTGATAGCAACAGCTCATCTGATTGAACACGTCTTGTCTGGTGAAGCTTCATAATCTTTCTTCTTCAGAGTCTGGTCTTCAGAGTCTTTTGCACTTGGTCTTCAGAGCCTTCAGCCTTCAGAACTTCAAGTCATCAGAGTCTTCAGCACAAACTTCTTCAGATGATTATATCTTCAGAGTCTTGACCTACAGAACATGTCTTCAGAGTCTTCAGAGTCTTGACCTTCAGAACATGTCTTCAGAGTCTTCAGAGTTTTGTCCTTCAGAACATGTCTTCAGAGTCTTAACGCACTTGGTCTTCAGAGCCTTCAGCCTTCAGAACTTCAAGTCATCAGATTCTTCAGCACTTCAGTTCTTTAGAGGGCTCACTCTTCAGAGACGCTTGTTAGCTTCCAGATCAGATGCACAACTCAGATCAGAATCCACAGATGCATTGCAACTGCAATATCCAGCATCCTTGATTCTTTATTGAACATGATCAGATGCAGAAACAAACTTGCTTCTTTACTGAGCTTCATTTGCTTTTAGATCAGATGCACTTCTTCAGATCATAAACCATAGGAGCATTGCAACTGCAATATACAGCATCCTTGGTTCCTTACTGATGGTGATCAGATACATAAGCAAACTAGCTTCTCCCAAGCGCTTCATGAAGTTACACATAGTAATTCCATATATTACTAGCTGCACACGTTGCTTTTGTTTGTTTGGTCTAATATATTTAATTTAATATGACCTGCACATAACAAACATTAAACCATAAAATGGTTCTTTCACAAATACTCAATTGTTATCATCAAAACATAGAGATAATCCTGTAGAGACAAATCTTGCTCTTACAATCTCCCCCTTTTTGATGATGACAAAAACATGTATTTTGATAGAACATTTTATACAGGGTAATCACCAAGCATTAACCTATTCAGAGTTCTAAGCAACTGCTCCCCCTGAATGTGTTAATCTTAAAAACATTTTTATGCTTGTTCAGAGACATACTCTGATCCCAAGACTTACAAAAAATAAATTTGATAAAACACAATCAAATAGAATAGAATAGAAGGAATACTTCCCTACAATATAAGAGAGCATGAGTCTTCAGCATCTGGACTAGTTCAATCAGAACTTCCATCTTCAGATCTTTAGAACTTATCTTCTCTAAGCATTGTATCAGGGTCATATAACTTCAGAATCTTCTAAAGCATTTTCTCTTATTCTTCAGAACATCCTTCAGATGAGAAACTCCCCCTGAGTTTCAGACTGGGTGAAAATCAAATATCCTGACTTGTGAAACTTCCTGGGAGAACTCCCCCTGATTACAATATGTCAGATATTTGGATCTTCTGATCTTGATACAGTCTTGATTCTGCTTTTTCAAACTTGCTTTCTTCTCAGATTCTTGATAGATTCTTGATTTCTTGAAGCAGTCTGATACCAAAAGAAACTAGTAGAATGTTTACTTATGAATCTGATACCAATGTTGATTCTAAGACAGATACCAATACATGATACTCATGATTCTGTGTCTAAATCCAAATCTTGCTTCTATGAAGATTTCTGATTCTTTATGCTCTGATTATCATATTCACAGACAATTTACATCTTCTAAACAGTATGATTCCAGATAACTTTAACTTTCAGATCTCTGAACAGTATTGGGTCCATCTGATTCTGAATCTATGTTCACGAAGTGTATAACTTCTATTATATGATACCAGTTCATTTGAACTCAGATTTCTTTCATTTATCCTGTTTAGAATGCCTAGTGAACTTGTTCAGAGTTCCTTGGAAAACATCAAACAAATAATTAGTAATAAACGCAGTTTATATGTTTTTGCATTCTCTTTCCAGTTATAGAATATATCAAAGTTATATTCTATTTCTCAAAAACATTTTCCATTTCTCCCCAAGTTATATTCTATTCTTCCAGATAATATCAAAATCATCTTTCATTTCTCCCCCTTTTTGACATCATCAAAAAGTTTGAGTTTTTCATCAAAACAGATTTTTTAAAAAAATTTCTCTTTTTAAAGTCAGAAATTAAAAAGATAAGAGTTGAGAGATAGCACCTGAGAACTTAATCATCTTTCATTTCTCCCCTTGAGAACTTAATTCTTACAGGTTGATACCAATTAAAGTAGGTTGATATCTTTTCTCAGATTTCATCTTCTATATCTCCCCCTGCTTCTTGGAGAGTGACAACTCTTCAGAGTTTGTAGAAGCATGCTCTGACGAGGATTGTTAACAGGTGTCTGTTCAGCAGAACTTTCTCTGACAACTTGTTGTACATCCTTCATAGCTTGTTGATCTCCTCTAAACTTACTAATGTCACGTTCTCAACGTACAAAAGTAGTTTCACAAGAGAATCCAACTACAACATTTTCCTTAGTCTTCTTAGCATCTTCAGCTTCTTGTACTAATCTGGAAGTTTCTTTTCTGGAATCTTCCTCTGCTAGATTTAGACAAGAAGGTTGAAAATTATTCTTCCTTTTGGCTTGATCTTGATACCAATAATTCTAGTCCTTAGAGAAACTTGAAATACGTCCAATTTCAGAGTCTAATTACTTCTGAAAAATATCTCAAGAAGTCTCAAGTTCCAGAGTTGAAGTACTTGTTCTGGCCTTTGCTTTGATTCTTGATTCTGCGCCCAGAACCTTCTGTATCTTCACTCAAACATCTTCTGAGGTTTTTCTCAGAGTTATCTGACACTTTGCTTCTGGTTGGATGTCAGAGACATGATACCAATTTAAGATGTAAGATACCAATTGAAGGTGTGAAATAATGAAATTATTTCAGCTCGTTTCTTCAACATCAAAACACTATACTACAGAAGTATCAATGTTTGATTTAACAAACCATCTTCTAATAGAATCTTTTATCCAGAGTTCCAGATAATCCAGATCTTCTGATAGTCTACGACTTCAGATTTGCTCAGATCTTTAGATATCATCTGATATCAATTGAAGGTGATGTGCCATATGATCCTTCAATCTTCTGTACATGAATGTCCTTCATTTGACACTTCATCCAGAGCATCTGATACTTCAATCAGCATCTGATGTATTTTGCTTCTTTAAGGGATAGTGCTAACCAGAGGTACTTTTGCAACTAACTCTGACTTCAGTATCATCAGCATAACAAAAACCTACTAAAAATAGTTATCTGGTTTTCTGCAACACAGAGTCACGTTAGTAGTACCTTTCAGATACCTCAGAAATCTCTTAACAACTGTTAAATGAGATTCTTTAGGATCTGATTGGAATCAAGCACATACACATATACTGAAAAGAATGTCAGGACTAGAAACAGTAAAATACAGAAGAGTACAACTCATACCTTTGTAGAGCTTCTGATCTACCATTTTACTAACCTCTTTCTTTCTCAGAGTGTACGTTAAAAACATGAGAGTCTTAGATGGCTACTCTCTAACAGATTATCCTTCTATCTGCTACATTCTTTATCTGATTCCTCCTTTGGTCTTCATCTTCTGATCATCCATCTTTGGATGCCGATGATCATGCTTCTTTATCTTCAAGATGACTTGTTTCCAGATGAAAGCTATATCTTCTTGCACCAAGAATTTATCCTTTGGAAAGACGTGGTTGATCATCATAAATTATCATCAAACCAAGATGAATTTCTTGAACTGATTTGAATGACAATCTTGTTCTTATCAATCAGTATCTGAGGGTGACTTCTTCTTCTAGAATTCTCGTACCAACTGAAGGTGTGAGAACTTCTGAGTACCAATAGAAGGAGTAGGATCTTCTGCTAAATCACCTTAGGTTTCTCCACCTTTGGTTTCTGATTCCAAGCTTGTTATCAAAACTTGAATCTTAGCATCAGTGCTTCATTAGATAATACCTTATACCAATTGAGACAATGTTTCCTTTCTGAATTAGCTTCAGAAATCTTCAAAGCTTCTGCTATAATCTTCTGAAGAGATTCTCTACACCAAACTTTCTAACCATAACTATTTCTGTTATGTTAGTAAGTTCTTCTGATCATCAACAATCAGCCTTTGCCCAAAAGCACTTAATCAACAGATGTTAGCTCAATTAATAACATCAAACCCAAAAGTGCTTCTTCAGAAGGTTGGAGACTGATAAGAGTCTGATACCAACTTTATGATATCCAAAGTAGACTCTTCTAACAGTGAAGTTGCAACCCAACTTATCTTGATCAGCATCTATTAAGTGAACAACTGTGGAAATGATTCCTTGCATTAGATCCTCTGCTTCAGATCTATGCAGCTTAGCTCTAGAGAATGATTCAACCAACCGTTCATCCAGAGGTATGCTTCAGATCAAACCAGATCTTCATTCTTCAGGTGTCCTTATTATCCAGAAGTGAGCTATGTTGCTGACATATCAACCAACTGCTCAGAGTCTTTTATAGAGTTGCTTCTCAACAAACTTTCAGAATCTCCTGTTAGCGTTGCTTCATCAGATTCTTCTGTAATTTTGCCTCTGTAGCTTTTCTTCTGAGTCTATACTGATACCAACTTAAGTGTCTTCAGTATCCTGCCTCAGTTGCTTTGCTTCTGATGCTTTGAACTATCTTCTATAGCTTTGCTTCAGAGTCACCAACAATTGAAGGAGAGATGTCTTGATTGACAGAGCCTCTACAAAATCAGTGTTACAGATCCTTCTGTACAGCTACTGATCTGACTTCACTAGCCTCTTCTAGAATGCTAGTTTTAGCTACTGCCTGCATACACTCAGCAAACTCCTTTCCAAGTGAAGTATATGGTTCTAAATAGAAGTATTATCAATGTAAATAAATCTGACAGATTTAAAATATCTTTCTTAATAGTCTTTAAGAAGAAGAGTAGTAACAACTTTACTTTTGACAAAATAATTTTCAAAAAGAAACCTGGGAAGTTGATAAACATATACTTCTTCTTCAATAAAACCATTTAAAAGTATTTTTAATATTCATCTGATTTATATTGATGTTATACTGATCAACGAACGAGATGAAAAGAATATGAATTCTAACCTTGTCACAAAAGCATATGTCTTCTGTATAGTCAAGAATTTCTTGCTGACAATCTTTGAGAAGAAAGAATCTTGTTCTTATGGAATCATCCTTCTTTCCAATGAATGTCTCTTCTGGAAAAGAAGATTTGATTCTGGGGGAAACTTCTCAGAGTTGATTCTTCAGAAACAGCTAATTGAATAGCATCTGGAGTAGCTCCTGATTCTTCAGCTGGAACACATTCTGCTTCTGATTCTCCAACATCTTGTGAGACAAACCAGTAACAGCAACTAAAGTAGAATATTCTGAATAACTCTTCTTGAACAGATCTCAATTCCTTTGTTAGCATTCTGCAGCATCTTCATCAACACAACAACATCCATTTGATTCTTGAGAGACATCCTCAGAGCACAGATAATCTGATCTTCATGTGTAGAGAGCATCTAGCTTCCATCAGGCTTCATCTTCTGAATTTTTCTGCTTGAAACAAATACAGATCCAATCTAGATACAGTTATCATCAAACTTAGATGCATCAAAAGACACAGTCTGACTGACAATTTTGCTCTTACAATGCTGAGCTAACATGTAAGGAGTTAGATTATCAGAGTTGACATAACATCTGCTCTTGAAAAAGAATGTTTACTGATTTATTCAAATTGAATAACCCCAGAAACTTAAATCCTTTTTACATTTGACAGAATGACTACTGTCATGGTATCTTTCCTCATATCTTTATTTCTCAAAACATTCATTATGAATTTCTGAAAAATAATGTCTGATAGCATCTGACCAATTTCAGTTTGTTCAACATCTCGAGTTAATAGAACTTAATTGTCCATGCTACTTCTAATGAGATCTTCTGAATTCATCATATCATCATAATCCAGATGAGTTAGAAACACTGCCTTTATAGAAACCTCTGCAGAATTCTTTGAAGCTCTTCAAGGAGAGCAACTTTCAAATGTTTTGGATCTGAAGAATCATTTCTTCCAGATTTGAATATTTTTCTAAACTTACCCTTTTCTGCAGACTTCATTCTGGCGTTCTGATGAATAGGATTCATTAGCCAACAATATATCTTTTCTTACTTAAGATAAATCCCAATGAGTTGTCATGAGAAAGTCAAGTGTGGACTAATCCGTTTCTTGAAAACATCTCATACTCACCAGAATTAATCTTTAGAGAACAAGAATTATTGCTTGCAGAAGATTTATCTTTGAACAAATATGTTGTAAATCCAAACGTATTTTCAGATCAACATTCAACAGATATATCTTCTTATCTGATGAATCTATCCTGTCAGCTGATTCTTCATTCTTCTTTCAGAATCTTCTGGAGGAGATTTGCTGTTGAAGGCTTCAACACTTCAAATTTCAAACTTCATAGAATCAGTGACTTGCTCAAGGTAACTCAATAGATTACAATTTTAGTACTCATTATCCTCAAAAACTGATATGAGACTGAAATTGTAAGAACGGTGAAATATCCCCAAAAGTATTTCTTCACACAGCCTATGGATCTTTATCTGACACTGTTAGGTGTTTGATATCCATCAATAACAGAACCAGGCTCTGATACCAATTGAAGGTGTGAAAAATACACAAGAAAGGGGGGGTTTGAATTGGGTATTTGGTTACTTAAAAACTTTTGCCATCTTCTTCTATGTTGTTTCTAGATGTAGCAATGCGGAAGCATAAATAATAAACTAAACAAGTAAAGAACACAAGATATATCCTGGTTCACTTGAGAAACTCTCAAGCTAATCCAGTCCACCCTTCCAAGGTGATTTCGCCTTAATCAAATAAGGACTTAATCCACTATAACCGAACTGATTACAGATGCACAAGCTAACTGCAAGTGACTAACAACTTGACAATGACACGTTCAGGGATCCCTAAGGATATAACGTTCATTGACACCTTAATAGAATCCGATCACTAAAGATCTCCTATTAGGATTTCCACAAATGACTACTGTCACTTGTCATCTCAAGTATACTGATCTTAACAAGATCACTTGAGGAACCACTAATTCTAAAATAGAATTTGTGTTGCCGGAGATTACATAAGTGCTTCTCAAATAAGCAGATTACTCCTAATTAAGTTCCTAGCAAGTATTGAGCAACAACTCCTTGCTTTCTAATATAGAAACTAATCTAATAATAAATCTCTAAGAGATTATTGAGTACAGTTTCCATATTGCTTAAAAGCTTTTCTGTGTGTGAGCACTAAGGCTTCTTTTCATTTTAAGCTTTTCTTCTTTCTTTCTTTTCTTCACTTCATGCTTACAAGCATGGTAACATTTGAATGAATCAAATGTTATTCCTTATAGTGCAGCTTAATAGCAACAACTTTTCTTGACTTGGCAACACTGCAACTCTTAATGATCAAATGATTCTTCTTTTTATAGTGCTTCCAAGAATGACGTTGAGAGGATAAGGATGTTCATTCAAACTCCAACGGTCATATCTCAACGGATAGATAAGCACGTGTTGGATGACATCACTTTCTTGTCCTTTTCTTGCAACGGTAATATTCCATTTAACAGCTTGGACAAATTTGCTTCTGGCTTGGTTCTTCTGATGATGTTACAGATGAGTAGTTCAGAAACTACTTTGGTATAGATAGCATAGTAAACATCAGATTCTGACTTCAGCACTTTGTTCATCAGAGTTGATAGCAACAGCTCATCTGATTGAACACGTCTTGTCTGGTGAAGCTTCATAATCTTTCTTCTTCAGAGTCTGGTCTTCAGAGTCTTTTGCACTTGGTCTTCAGAGCCTTCAGCCTTCAGAACTTCAAGTCATCAGAGTCTTCAGCACAAACTTCTTCAGATGATTATATCTTCAGAGTCTTGACCTACAGAACATGTCTTCAGAGTCTTCAGAGTCTTGACCTTCAGAACATGTCTTCAGAGTCTTCAGAGTTTTGTCCTTCAGAACATGTCTTCAGAGTCTTAACGCACTTGGTCTTCAGAGCCTTCAGCCTTCAGAACTTCAAGTCATCAGATTCTTCAGCACTTCAGTTCTTTAGAGGGCTCACTCTTCAGAGACGCTTGTTAGCTTCCAGATCAGATGCACAACTCAGATCAGAATCCACAGATGCATTGCAACTGCAATATCCAGCATCCTTGATTCTTTATTGAACATGATCAGATGCAGAAACAAACTTGCTTCTTTACTGAGCTTCATTTGCTTTTAGATCAGATGCACTTCTTCAGATCATAAACCATAGGAGCATTGCAACTGCAATATACAGCATCCTTGGTTCCTTACTGATGGTGATCAGATACATAAGCAAACTAGCTTCTCCCAAGCGCTTCATGAAGTTACACATAGTAATTCCATATATTACTAGCTGCACACGTTGCTTTTGTTTGTTTGGTCTAATATATTTAATTTAATATGACCTGCACATAACAAACATTAAACCATAAAATGGTTCTTTCACAAATACTCAATTGTTATCATCAAAACATAGAGATAATCCTGTAGAGACAAATCTTGCTCTTACATGGGGTACCGCCCATCTTCCTCGCAGAGTGCGCCTAAGTACAAGGGACCTGTCGTGTTCACGCCCGGAGGAGTTAGCTTCGAAAGGATTAATGCCGTGTCTGATACGGAAGAAGTGGATAGCGATTGCGACATGGACGCATGGATTCGACCCAGCACGCCGGGGCAAAGCCTATGCAACTGGTCCATCCAGGACGTCATCCAAGTCACCAAACAGTAATGCATTGTTTTTTCAATCATTGTATGATCACATGCCTTGCCCGGGGCATCATTGACTTTGTCTTAGGGCCTAACTGTTTACCTGTATGTTTGCATGATCAATAAATGACGGCGTTTTTTACATTCAAATGTTGTGATCCTTTTCTTTCTATTTTTATTTTTCAATAAAATGGCAGCGTGGTTATGCATTTTGCTTGTACATCATTTTGAAGCACTTAACCGTTTCCCTCGCAGGATTCATGAATTTTCAGATGACACCGACCAAAAACTTCCTATGACTCGTTTAGACTTCGAGCATCCGATCTTCCAAGCTGAGGAGGAGATTGTGGAGGATAGTGACTTACCAGAAGAGCTTAGTCGGTTATTGAAGCAAGAGGAGAGAGTCATTCTGCCTCACCAGGAAGAGATTGATATTATCAACTTGGGGTCTGAAGAATGCGTTAGAAATATCCGTATAGGGGCTGCATTGCAAGTTGACATCAAGCGAGAGCTTATTGAGATGCTGCGTGAATAGAGTGATATATTTGCTTGGTCTTACGAGGACATGCCAGGTCTGGATACTGATATGGTTGTTCATCGTCTGCCGTTGAAAGAAGGTTGCCCGCCTGTGAAGCAGAAACTCCGAAGGACTCATCCTGACATGGCCGTAAAGATAAAGGAGGAAGTGCAGAAGCAATGGGATGCTGGGTTCCTGGCTGTTACCACTTATCCCACTTGGGTCGCTAATATCGTGCCTGTGCCAAAGAAAGATGGCAAGGTTCGAATGTGTGTTGATTATAGGGATCTAAACAAAGCGAGCCCGAAGGATGATTTCCCGCTGCCGCATATTGATGTGTTAGTTGACAACACGGCTCAGTTTTCGGTGTTCTCCTTCATGGATGGATTTTCGGGGTACAACCAGATCAAAATGGCTCCTGAGGATATGGAAAAAACGACCTTTATCACCCCGTGGGGAACTTTCTGCTATAAGGTGATGCCCTTTGGTTTGAAAAATGATGGGGCAACATACCAACGGGCTATGACAACGCTTTTTCACGACATGATGCACAGAGAGATCGAGGTGTATGTCGATGACATGATTGCCAAGTCTCAAACAGAGGAAGAACACCTGGTTAACCTGCTGAAGTTGTTCAAGAGGCTGAGGAAGTTCAGGCTGAGGCTGAATCCTAATAAATGTACCTTCGGAGTGAGATCCGGGAAGCTACTGGGGTTCATTGTGAGCAAGAAAGGAATCGAGGTCGATCCTGCAAAAATAAAAGCAATACAAGAGATCCCAGCACCGAGAACAGAAAAAGAAGTTTGTGGATTCTTAGGGAGGTTGAACTACATTGCTAGGTTCATCTCTCAACTAACGACCACGTGTGAACCATTATTCAGATTGTTAAAGAAAGATCAAGCGGTGGTCTGGAACGAAAATTGCTGTTGCGGTGAAATTTGGATGTCAAGCTATTGATTAACTTGAATCTTAATTCATTTACAACCGGTCTTTGATTTATCCGAAGGAAAGGTTAAAGAAAGGAAAAACCTAAAAGGGAGAGATCTAAGGTTCGGGGGTTGGTTAAATTTAGGGAAGGTATTAGCACCCTAAACTTCCGTAGTACTCTACGGGAACCTTTTGTTTATTTTTTTTTATTTATTTCATTAATTATTTTGCTTAACGGTATATACAAAGGATTGAAAATTAAAAAAGACCTAGGGGTTAATTCTAAGCTTACTCGGCAAGACATCGCATCTTGTGCCTACATATCCTTACGGGAATGGAATCAGAGTAACTGTAGTTCCCCTCAAAAGGGAGGTTAAAGAACACTTGACTATGGTCAAGGTCTCAAAGGGAATAAACGCATCTTAAGGACACGCTTACATGGAGTCTTAAACTCCGATCTCTACGTTATGAATTGTTAAATTGTAATTAGGGTTAAATTAGGGATTCCACGGCGGGAAACCCTAAAATGAGCACGGCGGCTCTTTGACCTAATGCTAGGGGTAACATGGTAATTTTGCCTGCGGCGAGGCATTTGTGAAAATTAGGCTTTGTAGTTTGTAGTTTTGAGGGTTTGAAATTGAATGTGTGAAATTTGAGGGGTTGAGGACTATTGGCATAGCGGCCAAACGGCTAGACCTAATCCTTCGGAGGAATGCAATGGGACAAATTAACGATGCAAATGCGAGAATTTAAACCATACAAACAGCAGAAATTAAAGTGCGGAAAGGTAAACGCAATAATTTGTTCGCGAAGTTACAAATGAGAAACAGATACAATTATAATACAACTTGAATTGAAAAACACATTAAAATAGCTAATAGCAACGTAACAAGCTGCACATTGAATACACAAAGTTAGTAGACAGAGTCAGACAGTAATCAGACGAGTTATGAAACAAAAGTGCGAAAGTTATAGATATTCTTTGTTGTTTATTTGTGATATATAAAAAAGCTTTTGATTTAAGTTAAAAAAGAGGTTTTAATATTATTAAAAAAAAATTCAAAAATAGTCTTAATTTAATTATCTAACAAAAAGGTTTTATTTATAAAAAAAAAGGTTTAATGTTATTATTATATATTTTAAAAAAAACGGTTCTAGTTATTATTTTTAAAAAAAGATTTTAGTTATTATTTTAAATTTATCTAAAAAAAGTTTTTCTTAAAAATAATAGGTTTTCATATTAATTTGGAAAAGATGATAAAGTTATTTATTTTAAAAAAAGAGATTTTTATATTATAACAAGTTTTAATAAATTAATGATAACAATAATAATAATTGTAATAATAATAATAATAATAATGATAATAAATAATAATAATAATAATAATAATAAAGCAATAATGAATTTTAAATGTGCCAAATAACCCAACAATGTTGCTAACGCAGAAATGCGCTCATCGCAACCAGATCTAAATCGGACGAAACAAAATTTATCGCAAAGAAAAATAAATTAAGCAAAAAACAGTATTATTGCTCACACAAAAATGCGATCATCGCAACCAGATCGAACTAACACAAATGTCACGCGTCATGCACACAAATGTGCAAACATCGTATCGATATAATTCGATCAAAAATTAATCTTATATATATATATATATATATATAAACTCTAACAATTTAAAAATTATAAATATATAAACGTAACAGTAATAGATAAAGAAAAAGAAATAACGGTAATAGATGAAGAAAAAAAATAACGGTAAAAGATGAAGAAAAAGAAACAACAGTAATAGATGAAGGAAAAGAAATAACGGTAAACGATGAAGAAAAAGAAACAACAGTAATAGATGAAAGAAAAGAAATAACAGTAATAGATGAAAGAAAAGAAATAACGGTAAACGACACTCACTCCTCTTAGGTTTTTTTTCATTCTCCCCCTTTTCAACAAAGCAACACATGTATATATAGGGAACAAATTAGGGTTAACACCAAATTGTCAATAATGTCCCTAAAGCCCATTTTAAAGCCCAAACTAAATAATTAGTTAAGAAAAAAAATAAAATTTAAATAATTTAAAATAATTAAAATAAACTTAAAATAACAACTAATAATCCTATTGATTCCTAAAATCAAAAATATTATAAAAAGAACAAAATTTTTTCAATATTTTTTATTTTATGATTTTTTGGATATTTTTATGAATAATTTAGAAAAAAGTGAAAAAAATAATATTTTAAAAAATGATTTAATTAAAATACGAAAATAATAATTAAATAATAATAAAAAACTATTTTTGTTATTTTTTTAATGAAAGATAGAAAAATTTAGAGTAAAAATAATAAAAAACAAAAAGTGACTAAGGTGAGATTCGAACACTCAACCTCTCACACTCACAACTCCTTACACATGTCCTCTTGCCAATTGTGCCATTTTTACTTTTTAGAAAAAAAAATGCATGCCATATGATATTTACCTGCAAAAAGTCAAACGACTACACAAATTTGTTAGTAATTGATTAAATGCAATAAAAATGCAATGAAATGCGACGACAAATCTTAGGGCAAAATTTGGGGTATTACAGTTGCCCCTATTTAAATAACTTCACCGGGTGATTCGAGCAACGGAGACTCGAGAAATCGTGGTGGAGGGATTTAAATACAGATAACCGAAAATTTTGCCTTTAGACGCAGTGCTATGCAATGATATGGACAAAACAAAACGAACTATAATGCTAAATATAATATGAATCTGATATGATGCGTATGATGAAAATGACAAATGCACGGATACAGACGAAACAACGTCACAGGGGACGACCCACCGAGGAATTGCGCTAGGGAAGAAGACATGTCATATCTGAAAGAATGTCGGATAGACACGACACAGACTTGTTGATAGGTGCCAAGTAAATTAGAAATTGTCCGCAAGGTAAGACGCGGGTAAAACACGAGCTCAGGAGAAAAACGCAAATGGGGATAAAACACCCATGATGCCAAGTAAATAAATTTTGCCCACAAGGTAAGACGCGAGTAAAACACGACCTCAGGGGAAAAAAAAGTAAATGGGGGTAAAACACCATGATGTTAGGTAAACCCAGGAATATCTGGTAAACGGGGAATAAAACACCCGGGATAAAGGTACATGGGGGATAAAACACCCAAGGATAGAAGGTAAATGGGGAGTAAAGCACCCAAGATAGACATGTAAATGGGGAGTAAAGCACCCAGGATAGAAATGTAAATGGGGAGTAAAGCACCCAAGCTAGAAATGTAAATGCAGACGTCGACGACAAGGCTCGACTCTTTTGGTGAGATGACAAAATTGGAGGACTGATTCCTCAACACGGAGATCACTGTCATTCTGTTAAACTGTATCAAGTTGATAGTCACTGTAGGAATGATGAATAACTGCTTAGGGATTATGCAAGTAAACTGCCCCAGGTCAAATGAACTGATAACTGCTTCTGCTGTCAGATTCGTGGAATCGACTGTTTTGCTGTATCCTCGGAGGGCTTGCCCCAGTCTGAGTCTTGAACAATTCTCTGGATAAACCAAATCTGAGAAGATATTGCCTTGAACAAATCTTGAACTGATTCTTTGACAGGATGTAAAAGGAACTTGCCCCTGATAAGATCACTTGACCATGTTTCTCATTGTTTGAAAATTCCTTAGAGGAAAGCCAGTTTGCAAACAAAAATATTCATACAAACATGGTAATGCAAAGTTCATGCGATTTTTGAAAAATTATTTTTGAAAGATGGAAAATACATGAGTCGTTAGTCAGAACAAGGCGGTTCAAGACACTCAAAGTTTAAAATAAAAGTGTATTGCCAAAATAAATGATTCGCAAGGATCTTTTGGAGTCAGGTTACACAACCTTGTTGTAGTATACTTTCAAAATAACCCTGTTTCAGTTAGGTCTTTTGAGGGTTGTAACGTGGCCTGGTTCACGGTTTATGAAACAAAAGATAAAGGCTCAAAATTTATTTGTACCCACCCAATCTACGTGATGATCTTCAGTCCTATGCTCAGTTAACTCATACTATGCATTCAGGTTCCCATAAGTTAGGGATTTCATTGATCGTAGCAGTGATGATTCAGAAGTCAAAGGGACCTATGAAAAGGCAGCCACTACTCCCCTATAACATTTTATTGTTTTGACATTAAGGATTTTCAGGATAAGGATTTAAAAATCTCTTTGTATTATCCCTAAATTTTGCCTGAACTGTTTATTTTAGAGTTTACAGTCAGCGGGATGCCCCAGTTTTGCCTAAGTCTCCTTCATAGGTTTTGACTTAGCGGGCTTCTTTTGCTTTTTTTATATTATTTTTTTGTGTGAAGGAAAGTGACTGTTTGATTTTAATGATTACGGTGAACCATCATCGAACTTTTGATTAGAAAACATCTTCGACACTTATTTGACGTGTGCGAAGGAAAATTTGTTAATGAAAGGTGTATCGTATGAACACACAACCAAGTTAACTGAGAACTACCCATCCCAAGGTTAAAATTGTGGGTTTTTTGTAACGAAAGAAACTCCAACTTCTAGGCTCGAAGGGGGTAACGAGGGATTAACTTCCTTATTTCTCCAGTGTTTGGGAATTGAAACAATGCCTTACATCGTCAACAAGGTTTGATTGAAAGCATACTGACAGCAATTATGGGTATAACATTTTCATCCTCCCTCCGATCTTAGCATATCAAAATTTTGGACAAGAAGTAAACATTTGAAAAATAAAGCATAAAGATGCAAATAAATGGACGGAAATGAATTGAATCAAAAGTCGCAATGCTTATTTCATTAATGAAAGTACAAACATAATTGAAAGCAAACAACTTAAACAAAATAAGGAAAATGCAAACAACGAGAAAAAAAAGGCCCACTGACAAAGCTTCAATTCTGATGTGTTGGCAAGGGATCTGTCTGGACGCTCGGACAACTATCCGTAAAATCAAGTATTCCGACTCTAATCAGTTCACGCACCCTAGCTTTCAATGCAAAACAATGCTCCAAGTCGTGGCCTAAGCCACCCTCATGAAAAGCACACTTTAGATCAGCCCTAAATCCAACTGGAGGATTAAGAGGAGGTGGTAAAGCCTTTGTAGTGATCAGCCCTTGTCGAACTAAGTCAGGATACAGCTCTGTGTAAGTCATGGGAATAGGATCAAAGTGATCTTTGTTCCGATTCTAGTCTGATATCTGTGTCGAGGAATCAGTTTGACGACTCAAAGGTACACTGGAAGACGAGAGGACCGGGAATGAGAAACCGGGGGACAAATGCAATGCAAGAGTATGATGTTGATGCCATGCAATGGTTTCAAGAATTTCAACGGTCGATTGCGAATATTGCTTTTTAAGAAAGTTGGAAAAAATTTTAGACTTTAAAATGTAAGGCTTTTCGAATTTGCAAAGGACTGCTGAATTCCTTGAAACTAGAAATGATATGATGCTTTATGGATGCGAAGCACAAATACACATAAGCAAACAAAAGGTCCTAAGTTAGAGGAACAATGAATGGAGTCAAGGTCTACCCTTCCCAAAGTGGTGTGTACTATAGGTTAATTGTACCTGCAGAACAAGGGTTCTAAAAAAGTGCCCAAAGTTATCAGCCCATCTTTCGGATATTATCAACTTCTCGACTGACTCAAGGGTCGATAATATTCTCAAGAGAACCTCGTTCGAGCGTAGTATCGCGTAGCAACCATTGTAGGACTACTCCCACATAGTTCTCGCACTACGTCTTATATAAGGTCAAGATGGTGTAAAGGTACTACGGTTCCCAGTATCACAGACTCCAATCGATAACGGTAAAAGTTTTCACGATTACACTCGATCAACCGAACCATTTTCGAAAGTGTCTCAACTGAGCGGTGATTCTCGATTTAGCTTAGTCGGGACTCACTCCCTATAAGCCTCGTCGAATATATCAGCCATCCTATCATAAGGTCGCTCAAGTCCGGGTGTAGGACTTATCTCACAACACAGTAACTCCAAGTAAGGTACCCCAATATATACATACAAGTGAGCGAAATATATAATAAAACAAATATATAAAAAATAAACAAAATAGGGATAACCCTCAATAGTTAGGACTCCCCAGTGAAGTCGCCATTTTCTGTTGCGGTGAAATTTGGATGTCAAGCTATTGATTAACTTGAATCTTAATTCATTTACAACCGGTCTTTGATTTATTCGAAGGAAAGGTTAAAGAAAGGAAAAACCTAAAAGGGAGAGATCTAAGGTTCGGGGGTTGGTTAAATTTAGGGAAGGTATTAGCACCCTAAACTTCCGTAGTACTCTACGGGAACCTTTTGTTTATTTTTTTTTTATTTATTTCATTAATTATTTTGCTTAACGGTATATACAAAGGATTGAAAATTAAAAAAGACCTAGGGGTTAATTCTAAGTTTACTCGGCAAGACATCGCATCTTGTGCCTACATATCCTTACGGGAATGGAATCAGAGTAACTGTAGTTCCCCTCAAAAGGGAGGTTAAAGAACACTTGACTGTGGCCAAGGTCTCAAGGGGAATAAACGCATCTTAAGGACACGCTTACATGGAGTCTTAAACTCCGATCTATACGTTATGAATTGTTAAATTGTAATTAGGGTTAAATTAGGGATTCCACGGCGGGAAACCCTAAAATGAGCACGACGGCTCTTTGACCTAATGCTAGGGGTAACATGGTAATTTTGCCTGCGGCGAGGCATTTGTGAAAATTAGGGTTTGTAGTTTGTAGTTTTGAGGGTTTGAAATTGAATGTGTGAAATTTGAGGGGTTGAGGACTATTGGCATGGCGGCCAAACGACTAGACCTAATCCTTCGGAGGAATGCAATGGGACAAATTAACGATGCAAATGCGAGAATTTAAACCATACAAACAGCAGAAATTAAAGTGCGGAAAGGTAAACGCAATAATTTGTTCGCGAAGTTACAAATGAGAAACAGATACAATTATAATACAACTTGAATTGAAAAACACATTAAAATAGCTAATAGCAACGTAACAAGCTGCACATTGAATACACAAAGTTAGTAGACAGAGTTAGACAGTAATCAGACGAGTTATGAAACGAAAGTGCGAAAGTTATAGATATTCTTTGTTGTTTATTTGTGATATATAAAAAAGCTTTTGATTTAAGTTAAAAAAGAGGTTTTAATATTATTAAAAAAAAATTCAAAAATAGTCTTAAATTAATTATCTAACAAAAAGGTTTTATTTATAAAAAAAAAGGTTTAATGTTATTATTATATATTTTAAAAAAAACGGTTCTAGTTATTATTTTAAAAAAAAGATTTTAGTTATTATTTTAAATTTATCTAAAAAAAGTTTTTCTTAAAAATAATAGGTTTTCATATTAATTTGGAAAAGATGATAAAGTTATTTATTTTAAAAAAAGAGATTTTTATATTATAACAAGTTTTAATAAATTAATGATAACAATAATAATAATTGTAATAATAATAATAATAATAATAATGATAATAAATAATAATAATAATAATAATAATAAAGCAATAATGAATTTTAAATGTGCCAAATAACCCAACAATGTTGCTAACGCAGAAATGCGCTCATCGCAACCAGATCTAAATCGGACGAAACAAAATTTATCGCAAAGAAAAATAAATTAAGCAAAAAACAGTATTATTGCTCACACAAAAATGCGATCATCGCAACCAAGTCGAAGTAACACAAATGTCACGCGTCATGCACACAAATGTGCAAACATCGTATCGATATAATTCGATCAAAAATTAATCTTATATATATATATATATATAAACTCTAACAATTTAAAAATTATAAATATATAAACGTAACAGTAATAGATAAAGAAAAAGAAATAACGGTAATAGATGAAGAAAAAAAATAACGGTAAAAGATGAAGAAAAAGAAACAACAGTAATAGATGAAGGAAAAGAAATAACGGTAAACGATGAAGAAAAAGAAACAACAGTAATAGATGAAAGAAAAGAAATAACAGTAATAGATGAAAGAAAAGAAATAACGGTAAACGACACTCACTCCTCTTAGGTTTTTTTTCATTCTCCCCCTTTTCAACAAAGCAACACATGTATATATAGGGAACAAATTAGGGTTAACACCAAATTGTCAATAATGTCCCTAAAGCCCATTTTAAAGCCCAAACTAAATAATTAGTTAAGAAAAAAAATAAAATTTAAATAATTTAAAATAATTAAAATAAACTTAAAATAACAACTAATAATCCTATTGATTCCTAAAATCAAAAATATTATAAAAAGAACAAAATTTTTTCAATATTTTTTATTTTATGATTTTTTGGATATTTTTATGAATAATTTAGAAAAAAGTGAAAAAAATAATATTTTAAAAAATGATTTAATTAAAATACGAAAATAATAATTAAATAATAATAAAAAACTATTTTTGTTATTTTTTTAATGAAAGATAGAAAAATTTAGAGTAAAAATAATAAAAAACAAAAAGTGACTAAGGTGAGATTCGAACACTCAACCTCTCACACTCACAACTCCTTACACATGTCCTCTTGCCAATTGTGCCATTTTTACTTTTTAGAAAAAAAAATGCATGCCATATGATATTTACCTGCAAAAAGTCAAACGACTACACAAATTTGTTAGTAATTGATTAAATGCAATAAAAATGCAATGAAATGCGACGACAAATCTTAGGGCAAAATTTGGGGTATTACAGTTGCCCCTATTTAAATAACTTCACCGGGTGATTCGAGCAACGGAGACTCGAGAAATCGTGGTGGAGGGATTTAAATACAGATAACCGAAAATTTTGCCTTTAGACGCAGTGCTATGCAATGATATGGACAAAACAAAACGAACTATAATGCTAAATATAATATGAATCTGATATGATGCGTATGATGAAAATGACAAATGCACGGATACAGACGAAACAACGTCACAGGGGACGACCCACCGAGGAATTGCACTAGGGAAGAAGACATGTCATATCTGAAAGAATGTCGGATAGACACGACACAGACTTGTTGATAGGTGCCAAGTAAATTAGAAATTGTCCGCAAGGTAAGACGCGGGTAAAACACGAGCTCAGGAGAAAAACGCAAATGGGGATAAAACACCCATGATGCCAAGTAAATAAATTTTTCCCACAAGGTAAGACGCGAGTAAAACACGACCTCAGGGGAAAAAAAAGTAAATGGGGGTAAAACACCATGATGTTAGGTAAACCCAGGAATATCTGGTAAACGGGGAATAAAACACCCGGGATAAAGGTACATGGGGGATAAAACACCCAAGGATAGAAGGTAAATGGGGAGTAAAGCACCCAAGATAGACATGTAAATGGGGAGTAAAGCACCCAGGATAGAAATGTAAATGGGGAGTAAAGCACCCAAGCTAGAAATGTAAATGCAGACGTCGACGACAAGGCTCGACTCTTTTGGTGAGATGACAAAACTGGAGGACTGATTCCTCAACACGGAGATCACTGTCATTCTGTTAAACTGTATCAAGTTTATAGTCACTGTAGGAATGATGAATAACTGCTTAGGGATTATGCAAGTAAACTGCCCCAGGTCAAATGAACTGATAACTGCTTCTGCTGTCTGATTCGTGGAATCGACTGTTTTGCTGTATCCTCGGAGGGCTTGCCCCAGTCTGAGTCTTGAACAATTCTCTGGATAAACCAAATCTGAGAAGATATTGCCTTGAACAAATCTTGAACTGATTCTTTGACAGGATGTAAAAGGAACTTGCCCCTGATAAGATCACTTGACCATGTTTCTCATTGTTTGAAAATTCCTTAGAGGAAAGCCAGTTTGCAAACAAAAATATTCATACAAACATGGTAATGCAAAGTTCATGCGATTTTTGAAAAATTATTTTTGAAAGATGGAAAATACATGAGTCGTTAGTCAGAACAAGGCGGTTCAAGACACTCAAAGTTTAAAATAAAAGTGTATTGCCAAAATAAATGATTCGCAAGGATCTTTTGGAGTCAGGTTACACAACCTTGTTGTAGTATACTTTTAAAATAACCCTGTTTCAGTTAGGTCTTTTGAGGGTTGTAACGTGGCCTGGTTCACGGTTTATGAAACAAAAGATAAAGGCTCAAAATTTATTTGTACCCACCCAATCTACGTGATGATCTTCAGTCCTATGCTCAGTTAACTCATACTATGCATTCAGGTTCCCATAAGTTAGGGATTTCATTGATCGTAGCAGTGATGATTCAGAAGTCAAAGGGACCTATGAAAAGGCAGCCACTACTCCCCTATAACATTTGATTGTTTTGACATTAAGGATTTTCAGGATAAGGATTTAAAAATCTCTTTGTATTATCCCTAAATTTTGCCTGAACTGTTTATTTTAGAGTTTACAGTCAGCGGGATGCCCCAGTTTTGCCTAAGTCTCCTTCATAGGTTTTGACTTAGCGGGCTTCTTTTGCTTTTTTTATATTATTTTTTTGTGTGAAGGAAAGTGACTGTTTGATTTTAATGATTACGGTGAACCATCATCGAACTTTTGATTAGAAAACATCTTCGACACTTATTTGACGTGTGCGAAGGAAAATTTGTTAATGAAAGGTGTATCGTATGAACACACAACCAAGTTAACTGAGAACTACCCATCCCAAGGTTAAAATTGTGGGTTTTTTGTAACGAAAGAAACTCCAACTTCTAGGCTCGAAGGGGGTAACGAGGGATTAACTTCCTTATTTCTCCAGTGTTTGGGAATTGAAACAATGCCTTACATCGTCAACAAGGTTTGATTGAAAGCATACTGACAGCAATTATGGGTATAACATTTTCATCCTCCCTCCGATCTTAGCATATCAAAATTTTGGACAAGAAGTAAACATTTGAAAAATAAAGCATAAAGATGCAAATAAATGGACGGAAATGAATTGAATCAAAAGTCGCAATGCTTATTTCATTAATGAAAGTACAAACATAATTGAAAGCAAACAACTTAAACAAAATAAGGAAAATGCAAACAACGAGAAAAAAAAGGCCCACTGACAAAGCTTCAATTCTGATGTGTTGGCAAGGGATCTGTCTGGACGCTCGGACAACTATCCGTAAAATCAAGTATTCCGACTCTAATCAGTTCACGCACCCTAGCTTTCAATGCAAAACAATGCTCCAAGTCGTGGCCTAAGCCACCCTCATGAAAAGCACACTTTAGATCAGCCCTAAATCCAACTGGAGGATTAAGAGGAGGTGGTAAAGCCTTTGTAGTGATCAGCCCTTGTCGAACTAAGTCAGGATACAGCTCTGTGTAAGTCATGGGAATAGGATCAAAGTGATCTTTGTTCCGATTCTAGTCTGATATCTGTGTCGAGGAATCAGTTTGACGACTCAAAGGTACACTGGAAGACGAGAGGACCGGGAATGAGAAACCGGGGGACAAATGCAATGCAAGAGTATGATGTTGATGCCATGCAATGGTTTCAAGAATTTCAACGGTCGATTGCGAATATTGCTTTTTAAGAAAGTTGGAAAAAATTTTAGACTTTAAAATGTAAGGCTTTTCGAATTTGCAAAGGACTGCTGAATTCCTTGAAACTAGAAATGATATGATGCTTTATGGATGCGAAGCACAAATACACATAAGCAAACAAAAGGTCCTAAGTTAGAGGAACAATGAATGGAGTCAAGGTCTACCCTTCCCAAAGTGGTGTGTACTATAGGTTAATTGTACCTGCAGAACAAGGGTTCTAAAAAAGTGCCCAAAGTTATCAGCCCATCTTTCGGATATTATCAACTTCTCGACTGACTCAAGGGTCGATAATATTCTCAAGAGAACCTCGTTCGAGCGTAGTATCGCGTAGCAACCATTGTAGGACTACTCCCACATAGTTCCCGCACTACGTCTTATATAAGGTCAAGATGGTGTAAAGGTACTACGGTTCCCAGTATCACAGACTCCAATCGATAACGGTAAAAGTTTTCACGATTACACTCGATCAACCGAACCATTTTCGAAAGTGTCTCAACTGAGCGGTGATTCTCGATTTAGCTTAGTCGGGACTCACTCCCTATAAGCCTCGTCGAATATATCAGCCATCCTATCATAAGGTCGCTCAAGTCCGGGTGTAGGACTTATCTCACAACACAGTAACTCCAAGTAAGGTACCCCAATATATACATACAAGTGAGCGAAATATATAATAAAACAAATATATAAAAAATAAACAAAATAGGGATAACCCTCAATAGTTAGGACTCCCCAGTGAAGTCGCCATTTTCTGTTGCGGTGAAATTTGGATGTCAAGCTATTGATTAACTTGAATCTTAATTCATTTACAACCGGTCTTTGATTTATTCGAAGGAAAGGTTAAAGAAAGGAAAAACCTAAAAGGGAGAGATCTAAGGTTCGGGGGTTGGTTAAATTTAGGGAAGGTATTAGCACCCTAAACTTCCGTAGTACTCTACGGGAACCTTTTGTTTATTTTTTTTTTATTTATTTCATTAATTATTTTGCTTAACGGTATATACAAAGGATTGAAAATTAAAAAAGACCTAGGGGTTAATTCTAAGTTTACTCGGCAAGACATCGCATCTTGTGCCTACATATCCTTACGGGAATGGAATCAGAGTAACTGTAGTTCCCCTCAAAAGGGAGGTTAAAGAACACTTGACTGTGGCCAAGGTCTCAAGGGGAATAAACGCATCTTAAGGACACGCTTACATGGAGTCTTAAACTCCGATCTATACGTTATGAATTGTTAAATTGTAATTAGGGTTAAATTAGGGATTCCACGGCGGGAAACCCTAAAATGAGCACGACGGCTCTTTGACCTAATGCTAGGGGTAACATGGTAATTTTGCCTGCGGCGAGGCATTTGTGAAAATTAGGGTTTGTAGTTTGTAGTTTTGAGGGTTTGAAATTGAATGTGTGAAATTTGAGGGGTTGAGGACTATTGGCATGGCGGCCAAACGACTAGACCTAATCCTTCGGAGGAATGCAATGGGACAAATTAACGATGCAAATGCGAGAATTTAAACCATACAAACAGCAGAAATTAAAGTGCGGAAAGGTAAACGCAATAATTTGTTCGCGAAGTTACAAATGAGAAACAGATACAATTATAATACAACTTGAATTGAAAAACACATTAAAATAGCTAATAGCAACGTAACAAGCTGCACATTGAATACACAAAGTTAGTAGACAGAGTCAGACAGTAATCAGACGAGTTATGAAACGAAAGTGCGAAAGTTATAGATATTCTTTGTTGTTTATTTGTGATATATAAAAAAGCTTTTGATTTAAGTTAAAAAAGAGGTTTTAATATTATTAAAAAAAAATTCAAAAATAGTCTTAATTTAATTATCTAACAAAAAGGTTTTATTTATAAAAAAAAAGGTTTAATGTTATTATTATATATTTTAAAAAAAACGGTTCTAGTTATTATTTTAAAAAAAAGATTTTAGTTATTATTTTAAATTTATCTAAAAAAAGTTTTTCTTAAAAATAATAGGTTTTCATATTAATTTGGAAAAGATGATAAAGTTATTTATTTTAAAAAAAGAGATTTTTATATTATAACAAGTTTTAATAAATTAATGATAACAATAATAATAATTGTAATAATAATAATAATAATAATAATGATAATAAATAATAATAATAATAATAATAATAAAGCAATAATGAATTTTAAATGTGCCAAATAACCCAACAATGTTGCTAACGCAGAAATGCGCTCATCGCAACCAGATCTAAATCGGACGAAACAAAATTTATCGCAAAGAAAAATAAATTAAGCAAAAAACAGTATTATTGCTCACACAAAAATGCGATCATCGCAACCAGATCGAACTAACACAAATGTCACGCGTCATGCACACAAATGTGCAAACATCGTATCGATATAATTCGATCAAAAATTAATCTTATATATATATATATATATATATATATATATATATATATATATATATATATATATATATATATATATATATATATATATATATATATATATATATATATATATATATATATATATATATATATATATATATATATATATATATATATATATATATATATATATATATATATATATATATATATATATATATATATATATATATATATATATAAACTCTAACAATTTAAAAATTATAAATATATAAACGTAACAGTAATAGATAAAGAAAAAGAAATAACGGTAATAGATGAAGAAAAAAAATAACGGTAAAAGATGAAGAAAAAGAAACAACAGTAATAGATGAAGGAAAAGAAATAACGGTAAACGATGATGAAAAAGAAACAACAGTAATAGATGAAAGAAAAGAAATAACAGTAATAGATGAAAGAAAAGAAATAACGGTAAACGACACTCACTCCTCTTAGGTTTTTTTTCATTCTCCCCCTTTTCAACAAAGCAACGCATGTATATATAGGGAACAAATTAGGGTTAACACCAAATTGTCAATAATGTCCCTAAAGCCCATTTTAAAGCCCAAACTAAATAATTAGTTAAGAAAAAAAATAAAATTTAAATAATTTAAAATAATTAAAATAAACTTAAAATAACAACTAATAATCCTATTGATTCCTAAAATCAAAAATATTATAAAAAGAACAAAATTTTTTCAATATTTTTTATTTTATGATTTTTTGGATATTTTTATGAATAATTTAGAAAAAAGTGAAAAAAATAATATTTTAAAAAATGATTTAATTAAAATACGAAAATAATAATTAAATAATAATAAAAAACTATTTTTGTTATTTTTTTAATGAAAGATAGAAAAATTTAGAGTAAAAATAATAAAAAACAAAAAGTGACTAAGGTGAGATTCGAACTCTCAACCTCTCACACTCACAACTCCTTACACATGTCCTCTTGCCAATTGTGCCATTTTTACTTTTTAGAAAAAAAAATGCATGCCATATGATATTTACCTGCAAAAAGTCAAACGACTACACAAATTTGTTAGTAATTGATTAAATGCAATAAAAATGCAATGAAATGCGACGACAAATCTTAGGGCAAAATTTGGGGTATTACAGTTGCCCCTATTTAAATAACTTCACCGGGTGATTCGAGCAACGGAGACTCGAGAAATCGTGGTGGAGGGATTTAAATACAGATAACCGAAAATTTTGCCTTTAGACGCAGTGCTATGCAATGATATGGACAAAACAAAACGAACTATAATGCTAAATATAATATGAATCTGATATGATGCGTATGATGAAAATGACAAATGCACGGATACAGACGAAACAACGTCACAGGGGACGACCCACCGAGGAATTGCACTAGGGAAGAAGACATGTCATATCTGAAAGAATGTCGGATAGACACGACACAGACTTGTTGATAGGTGCCAAGTAAATTAGAAATTGTCCGCAAGGTAAGACGCGGGTAAAACACGAGCTCAGGAGAAAAACGCAAATGGGGATAAAACACCCATGATGCCAAGTAAATAAATTTTGCCCACAAGGTAAGACGCGAGTAAAACACGACCTCAGGGGAAAAAAAAGTAAATGGGGGTAAAACACCATGATGTTAGGTAAACCCAGGAATATCTGGTAAACGGGGAATAAAACACCCGGGATAAAGGTACATGGGGGATAAAACACCCAAGGATAGAAGGTAAATGGGGAGTAAAGCACCCAAGATAGACATGTAAATGGGGAGTAAAGCACCCAGGATAGAAATGTAAATGGGGAGTAAAGCACCCAAGCTAGAAATGTAAATGCAGACGTCGACGACAAGGCTCGACTCTTTTGGTGAGATGACAAAATTGGAGGACTGATTCCTCAACACGGAGATCACTGTCATTCTGTTAAACTGTATCAAGTTGATAGTCACTGTAGGAATGATGAATAACTGCTTAGGGATTATGCAAGTAAACTGCCCCAGGTCAAATGAACTGATAACTGCTTCTGCTGTCAGATTCGTGGAATCGACTGTTTTGCTGTATCCTCGGAGGGCTTGCCCCAGTCTGAGTCTTGAACAATTCTCTGGATAAACCAAATCTGAGAAGATATTGCCTTGAACAAATCTTGAACTAATTCTTTGACAGGATGTAAAAGGAACTTGCCCCTGATAAGATCACTTGACCATGTTTCTCATTGTTTGAAAATTCCTTAGAGGAAAGCCAGTTTGCAAACAAAAATATTCATACAAACATGGTAATGCAAAGTTCATGCGATTTTTGAAAAATTATTTTTGAAAGATGGAAAATACATGAGTCGTTAGTCAGAACAAGGCGGTTCAAGACACTCAAAGTTTAAAATAAAAGTGTATTGCCAAAATAAATGATTCGCAAGGATCTTTTGGAGTCAGGTTACACAACCTTGTTGTAGTATACTTTCAAAATAACCCTGTTTCAGTTAGGTCTTTTGAGGGTTGTAACATGGCCTGGTTCACGGTTTATGAAACAAAAGATAAAGGCTCAAAATTTATTTGTACCCACCCAATCTACGTGATGATCTTCAGTCCTATGCTCAGTTAACTCATACTATGCATTCAGGTTCCCATAAGTTAGGGATTTCATTGATCGTAGCAGTGATGATTCAGAAGTCAAAGGGACCTATGAAAAGGCAGCCACTACTCCCCTATAACATTTTATTGTTTTGACATTAAGGATTTTCAGGATAAGGATTTAAAAATCTCTTTGTATTATCCCTAAATTTTGCCTGAACTGTTTATTTTAGAGTTTACAGTCAGCGGGATGCCCCAGTTTTGCCTAAGTCTCCTTCATAGGTTTTGACTTAGCGGGCTTCTTTTGCTTTTTTTATATTATTTTTTTGTGTGAAGGAAAGTGACTGTTTGATTTTAATGATTACGGTGAACCATCATCGAACTTTTGATTAGAAAACATCTTCGACACTTATTTGACGTGTGCGAAGGAAAATTTGTTAATGAAAGGTGTATCGTATGAACACACAACCAAGTTAACTGAGAACTACCCATCCCAAGGTTAAAATTGTGGGTTTTTTGTAACGAAAGAAACTCCAACTTCTAGGCTCGAAGGGGGTAACGAGGGATTAACTTCCTTATTTCTCCAGTGTTTGGGAATTGAAACAATGCCTTACATCGTCAACAAGGTTTGATTGAAAGCATACTGACAGCAATTATGGGTATAACATTTTCATCCTCCCTCCGATCTTAGCATATCAAAATTTTGGACAAGAAGTAAACATTTGAAAAATAAAGCATAAAGATGCAAATAAATGGACGGAAATGAATTGAATCAAAAGTCGCAATGCTTATTTCATTAATGAAAGTACAAACATAATTGAAAGCAAACAACTTAAACAAAATAAGGAAAATGCAAACAACGAGAAAAAAAAGGCCCACTGACAAAGCTTCAATTCTGATGTGTTGGCAAGGGATCTGTCTGGACGCTCGGACAACTATCCGTAAAATCAAGTATTCCGACTCTAATCAGTTCACGCACCCTAGCTTTCAATGCAAAACAATGCTCCAAGTCGTGGCCTAAGCCACCCTCATGAAAAGCACACTTTAGATCAGCCCTAAATCCAACTGGAGGATTAAGAGGAGGTGGTAAAGCCTTTGTAGTGATCAGCCCTTGTCGAACTAAGTCAGGATACAGCTCTGTGTAAGTCATGGGAATAGGATCAAAGTGATCTTTGTTCCGATTCTAGTCTGATATCTGTGTCGAGGAATCAGTTTGACGACTCAAAGGTACACTGGAAGACGAGAGGACCGGGAATGAGAAACCGGGGGACAAATGCAATGCAAGAGTATGATGTTGATGCCATGCAATGGTTTCAAGAATTTCAACGGTCGATTGCGAATATTGCTTTTTAAGAAAGTTGGAAAAAATTTTAGACTTTAAAATGTAAGGCTTTTCGAATTTGCAAAGGACTGCTGAATTCCTTGAAACTAGAAATGATATGATGCTTTATGGATGCGAAGCACAAATACACATAAGCAAACAAAAGGTCCTAAGTTAGAGGAACAATGAATGGAGTCAAGGTCTACCCTTCCCAAAGTGGTGTGTACTATAGGTTAATTGTACCTGCAGAACAAGGGTTCTAAAAAAGTGCCCAAAGTTATCAGCCCATCTTTCGGATATTATCAACTTCTCGACTGACTCAAGGGTCGATAATATTCTCAAGAGAACCTCGTTCGAGCGTAGTATCGCGTAGCAACCATTGTAGGACTACTCCCACATAGTTCCCGCACTACGTCTTATATAAGGTCAAGATGGTGTAAAGGTACTACGGTTCCCAGTATCACAGACTCCAATCGATAACGGTAAAAGTTTTCACGATTACACTCGATCAACCGAACCATTTTCGAAAGTGTCTCAACTGAGCGGTGATTCTCGATTTAGCTTAGTCGGGACTCACTCCCTATAAGCCTCGTCGAATATATCAGCCATCCTATCATAAGGTCGCTCAAGTCCGGGTGTAGGACTTATCTCACAACACAGTAACTCCAAGTAAGGTACCCCAATATATACATACAAGTGAGCGAAATATATAATAAAACAAATATATAAAAAATAAACAAAATAGGGATAACCCTCAATAGTTAGGACTCCCCAGTGAAGTCGCCATTTTCTGTTGCGGTGAAATTTGGATGTCAAGCTATTGATTAACTTGAATCTTAATTCATTTACAACCGGTCTTTGATTTATTCGAAGGAAAGGTTAAAGAAAGGAAAAACCTAAAAGGGAGAGATCTAAGGTTCGGGGGTTGGTTAAATTTAGGGAAGGTATTAGCACCCTAAACTTCCGTAGTACTCTACGGGAACCTTTTGTTTATTTTTTTTTATTTATTTCATTAATTATTTTGCTTAACGGTATATACAAAGGATTGAAAATTAAAAAAGACCTAGGGGTTAATTCTAAGTTTACTCGGCAAGACATCGCATCTTGTGCCTACATATCCTTACGGGAATGGAATCAGAGTAACTGTAGTTCCCCTCAAAAGGGAGGTTAAAGAACACTTGACTGTGGCCAAGGTCTCAAGGGGAATAAACGCATCTTAAGGACACGCTTACATGGAGTCTTAAACTCCGATCTATACGTTATGAATTGTTAAATTGTAATTAGGGTTAAATTAGGGATTCCACGGCGGGAAACCCTAAAATGAGCACGACGGCTCTTTGACCTAATGCTAGGGGTAACATGGTAATTTTGCCTGCGGCGAGGCATTTGTGAAAATTAGGGTTTGTAGTTTGTAGTTTTGAGGGTTTGAAATTGAATGTGTGAAATTTGAGGGGTTGAGGACTATTGGCATGGCGGCCAAACGACTAGACCTAATCCTTCGGAGGAATGCAATGGGACAAATTAACGATGCAAATGCGAGAATTTAAACCATACAAACAGCAGAAATTAAAGTGCGGAAAGGTAAACGCAATAATTTGTTCGCGAAGTTACAAATGAGAAACAGATACAATTATAATACAACTTGAATTGAAAAACACATTAAAATAGCTAATAGCAACGTAACAAGCTGCACATTGAATACACAAAGTTAGTAGACAGAGTCAGACAGTAATCAGACGAGTTATGAAACGAAAGTGCGAAAGTTATAGATATTCTTTGTTGTTTATTTGTGATATATAAAAAAGCTTTTGATTTAAGTTAAAAAAGAGGTTTTAATATTATTAAAAAAAATTCAAAAATAGTCTTAATTTAATTATCTAACAAAAAGGTTTTATTTATAAAAAAAAAGGTTTAATGTTATTATTATATATTTTAAAAAAAACGGTTCTAGTTATTATTTTAAAAAAAAGATTTTAGTTATTATTTTAAATTTATCTAAAAAAAGTTTTTCTTAAAAATAATAGGTTTTCATATTAATTTGGAAAAGATGATAAAGTTATTTATTTTAAAAAAAGAGATTTTTATATTATAACAAGTTTTAATAAATTAATGATAACAATAATAATAATTGTAATAATAATAATAATAATAATAATAATAATAATGATAATAAATAATAATAATAATAATAATAATAAAGCAATAATGAATTTTAAATGTGCCAAATAACCCAACAATGTTGTTAACGCAGAAATGCGCTCATCGCAACCAGATCTAAATCGGACGAAACAAAATTTATCGCAAAGAAAAATAAATTAAGCAAAAAACAGTATTATTGCTCACACAAAAATGCGATCATCGCAACCAGATCGAACTAACACAAATGTCACGCGTCATGCACACAAATGTGCAAACATCGTATCGATATAATTCGATCAAAAATTAATCTTATATATATATATATATATATATATATATATATATATATATATATATATATATATATATATATATATATATATATATATATATATATATATATATATATATATATATATATATATATATATATATATATATATATATATATATATATATAAACTCTAACAATTTAAAAATTATAAATATATAAACGTAACAGTAATAGATAAAGAAAAAGAAATAACGGTAATAGATGAAGAAAAAAAATAACGGTAAAAGATGAAGAAAAAGAAACAACAGTAATAGATGAAGGAAAAGAAATAACGGTAAACGATGAAGAAAAAGAAACAACAGTAATAGATGAAAGAAAAGAAATAACAGTAATAGATGAAAGAAAAGAAATAACGGTAAACGACACTCACTCCTCTTAGGTTTTTTTTCATTCTCCCCCTTTTCAACAAAGCAACACATGTATATATAGGGAACAAATTAGGGTTAACACCAAATTGTCAATAATGTCCCTAAAGCCCATTTTAAAGCCCAAACTAAATAATTAGTTAAGAAAAAAAATAAAATTTAAATAATTTAAAATAATTAAAATAAACTTAAAATAACAACTAATAATCCTATTGATTCCTAAAATCAAAAATATTATAAAAAGAACAAAATTTTTTCAATATTTTTTATTTTATGATTTTTTGGATATTTTTATGAATAATTTAGAAAAAAGTGAAAAAAATAATATTTTAAAAAATGATTTAATTAAAATACGAAAATAATAATTAAATAATAATAAAAAACTATTTTTGTTATTTTTTTAATGAAAGATAGAAAAATTTAGAGTAAAAATAATAAAAAACAAAAAGTGACTAAGGTGAGATTCGAACTCTCAACCTCTCACACTCACAACTCCTTACACATGTCCTCTTGCCAATTGTGCCATTTTTACTTTTTAGAAAAAAAAATGCATGCCATATGATATTTACCTGCAAAAAGTCAAACGACTACACAAATTTGTTAGTAATTGATTAAATGCAATAAAAATGCAATGAAATGCGACGACAAATCTTAGGGCAAAATTTGGGGTATTACAATTGCCAAAGGGCATTTGAAAAGATAAAAGAATACTTGCAGGAACCTCCGGTGTTGATACCCCCGGTAGCGGGACGACCACTGATTATGTATCTGACGGTTCTGGAGAACAGTATGGGTTGTGTTCTCGGTCAACATGACGAGACAGGACGGAAAGAGCATGCAATTTACTACTTGAGTAAAAAGTTCACGGACTGTGAATCTCGATACTCTATGCTTGAAAAGACGTGTTGTGCATTGGCGTGGGCTGCCAAACGTCTAAGACAATATATGCTGAATCATACAACCATGCTGATATCAAAGATGGATCCGATCAAATATGTGTTTGAGAAGCAAGCGCTCTCTGGAAGGATTGCTAGATGGCAGATGGTATTGACAGAATACGATATCCAGTATGTTTCCCAGAAGGCCATTAAGGGAAGTGTTCTGTCCGAATATCTCACCGAACAACCAATTGAGGATTATCAGCCTATGAAGTTTGAGTTTCCTGATGAGGACATAATGTACTTGAAAGCTAAAGATTGTGATGAGCCGTTGCCTGGTGAAGGTCCTGAGCGGAGTTCCCAGTGGCAGTTGATTTTTGACGGGGCTGTCAATTCGTACGGTAGCGAGATCGGGGCAATCATTACAACTCCCCACGGGTCGCACATTCCGTTCACAGCCAGATTGACTTTTCCAGTGACGAATAACGAAGCCGAGTACGAAGCTTGCATTATGGGGTTAGAGGAGGCTATCGATATGAGGATTAAGAATCTGGATGTATATGGGGATTCAACATTGGTTGTGAATCACATTAAGGGAGAGTGGGAGACGCGCCAACCTAATCTGGTGCCGTACATGAATTATGCGAGAAGGTTGCTACCTTTCTTTGATAGGGTGGAGTTTCATCATGTACCCAGGGCGGAGAATCAAATGGCGGACGCCCTTGCAACGTTATCCTCGATGTATAAAGTCAACCGCGGGAATGAGGCTCCCAGCATTGTCATCTCTCGCCTTGATAGGCCGGCCTTTGTGTTTGCAATTGATGAAGCATCTGACGGTAAAACCTGGTACTTCGATATACAGAATTTCCTGAAGAATAAGGAATATCCGGCTGGGGCATCCAGTCGTGATCAGAAGAATCTAAGGAGATTAGCAGGCAACTTCTATCTGAATCCCGACGGCATTTTGTATAGAAGGAACCATGATTTGGTACTCCTCCAGTGTGTAGACGAGAAGGAAGCCAACTTGCTCATGGAAGAAGTCCATGAAGGAACTTTTGGTACACATGCAGGTGGGCATGCTATGACTCGAAAGTTGTTGCGAGCAGGGTATTACTGGTTGACGATGGAAACTGACTGTTTCAAATTTGCCAAGCGGTGTCATAAGTGCCAGATCTATGCAGATAAGATCCATGTGCCACCAAGTCCTCTGAACGTTATGGCATCCCCGTGGCCTTTCTCCATGTGGGGAATTGATATGATTGGCAAGATTGAGCCTACTGCTTCTAATGGGAATCGCTTCATTTTGGTTGTGATCGATTACTTCACTAAGTGGGTGGAAGTGGCTTCTTACACCAATGTGACAAAATAGGTGGTGGCCAGATTTATCAAGAGAGATATAATCTGCCGATACGGTATTCCTGAGCGAATCATTACTTATAATGGTTCGAATTTGAACAACAAGATGATGAAAGACCTGTGTCAGGATTTCAAGATCGAGCATCATAATTCATCTCCCTACAGACCCAAGATGAATGGCGTTGTTGAAGCGGCCAACAAGAACATAAAGAAAATTGTTCAGAAGATGGTGGTAACGTATAAGGATTGGCATGAGATGCTGCCATTCGCTTTGCACGGTTATCGTACTACAGTGCGTACATCAACCGGGGCAACACCGTTCTCACTAGTATATGGCACGGAGGCTGTCCTGCCATTGGAGGTTGAGATACCATCTTTGAGGGTTTTGCTGGATGTTCAGCTGGACGAGGCAGAATGGGTGAGAAGTAGATTGAATCAGCTGAGCTTGATAGATGAGAAAAGACTGGCATCCATTGCACACGGTAGGCTGTATCAGAGCCGGATGAAGAAAGCGTTCGACAAGAAGATTCGACCTCGAAGCTTTCAGACGGGTGATCTTGTGCTGAAAAAGATTCTCCCACCGCAATCAGATCACAGGGGCAAATGGACTCCCAACTACGAAGGTCCATACGTTGTGAGAAAGGTCTTCTTCGGAGGAGCCTTATTGTTATCCACCATGGATGGTGAAGACTTTTCGTCCCCTGTGAACTCGGACGCAGTTAAAAAATACTTTGCTTAAAATTGACCCGCTAGACAGTAAAAAGAGAGTCCAGGCAAAAATGGGGCATCCTGGCGAACCAAAAAACAGAATAAAAAGGTTCGGGAAAAAGTTAGGGATATAACGAAAAAATGTACACCCGCGAAGTCGAAAACCTACACTGGGCGGCTTCGGCAAAAAAGGGTATCCCGGTGAATCGAAAACCCACAAAGGGCGATTCACGCAAAAGTTAGGGATTTGAGAAGCAAATGACTGCGGTCCAAGTTTGATTGTTAGTGGTTTGGGAGCATCTGGGGGTCAATTATCCAAAGCAATTTCTTCCGAAGACAGAGATCGGGAAAGTGTCAGAGTCCGATGAGTCATAGGAGGATCGGTTCATGGTGTTCGTCTGTAACACGTTGCCGACATGTGTACAAATTTTATTTTGTATATTTGTATGCTTCTGCATTTTGTTTATGTGTGACTACCTCTTTTCAGGAGTTGCATCTGATGTACAAATCTTGCCTATTCTCATGCCGTTATCAATAAAGTGCTTTATTCAGTATAGTGTGTGACTTTGGTTTTAATTTTCTACAGTTTTGTTTGTAAAAAGCGCCGATGTTTTTGATAAACTTACATGCGTGTAACCAGGCGGGCCTCAGCCGATGATTGCTAAAACCGAAAATTACCTGAATGGTTGTCATGGGTGATTACCAAGATGTTTCTTTTCTGCATAAATTGCCTTGTGTTTGCTTGTTGACTTTTGCAGGTATTCAAAAGCTCACAAAGTTCCCCGCCAGAGTCCATGGCAGGTTGGTAGCCTCTCCAGAGGATGAATGTAGTGTCTTCCCCCAGTGAAGTCGCCCCAGGCAAAATTGAATGTTATCCCCCAGGAGAGCGGAGATTGCGTCAAAGAAAAAGATTGATGTATCTTCAGTAGTGCAGAAGTAGCTTGTCAAGCAGAGCAGAGTCTTCCTCAGCGAAGGTCAAGACAAATATGATTAACTTCCCAGAGAGTTCTTGTGCAGTGCAAATCAGAATGTGTAGTTCAATCCCCAGCTCAGTGATAGCGGGATGATTTCCCAGCTCAGTGATAGCAGGAGAGGTTCCCCACAGAGTGTGATCAGGTGGTTGGAGCTGCTGAAAGGAGTTTTCCCGAGCACGATTGTCCTTTCTTTCCTCAGCAAGTCGTTCTTCCTCGTCAGGAGGATCGTCCTCAGCAGATTTTGGAGTTTTGAGTTCGTGAGCTACTTTCCTAGCAGGATGGTTATCCCCAGCGGAGTTAGTTCGTCTTTCCAACATTTATTTTGTTGGAAGCGTATCGATAGTATTCTGGTCATCCCCAGCGGATCCAGTGTGTCTTCAGCACTTATTCTGCTGAAGTAACTCTTTGCATAAGCATGCATCATGAGCATTTGCATTTTACACGAGTACTTGCATTTTTGAAACTTAAGCCAGGTGGTTACCCCTTCGGTTTCAGATGTGTTGCCGATAAGAGAAATCGTGATTCAGGAAGATGTTGTTTTATTGTCAAAGTACGCAGTGATCGTATTTTGTCCCATCTACGGGGTTCATATTGTAAGGCACGCAATGATCGTGTTGATTTTGAGGTGTTGATTCGTGGTCCAAGTACGCAGTGATTGTATTTGTGCCATCTATGGGGTTCATGTCGTAGGACACACAGTGATCGTGTTGATCTTGGTATGTGTATCTGTGGTCGAATGGCGCAGTGATCGTATTCGTCCCGATCTAAGAAGGTTGTGTTGTAAGGCACGCAGTGATCGTGTTGGTATCATCTCGGGGTTTTATTGGGCAGGACGCGCAGTGATCGTTGTTCACTCTATTAGTGGTGCAGGACACACAGTGATCGTGTTTGCCATGTTCATCCAATTTTTGTTGGTCGGTATACGCAGTGATCGTATTCGTCCGTTATACGGTTTGGTTATAGGGTGAGGCATGCAGTGAACGTGTTCATCTGGTTGTTGGTGGCCGAAGTACGCAGTAATCGTATTCGTCCCATGTTTGAAGTTGTGTCACAGCACGCAGTGATCGTGTTTCCTCCAGTCAAGAGGGTCGTGACATGAAACGCGCAGTGATCGCGTTCACCCTATGTATGGTTAGAATATGCAGTGATCGTATTCGTCCAGTTATGTGGGTTAGTTGAGACGCACATCACGCAGTGATCGTGTTTTCTCCAGTCAAGAGAATCGTGGCTCAGAACACGCAGTGATCGTGTTCAAACACGCAGTGATAGTGTTTAAGATACGTAGTGATCGTATTCGTAGGGCACGCAGTGACCGTGTTGATAGTACCATGGGAACTTGTGATGCGGAGTACGCAGTGATCGTGGCTATCGTATCAGTTGGTTTTGTTGGTCGGCATACGCAGTAATGGTATTCGTCCTATTACATGGGTTGGTTTTGTGACACACGCGGTGATCGTGTTGACATCGTTTTGGGGGTTGTTGGTCGAGATGCGCAGTGATCGTATTCATCCCATTGCAGCACACGTAGTGATCGTGTTCGTCGTATTGGTGGTTGAAATACGCAGTGAACGTGTTCTCCTTTTCTATGTGGATTGATTCCGTCTGGCACGCAGTGATCGTGTTTACCTCATCCGGTTGGATTTATGGTCGATGTGATTTTGGTTGTAATTCAACATGCAGTGATCGTGTTTATCCCATTATGTGATGTTGTTTGTGGTACACTCAGTGACCGTGTTCGTCGCAGTTTGTGGATATATGGCGTACGACATGTAGTGATCATGTTCGTCATGTCAGATGTTCCCCTAGCAGAGTTGCTTGATCAAGCACTTCTCTTTCTCCCCAGCTGAGTCCTTTCTCAGAGGGCTGTAGAAATGGCATAATGCAATTTTTGGGTGGTTACCCACAGTTACCCCAGTAGAAACGTAATCCCCAGCGGGGTGGTCTTCAATGAGATACTTGGTTAAGTTCCTCGTAATCCCCGGCAGGGTATTCTTTGACAAGTCGCCTGGTTAAGTTACTTGTATTCCACATCTGAGTCTTTCTCAGGATGCTGTGGTATCAGTATTAGAAGGTGGTAATGCAGATTTTCGGTTGGTTACCCGTAATTCCCTCAGCGGAGTTATGTGCTCCAGCAGGATGTTACTTCAATGAGTTACTTGGTTAAGTCCCTCACAGTCCCCGGCAGGGTATTCGCCACAGGAGGTGTTTTGTTAAATTCCTCGTATTTTTCAACAAGGTTATTCTCGTCAAGGTGCTTGGTTAAGTTCCCAATTTCCCCAGCAGGTGTTTGACGGCAGTTGTCAGAATTGGCCCCTCAGAGTTACTTAGTTAAGTTTCTCAGTTCCCCGCAGAGTCGGTTGTTCATGTCGTCGAACATTGTCTCGTTTGGTTAAGCGTTTGCTCGTTTCTTCAGGATACGAAAGGTGGATCAGTGAAGTCAACATGACAAGTGAAGTCAGTATTCTCCCGCCGGTTAGCGTGTGCTTGGTTGATAAGTGAGATCAACAGAGGTTGATAAGTGATGTCAACAATTTCTCGTTGTGTGGTCATTTCTTCGGAATGGAGTGGTCTGCGGACAATATCAGATTATTTTACAAAGGCAGATTGACCGATGGATGGATAGTTGTTGCTGCGAAAACAGAAGTCATTTCCCTGAAGGGTTTTCCCAAGCAGGAGTCGTGCGCAATTTATTTTTGTGGTTGGCAAATTTTCGGGTTCTTTCGTATTCAATCGTCTCGTACCTCGAATGTCTGAAGGCTGCGCGCTCTTCATCCAGTCGGGTCCAAGCCGCTTGAATAGGGGCAGCTGTTGCACCCCAAAATTTGCCCAACCTTTTCTAACCTAGGCTTATGTTTCAATTGCATAGTCATTTGCATTGTCATCATGTACATAGTGTATTCATCTGCATTGCATAGCATAGGAAAGCTATCTTAGTCAGGGGATCAAAGTGCTATTATTATCTCAAGAGAGATATTCAGAGGGTTTCATTCATATTCAAGACTACTCAGGTCATCAGGGAAGAATTTGAGCTTTGAAGAGTTGACAGGTTGATCAGTGAGTTCTCCCCTATCTTGAGGTTGTTTGGGGATCATCAGAGGGTGTATGAGCTATGAGCCAAGAGCATGAGGTGTGTATGGATTTTATGAAGAGCCTAGATGATCATTTTTGAGGAGTATCCAAGTTATTGGAATGATTGCAAGGGCCTCAGTTGAAGTCAGTCAACTAGGGTCAACACTAGGTCAACCCTAAGTCAAAGACTTGTTTTGAAAGGCATCAAGGATCATTTGAAGAATGTGGGATTCATTATTTGCTATATGGATATGGATATGGTGTTGTGCTAAAGAAAAATAAGAAGGAATCAAGGAGAAATGGAGTTACCAAATTAGGGTTTCAGTGTAAAATCCCCTGATTTAGGTCAAACTTCAAAGCAGTGTAACTCAAGATGCAAGCTTCATATGAATTTATGGTCCACATGAAACTTGTAGAGTATCTTCATAGCTTTAATTTGAGTGGTGGAAGTCATCAAGATTATTTATAGAACTCAAGTTATAGCTCTTGCAAGTTACAGGTCATCTGAGGGCACTGAAATTTGTCTGTGAAAGTTGTCTGTCTTCCAAGCAACTTTTGACCTTCAAGGAGTTTTCAAATGGATTTATGGACAACATTAGAGTTGTTCCTCATTGTCTTAGATTTCTAGAAAGGTATGGTATGCCTTCATATGATTTGTGGAACTCTACTTATGGTCTTGGCAAGCAAAGGGTATTTTGGTCATTTGAGAATTACAGGTCATTCTTAGCCTATGCCTAAAACTCATACAAGGAAGCTTCAAATGAAAAACTTCCCAACATCAAAGTTGCTAAAAATTCCATTTTAAGTCTAGAAAAGAGGTCATGGAAGTTTGGAAATGCATAGAACAAGACTTGACCAAAGTTGGTGAAAAATGACTTAAAAAAGGCATATAACTTGAAAAAGTTCAAATGGAAAATTGGTTTGGGCAATCTATAAATCCAAAATGGGTCATGTAATATACCAAATTGAATCCAAACAACATTTTGAAGACATTGGTTCAGCCACTTTTTTGAGTTAGGGTTTAAATTTTGGACTTGCTTTGTATTTTTGTTACTTGCATAATAATGCAAGTATGGAAAACTTGGCACAAGGTAAATTTCAAGGCAAGGAGCTTACATACTCTCTCAATATCCCATGAAAGGAGATTTCAACACAAATTGGAAGGGATGCAAGCATGATATGAGATGGTTCAATATGTCATCACATGAGAATTTCCACATTCTTCCACCACATTCTAGAATCCTCTAAGATCAATACAGAAACTTCTAGATCTGTCCATCATCCTCTATATATTGAATTGAGTCCATTAGTGCAAAAGGTTGGTGAAAAAAGAGTGAGGAGAGAGAGAATTCCATTGTTGCTTCCATTGTAAGAAAGAGTGAATTCATACAATCCAAATCAATTCTGTTCATTCTTCTTCTTCATCCACAATCCATTGAAGCTCTTGAGTGCATACATGCTGAATTAGAGAGCCATCCATGGAAGATTGAAGAGCTAGGGTTTGAAGTTGCAAGAAGCATATCAGATTCGAATCTCATGTTAGAGGCATTATTCTCCCAACTTTTTGCAAACAGAAACCATAGCATCATCTAAGGACCATTGGTGAGGGATTGCAAGTGCTGAATCAAGCTATTTCTCATCTGTTCCAACAAGAATTGCAGGTATGCATTTACTCTTCTATCTCCATAATTAGGTGTTGTTAGATTAGATTGTTAGGGTAAGATTGTTAGGTTAGGTTAGAGGACCATTTTCAGAAAGATTGAGAAGGTTCCATGGAGTTTGAGGATATGGTGTTGAAACTTTGATGACCTAGAACTCTTAGTTTAGGGGATGTTACTTGTAGTGTAATGGATCAGAATAATCAGTGCAACATGGAGAGCACATTAGTACAAGAATCTGCAAGGTTTATGAAAGTCCATCACTGAGTGCAGTTGGTATGCCATGAGCTTATAGCCATCGGGTTTCATTCTAGGGTTGGTTTCAATCCAAACTAAGGGCACCATCGTGTTCAGGGGAGAGAATAGAGCAAGATTGCTCTTTGTAGATTAGGGTTTCATGGCCAATCGAGGGAGAATGAATGAGTGGAAGGTTCTTGCATGGGGTTGTAATTCTGAAAACCCTAGGTTCATGTTGGGGACGATAACCCCTGGTCGTTGGATTGTTTCAAGATTTTGACTCATTAGACTCATCGCACGGTCCACATTCAAAGAAGAAAAACGGAGGGAACCCAAAGCATCAAACGATGCGTTTCACTTAATGAAACTTCTGGGCCTGATCTCAAGCGTGCTAACCACACCCCACCAGCGAGCCCATTTCATTTTTTAACTGGAAATCATTGCTATCTACACCGTTCACGTTTCATTTTTTTCTTTTATTTTTTAATTCAATTTCTGATGCATACTGGGCCCTGCGTAGTTGATATTCATGCCCCCCACTTCCCTGGCCCATCAATATATCAACTGGGCGCCCTTGCTTGTGACACCCCCTCCCCATTTAATTCATTTTTTGATTTTTCATTTTTCGTTAATCTTGTAAAATCCATATAAAATTGAAAAAGGCTTGTTTTTAATTGGTTCTTTTTGTGGTAGATTCATAATTTTGTTAAGAAAAAATATCCAATAATAAAAATAGCATTTTATTTTGTTTTAGTATTTTTTGTGTATTTTTCTTGTAAATAGCTTTTTAATGAGTTTAGTTTAGTACTTAATTTTGTTGATTTTAGTTCTAATAGTTCCCCTTAGATTTAGGGTCCATTCTTTTTAGGTTGATTAACTTAGACCCTCAACTTGTATATAGGATTTAATTTGTAATTTTAGGATCAATTTTTAGATGATTTGATTAGGTGAGATTAGAGTGGGTAAAATTAGGGTTTTAAGTGAGCATAGGTGAGATAGATTAATTCTTTTAGGAATTCTGATTTGATTTTGGGGTATGGGACTATAGGGGTTATGGGTAGATGATAGATCCCTTAGAAAATATTAGGCTTCCCCTACTGCTACTAGTATATTGCTTGTATTTGATTGACTGTGTGGTGTGCCCTCTCTAGGGTTATTATTTGACTGTGTGGGGTATTGGGTTTGTTTGGGGTTTGGGGTTTGAGCTGAAGACTGTGTTGATGAAGCCTATTTGAAGATTAAAGAATGAAGACCAACTTACAGAGGTGATGAGGAGTATCTCTTGCTGGCAGCTGTTGAAGTTTGTAGGATCTAGGAGTTAGGCAGAGCTCTAGAGTAGAAAACTTGATTCACAAATATGGAAGGTCTTGATTACCTCCATCCCTCTCTGTGATGCAGAGTCTCTCTAAGACACTCACCCCCTTCCTTTGGAAGGCTTGGTGATAGTGTCTAAGAGATAGAACTCTTGAGAGAAATATTCTATGTGTTGTTAGCAGTCTGTTTGCCACCCTTGGTGGTCAACTAATTGCTTAACACCCAGTTCATTCTTATGATTGTTTCCCCAACTTGGAGATTGGTACTTGAAGAAAAGCCATTAGGAGATTGAAGATTAAAGTCTGATGCTTGCTTGAAGCCTGTGGATAGCTGATGTTGACTTGAAGCCAGATGCTGATGAAGATTGCTTTTGCTGTTTAGCTTTTAGCTGTTTTATTTCTTGATGTATTGTGTGAATTTCCCTGACTGTATTGTTTGTTGTTTAACTTGCAGGGTTGAAAGTGAATTTTGTTCACTTTTGCCTATTGTTTTCTAGGTTCGAGGTTGAGTGGGACTCCCTTGCCTCGCTTGTATTGTTGCATCCATGCATTTTACTGCTTTATTGTATATATCTGTTGTTTCTGTTTCCGTTTATCCCTTAGGATCTCTGTTTCTCTCTGCGCAAGAGAGGAGCATGATAGACATTAGGTCTTAACCCATGCATGATAACATTAGGGTAGATTTTATTCCCTTTTTAACCCTAGGATTTGTAGAGTGTCATCTCTTCTTTCTTCAAAACAACAGAAAAACATTAATAAAGGTTATGACAGAAATCCATTCATTTCTTCCGTCAAAAGATTTGAACAAACATCAACCTTTTCGCAATAAGAAAACCCTTGTTTAAGGTGAGATTTTTCATAAAAGACACTTGAACAGCTTGTGTCGTGCGTAGCCCGAACTACGTTTGCTCTGATCTTCCATGCAGTGTGGAAGTACGTAGGCATAGGATGCGACGTCCTAGCGAGCAACCTTCCCCCACCTTCACCCGTAGTTAGGCGAACTACGTTGACTCTGATTTCTTGTTCCAGACGGGAATACGTAGGCATAAAGTGTGATGCTTTGCCGAGTCATGTTTTCTTTTCTTTTCAGACCTCATCCTTTAGCTTAGATAGAAGTGTAATCCGTACAAACCAAGCAAGCGTGGATCCCATCGAGTACGATGGACGTGAGGGGTGCTAATACCTTCCCCTTGCGTAACCGACTCCCGAATCCAGGTTTTGGTTGCGATGACCATACCTTTTCCCGTCTTTGCGTTAGGTTTACTTCGAGCGTTTCCTTTCCCTCCTTTGGGATAAATAACGCACGGTGGCGACTCTTCTGTATTGTCGACGCCGATTTTTGCAGTAGCGACAGATAGTAACGGCGTGCTCCACGGTGGGACCGTGCCTACTCCTCCACCAGTTGAAACTCTGCAGAACGGTGTCCCCGTGGTCGGGGGCAACGGCAGTGCTCATGGCAATGTGATGGCCAACATCGGACTCAATACGGCGGGCGTCGGTAATTGGAGTCTGGGAGCTAATGTCAATGTCGGGCCGGGCAACGGCAACGCAGGCGTCGGGAATCTGTTTGTGCCTCAGCCATGGCTTGAGGATCATCAGGATGATGTGTTCTCTCAGAAGGGTGCTGAAGAAGAGCTTAATGCTGAAACGCGGCTTAGATTCAAGGCACTTGAAGATAAAATGAGAGATATTGAGAATCAGAATACTTTGGGGCGTTGATATGTCCAAGCTGGGATTAATTGCTGATTTCAAGGTACCTCCTAAGTTCAGGGTGCCTGACTTTGAGAAATATAAGGGCACCACTTGCCCTCGTGTCCACCTGAGATCGTATTACAGGAAGATGTATGCTTATTCCGAAGACGAGAAGTTGCTGATGCACTTCTTCCAAGACAGTCTTTCCGGGTCATCCCTCGAGTGGTACATGAGTCTGGAGCCCACTAGTGTGCGCACATGGAAGGATCTCGCTGAAGCGTTTGTGCACCACTACCAATACAATAGCGACTTGGCCCCGAACCGAGTTCAGCTGCAGAACCTGTTGCAGAGGAACAATGAAGGGTTTAAGGAGTACACCCAGCGGTGGCGTGAGTTGGCAGCCAGGGTTCAGCCGCCGATGGTTGAACGAGAGCTCGTGCAGATGTTTGTAGCTACCCTCCCAGGGGTTTACTATGAAAAGTTAGTCAGCGGTATGTCTGGGACGTTCTCAACTCTCATTATCATGGGCGAGCACGTCGAGAATGAAATCAAGATCGGGAAAATTCAAGGTGAATCATCCTCAGCTGGAGGAGGTGGAAAGAAACCTTATGTTGGCAAAAGGCGAGAGGGAGAAGCGAGCGCTGTGACCAACGCTCGAAGGAAGGACAAAGGCCCTCAACAGCAGATAGCCAGTATAAATATCCCAGTGGCTCCGCAGCAGTAGCGGCAACCGAATCAACAGGGATATAGAAAGTACCAGAATCGGGCATCTTTGGCAAACCGTCACTTCGAGGCACCACCCATGTCGTACGCGCAACTCTTGCAGACTTTGCTTCAGCTACAGTTGGTCCAGAAAAGGACGATGGCTCCCTTGACAGGGGCACCTCCACCAGGGTACGACGCAAATGCCACTTGCGATTTCCACTCAGGGGCACCAGGCCACACAATCGAGAACTGCAAAGCCTTCAAGCACAAGGTGCAGGACTTGGTGGATGCCAAGATCATTAACTTCTCCGATAATGTGCCCAATATCACGAAGAATCCTATGCCGAATCATAGGGGAGGCGGAGTGGACGCCATTATCGAAGAAGAGAGTGCAGATTTGTTGACTGACGTCAGAGACCTGAAGACGCCGCTTAGCTTCGTTAAAGCTAAGTTGCTGAAAAGAGGGTTCTTTCCGGGGTGCGGAGAGTTATGTATGGACTGTGCCACGCATTCTGATGGATGTGAGCAGTTGGTAGAAGGAATTCAAAGTCTGATGACTGAAGGGATTCTGCAGTTTAGCCGGAGGGCTGAAAGTGGATCAGGAGAGGTAGTGCTGAAGCAGGCTGATGAAGTCGCCACCATCACCATCCCTCGCCGGCCAATAACCATTTCTGCGCCCAGACCGCCCACAATTACTATTACCAAAGCTGGGCCGATACCCTTCGAGAGCACTAACACCGTCCCGTGGCATTGTGGGGCCGAAGTCTATTGCAACGGACAGAAATTGGAGCTGGAGCCGTATGGGTCGACTGTGGAGAATCTTGCGGGAATCAGTGGTATTACTCGCAGCGGAAGAGTATTTGCACCGCCAGAGGTCGTGGCAGATAAAGCGGTCAAAGCTGATGCGGCCGATAAAGGGAAAAGCAAAGCCGTCGAAGAGGTCCCGTGTGGGGTAGAGAAAGATTTGCTTGTTAAAGATGCCGAGGAGTTTATGCGGTTGATTAAAAAGAGAGACTACAAGATTGTAGATCATCTCCATCAGACGCCCTCGAAGATTTCCATTCTCAACCTGTTGCTGTGTTCTGAAGCACACCGCAATGCGCTGCTGAGGGTGTTGAACGCCGCCTACGTACCGCAAGAGATATCAGTGAATCAGCTAGAAGAGGTTGTAGCCCACGTCAATGCTGGAAATGGGCTAGGGTTCACAGACTTAGAGCTGACGCCAAAAGGGAGGAATCACAATAGCGCCCTGCACATCTTGATAGAGTGTAGGGGCACGATCATGTCGCACGTGTTGGTGGACACGGGTTCGTCGCTTAATGTTCTTCCGAAGAAGGCGTTAATGAAGTTGGATACTCGTGGAGTGATCTGCACACCCAGTGATCTGGTTGTGAAGGCGTTTGACGGAACTAAACGCCACGTTTTCGGGGAGGTGACCCTGCCGATCCAAGTCGGTCCGGAAACGTTCAACGCCGTCTTTTATATTATGGACATCATGCCTGCCTACAGTTGCCTCTTAGGCCAGCCATGGATCCATGCTGCTGGTGCCGTGACCTCCACGTTGCACCAAAAGCTCAAATATGCTGTCGGAGGAAGCATCGTAACCGTTTGCGGCGAGGAGGACATAATGGTGAGCCATTTGTCATCCTTTAAGTATGTTGAAATGGATGGCGAAATCCATGAAACTCTATGCCAAGCGTTCGAGGCTGTCAAAGTGAAGGACGTAGCTCCTGTGGTCATAGAAAAGCCAGAGATGAATCTCTCCTCCTTCAAGGAAGCTCGGGCCGTTGTCCAAGCCGGATCTACCCCAGGTTGGGGGCGAGTTTTGGAGATACCGAACAAGCAAGATAAGTTTGGATTGGGATATTCTCCTGGAGCTGAAGCTTCTTCTTCTTCGTATAGCAGTGCGTCTCGAGGTAAAGGGCCGATCCAATTTACCAGTGGCGGAGTAATTTTCGAAAGCATCAACGCGGTGTCTGAAGACATCGGGGATAGCGACAGTGACCTCGACTCTTGGATTCAGCCAAGCAAGTCAGGCGAGGGCCTCAGCAATTGGATCATCAAGGATATCATCCAGATGACAAGTGAAGAGTAATGATTTACTTTTTCCAATCATTGTACAACCCTATGTCCTACCCGGGGCATAGTGGTTTTATTGTCAGGGCCTTGTTGGATTATGTACATGCATTTTGTTAATAAATCAAAGGCGTTTTCTTCGTATTCAAATATTGTGATCTCTGTTATTCCTGTTTTATATTTGTTTTGAAAAACAGTAAAATGGCAATGGGGTTCGTGCTAACCTGCACATCTTTGTTTTAAACTTAACCCTTGTTATTGCAGGATCCACATAGCAGATGACGTCGACTCTGGACCTTCTACGGCTCACTTCGACTTCGATTGCCCGATCTATCAAGCCGAAGAAGAGATTGATGAAGACGAAGACCTTCCTGAAGAGTTGGCTCGCTTGTTGAAACAAGAGGAAAAGGTTATTCTGCCTCATGAGGAGGAGATTGAAATCGTGAACCTGGGTTCTGAAGAGCTCGTCAGAAATGTCAGGATAGGGGCTGCATTGCAGAGTGATGTCAAGCAGAGATTGGTCGAGATGCTAAGAGAGTATAGTGACGTCTTTGCTTGGTCATACGAGGATATGCCCGGACTTGACACGGACTTCGTGGTCCACCATTTGCCGCTGCGAGAAGATTGCCCTCCCGTTAAGCAGAAGCTTAGGAGGACGAGACCAGATATGGCCGTTAAGATCAAAGAAGAAGTGCAGAAACAGCTCGATGCTGGCTTCTTAGCGGTCACCACTTACCCTCTGTGGGTCGCCAACATAATACCTGTACCGAAGAAGGACGGTAAGGTACGCATGTGCGTCGATTATCGGGATTTGAATAGGGCGAGCCCTAAAGATGATTTCTCGTTGCCTCATATCGATGTGTTGGTCGACAACACAACCCAGTTCTCCGTGTTTTCGTTCATGGATGGCTTCTCCGGTTACAATCAGATCAAGATCGCGCCGGAGGACATGGAGAAAACGACGTTTATCACTCCATGGGGAACATTTTTCTATAAGGTAATGCCTTTCGGTCTGAAGAATGCAGGGGCCACTTACCAACGAGCAATGGTAACTTTGTTTCATGACATGATTCATCATGAGATTGAGGTCTATGTTGATGACATGATTGCGAAGTCCCAAACGGAGGAAGAGCATCTGGTCAACTTATTGAAGCTTTTTGAGAGGCTTAGGAAGTTTAGGTTGAGGCTGAATCCTAACAAATGTACTTTCGGAGTACGGTCCGGAAAGCTACTGGGGTTTATCGTGAGTGAACGAGGCATCAAGGTTGATCCTGCGAAAATAAAAGCGATACAAGAGATGCCAGCGCCGAAAACAGAAAAAGAAGTTCGTGGTTTCTTGGGCCGAATAAACTACATTGCCAGGTTTATTTCTGAGCTCACGGCCACGTGTGAACCGATGTTCAAGCTTTTAAAGAAAGATCAGGCGATTACTTGGAATGAGGATTGCCAGAAGGCATTCGACAAGATAAAGCAGTACCTCCAAGAACCTCCAATCTTGATACCCCCAGTGGTTGGACGGCCGTTAATCATGTACTTGACAGTTCTTGAGAATAGTATGGGGTGTGTTCTCGGTCAGCACGACAAGACGGGCAGAAAGGAGCATGCCATTTACTACTTGAGTAAGAAGTTCACTGACTGTGAATCTCGTTACTCGATGCTGGAGAAGACATGTTGTACACTAGCCTGGGCTGCCAAACGTCTACGACAGTACATGCTCAATCATACCACCATGTTAATTTCGAAGATGGATCTGATCAAGTACGTCTTCGAGAAGCAGGCTCTTTCGGGCAGGATTGCTAGATGGAAAATGGTGTTAACGGAATATGATATTCAGTACGTATCCCAGAAGGCCATAAAGGGAAGCGTATTGTCTGAATACCTGGCCGAACAGCCGATCGAGGATTACCGGCCGATGAAATTTGAATTCCCTGATGAGGATATTATGTTTCTCAAAGTGAAGGATTGCGATGAGTCGTTGCCCGACGAGGGGCCAGATAGGAAATCCCAGTGGAAATTGATATTCGACGGGGCGGTTAATTCCTATGGAAGTGGCATCAGGGCTATCATCACGACTCCCCACGGATCCCACATCCTGTTCACTGCGAGACTGACGTTTCCAGTCACTAATAATGAGGCGGAGTACGAAGCATGCATCATGGGTCTAGAAGAGGCAATTGATTTGAGAATCAAGAACCTAGACGTATATGGTGACTCAGCGCTTGTGATCAACCAAATTAAAGGGGAGTGGGAGACTCGTCAGTTGAATTTGGTGCCGTACATGAATTATGCCAGAAGGCTACTGTCGTTCTTTGATCGAGTGGAACTCCATCATGTGCCCAGAGCAGAAAATCAGATGGCTGATGCCTTAGCCACGTTGGCTTCAATGTATAAAGTCAATTTTTGGAATGAGGCTCCAAGAATTGTCCTTTCCCGTCTTGATAGACCGGCATTCTTCTTTGCAATCGAGGAAGCCGCCGACGGCAAGCCATGGTTCCATGACATCCAGACTTTCCTTATGACTAAGGAGTATCCTGCGGGTGCGTCAACCCAGGATAAGAAGACTCTGAGGAGGCTGTCTGGAAATTTTTATCTCAATCCTGATGGAGTTTCGTATAAGAGAAACCACGATCTTGTGCTACTCAGATGTGTAGATGAGAAATAGGCGAGTATGCTCATGGAAGAAGTCCATGAAGGCACATTTGGTACGCACGCCGGCGGGCATGCCATGACGAGGAAAATCTTGAGAGCAGGGTATTACTGGCTGACGATGGAATCGGATTGCTTTAAATTCGCGAAGAGATGTCATAAATGCCGGATTTATGCTGATAAAGTTCATGTGCCGCCGTGCCCGTTAAATGTCATGTCCTCCCCGTGGCCGTTCTCCATGTGGGGCATCGACATGATAGGCAAGATCGAGCCCACTGCATCTAACGGTCATCGCTTCATTCTGATAGCTATCGACTACTTCACCAAGTGGGTGGAGGCAGCCTCATATGCTAATGTGACCAAGCAGGTAGTGGCTAAATTCATAAAGAGGGACATCATCTGTCGTTACGGAATTCCCGAGCGGATCATTACTGATAATGGTTCGAATCTGAATAACAAGATGATGAAGGAGTTGTGCCAGAGTTTCAAGATTGAACACCATAACTCATCTCCTTACCGGTCGAAGATGAATGGCGCCGTTGAAGCGGCCAATAAGAACATAAAGAAGATTGTTCAGAAGATGGTTGTAACCTACAAAGATTGGCACGAGATGCTGCCGTTTTCACTGCACGGTTATCGTACGACGGTACATACTTCAACCGGGGCAACTCCTTTCTCCTTGGTGTACGGTATGGAAGTTGTCCTACCGTTAGAAGTGGAGATCCCTTCTTTGCGAGTTTTGGTTGATGTGAAACTCGACGAGGCAGAATGGATTACGAACCGACTGAACCAACTCAGCCTGTTGGACGAGAAGAGGTTAGCATCGATTGCGTTTGGTCGTCTGTACCAAAGCCGAATGAAGAAAGCTTATGATAAGAAGGTGCGTCCTAGAAGCTTTCAGACGGGTGATCTCGTCCTGAAGAAGATTCTTCCTCCACACTCCGATCACCGGGGCAAGTGGACTCCAAATTATGAAGGTCCGTACGTCGTCAGCAAGGTCTTCTCAGGAGGAGCTTTGTTGTTATCCACGATGGATGGTGAAGATTTTGCATCCCCGGTGAACGCGGACGCAGTTAAAAAATACTTTGCTTGAAAGTGACCCGCTGGACAAAAAAAGAGAGTCCAGGCAAAAATGGGGCATCCTGGCGGACCAAAAACAGAATAAAAGGTTCGGGCAAAAATTAGGGATATAAATTGAAAAATGTACACCCGCGAAGTCGAAAACCTACATTGGGCGGCTTCGGCAAAAAAGGGTATCCCGGTGAACTGAAAACCCGCAAAGGGCGGTTCACGCAAAAGTTAGGGATTTGAAAAAGCAAATGACTGCGTTCCGCGTGTGGACTTTCATTGTTTAGTGGTTTGGAAGACCTGAGGGCCGTTTATCTAAATCAACCTCTTCCGAAGCTGAAGCGTCGGAGAAGTATCGAAGTCGAGTGGGTCATAGAAGGATCAACTCATGGTGTTCGTCTACGCCTCATTGCCGACATTTGTATATACTGATGTATATTTATGTTTTATTTTTGTGCGGCTTCCTCATTCCAGGAGCTTGCCTCTGCTGTAAAACATTTTTACCCATTCAGGGGTTCGTTATCAATAAAATGCATACTATTCAGCAATTTTGTTTGTCTGTTTAGCATTTACCTGTTTTGTTTGCGAAAAAGAACGCCGATGTTTTTGATAAAATGCGCATACATAAACTTACTGGCCTAGGCCACTGATTGTTGAAACAATGAATTACTTGAATATTGTCACGAGATAATAACCTTGATAGGTCCCTTTGAGAAGGGTATCTTGTCTGTTTGTTTGTGTTGTTGCAGGTGTAGCATATACCAGACAGTGCACCGTGCGCATATTGAAGAAGGATGATTCCTCCTTCTCCAGCAGAGTTCAGTAGCCTCTCCCCGCAGAGTCTGAACGTGAGATCGTGAGCATTGATATGTCTCCCCAGGCAGAGATGATTCTATCCCCAACCAGATATGTCCTGAAGGAACGTCATCTCCTCAGCTGAGTCAGGCGCCGAAGCGCGTGTTAATCCCCCAGCACCGAGTCACAAGTGCAGGTCTTGTAGGAAACTATTCGTTCACTGAAGTGTGCAGCAACTGACGGTGCCAGACTGAAGTCTCTAGCGGAATTGAAATTCCCCACCGGAGTCGTACTCTCCCCCGAAGTCGGATGATTCCTTCTTCCCCAGCGGAATTGAGATTCCCCCGCAGAGTCGCACTCTCCCCAGCGAAGCAGAATGATTTCTCCTTCCTCAGCCGAGTTTGTAGATACCCAAGAGTGCCGAATCCTTGGAAGCCTCTCAAACCATGATTGGTTTTCCCCAATGGGAGTGTTAATCAACTGAAGTTGTTTCCCCACAAAGTCGTTATCTCCAGAGAAGTAGCCGAGAAGGCCATGCACTTTATTCCCGCGATTGATGTCGCTTTCCCTCAGCAGGTCCAAGTTCTCATAGAGCTTCGTTCCCCTGCAGCAGTCAACTGAAGTTGTTTCCCCCGCAGCAGTCAATTGAAGTTGTGTCCCCTGCGGAGTCCAATTGAGATTGGCGTGACCTTGTTCTCATCAGCAGGATGATTCCTCTATCTGAGTAGTTATTTCTCCTTGACAGGAGGATTCTCCCCTCGACATTTATATTGCTGACGGGATCGCATCATATTGCATGACTGCATAGCATTTATCATAAACGCATAGCATTTCCACCGTGTGGAGCATTGCGCCATTGCCGAAGCATATGCATAATAAACATGATCTAGGTTGTTACCGTTCTTGTTTTGCAGGTGTCTCGCCGCAGAATCGAGTGCTCAGGATGATTCCTGACATTCTCCCCCAACGAAGCCGCTTGCTCAAGATGATTCTTGAAGTCCCCAGCGAAGTCTTCAATTCAAGATGATTCTTGAATTCCCCAGCAGAGCCGTTTGCTTAAGATGATTCTTAAGATACCCAGTGAAGTCACCAGAGTTGAGTGCTCAAGTGGATACTTAGAGTCCCCAGTAAAGGTTGCCCAGGATGATTCCTGAAATCCCCAACAGAGTGTTCGCTCAGGATGATTCCTGAAATCTCCAGATTGGTCGACGATTCAAGATGATTCTTGAGGTCCCCGGTGGAGTTATTTGTCCAAGATGATTCTTGAAGTCCTCAGCAGAGTTGATTCATCCAGAATGATTTCTGGACCCCCCGGAGCGGAGTTACTTGATAGTTCTCCAGAATCCCCAGCGGCGATGCGTCATCCCCAGCAGGTTTCTAACGGCGAAGTTGAAACCTCCCTTAAAGACTCCATGATTGAAGTCTGACCGTGTTAATGAAGTAGTTCTCTCAGCTGATGCGGAGTGCCTGATGGCAGAGGTTTAGATGTTCCCAGTTGGCTCATGATTGACCAAGAATTCTATTCCTGACTTGCTGATGAAGTCCGGCTGATGCCCGACAGTTCTTTGAATGCCCGATGGCATGATCAACCTGATGGTTGAAGTCCGGCTGATGCCCGACAGTTCTTTGAATGCCTGATGGCATGATCAACCTGATGGTTGAAGTCCGGCTGATGCCCGACAGTTTCTTTGAGTGCCTGATGGCATGATCAACCTGATGGTTAAAGTCCGGCTGATGCCCGACAAGTTTCTTTGAATGCCTGATGGCATGATCAACCTGATGGTTGAAGTCCGGCTGATGCCCGACAGTGTTCTTTGAATGCCTGATGGCATGATCGACTATGTATTACCAGTTACCGTGTGACCAATTATCCAGCTAGTTGCCGTGCAGCTATTATTTCAGTGTTCAAAGATTTGTTCCCGCCAGAGTACCGTGTACTTGGGCAGTTGGCAAATTTTCGGGTTTATCGGTATTCAACCGTCTTGCACCTTGATTGGCTGAGAGCCGTTCGCTCCTCACCCAGTCAGGTTCAAGCCGTTTGAATAGGGGCAGCTGTTGCACCCCAAAATTTGACCAACATCTATTTACCAAGCTTGTGTTCACCAGCATCATCATTTGCACCTCATTGGTATGTGTGCAGAGGTATGGTTACCCAGCAAGAGTTATATGAGACTTTGACGCTAGCCAAGAAGGTTATTCAAATGTTAAAAGGTTGATATCTTTGTTAGAGAACTCCAGAGATCCTCAGAGGAATTGGTTGAAACCAAGGTTGTGTGTCTCATAACTTGAGAGTTGTGGGAGCTCCTCAGATGATTCTGAGACTATGAGGATGGACTTGAAGCTTTGATAAATCTTATTAGATGTCTTGAAAGCCATCATGAAGCCTAGAGAGGTCATTGTACAAGAATTAAGAAGACTCAGCCATGAGTGGTGGAATTAGGGTTTGACTGGGTCAACCCTAGGTCAACTGATGATTTGGAGAGGGTTGAGACCTAATCCAAGAGCCATGTGATCATGTATTGATGCATTGAGATGCTATAAGGATTATTCTTAGACCAACTCATCATGATTGAGGAGTTTGAGAAGTTTTAAGCTAGGGTTTCTAAGGCTTGACAGTGTAAAATCCCCTAGTTTGATCCCTATCTTCAAGGCAGTTTAGCTCAAGATGTGATTGTCATATCATCTTCCCCACAACATGAATGTTGTAGAGCTTGCTCTTAGATTTAATTTGAGTACTAGAAGTCCTTGATAGGATTTGTAGAGCTCAAGTTATGACTTTGACAAGTTACAGGTCATCTGAGGTATGTGAATCTGGGTCCTTGAAAGTCACCCAACTTGCATCCAACTTTTGCCCTAGTAGGATGATTGATATGAACTCTTGGTCAACATGAATGTTGTAGAGCTTGCTCTTAGCTTTAATTTTAGTACTATAAGTCCTTGATAGGATTTTTAGAACTCAACTTATGGCTTTGGCAAGTAAAGGGCATTTTGGTCATTTGGAGGTTATAGGTCATTTCAAGCATAAGGCCATATCTCCTATTTCCAAGCTTCAAATGGAAAAATCTTCAACATCAAACTTGCTTAGAATGATGTTTTAAGGCTAGAAGGGAGGTCATGAGATGTTGAAAAGGCTTGTATCAAAAAGTGATAAAAATGACCTAAAATAGAGGCATAAATTAAATAAGTTGAAATTGAAAATTGGAAATCCCTAGTTACACATCCAAACTATGTCATATAATAGGTCATTTTGAATCTAAAAGACATTCTAAAAACAATGGTTCAGCCACAATTTTGATTTGAGGCCTAGATCATGGGGCTGCTTTGGAAATGGCTTACTTGCATCTTAAGGCACCAAAGCAAAACTCAAAGAAACTCAATGAACAAGTTAGTTATGCATTTCAACACACCATACATCTCATGTAGGGAGAATTTCAAGTCAGAATTGGTGGTTACAAGAGGCTTGGCATGAGATAGCACATCATATGAGATGAATTCATAATGTCATGACATGAGATTTCCAATTTCTCATTGGATGATCCTAGATGGTTCTAGATGATTCTAAACCACTATATATAACATGTAGAACTTGCTCAGATGCAAGGTTGGTGTAAGAATTGAGAGAAGAGAGAGTTGGCCATTTCACTTGCCTCCATTGCAAGTTGAAAGTGAATTCCATATTCTGAACCATTTCCATTCATTCTTTCCATTCATACACACTTCATTGATGATAGTGAAGTTGTGCAGATCAATTTGAGAGAAAATCCATGGTGAATTGAGGAATTGGCAATTGAATTTTCAAGGTAGCAAGTCAGAATCGAATTCTGAGATTGAAGCTTCCTCCATCAAATCTTTTGCAAACAGTAGCAAGATCATCATCCAAGGCTTGAAGTGAGGGTTTTCACCATCTGTTGATCAAGAAATACCAGGTTTGCAAATTCTCCACTACACCATAATTTATGCATTGCTAGGTAGAATTGTTAGTGTAGAAAGGTTAGAGACACATAGGTGATGGATTTTGGAGAGTTAGAGAGCAATTGGTGAAGATTGAGTTATGGACACCATTTCTTTGAGGACCAAGAACTCGAGTTGTATTGAGACATAGCCTGAATTAGATAGCTAATTTCATTCAGTGTGAGTTGGTGAGTATTATAATGCAAGAAAATTCAAGACTAGTTGAAGTTGGTGATTGAGCATATCTTTGATCTTGGATCGGGTTCAGTGATTTAGGATGATTCAGTTGATTTTGAGATCATGGTTGGATTCAGGATGAAATTCTGGGCAAGATTGGGTTTTGAATTTTGATTTTCCATGAAGAATTGATGGAGTTCGTGTTTAAGGAAGGTGGAGTTTAGTGCTCTGCATTTCCATGGCTTCATCTTTGTAACCCTAGCTAGAGGAAGAAGACGAAGCATGGCCGTTGGATTGTGAGATGACCATTGACTATTCCCTGATCCAGTGGCCACGATTTAATTCCAATTTGAGAGGGAAACCTTGAGAAAGAATTAAATGCCCCGTTTCATTAAAAGAAGTCCTTGGGCTTAAGTTCTGAACAACTATCCCCACCCCCCAATCTTGGCCCATTGCAAAAATGTACTATATTTGGTTCCACACCGTTTCATTTTTATTTTTCCATTCATTTTATTAATTGATTTTCTGACTTAAATTGGGCCCAGTACGCATGACTACCCACACCCCCATTTTCAGCCCATATGAAAAATGATCTGTCCATGCTTGCTATCTGCACCACATCATTTCATATTTCATTTTATTTTCTCCATTTTATGTTAAACTTTGAAAAATCATAATAAATAGGAAAATAATGATTTTTGCATGGGGATTTTTTCTCCCATTTCATGATAATGTCTAGAAAATTATCAAATAAAAATATTTGCATTTCATGCATTTTTAATATTTTTTGTGTATTTTCTATTTTAATTGCTTTTAATTCTTTTATGTTGATACATGAATTTGTAGAATTTTGTTTAGGTAGCTCCTTTAGCATTTTTAGGCCATTCTTTTTATGATAGTTAGATTAGGACTTTAGCTTCCCCCTGGATGTATTCCATAATTTTTTGATGAATTTTAGGTTAGTTTGGATTAGATGACATTAGGTTGTGTAGAATTAGGTTAATCCTTAACATAGGTCCACAATAACACTAGAATTTTGGGTTTCTAGGTCAAGTTAGACATTGGGGAATATAAGGGTATTAAGGGTAGGTATATAGGATCCCTTAGAAATTATATTAGTATTTAATATAGTAGTATACCATTTTTAGATGATTTTTGTAGTTGATGATTGTTTGTGTTGCCCTTGTGGGCTTGTATTTTTGTTTGCTTTGCTTTGTGGGCTTGGAGAGCTTGGTTTTGTTCTGAGGAGCATTGAGGAGCATAGTAGGAGCATTGAGGAGCATTGAGGAGCTTGAGAGCTTGATCTTGTTTGTTTTGTTGATTGTTTAAGGGTTAGGGATTAGGAAGAGTTTAGAGGATGAGTCCTTGAGCATTGCCATTCCAGCTGAAGCTTGAAGAGCAACAAGAGCAAGTTGATACTTGAAGACCCCTGAAGATGAAGTAAAGACTGAAGGATGAAGTTGACACTTCTAAGTGATTGAAGATTACTCTAAGGAGCTGAAGCTCAGAGAAGATAAGTTGAAACTTATGTTGAAGGGTTGAAACCTGGAAAAGAAAATTGATATTTGTCAAGAGTGATGGAAGTCTGAAGACTGAATTGCTGTTGGAAGAGCTGAAGCTTGAAGTTGAGAGAGGAGTTGATCTGCTTTCTTATCTTTTTCTTTGTTGTATTGACATGTTTTGTTTGATTTGCTTGATGCATTAGAATAAGTTCATATCTAGAATAGGTAGAATCTAGGAGCATGATTGCACTAGAGGTTGAGTTGCTCCCTCTGCTTGTATTGTTACTGTGTGGCTTTGCTTGCGGGTATTCGGTAGAGCCCAGCTCCCTTGCCCATGTGGTTTGTTTGTCTGATGGCATTTTATCTCATTTTTCTTCTGTATGATTGCAGTTTACTATTATTGCTTGATAGCATGTTGTTATATTTCAGTATGATTACTGTTATCCATTCTGGCTTGAGGTTGAGATGAGCTTGTGGAGGCTGAAGCCCCACACACATTTCCTCCCTCACTTGCATTGCATGCATTTTACTATTTAAAGCTGATGCTTTGTCTGTTTTGGTGTATCATTGACATGATCCCTTAGGACTCTCATTTGCTTTGATAAGGAATTGATGATAGAACTTTAGGTTGAAACCTATGCATGACAACTTCTAGGAGTTCCCTGTTCAAACCTCAACCATAGGATGAATCCTTGGCATGACAACAGTAGGACTTGATAGTCTCCCTCCTAGCCGGGCCTGTTCTCTACTCATCTCAAAACCGTTTAAGATACAGTAATCATGAATGATTTCTTTCGTACGTTACGAGCCTTAAGCTATCTGAGAAAGGATTGTGGGAGAGTTTCTTTTCCACAGTCTGGATGTTTAGTATGGTACCCTTTGGGTGACATGCGACGCATTCACTCTCAGGTCATAGTCTCTAGTGCGATTGAAATTGCAAACACAATAAAAAACACTTCTTTCGTAAAAGACAGAAAATAATGCGTAGTGTCCCGAACTACGTAAGCTCTGATCTCTCATACCTGTTAAGAGTACGTAGGCACAATACTGATGTATTGGCGAGCTACCTTCCCCCATAATCCGTCGTAGGCCGAACTACGTTGACTCTGATTTCTCGTTCTCTGATGAGAATACGTAGGCATAAAGCGCGACGCTTTGCCGAGTCATTTTCAGTTTCTTTTTTAAGCCAGCCTTGATAGGTAGATAGATAAAACCAACCCGTCCAGTAAACACAACAAGCGTGGATCCCATCGAGTACGACGGACGTGAGGGGTGCTAATACCTCCCCCTTGCGTAACCGACTCCCGAATCTAGACAATGGTTGCAACGACCTTGTCTTACCCTTCTTCGTCAGGTTTTTCCGATCGTTTCCTTTCTCGTTCTGAGGGATAAATAACGAAAGGTGGCGACTCTTCTGTTGTGCCGGCACCTTATTTTCGCGCAAGCGACAAGTCCCTCTCTTATCATGGCTCAAAAATGTTTCTTTCATCTAACTGATGTAAGTGGCACACTGGTTGATCCTATATCCAAGTTAAGGTTCATGTCTTAGTATGTAAAGAATTCATAAAGGAAAAAGTGGCATTGCTTAAACACAATAAGTTCAAAGCTTTCTTCCCTTATGACATCACTCTCAAATGATTGTAGTTAATAGGTGAGATATCTCCCTTAAAGATGACAATTTTTCAAATCTTTCAAAAACCCTTTTTAGCTTCATCATCTTGGGCTTTAAACAAGATACAAAACTACCTTTTTCCTCCCATAGATTAGGAGGAACTATGAACGCTCTGATTTATCAATTTCCTTTTTGGGAATACATAGGCATAAGATTGCAAGATCTTAACGATCACCCTAATGAAAAACCCTTAGGTCTAGGTACCTTCCAGAAATAATAGAAAACCATAGAATGAAGAAGATAATGTTATGGTTGTATTTTCATTGCTAGTTTACAAGAAACATGAAGGTGGTAAGGTTTGCGTGTGACAGGGAGGAGATTCAAGGGATTTTTTTAAGACGAGGAGGGTGTGAAAGTAGTGAATGTTATGGTGTAGGTTGGTGGCTGAAAACAGGAAGTGAGAATGTGATGGTTATGTGAGTTATAGGAAATGATGGATGACGTTGAAAGGAAGGTGAGATAAAGTTGTATTGGAGAGGTTTAGTTTACATGTGTGTTTGAATATGTAAGTAGCGTCGTTGTGCACGAATAGAGGCAAGCAGGGCTTTGAGGTTGAAGAATATGATCAAGTTGGTGAAATGAGAGGTTTGTTGTTGTTTACCAAATTTCACAGTAAACAACACGTTCGACTGTTGTTTACTGTGAAATTTGGTAAACAACCTCTGGTCTATCAATTTTGGGTAAAATTGAGTAACTTGCAGGATCGACCATACAAATCCTAGGACATGTGCTAAGTTTAAAATAAAATCTAAATTGAACTCCACGTTCGACTGTAAAACTTTGTAAAGCAAAAACAACTTGGAAATTAGCAAGGCTGTAAAATAAAGAGTGCAATTCTTAAAGCGTCAAAAGTAAAAGGCAAGATGTAAAAGACTTCGAAAGTAAAGGCATGAATGTAAAATACTTTGAAAATAAAGGCGAGAATGTAAAAGTGTAAGTCGTCGAAAGCAAAAGCAATAACGTAAAAGTGAAGGAAAGTAACATTCGAAAGTAATTAAAAAGACTTTGAAAATAACAAGTTTAAGGGAAAGCGCAGAAGGTTAAATGGCAAGTTAACATAAAGTGCAGAAAGTTAAATAGCATGAAGTACAGATGAAAAATACAGTTTCAAGGAAGGACATGAAAGATAAAGGTTAAAAGCGAACATGCAAGATAAAATGATAAAGGTACATAAATTGCATTGATGAAAAGAAATGGTGTTGTATCACATACTTCTCTCTAACTCGTTTCTCTATACGCAGGTACTTTGAGTGATTTGGAGTAACTTGTACAAGACAAATGAACACCCTTATTTTATGCCCTATTTATAATGCTAGAGAATAACTACTAAGTGATGGTTGTTGTTTCAAACTTGTCTTTTGGCGCTTTTCTTGACTTCAACCATTCCCACTTCGCCAACTGCTCTTTTGAAATTCAAATGTCAGGACTTTCCCTCTAGCCTTAGTGGTGACTGTAGCGCGCTTCTTTCATCCCCCTCGTGGTCGAAGAACTATCCAACACTTAGCAAATTTTCATAAGTTTTCACATCCTCTCTTCGACTCAAGTTTACCAAAAACTGGGTTGAAGCCTTCTTATGCTTGAACACACCTGTTTTTGACTTGAGATGACTCTTGATTTTACTGGCGTCGAAAATGAGAGCTAACAAATTTCCCCCAAGAAATGCCCTTTTACGAACTTTGGTAGAAAGGTCATTTTTCATATTCGTTTTGACGCATATGCCTATGAAATTGCATGGCCTTGACTGACCAACCCACTACTTATTTAGTGGCTAATTGTTCAATTTCTTTAAGCCACACTTATGACGTCACACCATCATGACAAATCCTTAAACGTATCTTCAGCCATATTCATCATCACTTTTCCTTGAAAACATATTTTTTGCAGTCTGACCATAACTGCTAACACTCATCACTTATCCAGAGAAAGACATGTGTCCCACTACCCGATTAACTTCAACGATGGATTCAAAGCTTTTATGATTCCCAAATGCCTATAAATACTCCTTTTCACCATTTTGTAAACTTTTTACACTCTCAGAATCTTAAGCACCTTGTCTCTCTTCCTCCAATTCTCTTTGCAAGACCTAGAAAGCACCATTTCCTTTTACTTCTTTTAATAATGGCATCTTCCCAAGCAAATCTTCAAGAGAAGAAACCCAAAAAGGCATAGTCACTCAATTTAAGCAATCCATTCCACCATTTGCAAACGTTCCTAGTCCCCAACTAGTGGATAATCGCCAATGCATGCCAGAACTCACAACTGAAGCGACACGAAGCATCTACAAATCTCAAGTAATGATTCCTTTGGTTTATAATAAACCATATGCACTTTATGGTCCTCTAGTTGATGTTGGAATTTCTGACGAAAAACTGGGTGAGTTTCTTCCTTCATACCAGAGATCAAGGCCGTTAGGGCAAAAAAGTTTCCCTAGACTTACCAACACTGCTGTGGAAGACCTCCCCCTGCCTAAGATCAACCTTAGGTATCTCACCAAATGTACTAGGCTGGTGAGAGCCATCAGTCCCCTTAAGGACTTTGACCTTTGGATGATGAAACTGGAAAAAGTTAAGACTGAGCACTGAAAATCTATAGGGATCTATGATCTCCTTATGCTGTCGAAGACCAACATCCCATTTGCTTAAACTTTCTGGCAGCGTCTTTGTACTTCTGGGATAGTACTCACTATACCTTCCATTTGCCATGTGGAATGGTTACACCGACACTCTTTGACATATCTGCCATCACAGGGCTTCGCCCAGATGGCATCCTTTATAATCCTGACGTGGACGCTGAAGATACCGTAAACATCTCAAGCTCCAAACTCACCTACACCCTCTTTATCAAACACAACTTCAACCAAAACCATGAAGACGTCTCTAACAAAGAGCTTATTGCGTTTCTCACTGTATGGTAGTCAAGATACGTTTTCTGCACCAAATCTTATCAAGTAGCCAAGAAGTACTTACCCCTTGCTAACCAACTCCATAACAATAGAGGGGTCTGCTTAAGTGAACTCATTTTGGCGAACCTCTATGAATCCATCAGTGAAGGAGCTTCTCGATTAAAACATGTGGAGGCTCACAGTTTTGTACACTTGAGTGGTCCTTTTTGGCAGCTTCAATTGTGGCTTAATGCAACTTTTGAAGCTAGCCTTCCTAGAAAAGGGACAGTTGATGAAGCTTCTGCTGAGATAAGAGGAAGGAGCATCGAAGGGACCCGTCTGGTCAAGCTGACTCCTAACAATAATGGCGAAACCCTTATAGGGGCCTTCATCAGTTATATTATGATGTTTGCTAAACGCCATGAGTTCACTCCAAGCATGGCACCCTTTGCTGAAAGAAGATATGGCCCTGTGTGGTTTAAAAGGCCATTTCCCAATCCTTACAAATGCTTGACCATGAGTTTGTTGCTATTTGGGAAGCCTTTTTAATTCCCCGGTTTATTGTCAACAAATTAAACCTAGGGAGAGGTCTGGCAGCGTTGATTGCCTACCAACCAAACCTCGTCTCTCGACAGTTTCGGTTGGCCCGGAGCTTTCCCAAATGTTATATGAAAAGAAAAGCCAAGTTATTCTACACACTACCATCTTCGGCGAAGAAGGGGTTGCCACCACATTCGACGATTGAAGTGATAAGAAAGGAGTCATTTCTCTTGTGTTTTTTGAGCCTTCTTTCTTATGCACTCCCTCATTCCACCACTGCTGGTTGAAGCATTATAATGAACATTTTCTTGATGTGGCTACCTTTTCTTCATTGCTTGACCAAGCTTTTCTTGATGTGCAGGACAAGACAAAGAAGAGTAAGTTTACTCATATCCAAGAAATCCAAGCTTTCCAAAAATACTTTGAAACTGTCTATCGACTAGATGATATTGGTCAAACCATTCATGAGGTTGTTGTCACTTTAAAGAGAATATTTCTGCAAAAATTGGATCAACTAAAAATCCCTTCAAACGTTCCTCGTGAGAAACGTTATGAGGTAGCTTTTGAAAATTTTCCTCCAAAGTTACCTCGCCTGCCTAAAGCTGATTCTGGAGTGGCACTTGCCCCTCCATTTCCAGATTGGTTTGTTTATGGTGAGGATCTAAAAATCCTTCGATAGCAGTCTCAGCCAAAAGCTCGACGAGTGGTTCCGACTAAGCATACACTAGACAGTTTCAAAGGACACCTTCATATAGGGATTCGGGATGTTCGTGTCGAATCTAAAATATATGAAGGTTTAAAGCCCCATATTTATGGTCTTGTAACCAACCATTCAATTATTAACTGGTAATCATCTTCTATCTTCCAGCTGTGCCTAGGAAAACCCCTTCCACCAGGGCTGCTACTTCACAGAGTGGCAAAGAACAAGAAGGCAAACAAGTATATCTCACATCCATTGCATATGTTCTTATTATGTGACTTTTTCCTCACATTTGTACTGCCTTTTTCTCTTTCTTAGACTGGTTGAAAACCTCCAACGCCTTCCAAGAAAGGCAAGAAGGATGCTCCAATTGTCGTTGAGTCATATGTTGATGAGTCTCCTGAGGAGATTCTCACAAAAAAGAGACGAAAACCTGTGAAGGAATTTGGACTTGCTGGCCCACCTCCCTCAAAGGTGGCCAAAATTCTCGAAAAGACGCCCACTACAAGTGGTGTCGAAAGACAACCTTGCATGGTGGTCTCGAAAATAACTTCTGGTGACCATGGGAGTGGAAACTCAAGTCCTGCTGCTGCATTTGCTCAGGTATGCACACCACCTTTTCACTATGTTTACATCTTTCACCCAACTTTCTTAACCTCATCTTCTTCACTTGTGTTGTCAGGCTGATACACTTATTCCCAACCCTCCACAAGCTTCAGGCAGTTTCGCCACCACACTCCTCAATAGCCAAGGTGAGCCAACTTATCATCCCTCTTCTGATATTTGCTCTGGTTTGAGTGAGGTTAATCAACATGTTCCTCCTTGTTGCACCCTAAAATTTGACCAACCGGGTCCCGTATCTGGTTGATGTTTCAACGCATTTCTGCATTCGCACTCGCATATCGCATACAGTGCATTTTTTCAGTTGTATTGATTTTATCGGGATCACAGCCCTCGTCTCGCGTTTCAGGTGTTTTTTTAACCAGTTCAGATAGGTGGAATCGTATTTTTGGGAAGTCGTGCTCTTCTCGGTGTTTTCAGCTTGCGCTGTTATTTTTAGGGATATTTCGGTGTCCATTGAGTTTTACCGGCTATTTTGTTACGCTCTCGCAGTGTTATTTGTGGTTTTGTACTATTTTTGTTCCCTCTGGAATTATTAGGATTTTATTAGATATTATTAGCATTTTCTAGAATTTAAGTAGATTCTTTTAATATTTTTAATAGGTTTTTAGACATTATTTTTTTAATAGATAATATAGAATATAATAGTTTTTTTTAGATATAGATTTTAATAGATTTAATAAATTTTATTTTTTAATGTAGAAGTTAATAGCTTTTTAGATATTAAATAGGATTTTAATAGATAGTTTAATAGAATATTTTTTAATAGGTATTTTTGCTTTAATAGAAATTAATAGTTGTCATCTATTTTTGTTTAGATATTATTAGAGTTTTTCTATTTTTATTAGTTTAGAGATTAGTGGAATTATTAGAGATCATTAGAGTTTTATTAGTATAAAGGTTTTTTCATTAGTTTAGTGATTAATATAGATTTTTAGGTTAGTCCTCTTTTTAGATTCAATTAGGATTAGTTAGATTAATTAGATTTTAATCATTTAATTAGATTTTAATTGAGGTTATTAATTAGATTAGATTTAATTACCGTTTTAGTTTTCAGTTTAGCTTAATGGTAGTTTTAAGTCTTTAATCAGTTTTTTAATGGAGTTTAATTCAGGTTTAAGCATTTCATTTAATTCAGTCCATAGTCTCATTTTCGTGGGCCTAGTGTGGTGTTGGAGGCCCAGTTCGCAAGGTCCAGAAAAATCAATTGCCATATAAAAGTCTGCACTACGTGTTACACCCGGGGGGGGGGGGGGGGGGGCACATCACGTTTTTCCACTTCACACTCAGAGGACACGCGTAATCCACTTTCTCCTAACCCCACCACGTGGCCTTCATGCATACAACTCCACAGCCACGTATCCACCTTGCCGTTTCCCTCTCGCCGGCCATGCAAACGCCGGAATCTCTCGCCGGCAAAATCAAAATCCCATCACGCGGCCAAACTCATGCCAGAAACCCGCCGGAAACATCAAACCGTCACCGGTAACAGTCACCGGATAACTCAAACTCCACCAGAAAATTCATACGATCCTCATCATTTTTCCAGTTTCTTTTCGTGTTCATCATCTCAGTCTATCAATTTCCAGGAAACGATCCGCAATCTTCATCTGTTTGTTCATGATTTTTTATCACAGATCCATCGTGTTCTTCAAGGTTCGTAACAACCTTCATCATGTTCATGATGATCTTCAACCGTCTTCCCCTAGGTTTTCGTCAACTCGTTCAAAGATCCACGGATCCTCAGCGAACCTTCAAAGACCTTCATCACGGTGTTCATCTTGATTTCCCAGTCTTCATCATGTGTTCATCAGGAAGCTCCAGATTCATTGTTGTTCATCCATGTCGTCCTTCAACTTTCTCAGCGATTCATCAACTCCAAGAAACTTCTTCACCATCTTCGTCAAGATCCAAGAAGAATCATCAACAGAAGACCTCAAGAATACTCATCCACGATCAAGATTCTCCAGAACTTCTTCAAGATCCATCAGCTTCCAGAATCTTCCAAGATCCATTCACGTCTTCAACAACAACTTCCCTCAAGAACCTTCATGACTCCTCCAGAGATTCACCAATCTTCAACAAGATCTTCAAACTTCCGTAAACTCGTAAGAGGCTCAACGATCCAGCTTCAACCAGCATCCAAATTCAAAGATCTTCAACGGCAACTGGCCTTCGTCTTCAAACTCCTTCAGTTTCAGATGAGGAGCCTTGCTTGGGGTCGGTGAAGCAGGGATTTGAGAGAGGGCGGAGGAAGAAGAAGCAGAAGAGGGAGTTTTGTTTGGGTCAGAGAAAGATGAGGGTGAGAACCAGGCGACGGCGCAAGGAGAGGGAGAAGAGAAGAAAGGACCTAGGGTTTTTTTCTCAGAGTTTGATTGGGAGAATGGAAGGGAGAGTGAAGGGTAGGCCATTGGGACCGTGGGCTTTTGGGCCCGAATGCACTTCTGATTCACACCCCCCAATCCCTGGCTACACCCCCTCCGTTTTTTCTTTGTTGAAGGATTTTGGGCCTGAGCCCAACGTTTTTCTGGATGGACCACCCTCCTTTTTTTTTCTTTACCCCCCTCCCCGTTTTAGTTCCATTTGGGCTGGGCCCACTTCTTTTATCTTTGTGCATTATTTCTGCTGTATACCCCTGGCTGGACCTGCACCCCCTTGTTTTTCCTTTTTTTGTTTTTTATTATTTTCTTTATTTTCATTTGTGTAGATTTTATATGGAAAAAAAATAATAAAAAGAATATTGAAAAAGAGGAAAAGAAAAAGAGTGGAAAAAAATATATTTGAAAAAGAATATTGAAAAAGGGAAAAGAACATAAAAAAAAAATAGTGAAAAGAATATGTGAAAAAATAGTGAAATATGAAGATGGAAAAAACAGAGAAAAACGATATAAAAATATTAGTATATTTTTCTATTTTCTTTTAGAGTATATTTTTCTTCATGGAGTTTATTTTAGGGATAGTTTTAAATGTCCATCTGTTAGGGGACGTTTTACACCTTTTAGAGGTAGGTTTAGGAGTCCACTTGTTAGGGGACTATTTTCCACTTGATTTCCCATTATAGATGGATAGGATAGTTTCTAGGAGTTTATTTCCCGCATTCAATCATTGTAACCATTTTTCAGAATGTTAATAAAACGAGATTTGAGTTGTGGTCCCGAAAGTGGCCGAACTACAGCTGCTCTGATTTCTCGTACCAGACGAGAATATGTAGGCATAGGATGCGATATCCTAGAGAGCACACTAACAACTAACCTTTTGTTCTCTCGCTGCTGTGCGATCGAGACTTTCCCGCTGACGACTGATGTTATCCCTTTCTCTTGCCCGAGTGCATTTGAGACTAGACCGTAGTTCTAGGTTCCCATAGGTTCCCGTACCTCTCCAATCCAGTTTAATATCTCACTCCTGTGTGAGAACACCCAGTCTAGCCGTAGTTAGCCTGAACTACGAAAGCTCTGATCTTCCATGCTGTGTGGAAGTACGTAGGCACAAGACGCGAGGTCTTGGCGAGCCAATTCCCTGTAGTTTCCCGAACTACGTTGACTCTGACTTTCTCTCTTGAGAATACGTAGGCATAGAGCGCGATGCTCTATCGAGTCAATTCCCTTCCGTTTAGATTTAGCAGCCGTAGATAGATTGTTTTTGCATCCTTTAGACAAACCAAGCAAGCGTGGATCCCGTCGAGTACGACGGACGTGAGGGGTGCTAATACCTTCCTCTTGCGTAACCGACTCCCGAATCCAGGTTTTGGTTGCGACGACCATACCTTTCCCGTTTTTTTGCGAGGTTTACTTCGAGCGTTTCCTTTCCCTCCGTTGGGATAAATAATGCACGGTGGCGACTCTTCTGTCAGCCGGCGCCGATTTTCGCAGTAGCGACAGCTGGCGACTCTGCTGGGGATCCAACGTCCCCTGGCTGCTGGGGAATGCGATAGTTCCCCATGCACGTGGGATCCAACGTCCCCTAAGAGAGTCAATCCTAGCGTTTGTTTGCTTATCTTTTGGGTGTTTATTTTTTCATCGCTATCATCTTCTACTGTTGTGCTGGGGATGGTGATGCTTTGAGTGATAAGTCGGACTTGGGCTGCTTGAGTATGCATTTAGACATAGTTGTGGAGAGTAGTAGACGAACCTGTTTGCTGAGCAGACACCGTTCCCTACGAAATCTGCACTCAGACGAGGTTCTCTCCGAGGTGCTTCTTTCCGATCCTGAGGATCTGAGGGGAGTCCAGACGTGAGGATTGTCGACTCTGGGGACCGATCAATTGGAAGTCAGCTAAGTGAGGCCTCTTCATGAGATGATGGTGCCACTCCTTCTGGGAATCGTATCGTCGCTTATGAAATTATGTGACGCTGATGACCGCATAGGATGCCGTACCTTAGGTCCATACCTGTGAGTGGGAGGGTTTTTGCAGGAAACTTAACCTCCAGACGACCCGGTTTTTTGGTTTTCGCTTCAGAGTGATCATCTCCGTCAGCAGTACAACAGTATTCAGAGCGCGTTGTGGGAGCTGTGATCCCGTGTTTGTTGCTGCATTGCATTTGCATAAGCATCTTTGCATCATATTGCATAGCATTTCTCTAGCTGGCCAGAGCTCTTATCCAGCCTTTGTTTTGATTCAGAGGGTGATTCTCGGGGGAATTGTTCGAGGCAAGTGTGGATTGTTAGAAGACGACCAAGGGGTTGAAACGGATCAAGCGGAATCAAGCAGTGCCGTCAGTTGAAAGTTGTTGATAGTCATGTCAGGAAACGACTTCCAGATTGATGATGCCTTGTCAGGGTTTACTATGACGTCCAATCCTTTGTATGATTCCACGTCTGACGAAGGCTTTCCGCAAGTGAATAACCTTACTACAGCTCAACTTGTGCAGACTTCTGTTAGAGGCCAAAATCTGCACCAACAGTTTGCCATCCCAAGTGAATGTTCTTCTTCTGATGCCGCGAATTATCAGAATGTTATGCCTGCTGGTTTGATCTCCCGAAGAGAAATTCCGATAGTGAGGACTAATAATCCATTAGCTCTTGTGCAAGCTAAGAGGTTGCACGCACTGGAGGAACAAGTCAAAGCCCTAGAAGTTAAGAACGATGTTGGTCTCAATGCTTCAGATATGTGCTTGGTTTCTGACCTGGTGTTACCTCCTAAATTCAGAGTGCCGAAGTTTGAAAAGTATAAAGGAGATAGTTGCCTGAGGCTACATTTGGTGATGTTCTGCAGAAAGATGGCTTCATTTGTGCAAAACGACAAGTTGATGATTTACTGTTTTCAGGACAGTTTGATTGGGGCATCTCTACGTTGGTATATGCAATTAGAGAAGGATCAGATTCGATCATGGGTGGATTTAGCCAGAGCTTTCCTGAAGCGGTATGATTACAATATGGACATAGCTCCCATTCGCATGGAGTTGCAATCTTTGTCTATGGGGATCAATGAACCTTTCAAAAAGTATGCTCGGAGATGGAGGGATTTTGCTTCCAGAGTGGAACCACCGATCCCTGACCGAGAGTTAGCAGGCATGTTCGTAGACTCCTTGCAAAGCCCGTACTTTGAGAGATTGCTTGGGATTTCGCTGAACTTCTCTGAATTAGTGGGAGTGGGAGAACGTATTGAGAATGCTATAAAGATTGGAAAAATTCAGGTTGTCTCAAGCGGTCAGGCTAGTGAAACTGAATCTCTTCATGACTATCAGAATGAAGAAGGAGTTGTGATCAATGCAGTCATGCCAGATGTTGGGTATCCTCGAGATGAATCAGTGAAATCTGTTGGATCAGTAACTCCTGTGCCTTGTTATGCTGGACAGACAACTGCGCCTAGAGCACCATATCAGGAGTCTTATGTCGCTTCCCTTGCAAATCAGCGAACTCGTGGTCGAGGTTATCAGAATCAGCGTCAGAATCAGAATCGACCTCGTAGTAATTTGGAACGAAGGAATGCTCCTTCTCATCCAGTTCCTGTGCCGTACAGTCAGCTTTTGCCACAGTTGGTCCAGAGTTCTTTGGTGGAACCTAAAGCTCTTAAGCCAGTTCCAGAACCTTACCCTCCTGGGTATAATCCCCATGTTCAGTGTGGTTATCATGGCGGATCACCGGGGCATTCAACTGAAGATTGTAAAGCGTTTCAGGCGAAGGTACAGTAGTTGATCGACCAGGATTGCATTTCCTTTCGAGAAGGATTTATGTTTGTTCATACCAAATGCTCAGCTGTCTAAGCTCGTAGACTCGGAAAGTATTCCCCAACAAAAGCCAGTGGTCCAGGCAGGCAGGCGCCCTCAGCATTGGCAGTCCTCAGACTTTATATCATTTGCATTTGTAGTTTCTTTTCTGTTAGTTACTACCTGCTTTTAAACATTGTATGTTTCGAATGGTAATACTAATAAAGTGAATATGCATTTTTCTGAATTAATCATGTCGCTGTCGCTCCTTTACTGCATTGCACTGACACTTGCATTTTATTCGCTCCACTTTATCACGGTGACTAGCAAAGATTGGAGGGAGGATGACGAAACTAAACTCATAACCGATGATCGTATGCTTTCAGATAAAACCTTGCCGATGACGTACAAGGCATTGTTTCAAATCCCCCAAACACTGGAGATATAAGGAGTTAGTCCCTTGTTAACCACTTCGAGCCAAGAAGTAGAAGTTTTTTCGGACTTTTAAACCCTCACATCTTAACCCGGGGCAGGGTAGTTGTCAGTTAGCTTGACCGAGCATTCAAGTCTTACAGAGGAGTGTTGTCTTTCGAGGACCAATTACAGTTATACCTTTCAAGAGGTCGTACCTCGTCAACCACAGTGGTTAAACCTCACCAATCAGGAGTGAGACAGTTACAATCCTTTCGGAGCAATCAAGACAACCAGTGTCACACGACTTTGTTCCAAAAGAAAGAAAAAGAAAGCTCGCTACGTAAAAAGAAAGAAAAAGCTGGAAAGCTAATACTTAGGCAAAAATCAGGGCATCCCGCTGGACTTCAAAAGAAATCGAAAAAATCGAAAAGAACTCAAAAGGAGTCAGTCCAGGCAAAAATTAGAAAATCAAAAGAACGAAAAAGAAAGGATATCAATAGAAATTTTTTCCCCAGTAGAGTCACAAAGTCGTGTACACAGACACCGAAAGCGAAGAAGGAGTAACTATCACTCCGGAAAAGCCCTGTGAGTTCCTTAATTGTGGTTCTTACCATTCAACATACCTCTCGAAAAGGCGAGCGCTTGTGCCAGGTTAACTGAACCTTAGGATCGGAGATCATCACGTAGAAAGGGTGGGTACAAATCAAAATTTGAGCCAAATATCCTTTGTTTCACGAACCGTGAACCCGACCACGATACAACCCTTAAAAGACCTAATTGAGGTAGGGTTTATTCTGAAAGCGCATTACGATAAGGTTGAGTAACCTGACTCCTTCATGACTTGCTAGTCACATCCTTGTTGTGTTTTTCACTGACCACGTAAGCACTACGTTTAAACTTTGGTTCATTCGTCACTCACAATTATGACATGTAAATGAGTGACAGCACAAAAATTTTCAAAATCTGCATAAACACTGCATTAAGATTACCATTCGTGAATAGACAATTTTAATTGCAGGTTAGTAGTTGGCATGAAAGAAATTCCAACAGGGAATCGTCAAGCAGGACTGAGTAATTCAGCAGTCTGAACCAGGATGGTGTATGTTGTGAAACCCAGTGAATCAGGGTCATTGACTTCCAGTGAGGTCAGAATCAGTTAGTCTGAGGACAAGCCCCGAAGCTTCAGTTGATCAGGGGCAGTACGCTTGAGAAGCAGTTGATTAGAAGTGAGTTTTCTCGAGAGCCAATCAGGGGCAATTATACAGAACGTGGAGATTTGAAAGCAGATACTTCAGGTGGATAATCAGATCAGGTTAAGTCGCTAGAACGCTCATTCAGGGGCAAGTCACCGCAGAGAGTGTTGAGACCAACTGGGTTGATAGGGGATTAATGGAGGTTGAATTCTTTTGTGGTATAGATACCGGGGCAAGTAATCTCGAGTTCGTCTCGTAGCAAGCTGTTCAGAGCAAGTATTCCCAGGAGTTAGATTGGGGCAAGTTGAGTGCACTGGGGCAAGTTATTCAAGCCAACCTGTTTATCCCCATCCAGAGTTGAGTATCGGGGAATCATGTCATTACCCTTATCAAAAACCTGAACCTTTCAAATAAGAAGAGCCTCACTGTCGTTGGATCGTTATCCTACAGTTTAAACCTGTTACGTGTCAGTAACCAGTCGTTTCCAAAGCCCAGTTCTCGCCTGGCAAACCGGTAACCAGTTCCCGTCTGGTGTAGTTTATTATAAGCATCAGTTCCCGTCTGGTGTAGTTTATTGTAAGCATCAGTTCCCGTCTGGTGTAGTTTATTGTAAGCATCAGTTCCCGTCTGGTGTAGTTTATTGTAACCAGTTCTCGTCTGGTCACCGTTTCTTCAAGTGTTGTATCAGTTCTCGTCTGGTACATGTCATCGCGTAATCAGTTCTCGTCTAGTCATCGTGTGTTTTAACCTATGTGTTATACCAGTTCTCGTCTGGTACATGTCAGCTTTCAACCAGTTCTCGTCTGGTTGTCTATGTCTCAGCCTGTTATCCAGTCAGCCCCGTCTGATGTCCAAACCAAATCAATTCTCGTCCTATAACCTATTTTGCTATCAGTTCTCGCCTGGTAGTCTGCCTCTGAATGCTAGTTCTCGTCTAGTATTTTCCATATCTTCCACTGTGTACATAATCCATGTTTATCCTAAACCAGAAAAACAAAAACCTAAAGGTATCTGACACAGTAGTTCCCAATGACTCGCATGTTGTCATGTTCCCCGATACGAAGCTCGACGGATACCAGTGCTCCGATTAATGTTTGAATTCCTTGTGGATGTTGTTAAATCAGAATTGCTACTCTTCAGCAGATGAAAGTTGCGTATTATCGGAAGAATTGAGATTGTAGTGTTATCCCGCATCAGAGTAGGATCAGGAGTATCCCCAGCAGATTAAGATTGATATCCTTGATAGTAGGGGCATTTCCAGCAGCGTGCTGCGCGCAATCAACCCCAGTTTGGGTCAATCCCCAGAGCACAATCAGTTGCCAATGGTTTGAAGAGAGCATCCCCAAGCAGGGTTGTTTTTTCTTTCTCCCCAAGCAGGGCTGTCTTTCCATTTCTCAAGCAGGATGGTTATCCCCAGCGGATTTGGTTTCCCTTTTCCAGCATTTATGTTGCTGAGATGATGCGGTGATATCAGGTTACCTTCAGTGGAGTTGACGTTGCCTTCGGCATTTATTTTGCCAAGCGGTTTGCAGACCTGGTGTTCTCTGGCAGCTCGAGCCTGCATTTACATTTGCATATATCGTCATAGCATTTATACAAACATATAGCATTTCCATGCCGTATGGGGCGTCGCATTTTCAAAACAGAACGCATAGCATTTCCGTGCCGTATGGGACATTGCATCATTCTCAGACATATGCATTTCGAAACATGGACCAGGTTGGTTACCTCATGGCTTTCGAATTTGTTCACCTGCAGAGTTGTGTGGTTAAGCTTCTCTTCTCCCTTAGCGGAGTGATTCTTCACATTTGGTTGTTACGTCGGCACCGGGAAAAAAAGATTGACATATATCAGATTTCTGAAGCTGCCTCCTGTTGACAGAATGGGTGCCGAGCAGTCGATTCAGAAGTTCCCCAGGAGAATTGTCCTCAAGTTCGCCGTGAACTGTGAGATGACAGGATTTGATCCCATAAGTAAGATGGGAATCAAGTTGTTTGCTTTCCGAAGCATTATTCCAATACTTGTGGCTTCACACAAGTGATTGATGTTAAACATAAAGGAGAGAAATTTTTATCAGATAATTGACCAGTCGTTGCCGTGACACCCAAACTTCAGTCCATTGGAGGCTATTCTTCAAGCAGTTTTGCAGTATATTCCCACGGTTGGCAAATTTCAGGGTTTCATTGGTATTCAACCGTCATCTACCTTTGAATGTTTGAAGGCTGAGCGCTCTTCAACCATTCAGGTCCAAGCCGCTTGAATAGGGGCAGCTGTTGCACCCTAAAATTTGACCAACCGGGTCCCGTATCTGGTTGATGTTTCAACGCATTTCTGCATTCGCATTCGCATATCGCATACAGTGCATTTTTTCAGTTGTATTGATTTTATCGAGATCACAACCCTCGTCTCGCGTTTCAGGTGTTTTTTTTAACCAGTTCAGATAGGTGGAATCGTATTTTTGGGAAGTCGTGCTCTTCTCGGTGTTTTCAGCTCGCGCTGTTATTTTTAGGGATATTTCGGTGTCCATTGAGTTTTACCGGCTATTTTGTTACGCTCTCGCAGTGTTATTTGTGGTTTTGTACTATTTTTGTTCCCTCTGGAATTATTAGGATTTTATTAGATATTATTAGCATTTTCTAGAATTTAATTAGATTCTTTTAATATTTTTAATAGGTTTTTAGACATTATTTTTTTAATAGATAATATAGAATATAATAATTTTTTTTTAGATATAGATTTTAATAGATTTAATAGATTTTATTTTTAATGTAGAAGTTAATAGCTTTTTAGATATTAAATAGGATTTTAATAGATAGTTTAATAGAATATTTTTTAATAGGTATTTTGGCTTTAATAGAAATTAATAGTTGTCATCTATTTTTGTTTAGATATTATTAAAGTTTTTCTATTTTTATTAGTTTAGAGATTAGTGGAATTATTAGAGATCATTAGAGTTTTATTAGTATAAAGGTTTTTTCATTAGTTTAGTGATTAATATAGATTTTTAGGTTAGTCCTCTTTTTAGATTCAATTAGGATTAGTTAGATTAATTAGATTTTAATCATTTAATTAGATTTTAATTGAGGGTATTAATTAGATTAGATTTAATTACCGTTTTTGTTTTCAGTTTAGCTTAATGGTAGTTTTAAGTCTTTAATCAGTTTTTTAATGGAGTTTAATTCAGGTTTAAGCATTTCATTTAATTCAGTCCATAGTCTCATTTTCGTGGGCCCAGTGTGGTGTTGGAGGCCCAGTTCGCAAGGTCCAGAAAAATCAATTGCCATATAAAAGTCTGCACCACGTGTTACACCCGGGGGGGGGGGGCACATCACGTTTTTCCACTTCACACTCAGAGGACACGCGTAATCCACTTTCTCCTAACCCCACCACGTGGCCTTCATGCATACAACTCCACAGCCACGTATCCACCTCGTCGTTTCCCTCCCGCCGGCCATGCAAACGCCGGAATCTCTCGCCGGCAAAATCAAAATCCCATCACGCAGCTAAACTCTTGCCAGAAACCCGCCGGAAACATCAAACCGTCACCGGATAACTCAAACTCCACCGGAAAATTCATACGATCCTCATCATTTTTCCAGTTTCTTTTCGTGTTCATCATCTCAGTCTATCAATTTCCAGGAAACGATCCGCAACCTTCATCTGTTTGTTCATGATTTTTTATCACAGATCCATCGTGTTCTTCAAGGTTCGTAACAACCTTCATCATGTTCATGATGATCTTCAACCGTCTTCCCCTAGGTTTTCGTCAACTCGTTCAAAGATCCACGGATCCTCAGCGAACCTTCAAAGACCTTCATCACGGTGTTCATCTTGATTTCCCAGTCTTCATCATGTGTTCATCAGGAAGCTCCAGATTCATTGTTGTTCATCCATGTCGTCCTTCAACCTTCTCAGCGATTCATCAACTCCAAGAAACTTCTTCACCATCTTCGTCAAGATCCCTGAAGAATCATCAACAGAAGACCTCAAGAATACTCATCCACGATCAAGATTCTCCAGAACTTCTTCAAGATCCATCAGCTTCCAGAATCTTCCAAGATCCATTCACGTCTTCAACAACAACTTCCCTCAAGAACCTTCATGACTCCTCCAGAGATTCACCGATCTTCAACAAGATCTTCAAACTTCCGTAAACTCGTAAGAGGCTCAACGATCCAACTTCAGCCAGCATCCAGATTCAAGATCCAAGACTCTTTCGTCAAAGATCTTCAACGACAACTGGCCTTCGTCTTCAAACTCCTTCAGTTTCAGATGAGGAGCCTTGCTTGGGGTCGGTAAAGCAGGGATTTGAGAGAGGGCGGAGGAAGAAGAAGCAGAAGAGGGAGTTTTGTTTGGGTCAGAGAAAGATGAGGGTGAGAACCAGGCGACGGCGCAAGGAGAGGGAGAAGAGAAGAAAGGACCTAGGGTTTTTTTCTCAGAGTTTGATTGGGAGAATGGAAGGGAGAGTGAAGGGTAGGCCATTGGGACCATGGGCTTTTGGGCCTGAATGCACTTCTGATTCACACCCCCCAATCCCTGGCTACACCCCCCTCCGTTTTTTCTTTGTTGAAGGATTTTGGGCCTGAGCCCAACGTTTTTCTAGATGGACCACCCTCCTTTTTTTTCTTTACCCCCCTCCCCGTTTCAGTTCCATTTGGGCTGGGCCCACTTCTTTTATCTTTCTGCATTATTTCTGCTGTATACCCCTGGCTGGACCTGCACCCCCTTGTTTTTCCTTTTTTTGTTTTTTATTATTTTCTTTATTTTCATTTGTGTAGATTTTATATGGAAAAAAAATAATAAAAAGAATATAGAAAAAGAGGAAAAGAAAAAGAGTGGAAAAAAATATATTTGAAAAAGAATATTGAAAAAGGGAAAAGAACATAAAAAAAATAGTGAAAAGAATATGTGAAAAAATAGTGAAATATGAAGATGGAAAAAACAGAGAAAAACGATATAAAAATATTAGTATATTTTTCTATTTTCTTTTAGAGTATATTTTTCTTCATGGAGTTTATTTTAGGGATAGTTTTAAATGTCCATTTGTTAGGGACTTTTTACACCTTTTAGAGGTAGGTTTAGGAGTCCACTTGTTAGGGGACTATTTTCCACTTGATTTTCCATTATAGATGGATAGGATAATTTCTAGGAGTTTATTTCCCGCATTCAATCATTGTAACCATTTTTCAGAATGTTAATAAAACGAGATTTGAGCTGTGGTCCCGAAAGTGGCCGAACTACAGCTGCTCTGATTTCTCGTACCAGACGAGAATATGTAGGCATAGGATGCGATATCCTAGCGAGCACACTAACAACTAACCTTTTGTTCTCTCGCTGCTGCGCGATCGAGACTTTCCCGCTGACGACTGATGTTATCCCTTTCTCTTGCCCGAGTGCATTTGAGACTAGACCGTAGTTCTAGGTTCTCATAGGTTCCCGTACCTCTCCAAACCAGTTTAATATCTCACTCCTGTGTGAGAACACCCAGTCTAGCCGTAGTTAGCCTGAACTACGAAAGCTCTGATCTTCCATGCTGTGTGGAAGTACGTAGGCACAAGACGTGAGGTCTTGGCGAGCCAATTCCCTGTAGTTTCCCGAACTACGTTGACTCTGACTTTCTCTCTTGAGAATACGTAGGCATAGAGCGCGATGCTCTATCGAGTCAATTCCCTTCCGTTTAGATTTAGCAGCCGTATAAAGATTGTTTTTGCATCCTTTAGACAAACCAAGCAAGCGTGGATCCCGTCGAGTACGACGGACATGAGGGGTGCTAATACCTTCCCCTTGCGTAACCGACTCCCGAATCCAGGTTTTGATTGCGACGACCATACCTTTCCCGTTTTTTTGCGAGGTTTACTTCGAGCATTTCCTTTCCCTCCGTTGGGATAAATAACGCACGGTGGCGACTCTTCTGTCAGCCGGCGCCGATTTTCGCAGTAGCGACACTCCTGCTACAGAAAACATTCCTCCTCCTATTCAAACCACTACCCAACATGCTCAAACTGATGGTTCCAATTCTGGGGACGATGAATCTTCAAGTCCACCACCTCTTAATCAAACCAAAGCCATGGATACTGAATAATTGGTTGTTGAGAAGGAAAGTGGTCCTAAAGATCAACCACATATTGACAATCTTGGTCAAGCTATTCATGAATAAACAAGTGAACTACACCCTGAGCTAGCTAATACCAAGATAACAATCCATCAACCAATGATGGAGGTGATGCAGTTGGAAATGAGGAAGAAAAAGGAGACGAGGAAGAACAAGAGGAAGAGGAGGAGGAGGAAGAAGAAGAAGAAGAACAAGAAGGGCCTGAACTTCACCAAACTTCTTCGCCTGTGGTGGAGAAAACTTCAGCTCTCATTCTCACTCCTGAAGATCCACTGGCGATACTCAAGTGGTCGAACCCTCGGGAATATGCCAAACTGATCCTTGGGCAGAAGTATGGTTCTTCTTCTGGTTCTTTGACTCCTTCTGGTCATCCAGCGTCAGATGACTTTGTTAGTCCAATCCTCCAGACCATCAAGAAGAAGTTCTTCAGGGGAGACATCCACGACATCCTGGCTTCAAACCCAACTGCACGTCTCTTTCTAAAGGGCAACCTTCAGAAACTCGATCTTACAACTCTTAATCCATAAATTTCTAGTTTTCTGATTGACTTGATTGTTGTGGTGGACGAACTGTATGTAGAGATCAAACTGCTCCCATCCATCCAAAAGACCATCGTAGATACAGCAGCTCATGAGAGCGCGGCTTGGACTGGTGCACAAGAAGAAATAGCCTCCAACCAGAAGGACATTGAGGCCTGGAAGCAACAAATTAAGGAGCTACAAACCAAAATTTCCAACGCTGAAAAACACAAGCTTGAGTTACAACATTTCGACGACCCTGAAATGGCCATAGAGCTAAAGAGTGCCATAGACCTTATTGATGCAGCTCAGAGATTTGAAAGAGTACTTACAGCAGCTAGACTTGACAAATCTTTTTGTGAGGCTCACCTCAGGCATCATATGGAAACCTTTTCTCAGTTGAATTCGAAGCTTCCTTTCTAATGTCTTCAGGACCTCTGTTTGTAATGTTGTTTAATTATCATTTTGTTTCTTGGCCTTTTAAGGCCTTTTATGTAATGACAATCTTATGCTTTTAGAATATTAATTAATCATTTGCACTTCTCCCTTAACTCTTTTGACCCACAATTTTTTATGCCGAATATTATGGTGTATTTTATCTATGGCTTCAAATTTGAGTCAACTTTGCAATTAAGGCATTCTGCATCATTTTGGAAAACTTAAAATTTTCAGCTTTGCTTAATGCTCCAACGGCATAAGCTTCTTGATTTAAAAATAATATTTATAGCATAGCCCTCAGGCATACTCCCAAGACAAATCCACATGTCTCCACCGTTTGACTGACCAATCTAAACCCAGTTTCGCCTTTATAAAGTATCTTTCCTAAGCACCACGTCTTGCATTCATAGAAGCAAGCATGAGTAACTCTTTAGGAAAATCAACCATCAAGGAATAAGCTGGAGATGCAAAGAAGCCTGAGGCAACAAAGAAGGCTAAGGAAACACAGAAAGCTGAAGCCTCCACTGGAGTAACTTCTCGTGCCAAGAAGAACGAAACCCAGATGAAAATCCGCAAGAAAGGGCGTTCCAACACCAACGACTCTGATGATGAAGCTGATGCAGATTACATGGAGTTCCTTAAGTCCATTAATTAGAGAGATTATGAATAATCTTTGCTTGATCTATAGATTGTTGCATTGATTTTCCTTTACTTTGTATGCCATGTTAGCCCTGTTTGGCCTATTTTGGCTTTCATGCCTTTAAATAAAATTTATGCTTTTATATGAACCTCTTGCAAGATAGGCCTATATTTTTTCAAATATTTGCCATTTACTTTTAGGATCCTTTGATCTTTGTCTAACTCTTCAACCTGATAAGCCCCATTGGAGAATACTTGTATGACTTGAAATGGACCTTCCCGTTTAGGAGACCATTTGCCTAATGTTCTGTCTTTTTTATCCATAGGCAAAATCACTTTCCACACTAAATCCCCACGTGAAAAAGATTTAGACTTAACCCTTTTGTTGTAGGATTCTTCAACCCTTTTCTTTTGTCTTCTTAGTAACTCTAAAGCTTTAAGCCTTTCTTCATACAAATCCACTAATTCGTCCATCATCATTGCCCAATAAGATTCAGAAGGGTTCTCATGATGTCTTTGAATTCTTACAGATTGCAAACATATCTCAACAGGCAGTATTGCATCATGACCAAAGGTAAGTTCGACATGCCAAAAGTACCTGGTCTAATGTCTTATGCCAATTCCTAGGCTTCTTTCCCATATGCCTTTTAATCATTCCAATCACCACCTTGTTGGCAGCTACAACTTGCCCATTCGCCTGAGCATAATAAGGTGTAGAAGTCAAAAGTTTGAAACCTATTTCTTTAACAAATTCCTGCATCTTTCGACCAGTAAACACTGATCCTTGATCTGTGGTGATTGTTTCTGGAATGCCAAATCTGTAAACAATGTGATTTTGGATAAATTCAATAACATCTTCTTGACCTGCATTCGTCAATGGTATTGCTTCAATCCATTTGGTGAAGTAGTCAATACCCACCAAAATATATCTTTGTTTTTTGAAGATGTTGTTCGAATATCTTCTACTATATCCAAAGCCCATCCTCTGAAAGGCCATGGTTTCACTATGGAGTGCAGTTCACTTGCAGGGATATGTTGTATGCCAGCATGAATCTGACACTCTTGGCAAACCTTGGTGAACTCTATGCAATCTCTCAACATAGTAAGCCAATACATGCCCTGTCGAAACAACAACCATTTCATTTTATGGCCAACTTAGTGTGCTCCACAGGCCCCACTATGGACTGTCGAAAGAGCCAAATATGCCTCTGTTTCATTAAGGCACTTCAATAAGACTCCCTCAGGGGTCTTCTTAAACAATTCATTACCCATAAGTATATAACTTAAGGCTTGATACCTGACTTTTTGCTCCGTTGAAGTCGTTGGATTTTGCAGGCATTCGACTATAGGCTTTCTCCAGTCTTTCTCTGTTAGACCCTCTACAGAAAAAATTTCAAAATTTTCGCCATCCATGCAACCAAGCTTAGTTGTTTCTAAATATGATGGGCACAAACCAACAGCCACCACTTTCCCTCTTGCTTCTATTACTTCCTGAAGGTTTTCCTTCGACACTTTGTATCTAGAAGCAATTTGAGCTAAGTCATTAGCAACTTGATTTTCTATTCTAGGTATATGTTGGATGGCCACTACTTCAAATTTCCTTAATAGCCTATTTGCTATCACAAAGTACATAATGAGATTTTCTTTAACGCATTTATATTCCTTTTTGATTTATTTTACAATCAACTCTTAATCTCCCATTATTTCGACTCTAATTTCCCCTAGTTCTAACAAAATTTCAAGGTCAGCCATCAATGCTTCATATTCAGGCTCATTGTTAGAGCAAGGCCCTTCGACCCTATACTTAAATTTTGTTGGAATTTTTTCAGGAGAAATAATGAATATACCCACTCCTGTTCCATTTTTATGGCTTGATCCATCAAAGTATAACTTCCAGGATTTCAGTTTAACATAGTTTAAACTATTTTCGTTTATAGAATGGTCAACTATAAAGTCTGCCACTATTTGCCCTTTCACAGCCTTTAAAGGTTGATATGTTAAAGAATATTATGTTAGTCCTAATTCCCATTTGTCGATTCGACTATGCAAAATAGGTTTAGATAACATATGTTTTACCACATCAAAATGAGACGAAACATACACATCAACAAGCTTTATATATTACTTTAATTTAGTACAAGAGAAATACAAGCATAAACATAACTTTTCAATCATAATATACCTAGTTTTTGCATCATTTAAAACTATACTGAGATAATAAATGGCTCTTTCGACTCCATTTTCATCCTCTTGAGCCAACATGCTCCCTAAAGTTTTATCTGATGCAGCTATATACAATCTCATACTTTTATTTCTACAAGGTGGCGACATAATTGAAGGGTGACTTAGGTACTCCTTGAGCTTGTCGAAGGCTTCCTGTTGTAATTGCCCCCACTCAAAAACATCTTTGTTGAAACGAAGCAATGGTGGAAAAGCATGTGTTTTGCCACTCAGGTTGGATATAAACCTTCTTAGGAAGTTAATCTTGCCCAACAATGACTGCAACTCCTTTTTTATTGATGGCGCTCTCGCCTCCATTATGGCTTTGGTTTTATTTTGATTTATTTCGATCCTCTTTTTGTGGACCACAAAGCCTAGAAAGTCCCCTGCCTGCATACAAAAGCACATTTAAGAGGATTCATTTTAAGACCATATTTCCTCATCCTTAAAAAGGACCATCGAAGATGGTCAATATGACTCTTCCCAGAAATAGATTTTATAACAATATCATCAATGTAAATTTGCATGAAAGTATCTATAAAATCATGGAAGATTGAATTCATCGCCCTTTGATATGTGGAACCAGCGTTCTTAAGACCAAAAGGCATCACTATCCATTCATAGGTGCCTAAAGCCTCAGGACATCTAAAAGCAGTTTTAGGAACATCTTCCTTAGCAAAGAATATTTGGTTATAACTAGAATATCCATCTAACATGCTAAGATATTCATGTCCTGCTGCAGAATCTACTAACATTTCTGCTACTGGCATTGAATACTCGTTTTTTGGAGTTGCAAAATTTAAACCTCTAGAATCTATGCAAACTCTTAAAGAACCATTATTTTTTATAACAAGCACTATACTAGCCAACCATTCGACATACCTGGCAATACGAATCAATTTGCAATGAAGCAGTCTTTCGACCTCCTCTTTAATCTTTGAAAGTATCTCTGGTGCAAATCATCTTGGCTTTGCTTGAATGGTTTTTCCCCAGGTGTCATAGGCAACCTATGTTCAACCAACTCCCTGCTCAAACCAGGCATTTCATCATAATCCCAGGCGAAGCAGTCCTTGAATTCTTTCAACAACTGAACCACTTTAAACTTCAATTGGGGGTTTAAATTGGCACTGATGTAAGTAGGCCTTTTGATGGCCCCCTCATTGAGATCAATTTCTTCTAAAGGATCTTGTGCTAGCATTTTAACATTGTTTGCCAGTGGATCTTTCTCAAACCCCAAAGGCTCATCTTCATAAATGGCATCAAACCTCTGGTTTTACTCTCTAGTTTGGACCTTATTTGGAGGTTCTGGGTCGAAGTCCTTGCCAGGACCTTCTTGGTGAAATTTAGAAATGGCTTCGCCAGCCATGTGATCATTAGTAGCTTCTAAAGCCGCTCGTAATTTTGTTTCAGCCACATAAGCCGAAATTCTCTTCAATGCTTCAAATTCAGTCATGATCACTGAATTCACTTCCCCACCCTATGGGGTCTATTGGAGGAAAGCTTAAACATGGAAGCCTTCTCCAGGTGTCTCCTTGTCCCATCTAAAACCTTCGATAGGATACAAATACAACTAATAGAATGTGTCTTCGTCTGTTGTGAACTCAAAATCTGCTGGAGGACACGAAGCAATTTTCGCCAGGTGTTTACCAAACTGTCTCCCATCAACATGATTGATAGGGATTTTAAAGTATCCTTGATCAGCTTCAATGTTTTCCACTATACCATCTGACCTCCAAATGAAAATTCTCTGATGCATTGAAGAAGGCACAACACCTATGCCACGAATCCACTCTCTTCCTAGGAGCAGATTATAATTTGCTCTAGTTTCGACAACCATAAAAATTGTAGGCCTAGTGATAGTTCCCACAGTAAGATCAACTTGGATTACCCCTAAAGTGGAGCCAACTTTTCCTTCATAGTTCGACAGAACCATGTTGTGGGGCTTGGTATCAGTTTTAAACTTCCCAATCTTACTTAGTAGAAACCGTGGCATCAAATTCACAGTTGTGCCACAGTCCACCAATATTTTGTTAACAGACACATTCTCGACTTTTCCAGTAATGTAAAGATGCTTTAAATGACCCTTCGTAGCCTCTGTGGGGCGTTCAAAGAAGGCATCTTACTCCTCTACGCACCCATTGTTCATTATATAATAACACACAGGTTTGTGTGCAAGCATTTCCATCTTAGTATTATGATCTAAATCTTCAACTTCTGTAACCTGGCCAAACTCTTTGGGCATGACGGATACAACATTCACTATAATGTCAAGGGAAGCTACTGACTCACTGTCGAAGTTGTCAGTCATATTCTCATCATCTTTGACTTCTCTTTCTGGTTTGTACTTTTGAATAGCAAACAACTTCCACCTTATAGGCATTTTCTCAGCTATTCCCACTTGATTACCAACATTGGTAATCAACTCTCCTTGTCTTGGTACCTGAGCTTCCCTGATGGCCTTTCTCCTACGTTGTTCTCTTCGCCATTGTGACCTGGTTATAGGGTTCTTACCCTTGTAGTTTTGAGATGTGTATGCTGACTTATTAGTTGTATGGTTTTCCTTTCGATATTCAAACGAACAACCCCTTTCCATATTAAATTTCTGCCATTTCTTCTGTCCTCTCCCTTCGACAGGTTTTATCCAACTTCCTGTTGGTATGTTTCCAGCTGGTTTAAATGTGCTTGGCCTAGCTAGGGTTTTTACCCCTGTCAGGGATCTTCTGGGATCAAAACTTCTTGGGCCTTGATTCATTTTCTGCCCCCACCTTCCACTGGATTTTTTGACACCCTCCAAATTGTGAGAAACTTTTTCATCAAAAATGGCACTACATCTAGGACACAGCATCACTTCTGATCCGTTCTTTTGGCAACGGTGCAGAAAATCAATAATGGTTTCCTCCTACTTGGGGTATACCACTTTGTTACGTTCTTCTTGCTTTTCTGCCTCACTTATCTCTTCAGCCTTTCGATCTATGATCTCGACCATGTTGACATCAACCTTATCTTCTAGCTTCATCTTAGAAAAGTGAGCTTCCAAGTTTTCAATGGTCTTCTCCATACACTTATCATTTACTTCCTTTGTTACCTTCTGCCAGGTGGAATCTTTAGCTTCGACCACTGTTTCAACATTAAACTTTTTAATGTTAAGAGATGTTTTGAAGTACAGTTCTGCTGCCATGCATATCCAGTTTTCTAATAAGCAGCCATGCATCTCCATCGTCTCCCCTACCAACACTATGTCGTTCTCCAACTCTTTGACGACTTCGACTCTGGGAACCTTTATGCCCATAGCCTCACTAGTGCTGATACTATCTAAACTAGCATCAGATTCCTCATCTAATTCAACCATGTTAATGCCCTCAGTAGCATTTACTCTCATTCCTCTCACTGCCACATCTAATCCCTTAGCAGCTCTATCCATCTCAACAAACTTATTTGCAGTTTTCTTGGTAATCAACATCAGACTACTATCATCAGTGCTTCCTCCACTAAAACTATATGCAGTCTTGTTAAAACCTTTAGAAGTTTTATCTCTCATCTTGTGCATGTCATTCTGGTCTAAGCATTCAGTTACATTGATCATCACAGGCTTTATGGCGAAGTCTTCAGTAATTTCCACCATGCTGACTGAAAATTTGAACCCTTCAGTGGCCTTGACCATCTGGACCTCTTCAGGCTCTGCATAGAGAGCCTATACAGTTTGCAATGGGTCAGAGTCAATCTTCATTTGGGCCTTTCCTTTGTCCCCAAACTTCAGCCTTCCTTCTTAGATAGCACCTTGCACCAAATCCCTGAAAAGAAAACATTGAGATGTTTTATGACCCAAGAAATTGTGGTACTTACAAAAACCTCTTTTCTTTCTTTGTTCTAAAGGTGGCATTTTAGCACCAGCAGGCACTATTATTTGTCCATCCTTAACTAACAAATCAAATATTTCATCACATTTAGTAACGTCGAAAGTATATGTTTTCTTAGGAAATTTGTCATTGGATTCGACAGGATTTTTTCCATTTGAAGGAGCTAATAGTTTACAAGCATAAGGTGGACTTGCTTTAACTCAGCAACATCAACCTCAATTTTGTCGAAATGAGATGTTTCATCATATAGATTCTCCGCAGCTTCATTACATTCGGCAAAGGCTACTTTTTTTACCCTTGCTGAATCTAGCTTTCTCCTCTTTTAGCCTTTCTAGTTAATGAACTCTATCAGCTAACTGAGTCATATCTCTGAGATACTGGGTATCCAACTTCTTCCTAATGGAATAATCAAGACCCCCAGCAGCCATTTCGACTAACTCATGTTCTAGAACTTGTGTAAAGCACCTAGCTTTAAGAAGTCGAAACCTATTCAGGTAATCATCAATTGGCTCAGTGATTTTGCGTTTGATACTAGCCAACTCTTTCAGGATGATCTTGGTTTGTCCCATATAGAACTGGTCATGAAACAAACGTTCTAATTGGGCCCAATTATAACCTGAATTAGGAGGAAAAGTAGTAAACCATGTAAAAGCATTTTTGGTGAGGGAACTTGGGAAATATTTGATCTTAAAGCTTTCATCACCGGCAATCTCGCCAGCTTCAATCATATACCTAGCCACGTGTTCAACAATTGATTCAGTAGTATCTCCTGAGAACTTACTGAATTTTGGAACCTTCGTCCTAGGGGGTAATTCAGACTGAAGAATATAATCTACTATGGGCGAAGTATAATTTGGCCTTGTGAAGCCAAAGCTTACACCATTTCTAGTCATTAGTCTTTTGACCATGGCTGCAAGATTATTTTCTTCTGCTACATTTTGGTGTCGAACATGTCTAAGAAATTGGTCAGCATTTTGGTTCTTATGCACCATGACTACTCCTGGTTCCTCCTCCCTATGGATTGGCACCTGGTTCCTTTGTGGTTCAACTCTGAAAGGTTCGCCCATCTCTTGATCCTCCCAGTTCACCTCAGGTACATTTCGTGGCTGACATCATGGAATATTCTCACCAATAGTTGCTCTTCGATCCAGTGCTGGCACTCCCATAAAATCAGCCATACGTGCTAATTGTGTTGCCAATTATGGTTAGTTTGAGTAGTATTCTGAATCAACGGTTGAAAAACTTCTCCCATTGTCTGAGACAATGTATGTTCCATATGCATATTACTTTCATCCATTTACTATCTCAAACAGTTTATGGAGGTATTTGTAAGACAGGGTGCTTGAACGGAGTAACCAAAACCTATGCTTTGGTTGTTTCGACCACCTGATCCAGATCCTTGCACTGGCGAAGACACTACATTTTCTGAAAATATGGGTGGAGCACTCTGCAGATTTTGCATCATTGACGTAGGCATACCATAAGGTAAATTCCTTGCCAGTGGCTGTGAGAAACCTGGAAGAGGAAAATGCTTACGCAGTGAACTTCCTCCCGGGGGTGTTGGTGGGTTAGGAATTTGTGGTCCTATATATTCCAACACAGGTTGAGTGTACACAACTGCTGGTGGTGACGTTTGTCCTCCCATCGAAGACACTGGAGATAGTGTACTTTGAGACCCCATGCTACTTGCCTGAGTGTTTGAAATACTTCCTTGAGGATCAACTTGTTGACTAGCATTAATTGCCATTCTCTTAGTATATCTTCCCTTTGGTATACCTTCGTTTGCTGTAGCTAACTTCCCACTTGTCAATAACATACAACGAAGTGTTTCTCAAGAAGATGGATATGATTAACATAAAATTTGGAATATTTAGCACTGGGTCCCACCGGGTGTGCCAATTTGTTTACTGTGAAATTTGGTAAATAACCTCTGGCCTATCAATTTTGGGTAAAATTGAGTAACTTGCAGGATCGACCATACAAATCCTAGGACATGTTCTAAGTTTAAAAGAAAATCTAAATTGAACTCCATGTTCGACTGTAAAACTTTGTAAAGCAAAAACAACTTGGAAATTAGCAAGGCTGTAAAATAAAGAGTGCAATTCTTAAAGCGTCAAAAGTAAAAGGCAAGATGTAAAAGACTTTGAAAATAAAGGCAAAAATGTAAAAGACTTTGAAAATAAAGGCAAGAATGTAAAAGACTTTGAAAATAAAGGCGAGAATGTAAAAGTGTAAGACGTCAAAAGTAAAAGCAATAGCGTAAAAGTGCAGGAAAGTAACAGTCGAAAGCAATTAAAAAGACTTTGAAAATAACAAGTTTATGGAAAAGCGCAGAAGGTTAAATGGCAAGTTAAGATAAAGTGCAGAAAGTTAAATATCATGAAGTAAAGATGAAAAATACAGTTTCAAGGAAGGACATGAAAGGTAAAGGTTAAAAGAGAACATGCAAGATAAAATGATAAAGGTACATAAATTGCATTGATGAAAAGAAATGGTGTTGCATCACATACTTCTCTCTAACTCGTTTCTCTATACGTAGGTACTTTGAGTGATTTGGAGTAACTTGTACAAGACAAATGAACACCCTTATTCTATGCCCTATTTATAATGCTAGAGAATAACTACTAAGTGACGGTTGTTGTTTCAAACTTGTCTTTTGGCGCTTTTCTTGACTTAACCGTTCCCACTTTGCCGACTGCTCTTTTGAAATTCAAATATCAGGACTTTCCCTCCAGCCTTAGTGGTGATTGCAGGGCACTTCTTTCATCCCCCTCATGGTCGAAGAACTATCCAACACTTAGCAAATTTTCAGAAGTTTTCACAACCTCTCTTCGACTCATCCTTTACCAAAAACTAGGTCGAAGCTTTCTTATGCTTGAACACGCTTGTTTTTTACTTGAGATGACTCTTGATTTTGTTGGCGTCGAAAATGAGAGCTAACAAATTGCCCCCAAGAAATGCCCTTTCCCCAACTTTGGTAGGAAGATTTGTTAGACGATGGCACAGATCTAGAAGGGGGGTTGAATAGATCCCATATTTAAAAAATGAGTTGGCGCTACCAATAAAATTGGTTTTTAAAAATTGTTTAATTTGCGGAAGCGGCCGTGGAAAATTACTGACTATAACAAACGGTTACTAGAAAACTAGATATGCGATTTAGCCAATGGAATCGGATAACGAGTAATGAGAATCACTACGCTAGTCACACTCTCAATTTGATTTAGCTCACAGTGTGGTATGACTAGTTCCAATGCCTTAAAATATTACCACAATAAATGGACAACACACAAGGCTTTTCGTTCAGGCAATTTTTCAAACACTTGGAGTGCAGAGCACTACAAGAGAGTTCAGCTTTGAGTAATTTGCTCTAATTTCTTTGTACAATCAACGATTGCACTAGAGTCAAAAACAGTCCAGCACTTACTCAAAACAGTCCTAAATTTGCTATAATTGTTTGTACTAAAATCACACAAATATTAAGCAATATAAAAACGAAAGGTAAAAGGCACAAGGATTTGTTGAGGCAGTTCCCCTGCCGTCCTCGCTTCGGGGTATGTCTGCCCTCAATTCTAACAATAGAATTGAGCTCTTATAATATAAATTTAACCTGTTGTAGAATTGTATATACAAGAATGAAATAGCAATCAAACAAATGAACTCCCTTGTTGTTGTAGAAGCTATCTCCTCTTGTCCCTTGATTCGAGTCAAATCAAGTCCTTCGACAGCTTGTGTATGAACCTCGGATTACAACTCTATGTTTGAACAACCTTCCGTCTTCAAACCCCAACCTGGATGATCTCAAACACTCGCTGTCGCTACTGCGAAAATCGGCGCCGGCTGACAGAAGAGTCGCCACCGTGCGTTATTTATCCCACGGGAGGGAAAGGAAACGCTCAGAGTAAACCTCGCACAACATGGGAAAGGTATGGTCGTCGCAACCAAAACCTGGGTTCGGGAGTCGGTTACGCAAGGGGAAGGTATTAGCACCCCTCACGTCCGTCGTACTCGACGGGATCCACGCTTGTTTTCGGGTATGGATTGCTATTCTATCTAAACTAAAGGCCTGGGGTTAAAAGGAAAGAAAATGAAAATAAAATGACTCGGCAAAGTATCGCACTTTATGCCTACGTATTCTCTCCTGGAACGAGAAATCAGAGTCAACGTAGTTCGCCTACCTACGGGAAAGGAGGGGAAGGTTGCTCGCTAGGATATCGCATCCTATGCCTACGTACTTCCACATAGCATGGAAGATCAGAGCAAACGTAGTTCGGGCCACGTACGACACAAGCTTGCCTTGGTTGATTTTATTCCTTCTGAAAAAGGTTTTTCTGATTAACAGTCCCGACGGACAAAAATGACGTCTTTGATGAGTTCACATTCTTTTACGGAAGAAGTGTCTTTTATTGTGTTTGAAATCTTTATGTGTTTTTCTGTTTGTTTTGAGAAAGAAAGAGACAGAACTCTAACCTACGGTTGCAAAGGGAATCAAACTAACCTAATGTTATCATGCATGGGTTAAGACCTAGTGTCTATCATATTCCTCTCTTGCACAGAGAGAAACAGAGATCCTAAGGGATAGGCAGAAACAGAAACAATAGCAGATATATACAGTAAAGCAGTAAAATGCATGGATGCAACAGTACAAGCGAGGCAAGGGAGTCCCACTCAACCTCGAACCTAGAAAACAATAGGCAAAAGTGAACAGGCTTCACTTTCAACCCTACAGGGTAAACAGCAAACAATACAGTCCAGAAAACCAATCAATACATCAGCAATGAAATACAACAGCAAAAGAAACAGCATCAGCAGCTCTGAATCAACATCTGGCTTCAAGTAATCTCCAATCATTTACAGGCTTCAACAAGCATCAATCTCCATCTTCATGACCTTCAGGCAAGGGCTTTGATCATCTGTCTTCTATCTGCAATGGCTTTTCTTCAAGCTCAAACCTCCAGGATGAGGGATCAGTCACAAGAGTGAATTGGGTGTTAAGCAATCAGTTGACTACCAAGGGTGGTGAACAGACTGCTTCTAACACAAGAGACATTTTCTCTCAAGAGTTCTATCTCATAGACCCTATCACCAAGCCTTCCAAAGGAAGGGGGTGAGTGTCTTAGAGAGACTCTGAATCACAGAGAAGAATGGATGCAGACAAGGCAATCCATGTTTGAGAAACAAACTTTCTAACCTAGAGCTCTGCCTAGCTCCTAAACCCTAGTCTCCTCAGCAGCTGCTAGCAAGAACCTCCTCTTCAACTCTGGCAGTTGATCTTAAATCTCTGGATCTCCAATGGTCTTCATCTCCTCAAGTCTTCAGCTCTCCTAAGCCCCCAGACAACCCCAATACCCAAGCAAGCAAGCAATAATCCCCAGAGGGCACACCACACCAGTCAATCAGACATACACAGAGTATTAATAGCAGTAGGGGAATCCTGACTTTTTTCTAAGGGATCTAATAGCTACCCATAACCCCTATAGTCCCATAACTAATCTAGTCAAACCCTAAGTCCTAAGGGAAAGAATCAAACTTCCTAAGTCATCACCTAAAAACCCTAATTTGTTCATGTTGTTCAAGCCTACATTAAGCACCTAAAATTAATTTCTAAAAATGGGAATTAAATTGAATCTACAAGTTCAATATCTCATCTAAACAACCTAAAAAAAATGAACAAAAAATATTAAAGCATCTAGTAGAACAAAAATTAATAAAATCATGCATGAAATGAAGCTATTCAAAATGTCATTTATTTAGAAAATATGAAAAAAATATCAAATAAAAATAAAATGCATTTTTTATTTTTTTATAATTTTCTAGACAGAACCAAGAAAATATAGAAAAAACAACCACTAAAAAAGAGTTAATTTCCTATTTTATATGATTTTTTAAAGTTGGTAAAAATTAAAATGAATTAAAAACTAAATTGAATTAAAATGAGAGGGGGGGGGGGGTTTATTAAGCAAACACGCTCAGTTCATAATCAGGATGGGCCAGCAAACGGGGGTGCGCGTAGCAAGTTGGTATTAGGCCCAGAACCAATCAGAGTTAATGAAAATAAAAAAAACAAGCAGGGGGTGTATTCAGCATGGTTTCCACGTTCAAATCAGATTGGGCTTAGCACTGGGGGGTGGGGATATCAAAATACACCTAGGCCCGCCCGTTTCATTAAATGAAACGGTGCGTTTAGGGCGCCTCTCTTCCCTCCAATCTTCAGTATGAATTCCAGCCACACGATTGGCTTCTGAGTCAAAGGTCCAACACGCGATGGACGCTCAGGATTGCGTCTTCTACATTGGATCATATGAGAACTAGGGTTTCCCTCCATGGAAACTCCATGCACGCACCACTTCAAGCTCTCGGTTCTCACTCCACAGTCCATGAAACACCACGATATAAACATGAAAAATACTCTAAATCTCTCCCTCTATACGCCTATGGTCAGAGTTTGTTTTGAAACTCAACAAATCACTCAACCCGAGCGCATGACATCCTTGGTTCCATTAAAATACTCTGCAACTCATCCTCAAGATTCTCAACCAAACCTATACTAATCTCTTCAATACTTAATGGTGATCATTCTGTGCTAACAACCTAAGATTATCATGTACTATGCTATGAGTTCTACATCCTAACAGTTCTAACAACCTGCTATGAATCATCACCAAACAGCTCCTAATCAATCAGAAATGCTCTACTAACATCCTACATCATATCTAAACTAATAAAACCATGCTAAACTAACTAAATCGAGCAATGGCAGAGAAAATGCACCTGGTGTGAAAGCTTGGAAATGCTGATGGAACTCGTGGATCTGAGGCTTTTGAGGCTTGGATCTTGATCAACTAACTCAGTGCTCGATTCTGTATGCAACACCTTGATGATTCTTGCCTTAGATCTTGCTGTCCAATGGAAATTGCAATTTGTGTGTTCTTGATGGAAGTGCACGAAAATGATCAATATCCACCAAATCTTTGATTCAATTCTGATCCATGATGATGATTGAATGTAGGAGGATCAATGTTGATGAGAATTGGTGAAGATTTTGGGAAATTTGGAGGGAATTGCAATGAGAAAGAATAGAGAGAATTTGGGAAATTTTGGTGAAAAATGAATCCAACCCTTTCTCAATTCTGATTTCATGAATATATAGGGCTCAATGGAAACTTCTAGATCCATCTTACAACTTCCCTTGCCTTCCAACTTTGATTGATCTTGGTTATGTTTCTTCAAATACAAGTAACCATAAGTAACTTTGATTTTTTCCACTAAGCTCAAAAATGTACTTGAACCATTGTTCTTAGAATGTCTTTTGGACCCAAAATCATATATTGGAAGTCTCCATTTGGACTTATAAATCTCCCAAACCATTTTTCACTTTGACTTTATTCAAGTTATAAGCCATTTTAGTTCAAATTTGACCAATCATGCAACTTCATGTTATGAGCTTTTCCAACAATTTGTGACCTTCTTTCTAGACTCAAAATGTCATTTGGAGCAAGTTTGATGTTGTAAGTTTTTCCATTTGAGGCCTCCTTGTATGAGTTTTGGACATAGGTTAAAATGACCTGTAATTCACAAATGACCAAAATACCCTTTGCTTGCCAAGACCATAAGTTGAGCTCCACACATCATATGAAGGCATGCCATACCATTATAGAAAGCTAAGACAATGAGGAACAATTCTTATGTTGACCAGAAATTCATTTGAAATCTCCTTGAGGGGCAAAACTAGCTTGGAAGTCAAGTCCCTTTCACAGACAAAATTTCAGATACCTCAGATGACCTGTAACTTGCAAGGACCATAACTTGAGTTCTATAAATCTCCTTGATGTCTTCCACCACTCAAATTAAAGGTATTGAGATCCTCTACAAGTTTCATGTTGGCCAAGAAGCCATTTGAAGCTAGCATTTTGACTTATCTTGCTTGGAAATTTGACCTAAACTAGGGGATTTTACACAGAAACCCTAATTTAGAAGCTCCTCTTCTCCTTGATTTCTCTTGAATTCTTCTTAGCATGAAAACATATCCTTCTTTATATGTCCAATGATGAATCCCACATCTCTCCACTAGACTTGAATGCCCTTTAAATCAGTCAATTGACCTAGGGTTGACCTAGGGTTGACCCAGATGAAACCCTAGTTGACTGTCTTCAGCTATAGCTCTTGTGCTCTCATCAATGACTTGTCTCCTCCTTTAAATGACTTTCTAAGTCTCTCATAATGTCTAGATACTCTCCATGCCTTCAACTCACAGCTCACAACCCTCTTGTTGACCCTCAGATACCCTTAGCTAGGAGATGGACTCAAGGCTTGATCTGCTGCACTCTTTGCTTTCAAATTCTTTCCTGATGACTTGAATGAGATTGAATTAGGATAATATCCTCTTGATAGGCCTCTAGAGATGAGATTAATGATTGGTCCCCTGTTGAATGACTTGCTATGCTTATGCTATGCAGATGGTTAGTCTATGTACATGACTCTATATGCAAATGCTAATGATATTGAAACCTAAACCCAAGGAATAAGGTTGGGCAAATTTTAGGGTGCAACAGCTGCCCCTATTCAAGCGACTTGGACCCGATTGGGTGAAGGGCCCGGAGCCTTCAGACATTCGCGGTACGAGACGGTTGAATACTAGGAACCCAGAAATTTGCCAACCGCAGAAATAAACTGCGCCACTGCTTGGGGAACGACATTCATCCGCTGAATTTAACTGTTACGGCAACCCACTGATCTCGTGCGACCGTGCTGGGGATTGTCTTCATCGTTCTGAAGAGGATTCTGTCATAACAGATTGCTTGCTTGTCCACGTTAGGACTCTGTCTGTCATCAATACGAAGAAATCTCAACTAAAACCTGTCCACGTTAAGACTCCACTTGCTGTTAACCCAGAAAAATCTCGGCAACTCCGCTGGGGATAATTCGTCTGTATTTCCATAAACTGAATCGTCCACGTTAGGAATAAAATTCTTCCACGTTAGGAGTAACATCTGTCCACGTTAGGAATCATTTCTTCGGTATCTGTCCACGTCAGGACTAACCCTTTCATCTTTCCACGTCAGGAAGCAATCTTCTTTCCTCCTAAGGAGAACTATATCAATCTGTCCACGTAAGGACTCCAATACCACTTGACATGCCCGCGTCAGGACTCCAATCTTTCCACGTAAGGAATTCAACTTTGGTTCTGAACCTGTCCACGTCAGGACTCAACTTTCCACGTAAGGAGTACATCAATCTTCCACGTCAGGAATCAACTTTTCTTGCATCTGTCCACGTAAGGACCCCAATTTTCCACGTAAGGAATAGATCTTCTTTTGAGTCCGTCCACATCAGAACTAAACCCCTTCCATATCAGGGATACACTCTTTCTTTCCACGTCAGGAATACAAGCCTCTTTCCACGTAAGGAATGCTATCCGTTTTCCACGCAAGGAAACATAACTTTTCCACATAAAGCAACCAATTCTTTCCGATTTGTCCGCGTCAGGACTACATTTTTCCACGTAAGGAATGCCATCTTAATCTGTCCACGTAAGGACTCCACTCTTTCCACGTCAGGAATGCTGTCATTTCCACGTAAGGAAACTATCTTTTTCCACGTAAGGAATCCTCTTCTGATATGTCCGCGTAAGGACTACATCGTCCACGTTAGGACCCGCTTCTCCACGTTAGGAATAATAATCTCTTTGATTTGTCCACGTCAGGACACTGATCTCGTCTTGATTTGTCCACGTTAGGACTCAGGCGTCTTCGACCTGCTGAGGAAATAAGACTTGTCCACGTAAGGACTCGCACCCTTGTCTGATCTGTCCACGTCAGGGCACCAACACAAGGAGTAATCACTTTTGTCAACGTCATGACCTCCCATTCCACTAATTTCGAGAACCCGAATCTGCCCACGTTAGGACTAACACACCCCACCAATCCGGGGAAATAAACCTGTCCACGTTAGGACGCCCACTTCTGAAGAAATCCCGTCAATATAGGAATAAATTGTCCACGTCAGGACTTAGTTCTCCAATGATCCTCCCCCACAAACTTCTTAGCACTGACGTGACATCGACTTTGAGACGGACTCTACTGGGGATGTCTGGAAACCAACTATCGGACGCCTGCTCTGATAACCGGCGGTGACCTCTGAAATTCTGACTCTTGGAACCCCTGATGACAACTAATTCTGCCTGGGAATAAAGAGAAACTTATCCTGGTAACTCTGTGGGGAATACTGCCGAAACTGACATTATCATTGGATGTCTCATGCCAAGATCTTGAACATTTGGTAATTCATTTGAGCAAGAGTTCTCTCCACCTGAACTGCTAGAGGACAGAAACTGCTTCCGCAAAATAAACGCTGAAGATAATGCCAACTCTGCTGGGGATAGCCAGATGCTACAGAATTATTCCAGCAAAATAAATGCTGGAAGGGTGAAGTCAACCCTGCTGGGAAATTGAGAACTCAAACCAAACACCCTGTTGAGGTAACCCCCTGCTGGGGAAAATAACCTTGCTGGGGAATATCAGATGTGCATAGTACGATCGGACTTTCTGCTGGAACGTGAACTGATATTACACAGTATCCTTGACAAAATAAATGGCAGGAACCACCATCAACTCTGCTTGGGAGAGTCTTGATCTCCGGGTTCCACTGGAAGGAATGAAAACACTTGCAAAGAGAATTCCGCTGGGGATGGGATGATTCTCTTGGGGAAAATTAACTGACTCCACTGGGAGAGAGTGCCTGACCCTGCGGGGAAAGATGAACCTGTCTAAATACAGCCTTACGATCTTGGAATCGCCAAACTCTATTGAGGACGAATAACTTTTCTGGAGCACGTCCTTTGGATAAGCTACGGCTAGCTGGGGAATTCTATCCTTCTTCAGGAAGAACATGCATGACCTGCGTGGGGATCAAGTCTTTCGTTATTGCAATGTTTCGATCATCTTTCTCGTATGGTTATGAAACCTGCAACAACACAAACAAGACAAGACAAGCCTATGCAATCAAATCAATTCAGGTTAGTGACGTTACACTCAGTTAATTCAAAGCTTTAACAATTGTTGGCAAGGGCCAGTGATGTTATACACGTGCTAGTTTCACTAAACTTAGGCGTTTTATCATGCACAAAACAGTAAAGAACCAGCATCAAGTACTGAATAACATATTTTCATTGATTGGGCCCCTGAATGGGCGGAGTTTTTTGTACACGGGATGTAACTCCTGAAAAGAGGAAGCTACGCAAAGAAAATACATAAGTATGCACAAGAAGCATGAATATTTTGACAAATTAAATTTTGTACACATGTCGGCAACGGGATGCAGATGAACACCACGAAATGATCCTCCTATGACTCATCCGGCCCTAATGCTTTCCCGGTATCCCCACTTCTGAAGAGATTGTATCCGATAACTGGCTCATCAAACGTATTCTCCAGCATTGATGCTCATTGAATTCGGACCGCAGTCATTTGCTTTTCAAATCCCTAACTTTTGCGTGAACCGCCCTTTACGGGTTTTCAGTTCACCGGGATACCCTTTTTTGCCGAAGCCGCCCAGTGTAGGTTTTCAACTTCGCGGGTGTACATTTTTTCAATTTTATCCCTAACTTTTGCCCGAACCTTTCATTCTGTTTTTGGTTCGCCAGGATGCCCCATTTTTGCCTGGACTCTCTTTTTCTATCCAGCGGGTCTATTTTAAGCAAAGTATTTTTTAACGGCGTCCGAATTCACAGGTGACGTGAAGTCTTCTCCGTCCATGGTGGACAACAACAACGCTCCTCCTGAAAAGACTTTACTGATAACGTATGGCCCTTCGTAGTTGGGGGTCCATTTGCCCCTGTGATCTGCTTGCGGCGGGAGAATCCTTTTCAGCACAAGGTCGCCCGTCTGAAAGCTTCGCGGATGTATCTTCTTATCATATGCTTTCTTCATTCGGCTCTGATACAAACGACCGTATGCTAGAGAAGCGAGCCTCTTCTCATCCATCAAACTCAATTGATTCAATCTATTCGTTACCCATTCTGCCTCGTCCAGCTGAACGTCTCGCAATACCCTCAAAGAAGGGATCTCAACTTCCAATGGTAATACCGCTTCCATTCCGTATACCAATGAGAACGGAGTTGCCCCGGTTGATGTGCGTACCGTCGTACGATAACCGTGCAAAGCAAAAGGTAGCATTTCATGCCAATCCTTATAGGTCACCACCATTTTCTGAACAATTTTCTTGATATTCTTATTGGCCGCCTCAACAGCGCCATTCATCTTGGGTCGGTAAGGGGAGGAGTTGTGATGTTCGATCTTGAAATTCTGACAGAGCTCCTTCATCATTTTGTTGTTCAGATTTGAACCATTATCCGTGATTATCCGCTCGGGAATCCCATATCGGCAAATGATATCTCTCTTGATGAATCTAGCCACCACTTGCCTCGTTACATTTGCGTAAGACGCCGCTTCCACCCACTTGGTGAAATAATCGATTGCTACTAGGATGAACCGATGCCCGTTAGAAGCCGTCGGCTCGATCTTCCCAATCATATCGATTCCCCACATCGAGAATGGCCATGGAGATGACATCACATTTAGAGGACTCGGAGGCACGTGTATCTTGTCAGCATAGATTTGGCACTTGTGGCACTTCCTCGCGAACTTGAAACAATCAGTTTCCATCGTCAGCCAAAAGTAACCTGCCTTCAGCAGCTTTCTCGTCATAGCATGCCCACCAGCATGCGTACCAAAGGTACCTTCGTGAATTTCCTCCATGAGAAGCTTTGCCTCTTTCTCGTCTACACAACGCAACAACACCAAATCGTGGTTTCTTCTGTACAAGACGCCATCCGGATTCAAGTAGAAATTGCCCGCTAATCTCCTGAGAGTCTTCTGATCTTGACTGGATGCCCCAGCCGGATACTCTTTATTCTTCAGGAAATTAAGGATATTGAAATACCACGGTTTGTCGTCGGATGCTTCATCGATAGCAAATACATAAGCTGGCCTGTCCAACCGAGAGATAGTGATTTGGGGGGCTTCGTTCCAGAAGTTGACCTTGTACATGGAAGACAAAGTGGCCAGGGCGTCAGCCATTTGATTCTCTGCCCGCGGTACATGATGCAATTCAACCTTGTCGAAGAAAGGCAACAATCTCCTTGCATAATTCATGTAATGTATCAAATTAGGCTGCCGTGTCTCCCATTCCCCTTTTATCTGATTCACTACCAGAGCTGAGTCTCCGTATACGTCTAGATGTTTGATTCGCAAATCAATGGCTTCTTCAAGCCCCATTATACAAGCTTCGTATTCGGCCTCATTGTTGGTAACGGCAAAGGTCAATCGGGCAGTAAACGGGATGTGCGACCCGTGTGGCGTCGTGATGATTGCCCCTATTCCGCTACCGTAAGCATTCACAGCTCCGTCAAATATCATCTTCCATTTGGAACCCAACTCTGGTCCCTCGTCTGGCAACGGCTCTTCACAATCCTTCATCTTTAGGTACATGATATCCTCGTCAGGAAAATCAAACCTCATCGATTGGTATTCTTCAATGGGCTGCTCCGCCAGATACTCAGACAGCACACTCCCCTTTATAGCCTTTTGCGAGACGTATTGGATATCATATTCAGTCAAGACCATCTGCCAACGGGCAATTCTACCTGACAATGCCTGCTTTTCGAATACATATTTGATAGGATCCATCTTCGAGATGAGCATGGTTGTATGATTCAGCATGTACTGCCTCAAACGCTTGGCGGCCCAGGCTAGCGCGCAACAAGTTTTCTCCAGCATTGAGTATCGAGATTCACAGTCTGTAAATTTCTTACTCAGGTAATAGATCGCATGCTCTTTCCTCCCCGTCTCGTCGTGTTGACCGAGAACACAACCCATGTTTCCCTCAAGAACCGTCAAATACATTATCAAGGGTCTACCTGCCACTGGGGGTATCAAAATAGGAGGCTCCTGCAGATACTTCTTTATTTTATCGAACGCCTTTTGACAATTTTCGTTCCACGTTACAGCTTGATCTTTCTTCAACAGCTTGAATAATGGTTCACACGTGGCTGTTAGGTGAGATATGAACCGGGCAATGTAGTTCAATCTCCCTAAAAACCCGCGCACCTCTTTCTCTGTTTTAGGCGTCGGCATTTCTTGAATCGCTTTTATTTTAGCAGGATCGACCTCTATTCCTCTTTCGCTTACGATAAACCCCAGCAGTTTACCCGACCTCACCCCGAAGGTGCACTTATTAGGGTTCAGCCTCAGCCTGAACTTCCTAAGCCTTTTAAATAACTTCAGCAGGTTCACCAGATGCTCTTCCTCTGTCTGGGATTTGGCAATCATATCGTCAACATAAACTTCGATCTCTTTATGCATCATGTCATGGAAAAGAGTCGTCATCGCGCGCTGATATGTTGCCCCAGCATTTTTCAAACCAAAGGGCATCACTTTGTAGCAAAATGTTCCCCAAGGCGTTATGAAGGTAGTCTTCTCCATATCCTCTGGCGCCATTTTAATCTGATTATAGCCTGAAAAGCCATCCATGAAGGAGAATACGGAGTACTGAGTAGTATTATCAACTAACACGTCAATGTGAGGAAGTGGAAAATCGTCTTTTGGGCTTGCTTTGTTCAAATCTCGATAATCCACACACATCCGAACCTTGCCATCTTTCTTTGGCACCGGTACGATGTTGGCAACCCATGACGGATACTTCGTCACAGCCAGGAAACCAGCGTCCCACTGTTTCTGCACCTCCTCTTTGATCTTCATTGCCATATCTGGTCGCGTTCTGCGAAGCTTTTGTTTGACCGGCGGGCAATCTTCTTTCAGTGGCAGGCGATGCACAACCATATCTGTATCGAGCCCCGGCATATCTTCATATGACCAAGCGAATACATCATTATACTCTTGAAGCATTTCAACCAGTCTTCGCTTGATATCACTCTGCAGTGCGGCTCCGATACGAATATTCTTCTCAACCCCTTCCGACCCCAAATTGATAATTTCGATGACCTCGTCGTGAGGCAGAATGGCTCTTTCCTCTTGCTTCACCAACCAAGACAGTTCCTCAGGAACGTCGCTATCTTCGACAACCTCTTCTTCAGCCTGAAACACTGGGTGCTCAAAGTCGGGACGAGTCATAGGTGGTTCAAGGATGTCATCTGAAAATGTTATCCTGCAAAAGGAATGGTTAAGTGCTTCAAAATGCGTATAAAGCGAATAACCATGTTGCCATTTTATTGAAAAATACAAAACAAGAAAGACAGAGATTACAGTATTTGCACATGAAAAAACGCCATTTATTTAATGATTAACGCGCAATGTTTATAACAACACAGCCCTAAGCAAATCCTGATGCCCCGGGCAAGACATCAGATTATTCAACAATTAATAAAGCAAAGCATTACTGTTTAAAAGTCACAGGAACAAGCTCCTGAATAGACCAGTTGCACAGTCCTTGTCCTGGCGTGCTTGGCTGAATCCAGGCATCCATATCACAGTCGCTGTCTCCTTCATCAGACTCCGAAGCAGCATTGACAGTTTCATGACATACTCCACTGGCAGAGATGATAATTGGCTTTCTGAAACGGGGGGCCCCCACGGAAGGAGTTGATGACGACGGTTGGTACCCCAGTCCGAACCGGTCCATCTTCACAGGAATGTCCAGCACTTTGCCCCAGCCCTTGGCTTCTCCTGCTTTCACTAAAGCTTGAGCTTCCTTATACGATGAGACGGCTATCTCTGGCACTTTGCTCGGCCCGGGACCTTTGTCCTTGATGCGCAAACCTTCGAATTCCTGGCATGGCGTCTCGTGGATCTCCCCGTCGACTTCCACATATTTAAATGAAGATAGATGGCTGACCAGGATGTCCTCTTCTCCGCACACGGTGACTACGCTGTCCCCAACCATATATTTCAACTTCTGATGTAGGGTAGACGTGACTGCCCCTGCTCCATGAATCCAGGGTCTTCCAAGCAAGCAGCTATACGCAGGCTGTATATCCATGATATAAAACTCAGTTGCAAACACTTCCGGCCCCACTTGCAGAGGCAAAGTGATTGATCCGAAGACTGTTCTCCGCGTGCCGTCAAATGCTCTGACTACCAAATCACTGGGTGTACACAAAATCCCTCGAACATCCAGCTTCATCATCGCCTTCTTGGGCAACACATTCAAAGATGATCCGGTGTCAACCAATACGTGCGACATTACTGATCCTCTACACTCAACCGATACGTGTAATGCCATATTATGATCTCTCCCTTTCGGAGTCAAGTCAAAATCGGTAAAACCCAGACTGTGGCCTGCATTCACATGTGCCAACACTCCTTCCAACTGATTCACGGAGACGTCTTGGGGTACAAAAGAAGTGTCCAGGACTTTCAGCAAAGCATTTCTGTGAGCTTCCGAACACAGCAGCAATGACAAGATAGATATTTTGGACGGTGTCTGCTGCAGATGCTCCACAATCTTATAATCACTTTTTCGAATTAAGCGCATGAACTCTTCTACATCCTTCGATGCTGCTTCTTTTTCACTTGCTTGCACTGGAACATTTTCAACCACTTTCCCTTTTCCTTTCGCTAGTCTTTCAGCCTCCACTTCAGGAGATATAAAGATCCTGCCACTCCTCGTCATGCCTCCTGAACCAACAACATTATCCACAATCTCCACTGGCTGTTTGTTAACATCAATCTTTATCCCATCACAATACACCTCTAACCCATATGACCATGGGACTGCTTTCGTGTTCTCGTACGGGATTGGCCCGGCCTTAGTTATGGTGATCGGTGGTCGCTGAGCTGGTGCTGCAATAGTGATCGTCTTCCGAGGAATCGTTACTGTGGCCACATCACTCCGATTATCCACTGCTGCCCCTGCAGGCTCGTCAGTTGCCGCTCGATCAAACTGCAATATGCCCTCATCAATTAAAGCCTGAATGCCTTTCTTCAAATCCTCACACCCCCCAGCTAGGGTCCAACAGTCTAAGCAATACTCGTTACATCCTGGGTAAACACCTCCTTGTAACAGTCGGCTCTTTATCTCGCTCAGCGGCGTCTTTAAATCTTCAACATTCATAATAAGATTCAGACCTTCCTCAGTCAGAATGGCGTTCGCCCCATGATTAGGCATGGGTTTCTGGACTATGTTCGGACCTGCCGTTCCGAAGTTGATAGTCTTGTTGTCCAAAAGATCCTGCACAACGTGCTTAAAAGCATGGCAACCTTCTATATCGTGACCCGGGGCTCCAGAATGAAACTCGCAGTGCCTGCTTGCATCGTAACCAAACGGGGGAGCTCCCGTTATCGGCGCCAGAGTTCTTTTCTCTACCAGGTTTAATCCCAACAAGGTCTGCAATAAATCGGCATAGGTTGAGGGAGGCTTCTCAAACACTCTTCTCGGTTTACTACCCTGGAATCTTCGTTGAGCCTGCTGTGCCCCTTGCTGAGGCTGCTGCTGCTGTGGCATTGGTTGCTGCTGAACCGGTTGTTGTTGCTGGAGTGGTTGTTGCTGATAGGGAATAGTAACACTCGACACCTGTTGCGGCTGACGATATTGACCTCGTCCCCTGCCTCGGCCCCGGCCTCGGCCTCCAAATACTGCGCTTGCCTCACCCTGACGGCGCCCACCATAAGCTTTCCTATTACTGCCAGATGCAGTTGATTCCTCGACTTGGAACTTTCCTTGCTTAATATTACGTTCAATCTTTTCCCCCATCAGAATCAGGTCTGAAAAACTGGCCAGAGACGTATGAAACAGCATATCATGAAACAGCCCGGTGAATGTGCCGACAAACATATCATTCATTTCCTTATCTTCCACCGGAGGACGGACCCTGGCAGCCATATCGCGCCACCTTTGCGCGTACTCTTTAAAGCTCTCCCCCTTCTTCTGCGACAGCCCGGCCAACTGGACCCGATTGGGTGCCAAGTCGCTGTTATACTTGTAGTGAGCTACGAACGCCTCCGCCAATTGCTTCCATGTCTTGATATCAGTTGGCTCCAACCCCATGTACCACTCTAGGGAAGGGCCCGATAGACTATCCTGAAAGAAATGCATTAGCATTCTTTCATCAGTGGAGTATGCAGACATCTTTCTGTAATAAGCTCGTACATGCACTTTTGGACATGTGTCTCCTTTGTACTTATCGAACGCAGGAGCTTTGAATTTGATTGGCACCCTCAAGCCAGGTACCAAGCCCATGGTTGCCATGTCCAAGCCCACAGCACTTTGATTTAAGACTCCCTTCATCTGCTCTTCCAGCATTCTAATCTTTTGGGAATCATCCATCGGCCCTTCAAAACCTCCTCCGGAGAAGGCGTCTTCCTGCTGATCTTCTTGCCACATACCATTTCCAGCTCCGTACCCATCATATCCATTATTACGTCCAGCTCTGATCTGATTCATCTCCGGACCTCGGCCTCTGTTGCCGTACCCTTGAACACCTCCAGCGGGACCAAAAGCCATAAATCCAGTACCGTTTCCGTTTCCAAAGCCTCCGTAACCCTGATTGACCATACCATAACCATCTTGCCCAAAGCCTTGAGCATTAAAGCCATATTTCCCAGTGTTATCGAATCCCTGATCGTTGAATCCGAACCCCGTATTGACAAAGCCATTGCCTCCTAGATTATCTCCCAAATTGACATCACCCAGCCCAGCATTAAGGACAGCAGTCTCATTCCCCACTCCAGCGTTACCATTCACAGCAGCGGTAGCGTTGTTGACATTAGCAGCAGGTGTATTGATTACAGGCGGAGCCACTGGCGTGGGAGTACCGTCTCCATGAGCAGTATCGACCCGGACAGACTGATGATCTTCATTACCATGACCAGCGCCTCGAGCCAACAGAGGCTGGACCATGGCCTGCAGATTCTCCTGCCCTTTTGCTATAGCTTCCATGGTCTGCATGAAGAGGGCGAGCTTCTCGCGCACATCTTGCATCTCGTTCTGCATTTGGTCCATGATTTTTCGACAATTGGAGCGTGTAGAATAGCGGTGCGGGTGCTGATCTGCAATCCTGTTAAGTACCTGGTACAGAGCAGGAAATAAGACACCATCCAAAGATTACCTGTAATGTAATATGAATATGAATGCAATGCAATGTGTCTGTGCATTAGGGAAGTTCATTCCCCCAGTTCTAGTGCGAAGGTGCCGGTGCAGTGACAGTGCTGACAATAGGAATATCGGAGCTGAATCATAGAAAGCCTCATATATTGCAGGGAGAATCAATAAGCCCAGGGTACAAAATCACTGAGAGTACAAAGAAGGCATGACCTCAACCAACAATCCTGGTGATGGTCAGCACTATGCAAATAAAGCATACAAGTTACTACATGAAATGATCAAATCCTCCCAAAAGTCTGGTACTCCTCTATCAACTTCTTGGTCTCCGGATGGCTTGGTCGATCAAGCAGCCCTTCAACAAGCTGGTTTCTCCTCTTAAGGACACGGCGTACGTCTTCAGCAGTTTCTTCCCATGTTGCTTCTACGAAGCAATCTTCTAACTTTCGCTTCTGAGACACTGCTTCATCTCTGGATTTGATTGCCTTGTTCAGTGCATGCTGGACACTATACCGGGTCATCACTTCCTCCTCACACTTCTTGATGCTAGACTTCAACTTCTCTTCGAGGTCGGAAATTTGCTGCTTTAGCTTATCTTCCCTCTTCTTATTGTTGGTGAGTGTAGCATTCCAAGTCTTATTGCAAGAAGAGATCTCTCGGTGAGCGATGTCAAGCGCTTTCTTCTTGGATTCAAGCATGTCATGGGAGCTTCTGAACTCTTGCCCCAGACATTCGCGCTTCTTCTTTTCTTCAGTCAACTCAGCCCCTAATCTGTTTAACAGCTCGATTTGTTGTTGGAAAGCATATACGGCCTTGTTTTTCTCGCTGCGTACCTGGGCTAACTCTTGCTCTAACCCTTCATTAATCTTCATCAAGGCTTCTTTCTCTTTCACAACTTGCTCGTAGGCTTCCCGAGAAACAGTAGTTGGCTCCGCTACCGGAATAGGATCAAGAACTAGTGCATCTGGAAACGGCATCCTCAACTGACTAGCCCTCTCCTGAATCCAAACTCTATAAGGTGCATAGGCCTGACAGTCATTCTTTCCTAACAAAGGCTTCCCTCTGCGGTTAATACGCGTCCAGGCATGTTGCAGCTTGGCTAGTAACTCCCCCTTCAAATCCCCGGTGAAGTACAGAGATTCCTGTACTTCTTCCTCCTGAGGTGGATTCTTCAGTGCGTATCCGAACTGGCGAATGAATAGAGAAGGGTTGTAATTGATACACCCTTTTCTTCCTATCAACGGCACATTAGGGTACCCAGAACAACTAAAGATGAGCTCAGATCCCAACAGGTCTCTATCAAACCACTCCATATCTTCCGACGATAGCCTCATCAGGCGCTCTGGCCAACCAGCTGGGACTGTAGTCTCTGCAACAGATCTTCTCTTAGGAAGGTGACTCTCAAACCACCTACTCAACAAGGGTACACACAGATGAACATTCTTCCCTCTTCCCTTCTCATTCTTGTAATGCAGTGAGTGGTAGAGATCTCCGAGTAAGGTAGGTACAGGATTACCAGCGGCAAACAAGTAGAAGGCGTCGAAGTCCACAAAATCCGGTATATTGGGGAACAGTACTATGCCATAAATACACAAGGCCAACACAGCATTGAAAGCAACCCAGCACCCGCTCTTGGCATACTCTTGGGCTTTACCAACTAAGAATTGGAGTGAGAAGCCTGGAACTCCACGGGAAACAGTAGTCACCAGTTCAGAGGCATCAATATGCAACGCTTTTGCCAATTCCTCCGGCTTGGGCTTGGCGTCATAATGAATGAATGGAACCTGGTTCTGCACGGGCAGCTCAACATACTCAGCGTATTCCTCCAGGGTTGGTCCCATAATAAAGTCAGAGAACGTAAAGCACCTCAAAGCAGGGTCGTAGAATTGCATCAAAGCATACAGCCCATCTAACTCTGCCTCTGTAGGTTTGCACACCAATCTCAGTAGTCTACCATAGCTCATCCGGAAGCTCCTACGAACACCCTCATCAGCAAGAGAGATCAACCCCAGTAGAGGAACAATATCAGGCGTAGGCAATTTGTAAGCAACCGTTCTCCTTAAGCTAGTCATGATCAACCACTCAGAAGTCTGGGCACTAGAACTAGGGAAATGCAAATGCACCTGCAGCACAGACACACGTTAGTGAAATGCAAATGGTAATGGATATGCAGTGATGCAATGCAAGTAACATGCAACGGGGACCAAAGCTGTAGCTGAATATCCTGAACCCAATCAAGAAAGGTCTCAGATAGACCATCCAGAAGTCATCAAACCCTGGTCTCAGATAGACCTAAAACAAAGCTCCATTACTGGTCTCGGATGGACCTCAAACCATAACCCCCACTGGTCTCTGATAGACCTCAAATCACATCTCTAATTGGTCTCTGACAGACCTCAGAACACATCTCCAAATGGTCTCTGACAGACCTCATAACTCTCCATAAATACCCAGGATCTCTGATCGAGAACAAACCGGTAGTCTGAAGGTCTGGTTACCTGCATAACCCTGAATCCCCTCACAGGTGGGTGGCCCTATAACTGGCACAAGGTACGGCATCCTATGCGGTCGTCGGCGTCACAGACTTTCAGGGTTGATGATACGATTCCCAGAAGGAGTGGCATCATCAATCCCTGAAGAGGCCTCACTTAGCCAACTTCCAAATGATCGGTCCCCAGAGTCGACAATCCAACTAACCAGCAACCCACACCAACCAAAGGAAGGGGCAGGAGGCCAACCAGAGGAACCTCGTCTGAGTGTAGATTTCATGGGACACCAAAGCAAGCAAAGCAAGCGGGCGCCCACTAATTTCTACTCTAATTCTAGGTGCACTCAAGCCCAGGTCCGGCTTATCTCTCAATATCAGAACACCCGTCACACCCCAGATGCAGCAACAATAATCAATATATAAAGCTGAAAATACAAGGTTAGAAATATAAAATAACTCCATACAAAATCCTCGACGGGAAAACAAGCGTTAGGATTGACTCTCTCAAGGGACGTTGGATCCCAAATGCATAAGAACCATCGCAGTCCTTAGCAGCCAGGGGACGTTGGGTCCCCAGCAGAGTCGCTACTGCGAAAATCGGCGCCGGCTGACAGAAGAGTCGCCACCGTGCGTTATTTATCCCACGGGAGGGAAAGGAAACGCTCAGAGTAAACCTCGCACAACATGGGAAAGGTATGGTCGTCGCAACCAAAACCTGGGTTCGGGAGTCGGTTACGCAAGGGGAAGGTATTAGCACCCCTCACGTCCGTCGTACTCGACGGGATCCACGCTTGTTTTCGGGTATGGATTGCTATTCTATCTAAACTAAAGGCCTGGGGTTAAAAGGAAAGAAAATGAAAATAAAATGACTCGGCAAAGTATCGCACTTTATGCCTACGTATTCTCGCCTGGAACGAGAAATCAGAGTCAACGTAGTTCGCCTACCTACGGGAAAGGAGGGGAAGGTTGCTCGCTAGGATATCGCATCCTATGCCTACGTACTTCCACACAGCATGGAAGATCAGAGCAAACGTAGTTCGGGCCACGTACGACACAAGCTTGCCTTGGTTGATTTTATTCCTTCTGAAAAAGGTTTTTCTGATTAACAGTCCCGGCGGACAAAAATGACGTCTTTGATGAGTTCACATTCTTTTACGGAAGAAGTGTCTTTTATTGTGTTTGAAATCTTTATGTGTTTTTCTGTTTGTTTTGAGAAAGAAAGAGACAGAACTCTAACCTACGGTTGCGAAGGGAATCAAACTAACCTAATGTTATCATGCATGGTTTAAGACCTAGTGTCTATCATATTCCTCTCTTGCACAGAGAGAAACAGAGATCCTAAGGGATAGGCAGAAACAGAAACAATAGCAGATATATACAGTAAAGCAGTAAAATGCATGGATGCAACAGTACAAGCGAGGCAAGGGAGTCCCACTCAACCTCGAACCTAGAAAACAATAGGCAAAAGTGAACAGGCTTCACTTTCAACCCTACAGGGTAAACAGCAAACAATACAGTCCAGAAAACCAATCAATACATCAGCAATGAAATACAACAGCAAAAGAAACAGCATCAGCAGCTCTGAATCAACATCTGGCTTCAAGTAATCTCCAATCATTTACAGGCTTCAACAAGCATCAATCTCCATCTTCATGACCTTCAGGCAAGGGCTTTGATCATCTGTCTTCTATCTGCAATGGCTTTTCTTCAAGCTCAAACCTCCAGGATGAGGGATCAGTCACAAGAGTGAATTGGGTGTTAAGCAATCAGTTGACTACCAAGGGTGGTGAACAGACTGCTTCTAACACAAGAGACATTTTCTCTCAAGAGTTCTATCTCATAGACCCTATCACCAAGCCTTCCAAAGGAAGGGGGTGAGTGTCTTAGAGAGACTCTGAATCACAGAGAAGAATGGATGCAGACAAGGCAATCCATGTTTGAGAAACAAACTTTCTAACCTAGAGCTCTGCCTAGCTCCTAAACCCTAGTCTCCTCAGCAGCTGCTAGCAAGAACCTCCTCTTCAACTCTGGCAGTTGATCTTAAATCTCTGGATCTCCAATGGTCTTCATCTCCTCAAGTCTTCAGCTCTCCTAAGCCCCCAGACAACCCCAATACCCAAGCAAGCAAGCAATAATCCCCAGAGGGCACACCACACCAGTCAATCAGACATACACAGAGTATTAATAGCAGTAGGGGAATCCTGACTTTTTTCTAAGGGATCTAATAGCTACCCATAACCCCTATAGTCCCATAACTAATCTAGTCAAACCCTAAGTCCTAAGGGAAAGAATCAAACTTCCTAAGTCATCACCTAAAAACCCTAATTTGTTCATGTTGTTCAAGCCTACATTAAGCACCTAAAATTAATTTCTAAAAATGGGAATTAAATTGAATCTACAAGTTCAATATCTCATCTAAACAACCTAAAAAAATGAACAAAAAATATTAAAGCATCTAGTAGAACAAAAATTAATAAAATCATGCATGAAATGAAGCTATTCAAAATGTCATTTATTTAGAAAATATGAAAAAAATATCAAATAAAAATAAAATGCATTTTTTATTTTTTTATAATTTTCTAGACAGAACCAAGAAAATATAGAAAAAACAACCACTAAAAAAGAGTTAATTTCCTATTTTATATGATTTTTTAAAGTTGGTAAAAATTAAAATGAATTAAAAACTAAATTGAATTAAAATGAGAGGGGGGGGGGGGGGGGTTTATTAAGCAAACACGCTCAGTTCATAATCAGGATGGGCCAGCAAACGGGGGTGCGCGTAGCAAGTTGGTATTAGGCCCAGAACCAATCAGAGTTAATGAAAATAAAAAAAACAAGCAGGGGGTGTATTCAGCATGGTTTCCACGTTCAAATCAGATTGGGCTTAGCACTGGGGGGTGGGGATATCAAAATACACCTAGGCCCGCCCGTTTCATTAAATGAAACGGTGCGTTTAGGGCGCCTCTCTTCCCTCCAATCTTCAGTATGAATTCCAGCCACACGATTGGCTTCTGAGTCAAAGGTCCAACACGCGATGGACGCTCAGGATTGCGTCTTCTACGTTGGATCATATGAGAACTAGGGTTTCCCTCCATGGAAACTCCATGCACGCACCACTTCAAGCTCTCGGTTCTCACTCCACAGTCCATGAAACACCACGATATAAACATGAAAAATACTCTAAATCTCTCCCTCTATACGCCTATGGTCAGAGTTTGTTTTGAAACTCAACAAATCACTCAACCCGAGCGCATGACATCCTTGGTTCCATTAAAATACTCTACAACTCATCCTCAAGATTCTCAACCAAACCTATACTAATCTCTTCAATACTTAATGGTGATCATTCTGTGCTAACAACCTAAGATTATCATGTACTATGCTATGAGTTCTACATCCTAACAGTTCTAACAACCTGCTATGAATCATCACCAAACAGCTCCTAATCAATCAGAAATGCTCTACTAACATCCTACATCATATCTAAACTAATAAAACCATGCTAAACTAACTAAATCGAGCAATGGCAGAGAAAATGCACCTGGTGTGAAAGCTTGGAAATGCTGATGGAACTCGTGGATCTGAGGCTTTTGAGGCTTGGATCTTGATCAACTAACTCAGTGCTCGATTCTGTATGCAACACCTTGATGATTCTTGCCTTAGATCTTGCTGTCCAATGGAAATTGCAATTTGTGTGTTCTTGATGGAAGTGCACGAAAATGATCAATATCCACCAAATCTTTGATTCAATTCTGATCCATGATGATGATTGAATGTAGGAGGATCAATGTTGATGAGAATTGGTGAAGATTTTGGGAAATTTGGAGGGAATTGCAATGAGAAAGAATAGAGAGAATTTGGGAAATTTTGGTGAAAAATGAATCCAACCCTTGCTCAATTCTGATTTCATGAATATATAGGGCTCAATGGAAACTTCTAGATCCATCTTACAACTTCCCTTGCCTTCCAACTTTGATTGATCTTGGTTATGTTTCTTCAAATACAAGTAACCATAAGTAACTTTGATTTTTTCCACTAAGCTCAAAAATGTACTTGAACCATTGTTCTTAGAATGTCTTTTGGACCCAAAATCATATATTGGAAGTCTCCATTTGGACTTATAAATCTCCCAAACCATTTTTCACTTTGACTTTATTCAAGTTATAAGCCATTTTAGTTCAAATTTGACCAATCATGCAACTTCATGTTATGAGCTTTTCCAACAATTTGTGACCTTCTTTCTAGACTCAAAATGTCATTTGGAGCAAGTTTGATGTTGTAAGTTTTTCCATTTGAGGCCTCCTTGTATGAGTTTTGGACATAGGTTAAAATGACCTGTAATTCACAAATGACCAAAATACCCTTTGCTTGCCAAGACCATAAGTTGAGCTCCACACATCATATGAAGGCATGCCATACCATTCTAGAAAGCTAAGACAATGAGGAACAATTCTTATGTTGACCAGAAATTCATTTGAAATCTCCTTGAGGGGCAAAACTAGCTTGGAAGTCAAGTCCCTTTCACAGACAAAATTTCAGATACCTCAGATGACCTGTAACTTGCAAGGACCATAACTTGAGTTCTATAAATCTCCTTGATGTCTTCCACCACTCAAATTAAAGGTATTGAGATCCTCTACAAATTTCATGTTGGCCAAGAAGCCATTTGAAGCTAGCATTTTGACTTATCTTGCTTGGAAATTTGACCTAAACTAGGGGATTTTACACAGAAACCCTAATTTAGAAGCTCCTCTTCTCCTTGATTTCTCTTGAATTCTTCTTATCATGACAACATATCCTTCTTTATATGTCCAATGATGAATCCCACATCTCTCCACTAGACTTGAATGCCCTTTAAATCAGTCAATTGACCTAGGGTTGACCTAGGGTTGACCCAGATGAAACCCTAGTTGACTGTCTTCAGCTATAGCTCTTGTGCTCTCATCAATGACTTGTCTCCTCCTTTAAATGACTTTATAAGTCTCTCATAATGTCTAGATACTCTCCATGCCTTCAACTCACAGCTCACAACCCTCTTGTTGACCCTCAGATACCCTTAGCTAGGAGATGGACTCAAGGCTTGATCTGCTGCACTCTTTGCTTTCAAATTCTTTCCTGATGACTTGAATGAGATTGAATTAGGATAATATCCTCTTGATAGGCCTCTAGAGATGAGAATAATGATTGGTCCCCTGTTGAATGACTTGCTATGCTTATGCTATGCAGATGGTTAGTCTATGTACATGACTCTATATGCAAATGCTAATGATATTGAAACCTAAACCCAAGGAATAAGGTTGGGCAAATTTTAGGGTGCAACACTCGCGTGTCGAACCCGAACTTCTCCTTCACAATTCATCGATTACCGCTACTAGATCGGCGGAACCCACCGCTCCTCGATCACCTTCACTCAGCCGAATATATGTTGAGAAGACTCGTCCAAAAACCCCCAAATTCAGAGAATCTTGGAGGATAAAACCCTAAAGTTTTATTCAAGAAAAACTTGTCAATTCCTCAACCCGAACCGAATTACCCATTCACAGCTTCAAACGTTATCACCTTAGACAATCCATAATGCACAGCAAATATTATTGTGTGTGATTGTTGTGGTATGAAATGTAGAAGATGAAGATGATGAGAACTTGAATTGACACCTCTTTCACTTTTCTTGTTTTTGTAATTGATTCAATTGATATGAAATGAATAGAGCAACTGAATATTTATACCAGACAAAACTATTATAACTGATAAAACCCACTTTCAAAAATAATAGACAACTCAAAAAATATGCAGCAAGTAGCGAGCGGTCGACCCATGCAGAGTGCAGGGTCAACCTGAGCTAATCCGAGGCAACATATTGTGCAAAACACACAGCTATGCATCGACTGGAACAAGGCATGTGTCGAATCAAAGCCTAAATTTTTTGACAAATACAAATGACAACAGTATGCGTCGACCGGTAGGTCGACCATACCTAACCCGAGGAAAATGCTTTTCTAGGACACTTGCCATGAGTCGACCGGAGTACAGTTTTGGTCGACTCTGTCGCTACTGCAAAAAACAACCGGCAGAAAAAAGAAGAGTCGCCACCTTTCGTTATTTATCCCAAAGAGAGGGAAAGGAAACAATCGGAAAAATCTAATAAAAAATGGAAAGACAAGGTCATCACAACCAAGTCTGGATTCGGGAGTCGGTTACGCAAGGGGAAGGTATTAGCACCCCTCACGTCCGTCGTACTCGACGGGATCCACGCATTGTTGTTTATCTAAAAGGGTGATCAATATAACTAGCTAAAGGTCTCGGGGACAAAATAAAAAGAAATAAAGGAGGACTCGACATAGCATCGCTGCTATGGGCCTACGTATTCCCGTCTGGAACGAGAAATCAGAGTCAACGTAGTTCGGCTAACTACGGGTGAAAGGGGGGAAGGTTGCTCGCCAAGACATCGCGTCTTGTGCCTACGTACTTTCATCTGGTATCAAAGATCAGAGCAAACGTAGTTCGGGCTAAAAAGACCACAGGTTGGTTCAAAATTTTTTAGGCCCGAGAAGGGTTAATAAATAGTTCTAGTAGTTGGTGTATGCAACTCGACCATTGGAGACTTAGGCGTTACCATTTGCGATAGAACTAAGAGTTAACAACACTATTTTATCTGAAAAGATTTTCCTGATTAGAATCTCGAAGGATGAAAAAGGTTTGTAGTGTTATTGTGTTTTTTAGAGAAGAAGTGTTTTGAACTTGATTTGTAACTCATGTTGCACTAAAGACTATGACTCAGGAGCAAATGCGTCGCATATCGTCCAAAGGACATATACTAACATTCTAGACAATTGAGAGGCAACCACCCAATCATCATTTCCCAAATAGCTTAATGCTTTTAGAGTACAAAACTTGTCATTCTTTATTAAGTGTTTTATGAATGTTTGAAGATGAGAAGAGAAGGGACAAACTAAAGGGGAACTAACAATCCTAAAAGTTATCATGCAAAGTGGACTTAGAGTTGGGATGCAAAAGGGAACTACCTAATGTTATCATGCATGGTTAGGCACTTAATGTCTATCATAACCTAAAGAGGTTAGAGAACTTATGGGGAGCATGACAAAGAAAAGCAAAAGAAGAAGAAGAAAAAAAAAAAGAAAGCACATGCAAATGAAGATGCAAACATAAGATGCACAAATAGAATGAATGTGGGAGGAAAATAGTGTGGGGCAGTAGCCTCCACAAGCTCATCTCAACCAAGCATGCATATGGAAAGGCAAGAAAAGAAAAGAAAAAGAAGTGCACAAGAAGAAATCAATCAAACAAGAACAAACCACACAAAGATGCACCAAAAGTGGGATGAAATGACCTAAGTCAAACAACATCAACCACACCACCAAAACTAAACCAAATGAAAGGTAAAGCAAACCTAAAGCCAAGTGAGGATGGGAGACCAAATGAGGGTATTAAGGACCTTATAATAGGTACTCAACCATAAGCATCACAAACCAAGTGCAAAAGAAGCACAAAAGAGTCCTCAAGGATCCATCATTTTAGGTATACTTCAAGTACCTCCTCAGGAGGGACTAAGATACCTTAAATGAGGTTCCAAAGTCATTGACAGAAGGTAAAGATGGAGAGGAAAGCTCAAAAGCAAGAGCAAAACACAACAAAAGGAAATGCAAGCAAAAACATGAGAGAAAGCAAGCATACTTCACATTGAAACCTTAATAGAAAGCACCAAAAGAAATGCACAAACCAACAAGCAATGAACATAATTTGGACCTAAAAATGAACATACAATAAGCTCAACATGTCTAATATATGAAAGAAAAGGAGTTGAGAGCTTATTGGATCCACAAATGTCATTTCCAATTCAAACTAGGTCATAAACTTGTATGACCCACCCTAGGAGATGACTTGACTTGCAAGTCATCTCAAAATTAGGAAAAAGGCTTAAAAATTACCAAATAAAATACAAGGGATGCACAAACAAGTTGGCAACCAGAGGCCAAGAGCTCAAAGAAAATATCCCCTCAAAACACCATCAAAAGAAAATAATATTCAAGATGTAACACTTTGAAATGGGAGAATCGAGTGTCAAAAGAAAAGCACCAAAAGTCAACCCTAAAGTCAACCAACCAGGGGCATAATGATCCTCAAAAATTGTTCAACTCATCATGGGTATGAGGATCAATTTTCATTCATTGGATCCAAAAGAAATGAGAGAAACAATCAAGAATCAAACAATGTCACAATTTAATTCAAACAAAACATCTCCAATTAATTAATTCTTTTTTTAAGTGAAAAATGATCCAAAAAATAAAACAAAAATTCTAAAAATAAAAGGACATGTCAAATTATACAGAAAATATTTTTGGGGAATTTTATTAATTGGAGAGCTATTTTATTTTGAATTAATTTGAAACAGACATAAAACAAAATCAAAATGAAAATAAAAAAGAAAATAACAAACACACGGTGCAAGTAGCAATAAAAAATAGTTGGAAAATGGATTGGGCTCAAATAAGGGGTACGAATAGCAATAATAAGCCCAGGTCCATCAGCATAAAAGACAAAACAAAAATAACCTGGTGATCATGTGTGGCTAGGTCAAACAAGGTACATCATGGAAAGCAATGTGGTTCACATGATCAAACATTATACCAATCAAGAGGTTCATAATGCGCCAACTCAATTAATGAATTTTAAAATGGATCACGTGTGGTTCAGTCAACAAAGAGCACCGTGTTTCTTAATTTTGAGCGTACGATGGAAAAGTAATTAGATCAAACAAAAAACAACATGACACATCATCATCTTCAACATTCCAAATATTCATAAACAGATGGTGGCCGGAAACCAGCTCCGGTCATCTTCCTCATAAATCCGGCCACCACACACAATACACAGTCACCAAAACATGTCCAAATTCAACGAAATAAATATCAAAATTCATCTACATCTTGCATAGAACACAAATCCACCATCAATTAGGCATGAAACCTTATAACAAAGCCAAATCGTGAACAACAAGCTTGGAACTCCAATTTCAAAAGTTCACAAACATCATCCAATTGTGTCTAAACATCATCTACACATCACATAGATCACAAATCAAGAACAATTGAAGCATGAAAGTTCAAGAACATATCACATTAAGTCAAAACAGTTTGGAGCTTCAACCAACAATCATCAATCAAAAGTATCCAGAAATTATCTATATGTTACATAGATCACAAATCAAGCAACAATTAAGCACGAAGCCTCAAAACCAGATCAAACCAAGTCAAACAGCTTGGAGCTCACAACATCAACCATCACAAATGCTAGTTCGTTTTAGTTATTAATGATCTACATGCTTCCTAGATCTCAAATATTAAAAAATGGCAAAGAATCATGGCATAATGAAAGAGATATGATGAATTGAAGAATACCTAGTGGAGAGCTTCCATTGAGCGTGATCCTTTGATGAAGCTTAAAGAAAACTATCCAGAAACGTTCCACAAACTTCAGAGAAGCTTTTGCAATCCTCAATTTTGCTTGAAATGGAGTAGATCTCAGAATTCGAATTTCAATTTCTCTTCACTTTTTCAAAGTTGCTTTTGCTCCAATTCTTCACCAAAACGAGTTCTGAGCATTTGTGAATGATGGAAATGTTTTATATGATGGATTTGAATTATAAGAAAGCCCAATGGCAGTGCCTAAAGCCCAAATGCAAATCCATGAAATTTGAGTTTTGGAGCTTGTGAATATGCACGAATTTCGCTCCAACTTGACTCCAAAATGCCTCAAATCACTTACTGGTAATGTGAGGAGTATGAATGGTTGTGATTTAATCATTGTTTGTAATCAATGGTTGATATTCATTGTGTAACTTAAGCTTGAAGTAAGCTTGAAAATGGCACATCAAAACTCACCAAATTCAAATTCTGAAATTTCCATCATGTTTGGAATATGTTTTGCACTCAAAATATGCACTCATTTGCACAAAAATGATCCAAAATGAATTAATTCCAATTCTGCCCTTTTAAGGCCTTTTCCATTATAATTACTTTAGGAAGTTGGTTGACTTTTGTTGACCAAAATCACATTCAACTAAGGACCTGTAACTTGTCAGCATCCTAACTTGAGTTCTAGAAATCATATGAATGACTTCTAGTACTCAAAAGAAAGCTAAGAACATGCTCTACAAGTTTCATGACCATGTCAAGATGAGATGAGACTTCTATCTTAAGAAAGGTGGTCTTGAAGTTGGGGTCTAAACAGAGGATTTTACACTGAGAACCCAAATTTAGCAACTTCTCACACTCTTGATTCTTGATGAATTGATCTTGAAATGATATATTAGACATCTCAACACAATATCCCATGACCATAGAGACTTGGAATTGAGTTTTAATCTCCTTTGATTTCACAATTGACTGAGGATTGACCAGATGAAAACCCTAGATGCAACATTCTTGACTGTGGCTTCTTCCACCTCACACATAAACTTGAATAAGCTCCAACATGGCTCTCAAAGCACTCAACGAACTCTCTCAACATCTTATATCCATAACCATGAATTCACAACCTTCTGATGATCTTCAACTGGCCTCCACGTTAAGAGCTGACCCACATACATCCATCAATCCTTTTAAAGAACATTGACTACCTCTTGATGACCTGATGACCATTCAAACTTGAGTAACACCCCTTGCTTAAACTCAACACTCTGGGTAACCTCTTCTTGCTATGCACAACCTCTTGATCCCCTGTTCAATGAAAAATGCTATGCAATGCAAATGCTAGAACAATGCAAAGAAACAAAAGCCAGCCAAAGAAAAAAGTTGGGCAAATTTTAGGGTGCAACAGCTGCCCCTATTCAAACGACTTGGACCTGAGGGGATGAAAAGCGAACGACTTTCAAACAATCAAGGTAAAAGACGGTTGAATACCAAAGATCCCGAAAGTTTGCAAACCCCAGAAATAAACTGCCAATCACCTAGGGAGAAAATATCCAGAAAGCTGAATTCAGTTGCAACGGCAACAAACTGATTGAACACATGACTTCACCGCCAGTTATCTGTGTAACTCCACATTCATTGAACCCACGGACCGGATCAACATGCACTTGATCCTTTCCATTGTCCAAAACCAGATCAATATGCACTTGATCTTTTCACATCGTCTAAAGCCGGATCAACATGCACTTGATCCATTCACATCGTCTAATGATAGACATGAAGAAAAACAATCCTGAAGGTTCACATCGTCTAATGATAGACAGGAAGAAAAACAATCCCGAAGGTTCACATCGTCTAATGATAGACAGGAAGAAAAACAATCTTGAAGGTTCACATCGTCTAATGATAGACAGGAAGAAAAACAATCCCGAAGGTTCACATCGTCTAATGATAGACAGGAAGAAAAACAATCCCGAAGGTTCACATCATCTAATGATAGACAGAAAGAAAAAAAATCCCGAAGGTTCACATCGTCTAATGGTAGACAAGAAGAAAAACAATCCCGAAGGCTCACATCGTCTAATGATAGACAGGAAGAAAAACAATCCCGAAGGTTCACATCGTCTAATGATAGACAGGAAGAAAAATATAGACCACGTCAATGAACCTCAAAACCACCCATCAAATTTCAGAATCCTTTCATCCATAGGAGTTGATGGAAAGGAAAAAATATCTTCAAAGGGGCCACATCATCAATAAGAACTGACAGGAAGAAAACCACCTTCAAAGAGCCATGTCGTCAATAAGAATCAACAACTAGGAAATCCTAACATTCTTCAAAGAGCCCCGACGTCAATAAGAATCGACAGCCAGGAAAAACCCCTCTTGGAATGTCATCTCAACCAATAAACAGAAATAAAACCATTTCTGAAAGATCGCCTTGAAACCTCGCATCGTCTAAAGATAGACAGAGAGAAAACCATATCCGAAGCTCACGTCATCTAAGGATAGATGGAGAGAAAAACCTGCTGGGAAAACACGTTGTCAATAGGAATTGACGGAAAGAAAATTTGTTTGGGGATGTCATCATCAAAGGACTGATGGACAAATCATAACCGACATACGATTTGAAACCCGAGTAAATCGATAAGCCGTATGACTAAAATTGTTGGATAAATGCCCCTGTATTGATTGCGAAGGTTCAAGTTGCCACAGAAGGCTGACAAAAACTGGCTTATGCTTCGAATGTATATACGTATGTTTGAATATGGCGTAATGCTCCATACGAAATGGAAATGCTACGGATTTGAGTATGAAATGCAAGGATGATGCAAATATGATAACTACATGCAAAGATGCATATGCAGGCCCGGGCTGCCGGAGAAAGCTGGATACAACAGAACATTCCAGCAAAATAAATGCTGGAAAGGTGAAACTAACTCTGCTGGGGATAACCGGATGTGTCAAGTATGATTGGAATCTACCAGGGATAGCTTACACGTGCCAATGATGATTGGACTTTTGTTGGAGAGAACAGAAGAAGTCTTCCGGCGTGCCAATGAAAATTGGACTTGCAAAGAATCAGGTACGACTGATGCTGGAAAAATATCATGTCTGAACTCAAAGGTTTTGGTTGAAGGGTCAAGGGATAGTAGCATGACTTCCCGACATTTGTATTTCACTTGAAAGTTAGTTGAACCTGCTTGAATAGCTCTGAGTAGCTCTGGAGAGGAACAATTCCTGCGCTTCCGAATTTGCCCCAGCTCGTGGGATCTCTGTGGGGATATTCCTCGAAAAGAAATCTGAGATCTCATACTTCGATGACTTGATATGCACTGCCTAAACACCTTGAACCTCGGAGAGGTGCTTCACAATAATTTCCCCACGAATAAGGAATAACTTCTGCGCTCTTGGGGTGGCGTGCCCCAGTCTGCAATGACTTTGCCCCTGATTGGCTGATATGTGAGGAAAGTGTCTTTTAGCTGCGAGAGATTCACCGAATCTCGACTTGACTGCTTCAGATTAACTGACTTCCAGATGGCAGACTCCCATGATATCATTTGATATAACTTGCCCCAGTTCGATGGAGTACTCAGGCATTCCGCATTCTATCCGGATCAATCTTTCCACTGTGGAAACTTTCCTGCTGTCAAGCGCTTACTCACAAGTAAAACAAATTGTCCTGCATAAAAGATATATTAAATGCAACGCATATGACAGTTTTCGAAATCCAATCTGTTCACTGGAAAAATTTGTGACATAAAGTGAATAAATCATTTATCAACATGTCAACATTAGCACAATGCTGTAAGAGGAATCCTTTTAGGAGTAAGTTTCAATGCGATCTTTACCGAAGCATGCTTTTGAAACAAACCTGCTTCAATTAGGACTTTTTCAGGTTGTAACATGGTCAGGTTCACGGTTTACAAGGAAAGGATAAAGGTTCTAAGTTTATTTTAACCCACCCATTCTCCGTGATGTTCTCCAATCCTATATTCAGCTAATTCGACACTAGCGCTCACCTCTCAGAGGTTAAATGATAGGAGTGACGGTTCAGGAAACCACAAGTTTTTGGAGTGACAGTCACTCACTTTTCGTCTTTTGGTGCCTGAATCACACAACTTGTTTTTCATCATCATTTTTTTTAATTTCCCTAACTTTTGCTTGGACTGGCTCTTTCAAGCTTCTTTTGATTTCAACTCCAGTGGGATGCCCTAATTTTTGCCTAAGTCGCTTGTTTTCAAGATTCGACTTAGCGGGCTTTGTTCTCTTTTTTTTTTCTTTCTCCTTTTTTTTTGAACAAATCGTGTGACATCGGCTTGTCTGACTTGTTGAAGGGATTGTGACTGTTTCACTCCTTGATCGACAAGATTTAACCATTGTGGTTTTTTAGGCACGACCGATACAGGTGTGATTTATCCTCGAACGGGAACACTCCTATTGAAATTTGGATGCTCGGCCAAAATTAGCTGACACCTACCCCGCCCCGGGTTAAAATTTAGGGTTTTTTGTTTTCAGAAAGAAACTCCTACTACTAGGCTCAAAGGGGTTGAGAAGGCATTATCATCCTTATATCTCCGGTGTTTGGGAATTTGAAACAATGCATGTACATCATCACCAGGTTTTATTTCAAAAGCATACAATTGGAAGCTTGCGCGTCTCTAAACTTCGTCATCCTCCCCGGATTCCGCTTAAACAAGCGTATAACATCTGTAAAATGCAATTAGTGAACACGAATGAATTAAATCAAAACATGCATATTCATTTCATTAATATCAATCGAAAATAACAAGTTTTACAAATGAGATTGCACTTTAAACAGGAAAGAAATTACAAACATAAAAAAATAACAGGATAAAACGAAAATTGCCAGCTTCTGGGAACTGGGCTTTCACACTGATTAGCTGCTTAGGGAGATGCGACCCTTGAAGTCTTCAAACTCAATCAAACGAGCGATGTGACATAGGCACTGGACGCAAAGAAGCATTCCTACTTTTCAAATTGTTGCGAGGCCCATTCTGATTCTGGTACTGATAGCCTTGCTGCACAGACCCAAAAGGTCGTGGACTCTGGACAACAGAAACGCCCGACGACTGGGTTTGAACTCTCGAGGACTCTCTTTGCTTGGACGTTTTCATCCTTAAGCTCGATCCAGGAACATGCAGCAACTGTGGAGAAGGGGACTCTGACACCAAAGATTGTAGGATATACTTTTGACCCGCTGCAGCTTTAGGAATGGGAATAGGAGTATCCCTCTTTTTTTGACGACATGGAGCAAACTCGACTGATACCTTCATGCCGCTCGGCGTGAATTCAATTGTCTTCGAATCAATCAAGTCCTGAACCTTATGCTTAAAAGCTTTACAGTTCGCGACGTTGTGCCCCTGTCCCCCAAAGTGGAAATCACAATAAGCATTGACATCAAAGCCCGGTGGTGGTTGGCCGGTAAGTGGATACAAAGTCTGAGGCTCAACCAACTGAAGTTGGAGCAAGAGTTGCACCAACTGAGCATAATCCATGGGGATCTGATCGAATATTCTATCTTGCGATTTTATCCTTTGACCATATCTTCTAATCCTGGGATTCTCCTGAGAAATAGGATGCAACTGATGACACGGAAACTTCGGAACCTCCGGTTGCACAGAAGATTTCTGACACACATTTCGCTCTGGAACAGGTTCCACAGACAGAAGTAGAACAAGCATCTTTGTTGTAGCCTCAGGCATTTGATCACCTTTTTTCCTGAGCACATCCTTTATCACCTCCATGATCAAGCCCACCTGAGTTTTCAACTGCTGGTTCTCTTCTTTGAGCGCATTCTACTCCAAGCGCAACACTTGCATGTCCGCAATGAACTGCCCCATCTGGCCCTGGACTTTCTTCAGCTCTGCTTGTACTTGCTCCATAACTTTGCGGGAAATTCCTATATCTGATTGTATAACCTGCAACAAACTAACGGAGTACATGAAGTCAGATTAACAGCTCTGAGGTACCTGTTACACAAAAATAATATGCAAGATGCAAACAAGCATGCAACAGGGAAATCTCAAGATAGCACTGAGGCAAAAAGGAACCCAAGATCCAAACAGGGATAACCATCACACGTATATGCACCACATAGGAGTAACTGAATACAACCAAAGTGACCTCGACCAACAAGCCTGGCGATGGTCAGCATACAGTAATGAACAAATGCTACACAGGGATACAACCCTCAACTGAGTCTTCAGTTTGATACTCTTCCGAACAAATGCTCTCGGTGAAATCCTCCAAAACATGAGCTGATACACCCGCTTGACTGGATAAGAGAGAATCATTGACATAAATACCCTAAGGCGTGACTGAGATCCTGTTGGAATCCAGCAAAGCCTGAACTTGGCTCCTAAGCACCTTACAATCTTTCGTTGAATTCCCCTGTGCCCCAGCATGGTACTCACAGCGGGCGCTGACATCGAAGCCTTGCAGATATGGCGGGATCTCTGGATTAATCTTCTTCGGTACTATCAACCCACCTCTGATCAAATTTGGCAACAACTGACTGTATGATACCAGCAACTGAGTAAAATGCCTTTCCGGTTTCCTGGGTCTTCGTCTAGCATGCTGACACAGTTGATGACGGTATGATTGTTGACTCTAGCGGGAAACAGATACCTGATACACAGACCCAACAGACTGCTGACTCTGGACACTCGAAGTATCTAAAAACTGAACTTGAGATACAGGAGATTCTGAAAGAACATCACTTCCTCTTTCCCATTCTTCCTGAGAACTCACAACTGAATCATTCTCCTCAACTGAGATATAGGGGATGTTTCGAATCTTTCCGCTCTTGATTCCACTCTCGACACGTTCACCCATTATCACCAAGTCAGCAAAGTTTGACATTCCACCGCTGATCAACTTGTCAAAGTAATGGCCTTTCAAGGTACCCAAGAATATATCAATCAACTCTCAGTCCTGAAGTGGAGGTTGAACACAAGCAGCTAACTCTCTCCTTCTCTGCACATATCCTCTGAAGGATTCATTGTCCACCTGAGATAATTCTTGCAACTGCATGCGACTTGGAGCCATGTTGAGATTGTAGTCGTACTGCTTCACGAAGGCATTGGCTAGATCTGGCCATGATCTGATGCTACCACTTTCCAACTGCATATACCAACTTAATGATGCTCTGCTCAAACTGTCCTGGAAACAGTGAATCATCAGTTTGTCATCGCGGACATGTGAAGTCATTCTCCTACAAAACATTACCAGATGCTGCTTCGGTCAACTATCTCCTTTGAACTTCTCAAAATCTGGCATTTTAAACTTTGGAGGCATCACAAGACCTGGCACTAAACACATGCTCGCAACATTCAACTTAAAAGTATCCTGACTCATTAAGGCCTCAAGCTTTTCCTCCAACATCTGACATTTTCCCATAAATTCAACAGTCTGCGGGTCTTTAACATTAGCCTTTGGAACGGTCCTCTGAGAATCTGGCACAGGGGAAGTGAAACTCTGATAGTCTGTGTCATGAAGAGAAGAAGAATCTCTGTCTCTGGCAATGGGATACTCTTCAACAGGAACCAGCACAGGCTGAGCTTGAGCAACACTGTTCACTGGAGTCCTCTGAGTACCGACCTCTCCTCTAGTCATAGTTATCATGGCTTCCATGAGTTGACCCAACTGATTCTTCATCAATTCAAACTCTGTACTCGTAACAACCAAGTTCTGCTCTCCTGAGTTCATGATCCTTCCAGAAGCTAACTCAAATCCAATGCGAATGTCGGGAAATCAACTGACGAAGCAGACAAAAGACGGGTAAGCTCCCTATTCCGGCCGAGGATGGATATGCAAAAATGAAATGCAAATGCAAATAATTCTAAATGCAAAATGCTAATGCAACAAACAAGGGATCAAGACCGTTATGCTGTAGACTGAGAAAGATCAGAGCTCTGCTTCAACAAGAACATAACACTGCTCTGATAGAAACCAATTGATACCAATAATCCAGATTCAAACTGTAGAGAAAACCGGGTGATCTGAAGGTAAACATGTCCTGCATAACCCCAATCCCATTCACGGGTATGGACCTATTCACTGATAAGGTATGGCGTCCTATGCGTTCATCAGCGTCACAAACTTTCAAAAAATGATGATACGTTCACCATTTCGGGTTTGGCATCATTATCTCCCGAAGAGGCCTCACTTAGCTGAATTACAGATGATCGGTTCCGAGAGTCAACAATCCTCAGATCTGAAATCCTCTCAACGGCCCACTAGGCTCTAAAGAAAGTCATCAAAGAGAATCTCGTTTGAGCGCGAATTTCGTGGGAACTAGTGCATGCTGTAACACCCCACTTTACCCCGTACGCGTAATATAATAAATATAGAAAAATAATTCTTAAAATTCATCAGAGTTCTCCAACACAGTGAGATATCACACTAAGTCACTTCATTTCATTAAAATAATCAATATTATTTAATTTTCAAGTAAGCAGCGGAATACAAATTAATTCTCCAATATAATTCTCCTCGACACGAGGTCATACAACATAAGTCCAATAAATGAAGATACGTAACAATAAATAAATAAAGTAGTCAAATAACAATGTAACCCTGTCATCCCATGTTACGTATCAGAGCGACTCCTAAGACTCGATCAAATAGCAACACACTCCAAGCACTACTCAGGTACCTGGTCACCTGTACTCCCAAGAGAGCACAGACACAACAACAAAAAGGGGTGAGAACTACATTCAATAAATAAACGGTGAAATACACATGCTAAGGAGTAGTTACACATCACACATAAAATAAGCACAATTAACGCACATACACGTGCCACCTCAATCACTTGGCATTCATAGCCCACATTCAATTACAATAATGCAATGTGACTCACTGACTCGACACAATGCATGTGGTACCAACACAATCTCATACGGTTCACACTAGAACCCGATTCCCATCGGAATCCAGATAAGTCGTATATACGTTCCTCTGAACTACAACTTATCTCCACAATAACTTCCACAATGAAGTCCGGATGAAACTAGGCACCCATCATGGATTCCCACCTAGCCATCTCCACAAGACACATGATATGAAATGCATGTCAACACAATTATGCAATGTAATACATCATGCATAATTCACGATCAATCTTGATCCACACGAGCCATCCGCTCACCATAATCCTCTCGGGAATTACCATAATCGCACAAGATTGTCCACATTCAACCATCATAGCCCACATCTATCAAAACACCAAGACATCATTGAACCAGAACATGATTCGTTACTAAAACATATACACAATTGACTTCTCAAACATAATTAGATATAAAATATTGGGAAAAAAATCCATTATCAATCCTATGTTATAGCTCTGTTCATTATCTTTCCAACGCTTCGAACGGGGATCAAAACGGACTTACGGATTCAAAGTTACGTCCAAAACAATTTCGACCGAAAACATGAACATCTGTGACGGACAGAAAGACACTGTTACGCTCCGGAACTGATTTTCACTCAATTATTCTTGCGAATCACTTACTCAAAGCACCCAAAACATCACTAAAACATTCCTAAGGTTATACGGAAATAACGACACAACTTCTATGGTTTAATATGCTCATCTGGCAACATTTGCAACACATAAAACACTATTTCCTGCAATTGCTCTGAATACTTCAGAGTTACCCACATTTGAATATTCCTATTCCTATAGGGACAACATATTACAATTTTTCCTTCAATTACACCCTACGACATTAAAATTACTCACTATCTAATATTTAACCCCTTCAGGGTCAGACATATAACAATGTCAAGGTTCTGGTCACGAAGGTTCAATTTCCCATAAGTTTTTCCTATATTAATATTCAACGATACATATCATTTGGCCATTTGGTCATAACCTCAGATTCTTACGATTACTTCTCTATTTCCCACAATTAACCGAAATCCCGAAACCTTAGGGAAACCTTAGAGCATCGTACTAATAACGATATAACACATTCATTTCTACATATTTACCCAAATCCCTAAACCTTACATCACCACAACATACCGAAAGGTATACATAGAAAACTATGAAAAGCAATACTCCCCATACAATAATCATTCCAGAACAGCAACAATTTTATGGAATTTATCATGCTACGAAAATTAGATCAAGAATCCTCAAGAACACATAATTCCTATGAGAGAAAGGACCTCTCACTACCCTCTCATGTTAATTCACCCATATTAAAATCCATTCTCCCCCTTACCTCGATTAATTGCTCAATCGTTGAAGAATCTTGAAGGATTGACAGCCCTAGCCTCCTTCTCTTCCTCCTTGTTCTTCTTCTCACTTTTTCTCCCAAAACCTCTCTCTGCCAGTTTATCGTGTTCTAATTCTCTTTTCCCAAAAAACTTCTCTATTTCCTTTAATCCCTTATTTCTTATTTTATTATTTAAATCCTATAATAATAATAATAATAATAATAATAATAATAATAGTAATAATAATATTATTCTCCCACTAATAATAATATTCATACTAGTAGTAATAATATGAATAATAATAATATTCCACCAAATAATATTATTAATACGAATAATAATAATAATAATAATAATAATAATAATAATAATAATGATAATGATAATCTCATTAACATTATTATTAATAATAGTTGGAATAATATTAATCAATATAATGCTCTCGATATCATAATTAACTTACTCCTTTATCTAGGTCCACAGTACCCCAACTAAGGTCACCTCTCTCCCTTACTCTTAACCTTATACCCTTAATTAAGGACACCACACAACTACAACTCATAGAAAATACTAAAGCGACTGAATAATTTAAATGGGGTGTTACAACTCTCCCCCACTTAAAATATTTTCGTCCTCGAAAATGTATCTGATGAGAACAGTTCCGGATACGACTCTCGCATCTTGCTCTCAAGCCAACTCATTCCTAAAATAACATCCAACTCGCTGAGTGGTAAACAAATCAAGTCCTCTCCAAAATCCTTACCAAAGATCGACACTGGACAATTCAAACACACACATGACTATAAACATTCTATAGTCAGACTCTACTACAACACTGGCCGGACAGACCGACCTTCTCTGATACCAATTGTAACACCCCACTTTACCCCGTACGCGTAATATAATAAATATAGAAAAATAATTCTTAAAATTCATCAGAGTTCTCCAACACTATGGGATATCACACTAAGTCACTTCATTTCATTAAAATAATCAATATTATTTAGTTTTCAAGTAAGCAGCGGAATACAAATCAATTCTCCAATATAATTCTCCTCGACACGAGGTCATACAACATAAGTCCAATAAATGAAGATACGTAACAATAAACAAATAAAGTAGTCAAATAACAACGTAACCCTGTCATCCCATGTTATGTATCAGAGCGACTCCTAAGACTCGATCAAATAGCAACACACTCCAAGCACTACTCAGGTACCTGGTCACCTGTACTCCCAAGAGAGCACAGACACAACAACAAAAAGGGGTGAGAACTACATTCAATAAATAAACGGTGAAATACACATGCTAAGGAGTAGTTACACACCACACATAAAATAAGCACAATTAACGCACATACACGTGCTACCTCAATCACTTGGAATTCATAGCCCACATTCAATTACAATAATGCAATGTGACTCACTGACTCGACACAATGCATGTGGTACCAACACAATCTCATACGGTTCACACTAGAACCCGATTCCCGTCGGAATCCGGATAAGTCGTATATACGTTCCTCTGAACTACAACTTATCTCCACAACAACTTCCACAATGAAGTCCGGATGAAACTGGGCACCCATCATGGATTCCCACCTAGCCATCTCCACAAGACACATGATATGAAACGCATGTCAACACAATTATGCAATGTAATACATCATGCATAATTCACGATCAATATTGATCCACACGAGCCATCCGCTCACCGTAATCCTCTCAGGAATTACCACAATCGCACAAGACTGTCCACATTTGACCATCTTGGCCCACATCTATCAAAACACCAAGACATCATTGAACTAGAACATGATTCGTTACTAAAACATATACACAATTGACTTCTCAAACATAATTAGATATAAAATATTGGGAAACAATTACATTATCTATCCTATATTATAGCTATGTTCATTAGCTTTCCAACACTTCGAACGGGGATCAAAACGGACTTACGGATCCAAAGTTACGTCCAAAACAATTTTGACCGAAAACATGAACATCTGTGACGGACAGAAAGACGTTGTTACGCTCCGGAACTGATTTTCACTCAATTATTCTTGTGAATCACTTACTCAAAGCACCCAAAACATCACTAAAACATTCCTAAGGTTATACGGCAATAACAACACAACTTCTATGGTTTATTATGCTTATCTGGCAACATTTGCAACACATAAAACACTATTTCCTGCAATTGCTCTGAGTACTTCAGAGTTACCCACATTTGAATATTCCTATTCCTATAGGGACAACATATTACAATTTTTCCTTCAATTACACCCTACGACATTAAAATTACTCACTATCTAATATTTAACCCCTTCAGGGTCAGACATATAACAATGTCAAGGTTCTGGTCACGAAGGTTCAATTTTCCATAAGTTTTTGCTATATTAATATTCAACGATACATATCATTTGGCCATTTGGTCATAACCTTAGATTCTTACGATTACTTCCCTATTTCCCACAATTAACCCAAATCCTGAAACCTTAGGGAAACCTTAGAGCATCGTACTAATAAAGATATAACACATTCATTTCTACATATTTATCCAAATCCCTAAACCTTACATCACCACAACATACCGAAAGGTATACATAGAAAACTATGAAAAGCAATACTCCCCATACAATAATCATTCAAGAACAACAACAATTTTATGGAATTTATCATGCTACGAAAATTAGATCAAGAATCCTCAAGAACACATAATTCCTATGAGAGAAAGGACCTCTCACTACCCTCTCATGTTAATTCACCCATATTGAAATCCATTATCCCCCCTTACCTCGATTAATTTCTCAATCGTTGAAGAATCTTGAAGGATTGACAGCCCTAGCCTCTTTCTCTTCCTCCTTGTTCTTCTTCTCACTTTTTCTCCCAAAACCTCTCTCTGACAGTTTATCGTGTTCTAATTCTCTTTCCCCAAAAAACTTCTCTATTTCCTTTAATCCCTTATTTCTTATTTTATTATTTAAAGCCTATAATAATAATAATAATAATAATACTAATATTATTCTCCCACTAATAATAATATTCATACTAGTAGTAATAATGTGAATAATAATAATATTCCACCAAATAATATTATTAATACGAATAATAATAATAATAATAATAATAATAATAATAATAATAATAATAATAATGATAATCTCATTAACATTATTATTAATAATAGTTGGAATAATATTAATCACTATAATGCTCTTGATATCATAATTAACTTACTCCTTTATCTAGGTCCACAGTACCCTAACTAAGGTCACCTCTCTCCCTTACTCCTAACCTTATACCCTTAATTAAGGACACCACACAACTACACCTCACAGAAAATACTAAAGCGACTGAATAATTTAAATGGGGTGTTACACATGCCTAACATACAGGTTCACCACTACTTTCCACTTTTAATGCTATGTTTGTACTCAAGCCCGGGTCTGACTTATCACTCTTCAGAACTTCCCATTCCACAGTACAGCAATAATGATATATGATGTGGAAAATAAATGCGGGAAAGTAAAATGCGAAAGTAAACAAAGCACAACACATATATACAACACCCAAAGATAAACAATCAAGCGCTAGGATTGACTCGCATAGGGAACCAGAGTCGCCAGCAGTCACTACTGCGAAAAACAACCGGCGGAAAACAGAAGAGTCGCCACCTTTCATTATTTATCCCAAAGAGAGGGAAAAGAAACGATCGGAAAAACCTAACGAAAAAGGGAAAGACAAGGTCATCGCAACCATGTCTGGATTCGGGGGTCGGTTATGCAAGGGGAAGGTATTAGCACCCCTCACGTCCTTCGTACTCGACGGGATCCACGCATTATCGTCTATCTAAAAGGGTGCGCTGAAACTACCTAGCTAAAGGTCTGAGGGACAAAAGAAAAAATAAAGGAGGACTCGACATAGCATCGCTGCTATGGGCCTACGTATTCCCGTCTAGAACGAGAAATCAGACTCAACGTAGTTCGGCTAACTACGGGTGAAAGGGGGGAAGGTTGCTCGCCAAAACATCGCGTCTTGTTCCTACGTACTTTCATCTGGTATGAAAGATCAGAGCAAACGTAGTTCGGGCTAAAAAGAACACAGGTTGGTTCAAAAGTTTTTAGGCCCGAGTAGGGTTAACAAATAGTTCTAGCAGTTGCTGTATGCAGCTCGACCATTGGAGACTTAGGCGTTACCGTTTGCGATAGAACTAGAAGTTAACAACACTCTTTTATCTGAAATGATTTTCCTGATTAGAATCGTAAAGGATGAAAAAGGTTTGAAGTGTTTTTGTGTTTTTTAGAGAAGAAGTGTTTTGAACTAGATTTGTAACTTATGCTGCACTAAAGACTATGACTCAGAAGCGAATGCGTCGCATATCGTCCAAAAGACATATACTAACATTCTAGACAATTGAGAGGCAACCACCCAATCATCATTTCCCAAATAGCTTAAGGCTCGTAGCGTACAACACTTGTCATTCTTTATTAAGTATTTTATGAATGTTTGAAGATGAGAAGAGAAGGGACAAACTAAAAGGGGACTAACAACCCTAAACGTTATCATGCAAAGTGAACTTAGAACTGGGATACAAAAGGGAACTACCTAATGTTATCATGCATGGTTAGGCACTTAATGTCTATCATAACCTCAAGAGGTTAGAGAACTTATGGGGAGCATGACAAAGAAAAGAAAAAGAAGAAGAAGAAAAAAAAAAGAAAGCACATGCAAATGAAGATGCAAACATAAGATGCACAAATAGAATGAAAGTGGGAGGAAAATAGTGTGGGGCAGTAGCCTCCACAAGCTCATATCAACCAAGCATGCATATAGAAACGCAAGAAAATAAAATAAAAATAAGTGCACAAGAAGAAATCAATCAAACAAGAACAAACCACACAAAGATGCACTAAAAGTGGGATGAAATGACCTAAGTCAAACAACATCAACCATACCACCAAATCTAAACCAAATGAAAGGTAAAGCAAACCTAAAGACAAGTGAGGATGGGAGACCAAATTGAGAGCAGCAAGGACCTCATAATAGGTACTCAACCATAAGCATCACAAACCAAGTTCAAAAGAAGCACAAAAGATTCCTCAAGGATCCATCATTTTAGGTATACTTCAAGTACCTCCTCAGGAGGGACTAAGATACCTTAAATGAGGTTCCAAAGTCATTGGACAGAAGGTAAAGATGGAGAGGAAAGCTCAAAAGCAAGAGCAAAACACAACAAAAGGAAATGCAAGTAAAAACATGAGAGAAAGCATGCATACTTCACATTGAAACCCTAATAGAAAGCACCAAAAGAAATGCACAAACCAACAAGCAATGAACATAATTTGGACCTAAAAATGAACATACAACAAGCTCAACATGTCTAATATATGAAACAAAAGGAGTTGAGAGCTTATTGGATCCACAAATGTCATTTCCAATTCAAACTAGGTCATACACTTGTATGAGCCACCCTAGGAGATGACTTGACTTGCAAGTCATCTCAAAACTAGGAAAAAGGCTAAAAAATTACCAAAAAAAAATACAAGGGATGCACAAACAAGTTGGCAACCAGAGGCCAACAGCTCAAAGCAAATATCCCCTCAAAGCACCATCAAAAGGAAATAATATTCAAACAATGTCAACCAACCAGGGAGAATCGATGGTCAAAAGAAAAGCACCAAAAGTCAACCCTAAAGTCAACCAACCAGGGGCAAAATGATCCTAAAAAATTGTTCAACTCATCATGGGTATGAGGATCAATTTTTATTCATTAGATCCAAAAGAAATGAGAGAAATAATCAAGAATCAAACAATGTCACAATTTAATTCAAACAAAACATCTCGAATTAATTAATTCTTTTTTAAAGTGAAAAATGACCCAAAAAATAAAACAAAAATTCTAAAAATAAAAGGACATGTCAAATTATACAGAAAATATTTTTGGGTAATTTTATTAATTGGAGAGCTATTTTATTTTGAATTAATTTGAAACATACACAAAACAAAATCAAAATGAAAACAAACAAAAAATAACAAACACACGGTGCAAGTAGCAATAAAAAATAGTTGGAAAATGGATTGGGCTCAAACAGAGGGTACGAATATCAATAATAAGCCCAGGTCCATCAGCATAAAAGACAAAACGAAAATGACCTGGTGATCATGTGTGGCTAGGTCAAACAAGGTACATCATGGAAAGCAATGTGGTTCACATGATCAAACAGTATGCCAATCAAGAGGTTCATATTGCGCCAACTCAATTAATGAATTTTAAAATGGATCATGTGTGGTTCAGTCAACAAAGAGCACTGTGTTTCTTAATTTTAAGCGTACGATGGAAAAGTAATTAGATCAAACAGACAACAACACGACACATCATCATCTTCAACATTCCAAATATTCATAAAACAGATGGTGGCCGGAAACCAGCTCCGGTCATCTTCCTCAAAAATCCGGCCACCGCACACAACACACAGTCACCAAAACATGTCCAAATTCAACGAAATAAATATCAAAATTCATCTATATCTTGCAGAGAACACGAATCCACCATCAATTAGGCATGAAACCTCATAACAAAGCCAAATCGTGAACAACAAGCTTGGAACTCAAATTTCAAAAGTTCACAAACATCATCCAATTGTGTCCAAACATCATCTACACATCACATAGATCACAAATCAAGCAAAATTGAAGCATGAAAGTTCAAGAACAGATCACATTAAGTTAAAACAGTTTGGAGCTTCAACCAACAATCATCAATCAAAAGTATCTAGAAATTATCTATATGTTACATAGATCACAAATCAAGCAACAATTAAGCACGAAGCCTCAAGAATAGATCAAACCAAGTCAAAACAGCTTGGAGCTCACAACATCAACCATCACAAGTGCTAGTTCGTTTTAGTTATTAATGATCTACATGCTTCCTAGGTCTCAAATATGAAAAAGTGGCAAAGAATCATGGCATAATGAAAGAGATATGAGGAATTGAAGAATACCTAGTGGAGAGCTTCCACTAAGCGTGATCCTTTGATGAAGCTTAAAGAAAACTATCCAGAAATGTTCCACAAACTTCAGAGAAGCTTTTGCAATCCTCAATTTTGCTTGAAATGGAGTAGATCTCAGAATTCGAATTTCAATTTTTCTTCACTTTTTCAAAGTTGCTTTTGCTCCAATTCTTCACCAAAACGAGTTCTGAGCATTTGTGAATGATGGAAATGTTTTATATGATGGATTTGAATGATAAGAAAGCCCAATGGCAGTCCCTAAAGCCCAAATGCAAATCCATGAAATTTGAGTTTTGGAGCTTGTGAATATGCATAAATTTCCCTCCAACTTGCCTCCAAAACGCCTCAAATCACTTGCTGGTAATGTGAGGAGTATGAATGGTTGTGATTTAATCGTTGTTTATAATCAATGGTTGATATTGATTGTGTAACTTAAGCTTGAAGTAAGCTTGAAAATGGCACATCAAAACTCACCAAATTCAAATTTAGAAATTGCCATCATGTTTGGAATATGTTTTGCACTCAAAATATGCACTCATTTGCACAAAAATGATCCAAAATGAATTAATTCCAATTTTGCCTTTTTAAGGCCTTTTCCATGAAAATCACTTTAGGAATTCTCCATTCCAAGCCAAACTCATGACTTCTTAATGCTTGGTTGAACAATTGACACCTTTTGGAGCAAGTTTGATGTTGGAAAAATCTCCATTTGAAGTGTGCAAGTTGGTGAAATGGACCAATAATTTTATGACCTATAATCTCACTTTCCCAAAATACCCCTAACTTGCAAGTCTCATAACTTGAGTTCTACAAATCAGATGAAAGACTTCTAGTACCGTTTGGAAAGCTAAGACCATGAGGAACAACTTTCATGTTCATCAAAAGTTGAGGATAAACATCATTCCAGGTCAAAAATGGCTTGGAAGTTGGTTGACTTTTGTTGACCAAAATCACATTCATCTGAGTACCTGTAACTTGTCAGCATCATAACTTGAGTTCTAGAAATCAGATGAATGACTTCTAGTACTCAAAAGAAAGCTAAGAATATCATCTACAAGTTTCATGACCATGTCAAGATGATATGAGACTTCTATATTGAGAAAGGTGGTCTTGAAGTTGGGGACTAAACAAGGGATTTTACACTGAGAACCCTAATTTAGCAACTTCTCACACTCTTGATTCATGATGAATTGATCTTGAAATGATATATTAGACATCTCAACACAACATCCCATGACCATAGAGACTTGGAATTGAGTTTTAATCTCCTTTGATTTCACAATTGACTGAGGATTAACCAGATGAAAACCCTAGATGCAACATTCTTGATTGTGGCTTCTTCCACCTCACACATCAACTTGAATAAGCTCCAACATGGCTCTCAAAGCACTCAATGAGCTCTCTAAACATCTTATATCCATAATCATTAATTCACAACCTTCTGATGATCTTCAACTGGCCTCCAAGTTAGGAGCTGACCGACATACATCCATCAATCCTTTTAAAGAACATTGACTACCTCTTGATGACCTGATGACCATTCAAACTTGAGTAACACCCCTTACTTAAACTCAACACTCTGGGTAACCTCTTCTTCCTATGCACAACCTCTTAATCCCCTGTTCAATGAAAAATGCTATGCAATGCAAATGCTAGAACAATGCAAAGAAACAAAAGCCAGCTAAAGAAAAAAGTTGGGCAAATTTTGGGGTGCAACAGACTCAAAGACCTGAATTTTTAGACAAATGCAAATGACAACAGTATACGTCGACCATACCTAACTCGAGAAAAGTGAATTTTTAGGACACTTGCCATGAGTCGAACGAAGCAGAGTTTAGGTCGACTCAAAGACCTGAAACTTCAAAAAAAATGCCTAAAATCATATTTTTTTATTCTCTTAGATGAAACCTGTGATATACCAATTGAGTTTGACCCGTATGACGCATATTTTGACAGCTCTAAATGCAGTACTCAAGAAATTTAGTGCAAGCAAATAAACATGAGAAATAAGGTATGCTTATGCATCATGGTGATAACGCCAAATGACTATTCTTCCATGCGGCTCGGTTTTGACATCATCGAAACACGCATATCAAGTATCTGAGGCTTTGCCCTCACATACTCCCCCTTTTTTATGATGGAAAAACATGTATGACCTGTCTATATGATATTCGACATTATCCTCCCCCTTGCTTGATGCCTTCATTCTCACTTACTCATTTGCGTTAAATGCGACGTCTTCATGTTTGATCTTTATGGCTCTACTAAACAGCTACTAAACAGCTTGACACTTTCTCCCCCTTTGACAACATCAAAAAGAAAGAAGTTTCTGTTAAAAAACGATAAAACAATAACAGATGCTCATATCAAAACATGCACAACAGGATAAACATTAACAATCATCCACACATGACAAAGTTAATGATCAAGGAATAAAAAGAGAATTAGCACCATACATAGACAAAAATAGTAATTGCTGCTAGAAATACAATGAATACATTAGAAATTAACTCAAGTAATGACAAGCAAGTTCATGAAGCAAGACATTAATCACATTAGAAATGCTTAATACAAGGAAAAATTTACAACAACATAACAAAATGATGAAATACAATCATGCAGAATGCATAGCCTTCAAGGTCTCGTCCCCCTGAAATGTTGGCCTCTCCTATGATATGTATATAGCGGATGTAATTGAGCCTCGGCTCTGTTAGTAAACTCCAAAATCGCTCGGCTCAAGGATTGAACCTTGTGGCAAGAGCGCGGTGCTGATTTGCAGTTGTTTCCACCAGACCATCGAATCGTTGATTGACATTAGAGGAGAATGTGTTGAAGTTTTCAATATGCGTCTCATATTGACTTTGAAGTTGTGAGAGACGCTCATCCTGAGCATTGATGAAAGCATGCTGTTCTAATTGCATACTCCTGAGCATACCCGATTCAATTTCAAATTTGAAGACATATTTGTGAGTCGACCGGACCTTGTTTAGGTCGACTCATGCAGTTAAAACTAGCAAAATTTGACATTTTTGATCATATGGGCAAACATAGAGACATAGATAAATAGCCAAACCATATCTTAAGCATTCAAATAGGTAACATACATATAATACGACATATATGACAGATGGAACACATAATTTGATACATTTTGTGAACATGAGTATTGAGAGAGAGAGAGAGAGAGAGAGAGAGAGAGAGAGAGAGAGAGAGTTAGTTGAGGAAAGATATTACCTCCATTCCAAATATAGCTAGATGAACACACACATATACTTTCAACATCTTCACTTTGTTAGATATCCGATGATCAAAGTAGATATAGACATAGATATATAAAAGATATGCAAGAAATTTCACTAAACACGATCCGAAATGTCTAGAATACCTAGCTCCCGTCGAATATGAAAGAAAGGCTCAGTAGCAAGAAGTTTTGTGAAAATATCAGCTAGTTGATTTTTAGTATCAACGTGTTCAAAAACCACATCGCCTTTCTCCACATGATCCCTAAGGAAGTGGTGTCGTATTTCAATATGCTTAGTGCGTGAATGCAGCACGGGATTCTTGGTAAGATTGATGGCACTCGTATTATTACAAAAGATCAGAATACGCTTAAGTTTGAGATTAAAATCTATCAATTGTTGCTTAAGCCATAGGACTTGAACGCAACAACTACCGGCAGCAACGTATTCTGCTTCGGCGGTTGACAAAGTAACAGAAACCTGCTTCTTGCTATGCCAACTAACCAAAGAGTTTGAAAATAAGTGACAAGTACCACTAGTACTTTTCCTATCCGATTTGCACCCGACAAAATTGAAATCATAGAATCCAACCAAGGAACAATCGTTTCCTTTGGAATACCATAGCCCATACTTTGGAGTACCCGAAAGGTATCAAAGTATGTGCTTAACTGCTTTTAGATGGGATTCCTTAGGAGAAGATTTATATCTAGCACACATGCAAACACTAAACATAATATCGGGTCTAGAGGCGGTAAGATAAAGAAGAGAGTTGATCATACCTCGATATCTTTTTACCTCTACATCCTTACCACTTTCATCTCTATTGAGATTTGCACAGGTCGGCATTGGTGTGTCAGTGGCTTTAGAGTTTGCCATGTCAAACCTCTTGAGAAGCTCAAGACAATATTTCGTTTGACTTACAAAAGTTCCTTCCTCAAGCTGCTTGATTTGTAACCCGAGAATATATGTGAGCTCCCCCATCATACTCATCTTGAATTCACCCTGCATTAGGTTAGAAAACTCTTATGAGATTCATGTTAGTTGATCCGAATATGATGTCATCAACGTAAATTTGCACCAAAATTAAGTGTTTTCCTTAACGCTTAATGAAGAGGGTTGTGTCGACCTTGCCTCTTGAATACCCTTGATCAAGTAGAAATTTTCTTAGGCGCTTATACCAATCCCTATGGGCTTGCTTGAGTCCATACAAGGCACGTTTTAACTTGTATACGTGATCAGGATATTCATGAGATTCAAAACCTGGAGGTTGGGCAACATAAACTTCTTCATTTATATAGCCATTAAGGAATGCACTTTTTACATCCATTTGAAATAGCTTAAAATTTTTCGCACAAGCGAAAGCAAGTAAAAGGCGTATAGCCTCGAGTCGGGCAACCAGAGCATAAGTGTCCTCATAGTCGATGTCTTCCTTTTGGTTATACCCTTGTGCGACTAAACGCGCATAAGTGTCCTTGTTTTCATCCAATTTGTTCCTAAACACCCATTGGGTTCTAATTACTCGATGACCTCGCGGAGGAGGGACAAGGTCCCAAACCTCATTTCTCTTGAACTGGTTAAGTTCCTCTTGTATATATAAGAACCAATGCTCATCGAGTAAGGCTTCTTTCAGGTTTTTAGGTTCCATTTGAGAAACGAAAGCAAAGTGATAACAGAAATTACTTATCTTAGACCGAGTCGTCACCCCCTTTGATATATCACCGAGGATATTGTCGATAGGATGGTCTTTGGAAGACTTCCACACTAGAGAAAGATCATCTTTATCAGACAGATGAACTACCTCAGTTTCTTCATGGCGGTCATCTTTTTCCTCCTCAACTTTGGCTAGGTCAGGTTGATCAATTCCCGACTCAGCACTTTTGAGTATGTCTTTCGAAGATATACCTGCACCATGAACAACACTACCTTTCCGACATCTCTCGGATAAGATTCATCAAATGTTACGTGTACAGACTCTTCAACAGTAAGTAATCTCTTATTTACACTATAGGCTTTACTAGACTGAGAGTATTCGAGGAAGATACCTTTGTCAGCCTTGGAGTCAAATTTACCTAAGCTTTCCTTTCCATTATTCAACACGAAACACTTACAACCAAAGACATGTAGGTGAGACACATTTGGCTTGCGCCCTTTTAAAAGTTCATACGGTGTTTTGTTTAGAATTGGGCGGATAAGCACCCTATTCAATACATAACATGCCGTACTTATGGCGTCTGCCCAAAAATACTTAGGTAATGCACTTTCATTGATCATGGTTCTCCCTAACTCTTCCAAAATACGATTTTTGCACTCCACAACCCCGTTTTATTGAGGGGTACGTGGAGCAGAGAAGTTATGATTAATACTATATTTACCGCAATATTCCTCAAACAAATGGTTTTCAAACTCACCTCCATGATCACTCCTAATTAATATTATGTTTGTGTTTAATTCATTTTGATAAAGCTTAGCAAATCTTTCAAAGGTTGTGAATGTATCGCTCTTGCTAGCCAAGAAGATAGTCCAACAGAATCTAGAAAAGTCATCAACTATTACAATAGTTACCACCTAGGCTTTTAATTGGCCCAAATAAATCCATATGGAGAAGCTCAAGAGGTCTCGTAGTTGAAACGATATTTTTAGATTTAAAAGAGATCCTTGTTTGCTTTCCCATTTGACAAGCATCATAAAGGTGATCCTTGGTGAACTTAATTTTAGGCAGACCTATGACTAGATCTTTTGACACTACCTTGTTTAGCAAGTCAAAGTTAACATGTGTTAGACGTCTATGCCATAACCATGAGTCTTCACTCATTGTTATGAGACATTTATCACTTGTCAAGGATACTTCGTTCAAATTCAGCATATAGACATTGTCTACTCTTAGACCATTAAACACACTCTTCATTTCATTATTATGCACAATTCGAAAATAATCTTTTGAAAACGATACATTGTATCCTTTTTCGCATAATTGGCTAATGCTAATGAGTTTATCTTTAAGGCCCTCGACAAGCAATACATCAGAGATAGTAGTGGAAGAAGGGTTACCTACACTAGCTTTTCCCAGTATTGCACCACGGTTGTTGTCTCCATAGGTTACATATCCCTTCTTCTTTATCACGAAGTCGATGAAGAGAGATATGTCTCCTGTCATGTGTCTTGAGAAGCCACTAACGAGAACCCATCTTCTCTCGATGATCTCAAGACGTTGTACCTATGAAAAACAATTAACAAGAATAGGTACCCAATGGCTTATTGGGTCCTAAGTTGTGAGTGACAAAATGGTTGCATTTAGGCAACCATTGATAAATGCCTTTAGGAACCAAAAATCTCCTAAAACGGCATTTAGCAATGGTGTGGCCCTTCTTGCAACAATATAAACAAGAAAAGTTAACTTTTGAATTACTTTTGCTATCATTGTCTCTTACAACATATGTGTATTTTTGATATGGACTAATCACACTCTTTCTAAAATTAGCTTTATCAATGGAAAAAGTAATTTTGGGCTCTAGAGCCTTGTTAAGTTTGGCATTTAGGTTTCTAACTTCATTTTTCCAAATGTAACAAGTATCACACCCAAAGTTAACAACTCTTTTTCTTAGATCCTCACAACCTACTTTTTTACTTTCCACTATGGAAGCTTTTAGTGCCTCAAGTTTCTTTTCGGACTCACGAATCTTTTGCTCATGGTGAGCAAAGATTTGGTTATTTGAGGCAAGCCTTTTAAAGGCTTCTTTTGCTTCACAATGCAAAGTATTAAAAGCAGTTTGTAATTCAAAATGAGACATTTTAGAGGAATTTTCATACTTGGCATGTCGTACCTGTTTCTTTTTGTTCTTTTGATGGGCGGAAAGACAAAGATTTACGAATTCATCTTCATCAGTTGAGCTTTCATCCTCGGAAGAATCGCTATCGCTTTCCCAAGCTATATACGCTCTCCTTGGCTTAGATTGCTTCTTATGTGATCTACTTGTTTCTTTTTCTTTGCCCTTTTTGTTCAAGGGACAATCCGGTTTATAGTGTCCGGTCTTTCCGCAAGTATAACATGACCCTCTTGTCTTGTTTCCTTTAGTTTCGTCATTTCTAGAGTACCTTGATTGTTTCTAGAAGTTGACAAGATTTTTCTCGGAGTGTTGGATGTCGTTTTTTTTGACATAGCGATTGTAACGCTTTACAAATAACCCCATATCCTCACTCTTGTCATCATCTTCGTCGTCACTCGAAGTGTAATCACTATGCTCCTTAGTTTGAGACTTTGAGGAAGAAGTCTTGAGAGCAATAGACTTCTTTTCAGTATTTTTTATTTTCTCCTTCTTTTCCTTCTTTTCATATTGCTCTAGGCTTAAAAGCACTTGTTTGTGCTCTTGCAGCTTTCTAAACAATGTTGTGAGATCCATAATTGTAAGGTCGTTAGCTTCTTTGATGGTGGTTACCTTCGGTTGTCATTCCCGGTTAAGACATCTCAAAATCTTGTTAGTAGCAACATCATTGGCAACTGACCTACCTAGTGAGTGCAATCTATTGATAAGATGAGTGAATCTCTTTTACATGTCCGCAATGATTTCCTTTTGCTCCATGTGAAAGAAATCAAACTCTTGTGCTAGCGTATTGATTCTCGCTAGCTTAACATCATTGGTTCCCTCATGGGCAACTTGCAATGAGTCCCACATAGCTTTTACCATTAAACAATGAGAAACCCTAGAATATTCATCAACTCCTAATGAGGAGATCAAAATATATTTGGCTTTCCGATCGTAATTATATTTCTTCTCGTCATCATCAGTCCATTGTGCTTCAGGCTTAGGCACAATCATGTTATTCTCGTCGGTCATAGTTATTTCAATTGGACCGTTAAGAATGACATTACACACCTTTCGATCAATGGAATTTATGTGCACTCGCATACAGTCTTTCTAGTAACTGTAATTTTCTCCATTAAAAACAGGAGCTCTATTATAGGCCCCTTTAGGTTCGTTAGCCATTTTCTACTAAGTTATACTTAAAGCACATAGTGAACCGGTGCTACTGATACCACTTGTTAGACGATGGCACGGATCTAGAAGGGGGTTTAAATAGATCCCTTATTTTTTTAAAACGAGGCAGCGTTACCAATAAAATTGGTTTTTAAAATTTATTTAATTTGCGGAAGCGACCCTGGAAAATTACCGTCTATAATGAACGGTTACTAGAAAATCGGATATGCTATTTAGCCGATGGAATCAGATAACGAGTAATGAGAATCACTATGCTAGTCACACTCTTAATTTGATTTAGCTCACAGTGTGGTATGACTAGTTCCAATACCTTAAAATATTACCACAATAAATGGACAGCACACAAGGCTTTTCGTTCAGGCAATTTATCAAACACTTGGAGTGCAGAGCACTACAAGTGAGTTCGGCTTTGAGTAATTTGCTCTAATTTCCTTGTACAATCAATGATTGTACTAGAGTCAAAAACAGTCCAGCACTTACTCAAAACAATCCTAAATTTGATATAATTATTTGTACTAAAACCATACAAATATTAAGCAATGTAAACACGAAAGGTAAAAGGCACAAGGATTTGTTGAGGCAGCTCCCCCTCCGTCCTCGCTTCGGGGTACGTATGCTCTCAATTCTAACAATAGAATTGAGCTCTTATAATATAAATTTAACCTGTTGTAGAATCGTATATACAAGAATGAAATAGCAATCAAACAAACAAACTCCCTTATTGTTGTAGAAGCTATCTCCTCTTGTCCCTTAATTCGAGTCGAATCATGTCCTTCGATGGCTTGTGTATGAACCTCCGATTACAGCTCTATGTTTGAACAACCTTCCGTCTTCAAACCCCAGCCCGGCTGATCTCAAACCCTCGTGTGTCGAACCCGAACTTCTCTTTCACAATTCGCCGATTACCGCTACTAGATCGACGGAACTCACCGCTCCTCGATCACCTTCACTCAACCGAATATATGTTGAGAAGACTTGTCCAAAAACCCCCATATTTAGAGAATCTTGGAGGACAAAACCCTAGAGGTTTTATTCAAGAAAAACCTGTCAATTCCTCAACCTGGACCGGATTACCCAATCACGACTTCGAACGTTATCACCTTAGACAATCCATAATGCACAACAAAGATTATTGTGTGTGATTGTTGTGGTATAAAATGTAGAAGATGAAGATGATTAGAACTTGAATTGACACCTCTTTCACTTTTCTTTTTTTTGTAATTGATTCAATTGATATGAAATGAATAGAGCAACTGAATATTTATACCAGATAAAACTGTTATAACTGATAAAACCAACTTTCAAAAATAATAGACAACTCAAAAAATATGCAGCAAACAGCGAGCAGTCGACCCATGCAGAATGTAGAGTCGACCTAAGCTAACCCGAGGGAACATATTGTGCAAAACACATAACTATGCATCAACCGGAACAAGGCATGCATCGATGCAAACCCTAAATTTTTTGAAAAATACAAATGTATGCGTCGACCGGTAGGTCGACCATACCTAGCCCGAGAAAATGTATTTCTAGGACACTTGCCATGAGTCGACTGGAGCATAGTTTAGGTCGACTCAAAGACCTGAAACATCAAAAAAATGCCTAAAATCATATTTTTAATTCTCTTAGATGAAACCTATGATAGACCAATTGAGTGTGACTCGTATGACGCATATTTTAACAGCTCTAAATGCAGTACTCAAGATATTTAGTGCAAGCAAATAAACATGAGAAATAAGGTATGCTTATGCATCATGGTGATAACGCCAAATGACTACTCTTCCGTGCAGCTCGGTTTTGACATCATCGAAACACGCATATCAAGTATCTGAGGCTTTTCCCTCACAAGGTCATTTTTCATAACCGTTTCGACGCATATGCCTATGAAATTGCACGACCTTGACTGACCAACCCACTACTTATTTAGTGGCTAACTGTTCAATTTCTTTAACCCACGCTTATGACGTCACACCATCATGACAAATCCTTAAACGTCTCTTCATTCGTATTCATCGTCACTTTTTCTTGAAAACATATATTTTGCAGTCTGACCATAACTGCTAACACTCATCACTTATCCAGAGAAAGAAACGTGTCCCACTACCCGATTAACTTCAACAGTGGATTCAAAGCTTTTAGGATTCCTAAATTCCTATAAATACTCCTCTTCACCAATTTGTAAACTTTTTACACTCTCAGAATCTTAAGCACCTTGTCTCTCTTTCTCCAATTCTCTTCACAAGACCTAGAAAGCACTATTTCCTTTTACTTCTTTTAACAATGGCATCTTCCCAAGCAAATTTTCACCAGAAGAAAACCCAAAAAGGCATAGTCACTCAATTTAAGCAATGCATTCCACCATTTGCAAACGTTGACAGATTTTGAAAGTTTCCGTCCACAGATTTTATGCACAGTTGACATTCAGTTTGACAGATTTGTCTGTAAATTCGGCAGGTTTATTTTGGATGATAATTTAAGCATTATGAAGGATGAAAGACATGATGTGTTATGCAGATGATGCAGAATAAAAATGCAAGTCAGATGAATGCAAGTTTTAAAATGCCTAGTCAAAATTTGGGGTATGACATCATCGAATAACATGCCTGTAAATTTGAACTAAAATATAGAGCATTATCTATGATATGGTTCAACACAAGTTACACGTTTATCGCTACATTGGATAATTCATAATTAATTAAACTTTTGGAATTGCGTAATTAGTTAAGGTACATTGAACTACCTTCATATTGTAACTATAAAGTTTACATTACTGCACTCAAATACAGAGTATTATCTCAAATTTACTCGCATGTATTCCCTTTTAGAGGAGACATTGCATCCCACGTAGAGAAAGTACTTAGGCTTGTCAATACCATCCATTAATTCTCTGAATTATTTACATGGATCAGAGTGAAGACATTGCATCCAATACTTAACTGCGAGAAATTTGAAGAATAAATTATCAAAATAATTCACAATAACAAATGCAAATTCCGAAATTTATGAATTTGATAAAATTCTTGCTTCTCACCAGATAGGAGATATGAGTGCCTCTACAACCTTTTGCGCAAAGTGTTCTTGCCAGTTATATTTTCACTATATGTTCCTGGTTACATGGCATTATTCAAAAGAAACTGAAAAAATATGTTCAATTATAATGTTGCGAATATTTCCTTATCAGTTTGGTAGAGTTCTTCATCTGTTGATAACTCATAAGGAATGTTGTTCCAAGTTGATACCTCAATATATATAGCATGTAATCAGCATTTGTTGATCATATTTAAGGTGGAATGCACTTCCCATGTAGCAAGAGAAATCTGCATTATTTTGAATAGGAAAAGTCATCTAACATGATATAAGACGCAAAGAGCACAACACACCAGACACGTTTATTGCAATATTATGTTGAACCCTAATCCCCAATTACATAATTTCCGGGTAAGAATTCAAATCAATTTCATAATTTACGAATTTCAATAAAATAAAAACTCTAACCTAATCAATAATTCTTGTGTAATAACTAAATAAAATTTGATTTTCGGAAAATATACAGATTGAGATGGATAGTCACAACTACCTGTAAAATCAGACGACGACATTAAACTATTTACAAACAATTTAATGAACACTGCAACCAATACGAATTACACAAACATTTTCTCCGAAAGCTAAAAAACGAACATGAACACGGTTACAAAATTGGGTGAGAGGGGAGAGGTCGAAATTGGGAGAAGAAAGAAGAAGATGAAGGAGTTCAAACAACATGTGTGTGAGATGGAGGGATTTAGAGTTTTAAATTGCAATTCTGACCTCATAAATTGAATTTTTTTTAGATAAACTATGTATTGTTTACTATTTACCAATTAAACAAAAGATTCAGGAAATTTACGAAACTAGCTAACATTCAACAGACGATTGCCAATGCAAATGGCGACTTAGTTCATTCAGTTTTGTAAGCATTCGCCAATGGAAATGGCGATCGAGAAGAAGGAAAAGTAAAATCGCCAATGCAAATGGCGACTTAGCTGTAGTCTAGGGTTTCTTTTTCATTTTTTTTAATGTTTTAATTTATATTTATATTATGCAAATATTTAAATACATATTTAAAATATAGTTTTCATTAAATTTAAATGTTTATATTATGCAAATATTTAAATACATATTTAAATAGTAATAACGTTAAGTTTATTATTAAATTTAATAATATTTTAATAAATATTTTAATTACTTATTAATGAATATTTGTCAGTAAATTATGTTGTTTGTTTTTCATAAAGAATTGAAATTTAAATAAACTTAAAATAATATAGACATGTAAAAAATATTAAAATATATTTATTTACAATAAAACTTAAAATAAATAAAATTACAGCAAAAAAAAATTAATGGTTAGCTCTATCTAAGCGACCACCGGTTCCACACTGCGGGGGATGCGCGTCGCGACGAGGTCTAGGACGAGGTTGCTGTGGTGTGTCTGGTCGTTATGTGTTGAGTTGTGGAGGAGAGTTTTGTTGGGACGGCCCCAGCGTATCAGATAGATTTTGCAGCATTTGACCCCAATAGCCGGGAGGTCCATTGTCAACAGCGTCGTCATAGTCAAGCCCAATGCCCATGTTTTCGAAGGATCGTCGGGGAGGTTGGGTGGAGTATGGACGGTATGGTTGTCCGAATTCGTACATCAAATTGGGTTGTAAATGGTGTGTTGGTTGTTGTGGGGTGTGGTAGTCAAATAATGGATAGTTTGAGGGGTAGTTGGAGGGGAAGTTGGAAGGGTAGTTAGAGGGGGTAGGGTCAAATGAGTTGTCTGGGCTATAGGTGGAGGGGGTAGGCTCAAAAGACGTATCAGGGCTATAATGGTATGGTGGTTGAGGTTGGGACTGGGTGGGTGGCATGTAAGAATGTTGTTATTGATAGGGGTATTTGTTGGTATGTATGGGTTTTCGTAAGGCTGATTTTGGGAACAGAATTGTTGTTGTGTGTTTGACGAAGAAGCGCGTTCCCTTGGGTCGACCAAATAGGTTGGTTGGGACAGGAAAGGCTGAGATGTCGTGACAGACCTAAACCAAGTCATATATTGAAGACTTGGCCTATCTCTGTGCACAATACGGTCGATTAAGACGTGTTGCTTTCTTCTTTTCCAGTGTTTACACAACTCCTTCGCAAAGTCCTTCCAATCACTGACACTCCACTGTGAGTCCACCTGTTTTTGATGCCACTGCCCCAACTCTACCGGAGCATATGGAATATCCTGATGCATCCCAAATTGTAGCTTTACCCGGTCACTTTGGTGCATCTCCATCGTAGTGAACCTAATTATGGGTGTTCTTGATGTCCACACAGCAACATCATCGGGGTTGGGCTGGTGGTCGAGACCCTCGTACGACATCCAGACAAACTACAATAAAGGTGGACAAATAAGTTAGACAGAGATATACAAGTTTATGCATATACATTATAAAAATTAAAGGTAAATAACTTACATCATCTGGCCCAAGGTGGTCGATGAGGTTGCGGTATTGAATTATAGAGTGTCTGGGACATCTCTGATAATTCATCCCTGGAACAGACCATCTAAAAAAAATAAACACATATAAGTTAGCATCTAAAACACATCTCACAAATTATTAACTTACAAAGAAAATGTAGTTACTGAATAATCTTGAAAAGAAACTTACTTGTTGGCGTACAGGAATGTAAAATAATTCCGGTTTATTGGAGAAAGCGTTGGCATCCTAGACCAACCCCACGCTTGTAAGAGATAAGCACAACCATAAAAAGTACAAGAATTTTTTTTGGAAGTTTCGCAAAGTGCGCTATACAGATGGGCGAGGACAGCTGGTCCCCAACTATATTCGCACACTTTGTTTATATTTTGTAATAATGGTAAATACATAGTATGGACGCTATTTCCAGTTCCCTCTGGAAATAAAAAGTGATCGAACAAAATCATAATATAGCACCGTGTTTTGACTATTATGTCATATTCGGTGCTATCATCAGTTAAGACAATATTGTTGTATTGTTCTCTGAGGTATTTTAAATTAATTCCCTGACCCCTCGGGCGGCCCTCGCTTTCCGCTTGAGGTGCGTCCACACAAAGAGGGGCGCCCAATAAATCTTCGCAAAGTCGGTCAGGGACACCAACTTTGTCGTTGACGGCCTTACCATTGATGTGTAGGCCGAGCAACATGTATACACCTTGGAGAGTCACAGTACACTCAGACGGGTTTGCATATTGTAAACCTATCATTCAAATTGACGGAACATAGTTATACGGGAAATATAAGGGCACACTTCTCATGGTTGTGGCACAGAACGGGAACAACAACATTTTTCCAATAGCCTTCGTTATAGTAGAAGGGGAGACTGCTGGGGGTTGGAGTTTTTTCTTAAAAAATCTCCGCTCTTACGTGTCTCCCCAACCTAACTTATGTTTGATCTCTAATCGACATCCATCAATCGATAGTGCATACAACAACCTTGATAACGGTTGGCAAGATCCTCCCTTGACCCACGTCTATTGCATAAGGCATTGCCCAAAATTTCATGCGGAAAATCAAAGACAAGACGCTGCGGAAGAAGGTTGTGAACGCGGAATATGCACTAACAGAACCCACATTCAAATACTACCGTGACGAGATCAGACTAACGAACGCGGATGCATTAAGATGGATTGATAACATTGATAGGGAGAAATGGACACGGGCATACGACAATGGTGTGTGATGGGGCCACATGACAACTAACCTCGTCGAATCAATGAATTCTGTTTTCAAGGGATTCCAAAAACTTCCGATAACTGCCTTGGTCAAGGCAACCTATTTTAGGCTAGGATCACTCTTTGATAGCAGACGTACGAAGTGGGGTTCGGTATTACAATCGGGTCAGCTGTACAACGATACTTCAATGAAATTCATGAAAGACGAAGCTGCCAAAGCCAACACACACGTCGTCACCATCTTTGACCGTACAGCTGGTTGGTTCAGTGTTGCCGAGTTGATTGGTCACAACGAAGGACGGCCTAGGGGATGTTACCGTGTTGAACTGGATAAGAGATGGTGTGATTGTGGGAAGTTTCAGGCATTCCGTATGCCTTGCTCTCATGTTATAGCAGCGTGTTCGAAGGCGCGCCAGAACCCAACCAACCTTCTTTCTGCAGTTCACCAAGTGATAAGTCTATGCAATGTCTACACATGCAGCTTTCAGGTGGTGGCAAATGAGGATTATTGGCCTCAATACGAAGGAGAAATTGTTTGGCATAATGACTTGATGCGCAGAAAGAAAAACGGTCGGCCTAACAGCACGCGCATTCGAACGGAGATGGATACCGCAGACAAGCTGGTGAGATTGTGTAGTTCGTGTCGGCAACCAGGACACAATCGTACAAAATTGTAAGAGCACAGATTGTGTCTTAGGAATATCTCTATGTTTTGATGATAACATTAATGATAATTTGTATACAAGAATTATACTCTCTAAATTTGTTCTAAACTGTTTTCTACAGGCACAAAAGATTTTAATCTTAAAGAGCAAATTTGATGTGAACAATAAATTCTGAATGGCTCAAGAGCATCTGAAGATTAGAAGAATCTGAAGTATAAGAGCTTAGTCATCAAGATTCTGAAGATACAACACGCTGCATATATTATCAAGAATCTGAATGAAAGAAGACTCTGAGTGAAGAGACTCTGAATGAGAGAAGACTCTGATCTGAGTGAAGACTCTGATCTAAGAGCATGTTACGCTTCAAGCACACAGCTGCACCAGACTCTGATTCATCAACATCTGTAGAACATCTTAGGCTCTGAAGTTTCCAGAAGATTCTGAAGACTGAAGACTCTGATATTGATTGTTGATCTGAACCATCTGAAGAATTATTTGAAGAAGATTATTTTAATATATCCGTTGGAATATGCCAGCAAATCTTTCCTTAATTGGGATAGACAAAATTCTCTGCAAGAAGATTATTCCTCTGATACATTCCTTATATGGTATAATCACAGCTCAGCAGACAATTGCTACACCCACATTTTGTGCGCCGTCTCTCTGCTGCAATAGTACAAAGGACAGTACTATTTGATATTGGAAATATCTTCTCTAACGGTAAAATATTCTCTCCAATATTCAAGTGGCTATATAAAGGATATCATAGCTCATTCTTCAAGTGACGAAATTGACGAAAATTATTGCAAGAACTCTCTCACGCGAAAAACTCTCAAGCTCTCATATTCTTTGCTGTTCATACATTGTTCTAAACTTAGAGAAATAACACAGTTGTGTTTATAGCTTTCATAGAAGCAATTTATTACTCTTACATTGTATTACATTAATTTGTAAAGGAAGTTTTCCTTAAGAGGATCTAGGTTAGATCAGTAGCTCTTGAGAAGACTAAGAACAGTTGTTCTTAGGTGTTGCTATTTGTAATCAGTTGATTTGAATAGTGGATTAAGTCCTTGTTGAGAAAGGCAAATCACTCTTGAAAAGGGTGGACTGGAGTAGTTGAGTTCAACGAACCAGGATAAAAATACTTGAGTTTTTATCTTTGATTATTTTCTGTCATACTTATTCAACCCCCCCTTCTAAGTATTTTCTCACCTTCAGTTGGCATCAGAGCTCCGGTTCTGAGTGTGCATTCACTTAACCGTGACAGATAAAGATCCAGTGAGAAGAATACTCTGTTATTTATTTGGTTGCTAATATGGGTGATATTCCTACATCAAGCAACAAATATGAAGGAGACAGAATCAGCACCAAACCTCCAATGTTTGATGGAGAAAAATTTGATTATTGGAAAGATAGACTTGAAAGTTTTTTCTTGGGGTATGATGCTGATCTCTGGGATTTAGTCATTGATGGATATGAACATCCTACTAAGGATGGCAAAAAGATTGATAGAAAATCAATGACTGAGGAGCAGAAGAAAGAATTCAAGAATCATCACAAAGCCAGAACCATACTTCTTAATGCAATCTCTCATACAGAGTATGAGAAGATTACCAACAGAGACACTGCTCATGATATGTTTGAGTCTCTCAAAATGACTCATGAGGGAAACTCTCAGGTGAAAGAAACAAAGGCTCTGGCGCTGATACAGAAGTATGAAGCGTTCAAAATGGAAGAATCTGAGAACATTGAGACTATGTTTTCCAGATTTCAGATTCTAACAGCTGGGTTGAAAGTTCTGGACAAGGGCTACTCAACATCTGATCATGTCAAGAAGATCATCAGAAGTCTTCCTACCAGATGGAGACCTATGGTGACTGCATTGAAGCTGGCCAAGGATCTGAACAAAATCTCATTAGAAGAACTCATCAGTTCTTTGAGAAGTCATGAGATTGAGCTGGAGGAAGATGAACCCCAGAAGAAAGATAAAGGTAAATCCTTAGCTTTTAAATCTAACAAATCTGTTAAAGCTTTGCAGGTTAATGAAGAAAGCTCTGAGGAATCTTCTTCTGAAGAAGAAGATGAACTATCCATGCTGTCCAGAAGGATCAACAAACTCTGGAAGCACAAAGGGAAGAAGTTCAACAACCTCAGAAGATCTGATCAAAAGAGAGAATCTTCTGGACACAGAAGATCTGGCAAGAAAGAGGTCACTTGCTTTGAATGTAAAGAACCTGGACACTACAAGAGTGAATGTCCCAAACTTCAAAAGGAAAAACCCAAAAGGAAGTTTGATAAAAAGAAAAAGGTTCTGATGGCTACTTGGGATGACTCAGATGAATCTGAATCATCTTCTGAATCTGAGGAAGAATGTGCAAATGTTGCGCTGATGGCCAACACAAATGATCAAGATGAAGGAACGTCATCATCTGAATCTGAGTCAGAATCAGACTCTGACTCTGAAGAGGTATTTTCTGAACTCTCCAGAGCTGAACTTGTTGAAAGTTTATCTGACATGTTGGAAAGCTACAGCAAGATTAAACTCAAATACAAGAAGCTGAAAAGCAATCTTGAATCTGAGATTGATCTTCTGAGAACAGAACTTGTTGAGCAGAAAGAAATAAATTTAAAACTCAAAAATGATTTAGAAACAACTCAACAAGAATCTGATACTGAAACAGAGTCAAGTGAAAATATTTTAGAAAAATATGACTCCAGTTTTAAAAGATTCCTCACTAAAAGCATAGACAGAAGCAAAATGGCTTCTATGATCTATGGTGTTAGTGGGAACAACAGAAGAGGCATTGGATGTGAATCCTCCTCTGGAAGCAATCCAAAGTCTGTTGATAAACTCTTCATCAAGAAGACTCCTCTGTATTCTCATTTTAAGTTTGGTCATCTGAATGATATTAAACATACAAGCTCTGAAAAGAGTACTTATGTGTTTAAGCCAAGGGTTAGCCAGAATAAACACTATGTTGAAAAACAGAAGTTTAGGCAAAACCACAGAACATCTAACCCCAAAGGACCCAAGAAGATCTGGGTACCTAAAAGTCAAATAATACCTGTTGCAGATGTTCTTAGCAGCAAAATCCAGACACCAATCATGGTACCTGGACTCTGGATGCTCACGACATATGACGGGCGAAAGGTCTATGTTCCAAAGCCTGGAACTTAGATCTGGAGGGGACGTGAAATTTGGAGGGAACCAGAAGGGCAAGATCATTGGCTCTGGTACAATAGGTAATGGTAACCTACCCTCTATTTCTAATGTTCTGTTAGTTGAAGGATTGAAACATAATCTATTGTCCATAAGTCAATTAAGTGACAATGGTTATGATATCATCTTTAATCAAAAATGTTGCAAAGCTGTATGTCAAAAGAATGGTTCAATCCTATTCAGTGGAAAGAGGAAAAACAACATTTACAAAATTAACCTTTCAGAACTTAAAGCTCAAAATGTAAAATGCCTTTTATCTGTGAATGATGAGCAATGGGTCTGGCATAGAAGATTGGGACATATTAATATGAGACGTATATCTCAGATTAATAAACTCAATCTGGTCAGAGGACTCCCTAATCTGAAGTTCAATTCAGACGCTCTGTGTGGCGCATGTCAAAAGGGTAAATTTTCAAAATCTCATTTTAAACCAAAAAATGTTGTTTCCACCTCTAGACCATTGGAATTACTTCATATTGATCTGTTTGGACCAGTGAAAACTGCATCCATCAGAGGCAAGAAGTATGGGTTAGTCATTGTAGATGACTACAGCAGATGGACATGGGTAAAGTTTCTAAAACACAAGGATGAGTCTCATTCTGTGTTCATTGACTTCTGCAATCAAGTCCAGACTGAAAAAGAATGCAAAATTATTAAAGTCAGAAGTGATCATGGTGGTGAATTTGAAAACAAATATTTTGAAAAATATTTTTCTGAAAAAGGAATTGCACATGATTTCTCCTGTCCTAGAACTCCACAACAAAATGGAGTTGTAGAGAGGAAAAATAGAACATTGCAAGAAATGGCCAGAACCATGATCAACGAGACAAATCTGGCAAAATACTTTTGGGCAGAAGCAATAAATACATCATGTTATATTCAGAACAGAGTGTCTGTAAGACCTCTTCTGGAAAAGACTCCCTATGAATTGTGGAGAAACAGAAAGCCCAACATTGCTTATTTTCATCCATTTGGATGTATTTGTTATATGCTTAACACTAAAGATCATCTGAACAAGTTTGATTCCAAAGCACAGAAGTGTTTCATGCTTGGTTATTCTGAACGCTCTAAAGGCTACAGAGTATTCAATACTGAAACACAGATTGTGGAAGAATCTATTCATGTTAGATTTGATGATAAGCTTGGCTCTGAAAAGCCAAAGCAAGTTGAAAGTTCTGCAGATAGAGAAGTTATTCTCACAGACTCTGAAGGCTCAGAGGCAGACAAGACTAAAGACAAAGACTCTGAAGCAAACCCAGATGCTACACCTCTAACTTCCCAACTTGACAATCTGCATATTTCTGAAAGACCAACAGTCAGAGGATCTTCTTCCAGAATGAAAGCTTCTCATCCAGAGGATGTGATAATTGGAAAGAAAGATGATCCAATAAGGACAAGAGCATTTCTCAGAACTTCTGAATCTTCCTTCTGTGGCTTAGTGTCAATTATAGAACCAACATCTGTTGATGAGGCTCTGGAAGATAATGAATGGATTTTAGCTATGCAAGAGGAGCTAAATCAATTCACAAGGAATGAAGTCTGGGATCTGGTTCCAAGACCTAAAGGTTTCAATGTCATTGGAACAAAATGGGTTTTCAGAAATAAACTAAATGAGAAAGGAGAAGTTGAAAGGAACAAAGCAAGACTGGTTGCTCAAGGCTACAGTCAACAAGAAGGCATAGACTACACAGAAACATATGCTCCTGTTGCAAGGTTAGAGTCTATACGCTTGCTTATTTCATTTGCTGCACAACATAACATCACTCTTTATCAGATGGATGTTAAAAGTGCTTTTCTTAATGGAATTATAGAAGAGGAAGTGTATGTCCACCAACCTCCTGGTTTTGAAAATGAAAATTTTCCAGATCATGTTTACAAACTGAAAAAATCTCTTTATGGACTAAAACAAGCTCCCAGAGCTTGGTATGAGAGGTTGAGTAATTTTCTTCTGAAGAAAAATTTCATCAGAGGAAAAGTGGATACCACACTATTTTGTAAAACCATTAAGAAAGATTTGTTGATTTGTCAAATTTATGTAGATGATATTATTTTTGGATCAACAAATATTATGCTTGGAAAGGAGTTTGCTAAATGTATGCAGGAAGAATTTGAGATGAGCATGATGGGAGAACTGAAATTCTTTCTGGGAATCCAAGTAAATCAGACTCCAGAGTGCACCTACATACATCAGACCAAGTATGTTAAAGAGCTTCTGAAGAAGTTTAACATGCTGGATAGCAAAATGGCAAAGACTCCAATGCATCCTACAAGCACTCTAGGTAAGGAAGAGGTAAGTAAGAAGGTAGATCAGAAACTCTACAGAGGTATGATAGGATCTCTTCTTTATTTGACTGCTTCTAGACCAGACATTCTGTTTAGTGTTTGTTTATGTGCTAGATTCCAATCAGATCCTAGAGAATCACACTTAACTGCTGTTAAGAGGATTCTAAGGTATCTGAAAGGTACTGCTAATGTTGGTTTGTGTTACAGAAGATCTGACAAATATTCACTAGTTGGATTCTGTGATGCTGACTATGCTGGAGATAGAGTTGAGCGCAAAAGTACTTCTGGAAGCTGTCAGTTTCTTGGAAGTCATCTGATCTCATGGTACAGCAAGAAGCAACCAACAATTGCACTATCAACCACAGAGGCAGAATACATTGCTGCTGCTGGGTGTTCCACTCAGATGCTCTGGATGAAGAGTCAACTAGAAGATTATCAAATCTATGAGAGTAATCTTTCTATCTTCTGTGACAATACTTCAGCTATATGTTTATCCAAAAATCCAATTTTACACTCTAAGGCCAAACATATAGAGATTAAACATCATTTCATCAGAGACTATGTTCAGAAGGGTGTAATAAATTTAGCCTTTGTTGATACAGATCATCAATGGGCAGATATTTTCACAAAACCCCTTGCTGAAGATAGGTTTAAGTTTATTCTGAAAAATATTTGTATGGATTTTTGTCCAGAGTAATATTTCTCAGAGTCAACTTCTCAGATGCTAAGTGTTTAACACTCTGAAGTATTTCATCTGTTTTGCTTGTTTAATTTATCTGTGAATTTTTTTTGTGTGAAACTCTGTACTGACCATCTCAGAGGATCTGAAAGTTGAAAACGTTTCATTTCTCAAGAGTTATAGAATCACATGCAAGCAAACACGTGTCACTCAGAATCTGAAAAGATGGAGTACACCTACTGATTATGACGTTTAAGGTATTGCTTTGAAAATCTCAATCTGTCTTGATTTTCCCCCAAATGTCATATCATAATTAAAAATGATTTCTTTTCATTTAATGCAAACGTGCGTATGTGTCCTATGTGTGTCCGTTGTGTTTCCCATGCGTGCTTTATTTGTCTATATAAACCACTCTCTTAACACATTCACACTTTTCACATTCTCAAACACATATGCGCTTTTGTCTGTTGTTCTCTCTCTTTTCAAACCCTAAAAGAACCCAGAAATCTTCATCTTCTTCATCATCATCAACAATGGCATCCACTTCAAAAGCAGTTACTACCAAAGATGCTACCACTGTCATAGAACCAGTACGCACTCTCCTAACTCCTGTTGATTCACTAGAAGTACTGTGTGAAAGTTTCGTGGATTTAGAAGATCTTGCTGAAAATGGGTTTGATCTGATTTCTTCAATCAAAGCACAAGGCTGGGACGGTTACTTTGACAGGCTTATGGGTCCTGTGTATCCAAAGTTAGTGAAGGAGTTTTGGATCCATGCATTTGCTACTCCAAAGTTCATTCACTCCTCTGTGCTGGGTAAAAAGATTGTTATCACTGAAAATCTGATAAGGAAACTCATAGGTTTTAAGGCAACTGATGGAGTAACCTCTCTGTCTTCTGCGCGTGAAGATCTGAAAGATGTTTGTCAAGAAATCTGTACTACTGGTGAACCTTGTAAGAAGGTTAAGTTCTTGAAACCCACTTACAAGATATGGGCTAAGATTTTCATGAACACCATCTTTCACAGACCCTCCTCAAACTCATCTGATTATGTTAATGCTGAACAACTTTACTTCATGTATTGTTTACACCAAAACATTCAGATTGATCTTCCATATCTGTTGTTTAATCATCTGGTATCTCACGTCAAGGAAACAAGGGAAACAGCCAGAGATAAATTTGGAAAAGTCAGAACATGGATTCCTATGGGAAGGCTGATTTCAGATATTCTGATAGAAAACCAACTTGTGGCGCATCTGCAAGAGGCTGGGTTGACAGAAGATCTGAATTATATCATTGGCTCTGAAATAAATGGTTTAACTCTGAAAAGGATGAAACTGGTTGAAGATTTATCTGAGAAACCAAGGAAAACTAACTCTGAAGAAGTTAAGGGAAGAAGGATTCCTGTTGAGGATTTTCCTTTATTCACCTCAGATGAACCTAGAGAACTTATTGCTGAGTATGTTGCTCGCTGCATAAGAGATGGTGTTGAGATTCCTGCCAATCTTGTGCAGAAGGAAGGCCAAGTTCTTCCTGATTTGACAAGGGAAAGAAGACGTAAGAGAAAAGCTGATAGTGAAGGTCATCAGAAGAAAAGGAAGCATTCAGATGCTGAAAAGAAGAAGAAAAGGAAGAAGCTGAAGAAGGTTCAACCAAATCCTCCTGCAGCAACTTTTGAAGAAATTAGAGATACTCTGAAACAGGTATTTAACACTGATTCTAATCCTGTTCATCACTCTGCTACCCCCACACCATCTGACTCACCCCTCATATTTAAAAGATCTAGACCATCTGAGACTCATACACCACAACCAACAAATATTCAAACAAACATTCCTCAACAAACTCAACAAACAACACCACAACCACAAAACACTATCCCAGAATCTACCATTCCAGAGGATGTTCACCCTGAACACTCTGACCAACCTGAACATCTCATTGATCCTAATGAGATATTAGATGTCACACCTTTAAACCGTTCTATCATTTTATCTTCAACTTCTGAAAAATCTAACCACTCTGATACATCATCTGATGATGAATCATCTGGTTACATTAATGAATGCTTGAATGATCTCAAACAACCTCGTTCTGAGAGTGTTTGGAAACAACTGTTTAAATCTCCAACTTCTGAACATCCACCTTCTCCACAAAATTCCCCAACTCAAACTCTCACTCCACGACCTCTTGAAATCCAAAACACTCCACAACCAACACAACTAACCCAACCAACATCTGAACCACAAACTACCCAACAAACATCTGAACCACAAATCAACCAACCAACATCTGAACCACAAATCAATCCTCAAACATCTGAACCACAAACATCTGAACATCCATCTTCACAACCTCAACCTTCTAAACAAACACCACAAACACAACCAACCCAACCCAGAATCCCTGATGAAGCAGAATTGGGATCAAGTGTTTATACTCTGTTAAAAGATTTTGATAAGGATAATGTCTCAGACTTTGCTGACATTATGGATGTTTGCATGACTACTATGGACAAAGAGGCTGCTAATGCTGTTTGGAAGAAATATCTTTACAGACTGAATAGGGAGGCTTTGAAAATCAGGACTCAATGTCTTAGATTGTCAAAAGTAAGGCTTGCTGCTTATCAAAAACGGATTAAGAGAAACCCTCCTCCTATTCTTCTTCTAGAAGCTCCTCCACCTCCAGAAATTCCTGCACCTGATGTTACTAAGATTGTTTCAGAATCTATTGTTTCAGAATCTGGTATTTCAGAATCTACAGATCTTCAGAAGGATGTCAAAGAACTTAAGGATTTTATGGTTGATCAAAAGAAAACAAATGAAGAAATGAAAACTTGGATGGCTAAGCAAGATGAAAATTCAGAAAGGATTACAGCACTGCTGCAACTCATTGCTTCTCAACAAGCCTCATCTGCTAAACCTACTTGATGTTTTGCACAAGTTTTTCATGTTTTGCTTTGTTTTTGTTTTTCTTCTGATATGTTTTGTTTGCTTCTGGATGTTCTCTTGACTTAATGGAATTGATCTTTTTGCTTATCTGGATATGTGTTTCTTCTGCATCTTTACTGTCTTTTAAAATTCTTTTTGATTATGACAAAAAGGGGGAGAAACAAAATAGAATCTGATTGTTCAAATCTATAAGCAATTATCTGAACTAAGTCAGACATGTTACTAACATTCTTTGAATCTAACCAGACTCTGACAAATTTCATTGAAGTTTTCCTGAGATCTATCTTTTCAGAACCTGATCAAAAATAGCTAAATCTGAGTAGACCAGACTCTGATATCTAACCTTGAGTACTATGATCTAAAAGATAACTCAAGACAGGAAATGGCAAGATAAACAACCAGGTGCTCTGAAGTTGTTCATCTGGCATCAAGCTTTAAAATGGCATCAAGCTTTGACTCTAGAAGTCAAACATATGTCAACCAGGCTTCAATCAGGATGTTAACCAGGCTTCAATCAGGCTCTGAAATGCAATCAGGCTCTGAATCTGAAATGTAATCAGGCTCTGAATCTGAAATATACTCAACCAGAAAGGGAAGTATCTAATTCCATTAGAGTATTCATTTCAGGGGGAGATTGTTAATCTCAGGGGGAGTAATTTTAATTCATACTTTAATTGAACAAATTGCTCATGTTTTGTCATCATCAAAAAGGGGGAGATTGTAAGAGCACAGATTGTGTCTTAGGAATATCTCTATGTTTTGATGATAACATTAATGATAATTTGTATACAAGAATTATACTCTCTAAATTTGTTCTAAACTGTTTTCTACAGGCACAAAAGATTTTAATCTTAAAGAGCAAATTTGATGTGAACAATAAATTCTGAATGGCTCAAGAGCATCTGAAGATTAGAAGAATCTGAAGTATAAGAGCTTAGTCATCAAGATTCTGAAGATACAACACGCTGCATATATTATCAAGAATCTGAATGAAAGAAGACTCTGAGTGAAGAGACTCTGAATGAGAGAAGACTCTGATCTGAGTGAAGACTCTGATCTAAGAGCATGTTACGCTTCAAGCACACAGCTGCACCAGACTCTGATTCATCAACATCTGTAGAACATCTTAGGCTCTGAAGTTTCCAGAAGATTCTGAAGACTGAAGACTCTGATATTGATTGTTGATCTGAACCATCTGAAGAATTATTTGAAGAAGATTATTTTAATATATCCGTTGGAATATGCCAGCAAATCTTTCCTTAATTGGGATAGACAAAATTCTCTGCAAGAAGATTATTCCTCTGATACATTCCTTATATGGTATAATCACAGCTCAGCAGACAATTGCTACACCCACATTTTGTGCGCCGTCTCTCTGCTGCAATAGTACAAAGGACAGTACTATTTGATATTGGAAATATCTTCTCTAACGGTAAAATATTCTCTCCAATATTCAAGTGGCTATATAAAGGATATCATAGCTCATTCTTCAAGTGACGAAATTGACGAAAATTATTGCAAGAACTCTCTCACGCGAAAAACTCTCAAGCTCTCATATTCTTTGCTGTTCATACATTGTTCTAAACTTAGAGAAATAACACAGTTGTGTTTATAGCTTTCATAGAAGCAATTTATTACTCTTACATTGTATTACATTAATTTGTAAAGGAAGTTTTCCTTAAGAGGATCTAGGTTAGATCAGTAGCTCTTGAGAAGACTAAGAACAGTTGTTCTTAGGTGTTGCTATTTGTAATCAGTTGATTTGAATAGTGGATTAAGTCCTTGTTGAGAAAGGCAAATCACTCTTGAAAAGGGTGGACTGGAGTAGTTGAGTTCAACGAACCAGGATAAAAATACTTGAGTTTTTATCTTTGATTATTTTCTGTCATACTTATTCAACCCCCCCTTCTAAGTATTTTCTCACCTTCAAAAATGTCCTAACGTATGATCAAGCAGCAGATCATAGTTTCATATGTAATCTTCTCCCTTTAAATCAATAGCAAATTGCATTCGATTAGTAGCAAATTTCATTCGATTAATAACAAATTTCATTCATTTAAAAGCATAGTTAACTGACATAACAACGACATAAAGACAGAACACTGCACCAAGGCAACATAAATTAAACAAACATAACAACAACGTAAGGACATAAAACAGAACACTGCACCAAGGCGTCTACGATATCACGACCATCAACTTTATCTTCTTTGGTGTCAACATTATCACAAGGACACCGACATCGTTTTCCACTTTTCTCCATTCACGAGTAACTCCGTTTCTCCCGGTCTCCTCAACCAACCTCTCAATTTTCCTAATCTTTTCTCCTGGAGCAATATCTCCTTCTAGCCAGCGGTTCAGTTCCCTGTGCAAATGCTCCAACGTCTGCGTATTCCAAAGGAGCACCTTTATCGGAGATTTTGTTGCTGAAAACACAACTAGGGCATTTCTTTTCATTAGATCGAACGTTGGAAAGGATTCCTCCGATGCTGATGATGACGACAAAGAAGGTTGATTTAGAAATGCAAACATTCTAGGCTCCACTCAACTAAAAATGCACTAAGGCTTCAGTCTTTTGGGATACAATGTTGTGAAAACATACATGTGTTTGCAGTCGTATTTATAGTAAAAAGAAATAGTACGTACCCCATATGATATGACTTAAATACCCTTACAAAATTTATACACTTTAAACTTCAATGGTTAGTCAATTTTTATGTTTTAAAAGTTATTATTTAAATCAATTTATCTACCTTAAAATTAAATCAACACTCAATTTTTATTTTGTATTTAAGCCTCAATTTATTAAACCAATTTAAGTTTATTTATAATTAAACCTAAATTTAATAAATTAATTTGAGATTATTTTTATTTAAACCTAATTATTTTAAGTTTATTAATTAAAAAATTAATTTTAACATTAAATCTAATTATTTTAAGTTTATTAATAATAATTATGTTTAAAAACAAAATAATAATTAAAAATATAAAAAAAATTATTGATGTTAAATACATTAAAACATTAATTGAAATTAAAAAAATAATCAAAATTAAAAATATAAAAAAATAATTGATATTAAATACAGTAAAACATTAATTGAAAGTGGGAAACCCTAAACAACGCATGCCTATGTCGCCATATGGGCTGGCGATTTCACTCAATTTGGCCAATTTTGCCAATCAGATTGGCGAATTGCTTGAAACCAGTTTTTTAAATTTTACCAATATCGCCAATCAGTATGACGATTGCCTGTTGAATGATAGTTGGTTTCGTAATTTTTTTGAATCGCGCATTTATATGATAATTTGTTTCAAATACATGACTATTTTAAAAAAAATTCTTATAAATTGGTAGAAAGAAGAAGAAGAAGAAGAAGAAGAAGAAGAAGAAGAAGAAGAAGAAGAAGAAGAAGAAGAAGAAGAAGAAGAAGAAGAAGAAGAGGTGAATGTGTTTGTCAAATAAAAACTATTAAATTAAAATAATATATTTTTTTTAATTTGTAAATTATTATCAATTTAATGGAGGACTGATCTATAATAATTAAAAACTTCTTGCATTATAAAGGTGACGTGGCTTAAGGCATAATTTCCTGTACTATAAAGCTGGTGTGGCTTAAGGCATAATTTTATTGGCCAATTAAAGTGACTTCACTAAAAGAAGTCAATTATGTAACTTCACCGTAGAAACTCCCTAAAGATAATCAATATCAATTGAACTATTAAAGATAATCAATAATTTTTTAAAAATCAGCATGTCATATTGCTGTAAACTACTAAGCTTCAAATTTTAGGAACCCTAAAATCAAGTAAGAGCATTCAATACCCCTCAAGGGCATGAAAAATGTCACACAGACCAAAGATGCAACATGCAATGTTTGACCACATATTATAAAACTCAAAAGAAACATCAAACATGTAAACTTCATAACAATCTAAGCGAGCAACACAAAACAAAATCAGAACAGTACTATCTTATGGACTTTCTTAGTTCAATAATAAGCTTTCCAAAGGCTAGTTATGAAATTACATTAAACTTAATTCACTTATGATTATTAATAACAGCTTGGTTCCTTAAAACTACATCCTTGATAAGGTATCCTTTTATCTTATATTCGCAAGAAACTGATTTGACGAATCAAAACCTTAACCATCTAGTTACACGGAAACAATAAAACATATGCATGAAAAAACTATGGTATGCATGCACCAAGTTAAAAATTTTGGCTTCAAATATTATACTTAAGTCAATAGTGATTAATTGACTCCTCTTTCAATCTAGACAAAGTACAACCTAACTAAATAAGATTGATTTCACTAAAAAACTTAAGACAAAAGATAAACACACTTTGAGATTTAAGTCATTTATTATTTAAGAAAAAATATCAACTCATCTTATGACAGAAGTTTTCAGCTCTTATATAAACTTATACCACAACAGAAATAATTAAAACTCTTTCATGTGTTATGCACAATCTACCTCACCTACATCAAGTAAGTTATCGTGAGTTATAGTTCAAGGTTTTTTTAAAGACTATATAGGTATGGCTAGTTGGTGAGTATCAACCAGGCTTTAAATATAATGTCATTCTTAACATTCTTGGGCATAAGAAATGTTACATTAAGAATTGGAACATTTATTCTTCCAAAATTCTTCATATTTGAAATTGTGATATGTTGTTTGAAAAAATTTGCATGTAGTAAATTATCAAGAATCATGATTCAAGATTTCTTGAAAGTCTATTTAGCTGTTGAAGTTGTTATAGCAAAAGACATAAAATCCTATCATCACAGGTTTTCACATGTAATGAAGTTGATCGAGTGTTTGGATTCGGCTTATATCGTGAACCTTTAACTAATGAGGAAGGATTTGTGACAAGAGAAGATGCTGGTATCACTTCATGTGGCACAAAACCTAAATTTTGAACCATAGTAATAGGTGGGTCTTTTGGATTCTTTGTATCATGTTCCTCCGCATAGTTGTTCCATATCCATTTGCCTTACATCTTGTTACTCCACATCTATTTGTCTTGCATTATTTTGTTGTTATGCTTTTAGCTACCATACATCATGTGCATGTTAGGTTTCTTTAGTCACCTTATTGCGGAAAAATCATCTTCCTCTTCTTATTTAGTAGAATCACCCTACCTTTTCCTTTTCGAGTATCTATAAACAAACAATACAAATTAGTTATCTGATACTAAAATAATAAAGAATTAAAACAGATGTGAAACTATGATGAAAAATATCAGTTATAATGAAGAAAAAAATAGTCTTATTTATGCGTTACGATGCTTCACAAGATAATGTTGAAGGAAATCGCAATATATAACGCAATTGTAAACAAAAATATATAACGCAATTGAAAATGAAAATTTATCTTAAGTTGATTCTTATGAATGATGCATGGTCAGTGATAAAAGTGATTATTTTTTGTGATTATTAACACTTTTGAAGCAGAACCGAAAAAAACATCACATGAACGAAAAACAACACACGAATAAAGTGTTTCAATAGCAATGCTAACTGATACAAATGAAGACCTTGAGAGAGTGAGATAGATGAAAAGAATATGTCTATGGTTCAAAACCTAATTTCATAGTGTATAAAAGACTTTGCACGAAGATTCTATTTATAGAACCGCTTCTGTAGGCTACAAGCTGAAAAAGTCCACTTAAGTGCATCCTATCTTATATTATATTTCACTTAAGTGCATGGTACCTTATAGTAATCCGTATAACCCTTGAGTGCAACGTATCTTACATTGTTATTCAATTCACTAAAGCGTACATTGTAACACCATAAACTCTAAAACTTATATACAAAGAATTACTCAATAATTGAAGGTGTCACTTCAACAACCCAACCATAACTTTAAAAAAACATTTATGAACATGCAGCAAAAAATCATAACATAACAACTCCAATTAAAATTCACCAATAAAGTATTAAACTTTAGACAACACAATTCAACATTAACTGAAAAATAACAAACGTCATGTTCCCGGTGTTATAAGATCAAAGTAGTAAAACCACTAAATTGCGATAAACGATATATAAAACGAAGAATAGCTCCAACAAGCCATCTTCCACACACAGCAACAACTCTACTCTTTATTATTTGTAAGATGTCCATCGTTGACAACATTAAAAAAATGGGTGAGAAATAAACTTCGATATAAACGGTGTAAAGAATGCAATGGTAGAAACACACTACATACTCTACATTCAATACACAACCAACATCACCATAATCTTACATCCATTCACAACCATATACATATATAGGTAATATGACTCACGACATAATGTAATACTATGCATGTGGTACCAATTCAATATTTAGTCCTCTCGGAAACTGCCCCCCCCCCCCCCCCCCCCTTCTGAATTCATCAGCCCCCTTCTGAGCTTGAGTGAAGCCACTAGTCCACCCTTCTAAACTAGGGAACATGCATATTTTAACGACACGGGACAATGATGCATGTATATACAAATTAATGCAACAAAATTAATCATAATAACGGTCCCCCTTCTGACCATAAACAACATGCATTGACACACAATATTAATTCCTTTTTTTGAATTAATATTCAATAATAATAACAACAACGCACACAAGCACACAAATAGTTCCTCATTCTGAAATATTTATCATCACATCAACAATACAAAAGTAATCACCATATAATCATTTATATCACATCAATGTTAATCATATTTTCATCATGTAACAACACAAAACCGCACTATATGCATCTCATACAATTGGTACACCACATAAACATCAATATTTAAGCAAATCAATTATCATTCAACAACGATATGTCCACCACAAGTAATTAAATTCATAATAATTAATTGTCAACACAACACAACCAAACAATTGCTATTTATCACCCAAACAGCATAACTAAATTGAAAATCTGGACAAACAGCCGAAAAGCATAAACAAGGACAAGAACATGAAGGGAAATATGCGATCCAAAATGCAGCGAAAAATAAAAATGTCCTTTTAGTGATCCTTACGAATGGTCATGATCAGTGATAGAACAATTACCTCTTGTGCAGATGAAGCCTTTGATTCTGAATTGAATGAGTGATCACGAGGATTGAATGATGAACAACAACGCCTCTATTAAGTCCACACAAACATATTCCTTCAGTCTTATGCTAGTACCACGATTGAAGGCTTTGCATATCTTTAAATATCCTCTATCTATTATCTTTTGAATGATTAAAATTGGGTTTATGAGATGAGATGAATATGATTTGAAATTTGAAATGAAATGGAAATGAATGATAAATGTTGGAAATGATTTGATGGTAAGATATTTTATGTGAGTTAAAGAGAAAACATGTGTTTTAATAATTAGAAATGAAAACTCACACATTTTACCAAAAACTGAATATTAAAGGGTTTGATTCAAATCAAATATGTTGTGATTCGAATCAAAATAAGCGATTTGGGATTTGATTCAAATCAAAGTGGTTGGGATTCAAACCAAAAACACAATCTTCATCGTGGCATTCTTTGCTTCGAGTCAAAGGAGGTTATGATTTGAATAAGACTAGTAGAGGCCAAATGAGAGAAAAATTAAGACGTTTTGATTCGAGTCATAAACTTGGTGATTCGAATCATAAACAAAAAATTTGAACATTTGAAAATTTAAATGCATGATAAATATTTTCTAAATGAAAAATAATACTTTTTTACTTAAAAGTTATATTAATTACATGCAAAAATATCATGCCAATTGAAAAAAACTTAATGATGGAGATGAAATATATGCGCAGATGAAATGAAGATAACATGGTGAATGATATGCTTAGATACCAAGTATTTATTATGCATAGATGAGTAAGGATATCTTGATGAATGATATACTCAGACGAATGATATACACTATACGCAAATGGCACATAAACATACTTCAAACAAACATCACACTAAACAGAGATGAAATGAATAAAACTAAGTACACTATCAAAAAGATAAAAGAGATTGGAACGATAAAATTTTGTACCTCAGGGGATAGATGTTAAACAAGATGTCTAAGACAACATGTTCGATAAGATAAACTAGAACCTTAATAGATTAAGAGTACAAGATAATGGAGCATAAAATAAATAAAGAACACAATGATTGGTAACCCAGCTCGACGCAACAACACCTATGTCTAGAGGGTTGGCTTCTAATCCAAGAAAGGAAATTCACTATTAGTAGTTTAGTACAATTAGTCTTACAAACAACAACAAACTCAATGTTGTTTAATGCCTCTTCCTAACACTATCCAACGACTTTCTATTTAGGACTCCCCCTAAATATGAGAAACACTCTCATTTTCTCTCTATAACTAAACCCTAGTGATTGGTGATTCACCCAATTATCAATGTCAAATATTATGACCCAATTAGACAAACCTTTTATGCCAAGTTACTGAAATGTAGAGGTGTACATAAAGATTTTGAATATACAACTCAACTAGACAAACCTTTTATGCCAAGTGACTCAATCATAAAGGTGTACATAAAAAAACAAGGACTCTTGTAAACCCTAGCACTCTAAAATCTTCAATGTGAATGCTTGTTTTCCATTGTAGGTTTGAGCTTCTTATATAGCATCATAACTCTGGGTTTTTCTCCTTGGATAATAGATTTAATTTCGTCTAGAATTAATGAAAAGTCTGTTGGATATTATTTGTTCCATAAATCTCTCCAACAAAGTATGATTGCTTTCAATTTAAATTCAAATTTAAATCTTCAATTAAATATGAATCATTCTTTGTCCAGCTGTCAAACAAATCACATAATCATATTGTTAATCCACTTAGCCATAAAATATGGTCCAATCTTTGACTTGAAAGTCTTTCAAAATGTAGCAGCATTGACCTGTTGCGCAAGGCCCAGATGTTATACCCACATGTTGTGACATCGCGTCTAGCATGTGTCCCTTTTTCACCTCCATACAACTTAAGTAAGCTTGATTAATCTTGAACACTTTGAGCATGTATCCATGTTTTTTTTGTTGTAAAATACAGTCAATCCAAAGGGAAAAACAATATCCCCCTTTGGCAATTTATGGGAAAAAAACTCTTCAAGATATAATACTTTTCAGATCATAACAAGTGACAGAATTCAAAGTATACAATCAACAGTCTCCCGAGTATCAGATATAAGTTAGAAACGAAAAATCAGTAGATTTCATCACAAATGCAACACAAAATAATGCTCTAGAATCAATCAAATATACATCCAAGCATTCACAACTTAGTCATGCATGGCGCTTAGTTAGCTCAAAGTTAGTTGCATAAAATCCTAATAACTAAAAATTATCAGCACGCAGTCATTCACGTACTTAGTCAGACATAAGACAAACAATTGGTAGCTAATAACAGGATGTGAAAAAATCTACTAATACAAAAGCTCATGTCATATGGGCCAAATGTCTTGCTCGGTGCTCTAGTATGTGAGCAGAACATTAGCACTTACCGGAGACAGCTGGTACTAAACAAATATCTGTGTTACTTCAGCAACACCAATATTACTCCCCGTTTTTGCCATAATTTGGAAAAAGATAAATACATCAAATAATAACCAGAATTCAGTCATGTAAGAGTTAGTATGTTAGGACATACACAGTCCAGATTGCAAAAACCACTACAATAAAATCACAGAGGCAAAACCTAATCATAGGAATTACAATCCAGGTAGTGTAAATATGGTAGATATTACAACACACAAAACAAGAAAAAGACAAGGGCAACATCGTGGCAGGCCCTTAGAAAACAAGCTCATTTCCTACCAGATGTCTGGAATATCGTGGCAGGCATCTTCCTTTCCCAAAATCATTTACTCAGAACTTTCCTCCTATTCTTCATTGTTTGAATCTTCTTCTTGGCATCGAGTGTCTTCTTATACCTCTTTCACATGGTGAATCTGTTTGATCAGCTCATATACTTGCATCTTTCTCTTAGTACTTTCAGTGATTAAAGCTTGCAGAGGAGATGACATCTCCACAGGCTCATACAACACAGCTTGTTTGGTGGGTTTTCAAAATACATATGACCCTACATCAACAGATTTACCTTGACTCTTAATCGGATCAATGTCTGGGACATGAGACCCTTTAAATACACTATAATCAAAAGTCAGAGGAGCGTGTTTCTTGCTTTTTACATATGTAGGCTTGATGATGTTTAGATGCTGCTTCAGAATGATTCATGTGATTAAGCAAGGGAATGCACTAGGGAGCTTGATAGCAAAAGAGTTTACATGCTTCATGGTTTAGTCAAAGACATATTCCCTAGATTTTATTTTACCCTTGGTCCCGATTTTATAAATCAATTTAGCCCCTCCATAAGATATGCTTGAGTTGTGGTTATTGGAAGCCTAGTTGAATGCATTAATCCTGTTAAGCACTACATACTTCAAACTCAGTTTATTAGCAGAGAGAACGTATTTTCTTGGCCATTCCTTAATTCTATTTATAGTGATGACTTGAAAAATTTTGTCTTAGGAGTGGACTTCATTAGATTCAGTCAACTTGTTTCTTCCTAGATAGTCATTGATGACTTCTGGGGAGAAATTGACACAACATCCTCTAACATACACTTTCTTAAATTCCTCCAGTCCTTCCTTATTGAACTCAAGAGAGAGATTGATAATGAATTCCATAACCTATTTTTCATAGCATGGTCTATTAGAACAAGATTTGTTCATGACATATATCTCTTGGGTTTTGATGATAAAAAAAGTATTAAAAGAATAATGGTGTTGTCTAATGTGTGTTCCAAGTACACGCGTTCTAAGGCTTTAAAAGAAGGCATTCAGAGTCTGATATAAGGACGCATTTGAGAGGAGATGAGTTACTAGCTTCTACTGAATCCGGATATGTAATTAAGTCGACCCAGAAAGCCACAGACTTCTTTTTCTATTTTGTGAGGCGGAATGTTCTGAGTTGCCCAAACCTTGTCAAGATCAACTTCAATGCCCTTCTAACTCACAATAAAGCCCAACAATTTACCAGATTGAACTCCAAAGGTGCACTTTTCCAGATTCAGCCGCAATCTGAACTTTCGGAGTCTGTCAAGCAGCTCCTTCAGATGGTCCAGATGATCATCTTTAGTTCTGGATTTGGAAATCATATCATCCACGTAAACCCCAATCTCTTTATGGATCATATCGTGAAAGAGGGTTGTCATGGCGCGTTGATATATTTCCCTTGTATTTTTCAGACCAAATGACATGACTTTGTAGCAATATGTAATCCAAGGTGTAATGAAAGTAGTCTTTTCCGTATTAGTTGGGGACATCTTGATCTTATTATATCCTGAGAAACCGTCCATGAATGAAAAGACAAAGAACTGGGCAGTGTTGTCTACCAAAACATCAATATGAGGCAGAGGAAAATCATCTTACGGGCTTGTCTTATTGAGATCTCGATAATCCATACACATTTTGACCTTTTCATCTTTTTTCAGAACCGGGAAGATGTTCGCAATCCATTCAGGATATTCAGAAGTGGCTAGGAACCCAACGTCAAACTGTTTCTTTACCTCTTCTCTGATTTTATGTGCCATGTCGTGTTTGGTCCTTCTGAGTTTCTGCTTGATAATACATCATGTTACATTTAGAACAGAGTGTCAATTAGACCTCTTCTGGAAAAGACTCCTTATGAATTGTGGAGGAATAGAAAGCCAAACATTTCTTATTTTCACCCTTTTGGGTGTATTTGTTTTATATTAAACACTAAAGAGAATCTTAACAAGTTTGATTCTAAAGCACAAAAGTGTTTCATGCTTGGATATTCTGAACGCTCTAAAGGCTACAGAGTATACAATACTGAGACACAGATTGTGGAGGAATCTATACATGTTAGATTTTATGATAAGCTTGGCAATCAAAAGCCAAAGCTGATTGAAAACTCTGCAGATGGAGAAGTTATTCTCATAGAATTTGAGAAACCAGAGGTAGAGAAAGCTCAAGAAGAAGCTACGCCAGATGCAACTCCATTAGCTGCTCAGATGAACAACATGAATATTTCTGAAGAACCAACAGTTAAAGGATCATCCAGAATCAAGGCTTCTCATCCAGAAGAAATGATTATTGGAAAGAAAGATGACCCTATAAGAACAAGGTCGTTTATCAGATCATCTGGAACATCACTTCTTGGGTTGGTATCTATTATTGAACCAACATCTGTGGATGAAGCTCTGAGTGACAATGATTTGATACTTGCAATGCAAGATGAGCTAAATCAATTTACAAGAAATGATGTGTGGGATCTGGTTCCTAGACCAAAAGGTTTCAACATTATTGGAACAAAGTAGGTATTCAGAAATAAACTAAATGAGCAAGGAGAAGTTGTAAGGAACAAGGCAAGGCTGGTAGCTCAAGGGTACAATCAACAGGAAGGTATTGATTACACTGAAACTTATGCTCCAATGGCAAGGTTAGAATCTATACGCCTTCTTATTTCATTTGCTGCACAACATAACATCACTCTCTATCAGATGGATGTTAAGAGTGCCTTCTTAAATGGTATTATAAAAGAAGAAGTTTTTGTCCATCAACCTCCTGGTTTTGAAAGAGATAAATTTCCAGATCATGTTTTCAAACTCAAAAAATCTCTTTATGGTTTGAAACAAGCTCCCAGAGCTTGATATGAAAGATTAAGTAATTTTCTTCTGGAAAAGAACTTTATCAGAGGCAAAGTGGACACAACTCTTTTCTGTAAAATAATTAAGAAAGATTTACTAGTTTGTCAAATTTATGTGGATGGTATTATTTTTGGATCTACCAATATTATGCTGGGAAAGGAGTTTGCTTTGTCTATGCAGGCTGAATTTGAAATGAGCATGATGGGAGAACTTAGATTCTTTCTGGGAATCCAAGTAAATCAGACTTCAGAATGTACATATATTCACCAGACTAAATATGTCAAAGAGCTTCTGAAGAAATTCAATCTAAATGAAAGCAAACTGGCTAAGACTCCAATGCATCCTACAAGCACACTTGGTAAGGAAGAGCTAAGTAAGAAAGTTGATCAAAAACTTTATAGAGGTATGATTAGATCTCTCTTATATTTGACTGCTTCAAGACCTGATATTTTATTCAGTGTGTGACTGTGTGCTAGATTCCAATCAGATCCCAGAGAATCACACTTAACAGCTGTTAAGAGGATTCTAAGGTATCTGAAAGGTACTACTAATGTGGGTCTGTGTTACAGAAGATCTGATGAGTATAAATTAGTTGGATTCTGTGATGCTGACTATGCTGGAGACAGAGTAGAACATAAAAGTACTTCTGGAAGTTGTCAATTTCTTGGAAGTCATCTGATCTCTTGGTTCAGCAAGAAGCAACCCACAATTACACTTTAAACAACAGAGGCAGAATATATTGCTGCTGCTGGATGTAGCACTCAGATGCTCTGGATGAAAAGTCAACTAGAAGATTATCAGATCTTTGAGAGTAACATTTCTATCTTCTGTGATAATACTTCTGCTATATGCTTATCTAAAAACCCCATTTTACATTCTAAAGCTAAGCATATAGAGATTAAACATCATTTCATCAGAGACTATGTTCAGAAGGGAATTATCAATTTAAACTTTGTAGATACAAATCATCAGTGGGCTGATATCTTTACAAAACCCCTTGCTGAAGATAGATTTAAATTTATTCTGAAAAATATTAGCATGGACTTCTGTCCAGAATAAAATATTCATCAGATGAAAATTTTTTTAGATGATAAATGTCTAAACTCTGAAGTATTTTTTTTTTGTTGAATTCTGTGTTTATTTTGTGTGTAAATCTGAACTAACAAGGCTTAGAAGATCTGAACATTGCCTAACGTGTCATTTCTCAAAGAGTTTCAGAGGCACATGCAAGCAAACACGTGTAGCTCAGAATCTGGAAAGGTAGAGTGCACCATACTGAAGTGACATTTGAGGTATTGCTTTGAAAATCCAAAATCTCTTGATTTTCCCCCTTTTGTCAGAATCTTAAATGCTTGATATAATTTTATTCCATGCATTAATTGCTTGATTTGATTATGTGTGCATGCTTAAGTGTATGTGTCTTTTTGCATGCCCTAAAAATTTTCTCCTATAAATTCTCTCAACTCTTCACAAATCACACTTTACATATGCATTTTTGCCTTCTCTATTGTTTCCATCTTATTTCAAAACCCAAAAATCCTCGTAAACCCAGACGCATCTCAAGAACTTCAATGGCTTCACCTTCATCAACACCTGCTCAGATGAAAACTTCAATTATTGTTGCATCTTCTCCAAATGCTGCTGGTTCATCCCAAACTGTTATTGTGTACAAAGCACCAGTAAGAACTCTTCTCACTCCAATCAAAGAACTTGAGGTTCTGTGTGAGAACTTTGTGGATTTTGAATCCATCAAAGAAAATGGTTTTGATCTCCTTTCAACTATCAAAGCTCAGAACTGGGAAAAGTATTTTGACAGGATGATGGGTCCTGTTTATCCAGCTTTGGTAAAAGAATTATGGATACACGCTCAAGTATGCCCTAAGTTTATTCATTCATCTGTTCTTGGAAAGGAAATTGTCATTCCTGAAAAATTAATCAGACAACTACTTGAGTATAAGGAAACTGAGGGAATCACAAGTATGGCTATTGATCATGTGGATTTGGCTGACATTTTTCAAGAAGTTTGTGTTTCTGGGGAACCATCTAACAAGGTCAGAGATCTGAAACCTGTTTACAGAATATGGGCTAAGATCTTCATGAGTTCAATCTTTCATAGGAAATCTTCTAACTCACCAGATTATGTAAATTCAGAACAAATGTACTTCATGTACTGTATGAGGAAAGGAAAGAAGGTGGATTTACCTTATCTTCTGTTCAGTCATCTTCTGAACCATATCAAAGAAACAAGAGAAGAAGTTAGGGTTAAAGCTGGAAAAATCAGAACTTGGATCCCTATGGGAAGACTGATATCAGACATTCTAACAGAGAATGGTCTTGTGAAACATCTGTTTGATGCTGGGGTGACAGAGGATCTGTCCTATGTTATAGGATCTGTCATAAATGGGAACACTCTGAAGAGAATGAAGGTTATTTCAAAGCTTGCTGGAAAACCCAAGAAATTTCAATCTGAAGACATCAGCAGAAGGAGAATTCCTCTAGCAGATTTTCCTATGTTCAGTGTTGATGAACCTAGGCACATCATTCTGACATTCATTGCTGAATGTTTAAGAGATGGTATTCCTCTTCCTGCTAACATAGTACAGAAGGAAGGAGAAGTATTATCAAATCTTATGAGAGAAAGGCGCAGGAAAAGAAAGGCTGAGGAAGGATCTTTTGCATAGGCCAAGAGGAAAGCCTCTGATGCTGGTGACAAGCCTGAAAAGGACAAGAAGCAAAAGGAAAATCCTCCAGAAGCTACTGTGGAAGAAATCAGAGAAACAATTCACCAGGTATTAACATCTGATTCCAAACCATATGTACCTTCATCCTCACCTTCACCTCCACCATCTCCTCTTAAATCATCTGAACCCATTTCATCTCCTAACAAACATTCTCAACCATCTTCTGTTCAACTATCATCTGAAACCCCTCAACAGAAATCGTCTGAACATCAACCTCCTCAACCAAACAAATATGAAACACAACAACAACCATCATCTCAATCACAAAAACAACAATCCTCTGAATAATAAACACCATCAGAACAACAAAAACAATCTGAACCACTCTCATCTACTCAACCACCAGAAGAACCAACCATCAAAAATCCTCAACCATCTGTCCAACAACCATCTGAAAACATTCTGGATATATCACCACTTGCAACTTTGTATGTCCTCTCTTCAACTTCATGTCATTCAACTGAATCATCTGATTCTGATGAATCTGAAGTCCCCTCACCAACTAGCTTACAAATTCCTGATCCCTATAAACCACTTTCATCTGATCTACCTGCATCTGAAAACCCTCTTCGCTTCAAATTCAACTTCACAGATTTTATGTCATCCTCATCTGATGTTGTTATATCAACACCATCTGATACTGACACCTCCATTCCTCAACTTACCATACCACAAACATCCATACCCCAATCATCTGTACGTCCATCATCTGATCACCCACCTCCTGAACTAACTCAAACACCTCCTGAACCATCACAACCTGTCACCATAGAAGACTTTCTCAACCCAAAACCCAGATCAGATGTTTCTACTCTGTTCAAAAATTTCAAGAAGGAACTACGTATGGGAATTGCTTCTGTAGAGAAAGAGTGCATGGCTAGTTTGGATCCTGTTAAATCTGAAGCTTCTTGGAACAGATTCATATCAAAATTCAACTCTGCTGTATCTGACCTCAGAACACTCTGTGCTGATGATGCAAAGGCTAAGTTTGCTGAAATGGTCAGACAAACTCTGCTGAACATTATCACAACTCCAGTGCTTCTTCTAGAAGATGCTCCTGCTAAAAATTCTGCAATGATAGAAGATACTCCTGCATCTGACATGGAGATTGATCATCCAATGGCAATTGCATTTGCTTCTGAACCTTCTGCATCTAAGATAAAGACTGAGATTCTAGATGTTGTCCAAGAAGTCACGAAAATCAGAACATGGATGATAAAATAGGAACGGACTACTGAAGAAATCAAGACTTGGATGGCCAAGCAAGAAGAGTCCACTGCTAAGATTACGGATCTTCTGACACTGATTTCTTCTCGCCAGCCCTAGTTTTCTTTTTCATGTCTTTGCATTCTCGTTTTTTTTTTCACGTGTTTTTTTATCATCTGCTCTACGAACTTCTTATGCTTTGTGATTTTCTGATCTGATTAAATCTGGCTATTTTATCTTCCATTCGTATGTCATATTTTTCTCTCTTCTTCTGTTATCTTTTGTCTTTAAAGTTCTATTTGATTATGACAAAAAGGGGGAGAAAGAGAAAGAGAATTTGATTGTTCAACATAAGCAAATGCTAAAAATGAAATTCAGACATTGTTTTAATCTAACATTGAATCTTAAGACTTTCAGATATCATTATCTCATCTAACAAAATGATCTGAAGTTACCCTGAGAATTATCCAATCAGGCTCTGATCCTTGAAAGCAAATTCTGGAGAGCTTGATTCTGGAAAGCATCCAAGCTGAGTTTTTCTCTCATCAAGGATTTCTACCAGGTTCTGAAATATACTCAAGCAAAGGGAAGTGTTCTTTTCTATTAAAGTATTCATTTTAGGGGGAGATTCCTAATCTCAGGGGGAGTATTTTTTTCCCTTCTTCCTTTATTAAAAAAAATTCCCTATGTTTTGTCATCATCAAAAAGGGGGAGATTGTTAGAACACAGATTGGTGGTTCTTATATCTCTATGTTTTGATGATAACTTTTATAGAATTTTGTAATGAGAAAACACACACTCTAAAATTTGTTCAAGTTTAATTGTTTCAGGTATAATATTAAATACGCTTAAAGAAGCAAAATACATAAGTACAAAGAAACTATGCAAAGATTCTGAAGCACTGCCAAGAGGATCTGAAGCAGAAGCTACAGAATGATCTGAAGCGTTAATGAAAGAAGTATACAAAAGCTGAAAGCTCTGATCTTATCAGACTCTGAAGTTCTTTTCACTACAAACTCAGAGGCTTTGATAACCAGACTCTTATCATTAATATTCACGCTCAAAGCACATAACTGCTGCATACTCTGATGAAGACTCTAATCAAGACTGAGACTCTGATATATCAAAAATCTGATCAAGACTGAGACTCTGATACATTAAAGATCTGATCATCTATCAAGACTCTGAACTTATCATTCATCTTAAGCTCTGATCATCATAAAGTATTCCATACCTTTTAAGCTTACTACAAATTCTGAAGTGCAGATTGTGAAGACTTCATCTTGAAGGAAGCTTGTTGAAGAAGCTGTAAACTTGATTAGACGTGGTGCTACTTCCAAAGTAACCAACGGCTAATTTGTCCAAAGAAGTGACGTGGTGAAAATCCCAAGGCTTCTACAACCATACCTTTCTGCAGAAAGCATATCTCTGCCCATACCTTTGGTTATGAAAAGTCATACAATCAAATATTATATTAAGCTACACATCACTCAAAGCATTTGAAAAAGCTATAAAAGGAGAACTACTTCAACATTTTGATGTTGCAAATTTACTACTTATCTTTTGCTCATTGCTAGATCACTCAGAAAGAAATACACGCTAGATTCATAAAAGAGAAAATCTCTCAAGATTTCACTCATTTAATCTTTCATAAAACCACATAGTTTTTGTTGTACTTAATCTTAAGTGTAAACATCACAGTTGTGATACAGCTTATTAGAAGCATTCAAACACTTGTTAGTTTACATTTAATTGTAAAGAGTTCCTTAAGAAGACCAAGGAGTGGTAAATAGTTCTTAAGAAGACTAAGACAATTGTTCTTAGTGCTTTCTATTCTAATCAGTTGATCAATAGTGGATTAAGTTCTTGCAGAGAAAGGCAAATCATCTTTGATAAGGTGGACTGGAGTAGTTGAGTTCAACGAACCAGGATAAAAATCTTGAGTAATTTTGTTAGTCATATTTCTTAAAAACTCTTATTCAACCCCCCTTCTAAGTGTTTTTCTCACCTTCATCAGCAACATCTAGAAGAACATCGAATGAAACTCTGAAACATACCAGAGATACTCGGAAAACCATCGAATAAACTCTGGGGTAAATCCGAAACATTTGGAAAAGCAATAAATGTAACGGGACGAGTTTGAAGACGTATCTGGAAGAACATTAGATAAGCAACGAAGGGGTCTTGGAAGAACATCAAAATAAAGAGAAAACGTATCCGGAAAACCATCGGATAAAAGACTCAATCTGGAAAACTGTCAGAAAGAGAAACGTATCCGGAAAACCATCAGATAGATCCTGGAAAACCATCAGAATCAAAAGTAATATCTGGGAAACCATCAGATAAAAGACTCGATCTGGAAAACCGTCAGAAAGAGAAACAGATTCGGAAAACCATCGGATAAAAGAACAACGTCATATCTGGAAGAACATCAGATAGACGCATCACAAAGTTGTTTAGTAGGTGCCAAGTAAGTTGGACTTTGACCACAAGGTAAGACATGGATAAAACACGACCTCGAGAGAAATGCAAATGAGGATGAAACACTCATGATATGTATATGTATATAAATATGCATATGAATTATGTTATGAGATATGATGAAATGCAAATGCAGATGCCGACGACAAGGCTCGACCCTCCTGGTAAGATGACAAGACTGGGAAACTAATTCCTCAACACGGAGATCGCTGCCACTTTGCTAAATTGTAATCAGGTTAATGGTCTTCGTAGGAGGGATGGATAGCTGCTTGGGATTCTTTAATTAAACTGCCCCAGATTAGCTGCTTATTGTAAGTGAACTGATAATTGCTTCAGCCTGTCTGATTCTGAAAAGACTATTTTACTATACCCTCGAGAGGCTTGCCCCAATATAAGTATTGAAAAATCCTTTGGATAAACCAAATCGGAGAAGACCTTGCCTTGAACAAATCTTGAACTGATTCTTAGACAGGATGTAAAAAGAACTTGCCCCTGATAGGACCACTTGACCAAATTTCTCGATGTGTGAAAATTCCTTAGAGGAAATCCAGTTTCCAAACAAAAGTATTCATACAAACATGGTAATGTAAAGTTCACGCAACTTTTGAAATCAAAATTTATTTTTAAAATACGAAGAACAAACGAGTCGTTGGTCCGAACATGGCGGTTCAAAACGCTCAAATTTTAAAATAAAGGTGTACTACCAAAATAAATGATTCGCAAAGATCTTTTGGAGTCAGGTTACGCAACCTTGTTGTAGTATTCTTTCAAAGTAACCTTGCTTCAATTAGGTCTTTTGAGGGTTGTAACGTGGCCTGGTTCACGGTTTATGAAACAAAGGATAAAGGCTCAAATTTTATTTGTACCCACCCAATCTACGTGATGAACTTCAGTCCTACGCTCAGTTAACTCATATTATGCATTCAGGTTCTTATAGGTTAAGAATTATACTGATGGTAGCAACTGATGGTCCAGACGTCAACAGACCTACAAAAAGGCAGCCACTATTTTTATTTTGACCTTGAGGATTTTCATGGTGAGGATTTAAAGATCTCCTCTTTTTATTATCTCTAACTTTTGCCTAACTGTTTTTAAAGCACACAGTCGGCGGGATGCCCTAGTTTTGCCTAAGTCTCCTTCAGAGGTTTTGACTTAGCAGGCTTTTTCTTTTAAATGAATTTTTTTAGAAGGTGACTGCATAGCTTTAATGATTGCGGCGAACCATCATCGGCGTTTTGGTTTGGAAAACATCTTCGACACTTGTTTGTTGTGTGCGAAGTAAGACTGGTGAATGTGACCTTTATATGAAAGGTGTATTGTAAGAAAGCATAACCGAGTTAACCGAGAAACTACCCATGCCCCAGGTTAAGATTGCAGGTTTAATGTAAGGAAAGAAACTCCAACTTCTAGGCTCGAAGGGGTGACAAAGGATTAACTTCCTTATTTCTCCAGTGTTTGGGAGTTGAAACAATACCTTACATCGTCAACAAGGTTTTGGTTGAAAGCAATACTGTCAGCAATTATAGGTATAACGTTTTCATCATCCTCCCTCCAATCTTTGCATATCAAAAATTTGGACAAGAAGTAAATATTTGAAAGATAAAGCATAAAGATGCAAATAAATAGACAAGATGAGTTGAAATTGAAAGTTGCAATGCTCAGTTCATTAATGTGAAAGTACAAACATAAATTGAAAGCAAACTGCTAATAAAACAAGGAAAATGCAAACAACGAGAAACAAAAGCCTAGTGACTGAATCAGTATTGTTTGAATCTTCACTTCTGATGCACTGGCAAAGGATTCTTCTGGACATTTGGAGGATTATCTGCAAAATCCAGTGTTCCATCTCTAACCAGCTCACGCACTCTAGCTTTCAGTGCGAAACAATGTTCCAAGTCGTGGCCTAAGGCACCCTCATGAAAAGCGCACTGGAAATCAGTTCTGAACCCAACTGGAGGAGAATTAGGAGGAGGTGGTAAAGCCTTGGTAGTGATCATCCCTCTTTGAACCAGGTAAGGATAAAGTTCGGTGTAAGTCATGGGAATAGGATCAAATTGGTTCCTATTTCGAGAGTGGTCTTGTCTAATAAATGAACGCTGAGCAGTCTGAGCTGGCTGTGGAGCAACAACAGGTTGAGATCCATGGTGAGGCTTTCTTGACTCAGTCATGACGGCATTAGTCTGTTCCTCCTTCTTCTTCTGGAAATTCCCGTAGGATTTCTTTGCCCCATTAGAAGATTCGGCAGCTTTGGATACCTTACCATTTTTCAAACCCTCTTCTATCCTTTGGCCAATAGTCACCAGATATGTAAAGCTTGAAGAGACACTTCCAATTATTTTTTCCCAATAGAAGGGAGACAAAGTATCCATGAATATTCCTGTCAGTTCCTTCTCTGCTATAGGGGGTTCAACTTGAGAAGCTAATTCCCTCCAACACTGAGCATACTCCTTGAACGACTCTTTTTCTTTCTGAGACATACTTTGTAGCTGAAGGCGATCAGGAGCCATGTCTAAATTGTATTTGTACTGCCTCATAAAAGCATTACCGAGATCCTGGAAGCAGCGGACACTGTTAGGCTCTAAGTTCATATACCATTTGAGAGAAGCGCCACTCAGACTATCCTGAAAGCAATCGATAAGCAACTTCTGGTTGTTGGTGTAGGCTGCCATCTTTTGGAAGTACATGACTAGATGGGCTCTTGGACATGAGTGACCTTGATACTTCACAAACTCGGGAGTCTTGAACTTGGCAGGAAAAACAAGACCAGAAACTAGGCACATATTGTCGGCATCAACGTTGAAGAAATCATTACCCTCGACAGCTTAAAGTCTCTTGTTTATGGTCTGAAATTGTTCGCGGGTAATCTCAGGCTCAACAAAGTCTTCCTGGTTGTCCTCTTGAGTATGGGCAGCATTGTACTCATAGGGAGAATTCTCAAAGGGAGCTTGGACAGTCTGATTAACAGTGTGGACCACAGGTCTGGCCTTGGTAAAGACAGGAGCTTGAAAAACCAGTCTGACAGTCTGACCAATTGTAGCAGCAGATGCAAAAGGTGGAGAGTAGTTATGAGGTAAACCAATCTCCAGCCAAGTAGAGGGTGGTAATGAAACAGGAGATGGATCAGCACTTGAAACTTCTTGAATGATGGTCCTCTGAGGTGGCTCTCCTCTGGCAATCAATACTTGAAGCATCTCGGTAAGTCTAGTCATGCCTGCTTTCAACTCATCGATCTCCATTCGGACTTCCGCATTATGTTCCTCTTATTCTGACATCTTGCATCTTAAATTAGCTCTAGTCTGATATCTGTGTCGAGGAATCAGCTTGACGACCCAAAGGAACACTGGAAGATAAAGACAACTGGGAATGAGAAACAGGGGCAAAAATGCAATGCAAAAATGTGATGCTAAATGCCATGCAATGTTTTCAAGAACTTCAACAGCCGATTGCAAAAAAATTTAGAAAAGTTGGGAAAAGGTTTTTAAAATGTAGGACTTTTGAGTTTGCAAAGGACTGTTGAATTCCTCAAAACTAGGAATGATATGCAATGCACAAGCACAAAAATGTCCTAGGTTAGGGGAACATGAGTGGAATTAAGGTCTACCCATCCCAAAAGGCATGTATTATAGGTTAGTTGTACTTGCAGAACAAGGGTTCTAAAACGGTTCCCAAAGTCATTAGTCCATCTTTCGAATATTATCAACTTCCTAATTACTCGGTGGTTAATAATATTCTCAAGAGAACGTCTTTTGAGTGTAGTATCGCGTAGCAACTATTTTGAGGGTACTCCCTCATAGTCCTCGCACTACATCCTAATAAAGGCCAAAGTTGTGTTTAGGTAACTACGGTCCTCAATATCATAGACTCCAATCGTCAATAGTAAAAGTTTTCACGATAACTCGTTCAACTGAACCATTTTCGAAAGGGTCTCAACTGAGCATGATTTTCGAGTCAACTTGGTCAGGATTCCACCCCCTATAAGCCTCGTCGAACATATCACTATCCTATAATAATTGCACTCAAGTCCGGGTGTAGGACTTATCTCACAACAATGATATAAACCCCAAGCAAGGTACAACAATTATACATAAGCAGATAATAAGCAAAAGCAAGCATAAAAAACAAGTTAGGGATAACCCTCAAAAAATGTTAGTGTTCCCTAGTGAAGTCGCCATTTTCTGTTGCGGTGAAATTTTGATGTCAAGCTATTGATTAACTTGAATCTTAATTCATTTACAACCGGTCTTTGATTTATCCAAAGGAAAGGTTAAAGGAAGGAAAAACCTATTTTGCATCGTAAGCACGATGCGGGGAGAGATCTAAGGTTCGGGGGTTGGTTAAGTTTAGGGAAGGTATTAGCACCCTAAACTTCTGTAGTACTCTACAGGAACCTCTTGTTTTAAATGTTTGTTATTGCTATGGTTATCTGCTTAAGGGTATGCTAAGGATTAAGGGTGAAGAGAAAGACCTAAGGGGTTAGTCCTAAGTATACTCGCCAAGACTCGCATCTTGTGCCTACGTATCCTGGGTAGGGGATGGAATCAGAGTATTCGTAGTTCCCCTCACAGAGGGATATGAGGAACTTCTTGACTGTGGTCAAGGTTCTTGGGGGAAAGTAAGTTTTCATAAGGAAGCGCTTACTTTGGAGTGCGGGGACTCCTATTTCTACGTTATAAAGTTGAATTGAAAAGGTGTGGGATAAGTGTTCCACAGCGGGAAACTTATGTAGAGTACGGCCTAAAAGGTGAGTACGGGGACTCAAATCCTAAAGCTAGGACGAGGGTAAAGGTGTCGACACAGGGGTCAAACATGTGAACCTTTCCTTCGGAGGGAAAATATTGGTGAAAGTGATAATGGTAAACAAGGATGTAAATTGGTATGCAAGTGGTGAGATTTAATTATTAGTTGTTTTAAGTATTTTGAGAACTTATGGCTATAATGAAAGTAAGCTTAGAAATTAGTTTGCAAATCGACCGAGTTTAATTATTTTTGTGTCTTTTTGAATTATGTAATTAGAACTTTTTAAGTTAAATAAAATGCTAAACTAATAGTTAAATAAAAAAGTTGTTATTTTTTTTTTTTAAAAAGTTAAATAAATTCTAAAATAGCTCTAGTTTACTTAATTCAAATTAATTAGTTAATTAGAAAATTAAGAAAAAGATTTTCTCTTGATTTTTATTATTATATTATTAAGTTTTAAATGAATTAAACTCTTTTTATTTATATTTATTAAAAAGCTAAATCTACTTTATTTTTGGCATTGAATAAAAAAAAGTTTGAATCTAGTTATTTATTTTTAAACATTAAATTAAAATTAAAAACTTAAATTCCTAAATTAGTTATTATTTATTTTTATTATATGATTACTTTAAAACGTTTTTTATATTGATAACTTGAATTAAATAAATTATTTCTGAGATTTTAATTTTAAGTTAGTTGTTAAGTTAGTATAGTTAGTAGTTGATCGGTGGATTTCACTTGTGTTTTCAGACTCTGTTTGTTGTTGATTTTGCACTGTTTTTATCTGTTTTCGAAGCTTTGGTTTTTGTTATCTTAGTTACTCGTAGTTGTTTTTATGCAAGTCTTATTTTGAAGTTTGTATTACTTTTGCCGCTGGTGCGTTTGATTCGGTTTCTTTTATTGTGTTTTTGGCAGGAATTGATAGCACGACAGTCGCACCATTTCGGAGGCAACGAAAAGTCGAAAAATGAAATTCAGAGGCACAACACGGGTACCCGTGTTGCACAACACGGCCCGTGTCAGGGAGGACACGGTTGAAAGACACAATCAAGATGAGCAGAGGAAAATGGAGACTAGAAGAGCAACACGGGTGCCCGTGTCACACAACACGGCCCGTGTTGCAGCCCCTGTAGATGAAAATGCACTATGTGGATTCAGCAGCCTGACACGGCCACCCATGTTGCACAACACGGCCCGTGTCAGGGCCACTCATAGTGAATTTGTTGTTTTTCTGATTTTTATGCTGTCAGACCTATTTCGAATGGCATTTGAGACATTTTGCGATGTAATTTGAATTTAGATATAAGAGCCACTTTTTAGAAAGAAGCAGACACTTTTGGATTGGGAATAGGATTGACAACTGAGGAGAGAGTTTTCTGGAGAACGAAGGATCGATCAAAAGCGTAAGCAATTGATGATCCAAGTGACCCAACTTGAATTGTAATGATCTTCTCCTTTTCATTTCTAATGGCATTTGTTTTTACTAAGAACATGAGTAGCTAAACCCCCAGTTGTTAGGGGGTGGTCCTAAGTTGCGATGTAATGACATTTGTTTGATTATTCTATGAGAATTATGTTATTCACCTTATATATTTTATTTTGCAACAATCTTAATGCGTATTCATATTGGAAAGTAGACTTCGATTCATGATTAGGTTTTGGTCTGGAAAGTCAACCTAACGCTTGTGCAAAATAATATTACGGTAGATATTGCTTAGGAATGGGGATATCCCGTATCACGTATTTTATTGTCAGAACTATTGCTTGATGCTTTTCATGGACACTGAGGAATTAGTGTACATGAAACTCATCAAAGGGTTTTTATTAAGGAATTAAGGAAAACTAAATTTGAGAACTGATGAATTAAGGTTAATAAACATTATCTCAGGATAATCCTACATGGTCTTTACTCGCATCGTGTCCACTCCCCTAACATCGTTCTTCGATTGATCTATAAGTCTTTATTTACTTGTTGTGTTACTATGCTACCAAACAACCCCCTAGACTTTTTGTTCCTTTGAATACTAAAAATCCCGTTAATTTTTATGCAGCCCTCGAGATCGATACTTGGGACTTTTCCCTTATTACTACAATCGGTAAAAATAGTACACTTGCTATTTTCTCGATGAAGTTTTTGGCGCCGTTGCCTGGGACTGCCAAATTAACATTGTTTTTAGAATCCAAAAGAAATTTTGTTGCTCTGCGACTAAAATTTTTTTTATTCGCTGCATTCTCTTTGTGCTTGTATTATCTAACGGTTGTCTAATTGTGTATGCGAGGTCAGGCCTCAGCTAAATATTCTTTTGATACAGAACCAGAACGAGCGTTACACGAAAGACGGAGAAAAGCTAAAGTTAAAAGACTGGAAGAAATAGAGGAAATTATATTTGTGCAGAGCGACTCCGAAGAGAGAGAGAGACAACACCTAAAACTGTTCAAATGGCTGGAAATCCACCTCAGCCTGAAAGACTGCTAGGAGACTATGGAGGGGCCAATGCTCAACCAAACCGGATGACCATTGTGAATCAACCGGTGAATGTTGCACATTTTCAGCTACACCCTTCCACCATCCGTCAGTTGGAGAGCAAGTCGTTCGCTGGAAGAATCAACGAAGATGCAAACAAGCATCTTCAGAGATTCCTTACGACTACCACCTCTTTGAAGATAGAAGGACATTCCGAAGAGGCCAAGAGATTGGTTATGTTCCCGTTCACACTCACTGATGAAGTGGAAGAATGGTTTTACTCGCTTCCAGCTGGGAGTATCACAACATGGCAAGAGATGGAAACTGCGTTCCTGAATGAGTATTTCCCTGCTTCAGTGTTTATCCGAAAAAGATATGACATTGTCAACTTCAAGCAAAAAGAAGGAGAATCTTTAGGGGATGCATATAAGCGGTTTAAGAGGTGTCTGACAGCATGTCCTACTCATAACATGGACACCACTGAGTAGATGCAAAACTTTGTGAATGGATTACGACTCAAAACGAAACAGCTCATAGACACTACTGCCGGTGGCTCAACCAACTTCTCAACAGCCACGGGTATCAAAAGGATCATAGAAGCAATTGCCGCTAACGAGCACCTTGAGTTGTATGATCGCACTATAAACCAAACGGAAGGTAAGATTGATTTGAAGCTGGAAGACCAGGTTGTTAAAATGGAGGATCAGATTACCGCCGAGGTAGAGAGAAGGTTAAAGAAAATGAATATTGGAACTCAGACAGTGGCACAAGTTGAACCAGTTCAAGAATCACCTTGTGAAATATGTGGTGGACCACATTTTACCGTGCATTGTGTGGCAACTCAAGAGCAGGTGGAACAGATTAATATGTTGAGGCAGAACAATCCGTATGCCAACACATATAATCCTGGTTGGAAAAATCACCCTAATTTTTCATGGAAAGATCAGCAAGGAAATGTACAAAAACCGGTTCAGGGCCAACAACCGTATCAACCTCAGCAGCAACAATACCAGCAGCCACCGTACCAACCTCAATATCAACAACAAGCTCCTAGAAAAGCTGATTGGGAAGTAGCCACTGAAAAAATGGCCGCCCAAAGTTCTCAATTTCAAGAAGAGACAAGGAGCAACTTCAGGAATGCTGGCGCATCCATTAAAAATCTTGAAGTACAAATGAGTCAAATTGCTCAACAGCTAGCGAGTTCGCAAGCGCCGATTACACTTCCAAGTGCTACAGTACCAAATCCGAAGGATCACCACCAAGTTAAGGCGGTAGTAACAAGAAGTGGAAAACCCAAGGAAGTAGAAGAAGAGGAAACGGAACTAAATGATCAGATGATTGAAGTTGAATTGGAAATAAAAGAAAATGAAGTGGTTGAGGAAGAAGTGGTGACACCGGTACCGGTAACTAAAGAAAAAGTGGTAGAACCGAAACCGGTGATCAAGCTGCCATACCCCTCAAGAAATCAAAAGAAAGGACAGCAAGAGAGGAATTTCGAGAAATTCCTTGAACTGTTTAAAAAGTTAGATCTGAACATTCCGTTGTTGGAGGCCCTAGAACAAATGCCCACCTATGCCAAATTCATGAAGGACATCATTGCTAAGAAGCGGACTAGTGAGTCCGAACCTGTTATTCTAACTGAAACTTGTAGTGCTATTTTGCAGGGTCTGAAGATTCCGGTGAAGAAGAAAGACAGTGGAGTTGTTACTATTCCATGCATTATTGGTGATAGGTCATTCAACAGAGCTTTAATCAATTTGGGAGCATGTATTAGCCTCATGCCCTTGTCCATCTACAAAAAGTTGGGTATTGGTGCGGTTCAAGACACTCGGATGACTCTCCAATTTGCTGATCATTTGGTTAAGCGGCCGTATAGAGTGGTTCAAGATGTTCTGGTTAAGGTAGATAAATTTGTGTTTCCGATTGATTTTGTGATACTAGAGATGCCGGAAGACGAAGAAATTCCGTTAATTTTGGGCCGGCCATTCTTGGAAACCGAGAGAGTCATGATAGATATGGAAGGCGGCACCCTGAACTTGAAGGTATATGACGAGGAGTTAAAAATTGATGTTAGGAATACCATGAAGCATAAACATGATTTTGGAACAAGTAGCAACATACAAGTGCTAGAACAAGTTTTGAGAGTGTGACCCAACTGCCCCTTGAGAGAGTGTTAAGCAAGTCAATTTTTAAGGAAGATAAAGAAGTGGATGAGAATGACATGGAAGTAGTCGAAATGTTGGAAACTCGACCATTTCAAAGGGGATCCCGACCACACCGATGGGAAGACTTAAGGCAACCTATAGCGCTGGAAGGTAATGACGAAAAGCCTAAAGGTTCAGAATTGAAACAACTTTCGGAGAATCTCAAATATGTTTTTCTAGACACCGAGGAAAAGTGCCCCGCCATTATTAGCTCTAGTTTGAAAAGTGTCCAAGAGAAACAGCTGATTGGGGTTCTTAAAAAATTTAAGAGTGCTATTGGATGGAAAATCAAAGACCTCAAGGGTATAAGTCCTACAGTTTGCATGCACAAAATCCTTATGGAGAAAGACCACAAACCGGTTGTGCAGCCCCAGAGAAGACTGAACCCCGTTATGAAGGAAGTAGTAAGAAAGGAAGTGGTGAAATTATTGGATGCTGGACTTATCTATCCTATATCGGACAGTTCATGGGTGAGCCCTGTTCACGTGGTGCCCAAGAAAGGAGGTACAACGGTGGTGACTAATGACAAGAATGAGTTGATTCCTACACGTACAGTCACTGGTTGGAGGGTGTGTATTGATTATAGGAGACTTAATTTGGTCACCAGAAAAGATCACTTTCCGTTGCCATTCATTTATCAGATGCTAGAAAGATTGGCTGGGCACGACTACTATTGTTTTCTAGATGGATACTCCGGGTACAACCAAATCGCGGTTGCGCCGGAGGATCAAGAGAAGACGGCTTTCACATGCCCGTACAGAGTTTTTGCTTATAGGAGGATGCCATTCGGGTTATGTAACGCCCCAGCGACATTTCAAAGATGCATGACTTCTATTTTTGCTGATATGCTTGAGAAGCATATGGAAGTCTTCATGGATGATTTTTCTGTTTTTGGGTCATCATTTGATAATTGTTTAACTAACCTTTCACTTGTTTTGCAGAGATGTCAGGAAAGTAACTTGATCCTAAATTGGGAAAAATGTCATTTCATGGTAAGAGAGGGCATTGTCCTTGGTCACAAAATCTCACACAAAGGGATCGAAGTCGATCAAGCAAAAGTGGAGGTAATATCTAAGTTACCACCACCTGTGAACGAGAAAGGTATTCGAAGTTTCTTGGGTCACGCGGGTTTCTACTGCAGGTTCATAAGAGATTTCTCCAAGATAGCTAAACCGTTGACTTCCTTGTTAGTCAAGGACACAACATTTGTGTTCAATAAGGAGTGTGCTGACGCGTTCGAAAACCTGAAAAATAAGTTAGTGTCAGCACCAATTGTGATTGCCCCCAATTGGTCTCTTCCGTTTGAGATCATGTGTGACGCTAGTGACATCGCGGTGGGGGCTGTGTTGGGGCAGCAGAGAGAGAAGCTTTTACATGTTATTTACTATGCTAGTCACGTTTTGAACCCTGTGTCGCTACTGCGAAAATCGGCGCCGGCTTGACAGGAGAGTCGCCACCGTGCGTTATTTATCCCTCGGAGCGGGAAAGGAAACGCTCGAAGTAAACCTCGCAAAGACGGGAAAAGGTATGGTCATCGCAACCAAAACCTGGATTCGGGAGTCGGTTACGCAAGGGGAAGGTATTAGCACCCCTCACGTCCGTCGTACTCGACGGGATCCACGCTTGGTGTTTATAAGGAAAAGGGTGTATTCATCTATCTACGCTAATGGTCGGTCTAAAAAGAAAATAAAAGGACAGGACTCGACAGAACATACGGTGTTCTGGGCCTACGTACTCCCTCGTGCAATGGGAAAGTCAGAGTCAACGTAGTTCGACTACCTACGTCTAAATGGGGGAAAGGTTGCTCGCCAGGACATCGCGTCCTGTGCCTACGTACTTCCACACAGCATGGAAGATCAGAGCAAACGTAGTTCGACTAATTACGGCTAAACAGGGGGCTCTCACACAGCCGTGAGAAAATAAACTGGTCTCAAAGGTTCGGGAACCTACAACTACGATCTGGTCTCAAATGCGCTCGGGCAAGAGAAAGGGGAAACAATTAGTCGTCAGCGGGAAAGTCTCGATCGCACAGCCGCGAGAGAACAAAGGTTAGTTGTTAGTGTGCTCGCTAGGATATCGCATCCTATGCCTACATATCCTCGTCTGGTACGAAGAATCAGAGCAGCTGTAGTTCAGCTAACTACGACACAAGCTACTCAAAAGCTCCTACTGAAAGGAAAGGGAAAAGGTACCCTAAAACTATAGCTGAAAAAGGGGAATCTACCTACTGATATCATGCCTGGTTGACCATCCTAATGTCTATCATAACGACTCCGCAGCGGAGAAGTCAGAGCTCCTAAGGGATCATGGCAACAGGACTAAACAGCAAACGGGAAATACTACAAAGTAAAGGAATACTGAAAATATGCATGAATGCAACAACTAGACAAACAAGGCACAAAGGCCGCAAACCACAAAGGCAAGGGAGCTCAGCTCTACCAAATACCAACAAGCAAAGCCACTCAATAACAAACAAGCAGAAGGAGGACCACCTCAACTTCTCATGCACACAAAGCCTACTTCTAAGATGCACCTAACTCAGAACTATCTAGAGGAATACCTAAGTCTAATGCAACACAACACCATACAAGTCAAACAACACAAAGAGACTAACCCTGAGCAGGGCCCCTAAACAAAACCTGAAACAAACTCCTAATCTATCTCTAAACAAAACCCTATGCAACACCTTAAGCAAAGACCTAAGCAAAACCTCTAATCAAAACCCTAAGCAAGAGGAATCAATCCCAGTCTCCAAGCTTCAGAACAAGCTTACCAAAGAAAGGGAGCTAAGCAGACAAACTCATAGTGCCTTCCTCAGGAAAGTACTAGGAGGTTACTACTCAGGAGTCATATCCTATGCGGCTCAACAACTGTGATCAATTTACATTCCTCCTCAGGAGAAACTAAACCCACATGAAGGCTCCGGCGTCATTGGATATTTGAGAAAGCCTATAAGAACTAGGGGAACTAAGTGAACAGACCCATAGGACCTTCCTCAGGAAAGTACTAGGAGGCTGACACTTAGGAATCGTATCCTACGTGGCTCAACAACTGTGATCAGTTTACATTCCTCCTCAGGAGAAATTAAACTCACATGAAGGCTCCGACATCATTGGATACTTAAGAAATCCTAGATGAACTAGAGGGACTAAGTGAACAGACCCATAGGACCTTCCTCAGGAAAGTACTAGGAGGCTTCCACTTAGGAATCGTATCCCATGTGGCTCAACAACTGTGATCAGTTTACATTCCTCCTCAGGAGAAATTAAACTCACAAGTTGGCTCCAACATCATTGGATACTTAAGAAAGAGGTGAGAAGAAAGAATGAAAGTCATTCATAGTGCCTTCCTCAGGAAAGTACCATAAACTTCCTTCAAACTTCAGGATCTCAAACCTCACAGACAGGGAACAAGCTCCTAGACTAAGCCTCAATCCACTGCATCCTTGCAAGCTCCAATAGGACTTCAATCAGCTCCCATCTTCAAGAAGAAACCACAGACCCTTAAACCACAAGAAACTATCTCTGAAGTTCAACCACAGTTGAACTTCAAAGTCAGAAGTCATCAAGACTTCTCCTATCCTCAAGCTCAGACTGAAACATATCAGAACATCCTACAAAAATCTATCAAAAATCTAGGGGAAACCTACATTAGTCTATGACAACATACTAAAAAATCAGAGCAAAACTCATTACCAGATGAAAGAACCAAAACCAACAAAGCAGACATATCCACCAACCAATTATTCAATATCAAAACAATACAAAAAATGCAATTAAAATGAAAATGCATGATTAAGCTAATGTTTTTGTACTATAAAATTCTACATTGAATTACGAGTCTACAGAAAAAAGAACGGAATTATTTGATCGAACCTACTATTTTTTATGAATTTTCTAATAATATGTGTAATACCCCAAATTTTACCCTTTCTTTTTTTTTTATTTTAAATTCTGATTAACTTAATAAATTAACCTTTTTTTTTAATCTTGTTTTTTTAACTAATAATAATTTAATTAAATTTTTTTTATAACTTTACTAATGTTTTTTATTAACTTTTTTTTTCCTATTTTTTTAAATCATTTTAAGCTCTTCTTACTAACTTTTAGGATTTAGATTAAAATTTTTTTTTTCTTTTCTTTAAGAGTAAATTTTTTTTTATAACCTTTTTTAAATTAATTTCTAACACATTTTTTTAATCAAATTCTAATACTTTTTTTAAAATAAAAATCTAACTTCTTTTTAAAATTAAATCCTTTTTCTAACTACTTTTTTAAAGCTAAATCTTTTTTTCTAACTTTTTAAAATTAAATCTTTTTTCTAACTTCTTTTTAAAATTAAATCTTTTTTCTAACTCCTTTTTAAAGTTAAAATTTTTTTCTAACTTTTATAAATTTAAATCTTTTTTTCTAACTTTTTTTAAAAAAATTAAATCTTTTTTTCTCTAACTTCTTTTTAAAGTTAAATATTTTTTCTCTAACTTTTTTAAAAAAATTAAATCCTTTTTCTAACTTTTTTAAAAAAAATTAAATCTTTTTTTTCTCTAACTTCTTTTTAAAATTAAATCTTTTTTTTCTCTAAATTCTTTTTAAAATTAAATCTTTTTTTCTAACTATTTTAAAAATTAAATCTAACCTTTTTTTTATAAATTAAATCTATCCTTTTTTTTTTAAAAATTAAATCTAAATCTTTTTTGACACCATCCTTTTTCAAATTAAAATTCTAAATTCCTTTTAAAATTAAATTCTAATGCCATTTTATTTTCTTTTTCAAATTAAAATTCTAAATTCCTTTTAAAATTAAATTCTAACAGTTTTTAAAATAATTCTAACACTTTTTTAAAATCAACATTCAAATGTTTTTTATTTTAAAATTCTAACTCATTTTTTTTAAACTTAAAATTCTAATTTTTATTTAACTTGAAACTCTTATTTTCTTTGCTAACTTTTTAAATTTAAATCCAACACTTTTTTAATCAAATCCAATCCCAATGAATTCCAGATGGAGCAAAATCAAATCAATCAGATCATATCATCATCATAAGAAAATCAGATCTAAATATCAACATCACCATCATTGAATCAAATCTGAAATCATCATAAAAATTCATTCAAATCAAATCAGAGATTGAAAAAGATTGAGATATTCAAATCAAATCTGAGATTGAAAAAGATTTAAAAATCAAGTATAAAAGGACCCTCAGAAGCAACAAAACGGGGAGATCGACAAGCATCAAAAACTCTTACAGTCTTCATCAAAAGTAACTAACTCTTCTTTTTTTTTTCTTTTTTATATCTTTTTTTCAAAATTTCTACCATTTTTTCTTAATTAAAATTCTAACATTCTAACTCTTTTTTTATTAAAATTCTAACCTTTTCTCTTTTATTTTCAAACTTTTATTTTTATTTTCTAACCTTTTTTTTAAAAACCAAATTTCGAAGTTCTAATTTTTTTGCTAACTTTTAATTCTAACTTTTAATCTATTTTCTTTTTCTTAATCACATTAAAAACTCTAACTTTTCCAAATCTCACAAAAAAACCTAATTCCATTCTAACTCTTTTCTTATTACCTAAATTCTCATCGTCTCAAAACGTTCATCCCTTAACTTCTAATTATTGTCAATTCCAATTTTCATCCTTCATTCCTAACAATATTCTTGATTATCCATGAACCTGTTCACTAATATTTATTTATTTATTTTTGTATTTATTTTTATATTTGTACATAATCTGACATCATCGTTGCTATTTCATATTCCATTATCACTTGTATATTATCGCCATCTTCTTTGCATATTAATTTTCATTGCTTATTAATTTTTCGCTAACATCCTCATTTTTAAGATCCAAATTTCTAACCTTTTTTTCTTGTTTCGTTAAAATTATAATTTTCTACTTAAATTCCTAACATTCTCGTCTAATTTTTTGTCTAACCCCGTATAATAACAGTCTCGGTTTGTTTTGGTTTTTTGCAGCTGACTAAGTTCAATTGATTTTATTTTCAGTTTAAATATTCAATTATCATATTTGTAACTGCTTATGGGATGTAATTTTGCGAGACAATTGTCGCATTTATCTTTCCGCACTTTATGTTCTGCCATTGTATGTTTATCGCGTCTTTACCAATAATCTCACTCCTCCGAAGGAATTAGGTCTAGCCGTTTGACCGCCGTGTCAATAGTCCTCACCTTCAACCCTTACACCTTTTCAACCCTAAATTTTCACAAATGCCTCGCCGCAGGCAAGATTACAATTTTACCCCTAGCATTAGGTCAAAGATCCGCCGCGCTCATTTTAGGGTTTCCCGCCGTGGAATCCCCAACCTAACCTAACCCTAACTACAACTTAACAATTCAACGTAGAGATTTGGAGTTTCTACACTCCACGTAAGCGTGTCCTTAAGATGCGTTTATTCCCCTTGAGACCTTGACCACGATCAAGAAGTCTCTAACCTCCCTTTTTAGGGGAACTACGATTACTCTGATTCCACTCCCGTAAGGATACGTAGGCACAAGATGCGATGTCTTGCCGAGTAAACTTAGAATTAACCCCTTAGGTTTATTTTCTCACTTTTAATCCTTTGTACATATACCTTAAGCAAATAAATAAAGCAATAGTAAACATCTGAACAAAAGGTTCCTGTAGAGTACTACAGAAGTTTAGGGTGCTAATACCTTCCCTAATCTTAACCAACCCCCGAATCCTAGAATCTCCCCGCGTTGTGTTTACAACGCAAAATATTTAGGTTTTCCCTTTTTGACCTTTTCCTTCGGATAAATCAAAGAGCGGTTGTGAATTGAATTGCGATTCAAACTAATTAATAGTTTGTGATCCTATTTCCACCGCAACAATATGCATAACCTAAAAGATATTAAAAAAGTCAATTAAATGGAAGAAATGCTAAAAATAGTAAACAAAAATAAAATGGCATTTTTATTTTTATTTAATTTTCTAGACATTTTCATGAAGTGGTAGGAAAAACAAGAAATTAAAAATCAATTGTTTTCATTTTGTTATGAATTTTCCAAGAACAAGAAAATATGAAAAAGAAATTAAAAACAAAATTGAAATAAAATGGGAGGGGGGTTCAAACAGCAATGCTTTTCAGTTCATTTTAAAATGGGCTCACGCTATGGGGGTGTGAAAAGCACATGGGCGCAGGGCCCAGTCTCATCAGAATCCAAATGAAAATAAAAAAAGAAGGAAAACACGCGGGGGTGCAAACTAGTAAGTTTTCATGTTCATTCCACTGGGCTTACGCACCAGGGGGGTGCGAATAGCATTGGGCACAAGGCCCAGTCCATATTTCATTTGTCTCTCACACGAAGGGGGGGGATACGAGTAAACTGGGAGTGATAGCAGTAAAACACATTTGGGCCTGGCCCAAACCCTAACCCTAACCAACGAACAAAACCCTATCTCCCTTCCCCCAACCCTAAACATTGTTCACGCTCTAACCTAGCCGTCTCCTTCGTCTTCCTCACCCACTCTCCTCTCTGAAACTCCCCTATGAATATTCAAACACATTTTCAACCAATCTCCATAAACAAACCTTCATCACTATCACGCATGCAATTAACAGAATTCATCCAAACAAGAAAATCTAACCTAGACATATCATGAATTGCATCTACAGCTTAACCTAAAACATACATGCAAGGAGGAAATTAAGAACCTGGAAAGATGAACGACCTGACGTTCGTTGGGGAAGTTAATCGTCCGTTGAAGATCCACAATCGGAGCAGATTTCCCGATGAAGATCCAAGAAGCTTTGCTGAAGAACTCGTTGTTGAGGGATACGGATGAGGGTGACGAACGCGAGCGCTGAGGATCTTGAAGGCTTCCTTGTTCTGGTTGATGAAGATTCTGGGGAATCCAGGAAGTTCTTGATGATCGATGATGAGAAATGATGATGTTCTGGAACTGTTCTTGAAGTTTCCGGCGAGTATGAGTTCTCCGGCGAGGTAGTGGATGAAGGCGGACGGAGGAGGAAGATGAAGAAGAAAGGTTTCTGTGAATTTCTGGGTAGAAAACAAGCTCCCGCGAGCTGTTGCGGTGGCCGGAAGGCGTTGGGGTGACCGGCGGTGGGAGGTCAGGGCGGATGCATGGCCGGCGGTGTGCTTTCTGGCGAAGCTCAGGCGAGGGCTGAGGGCGTGACAAGTGGCGAAGGGTGTTGGTTGGGGGGAGACACGTGGGAGACGCGCTGGCAGAGGGAGAGTGTAGTGGGACGCGTGTGAGGTTCTGGGGAAGTCTGAGGTGTGAGGTGGTGGGCTCCAGAGTGCAACGTGTGGCCTCGCTATATATTGACAAGTGGCATGTGCAATTTTTCTTGGACAAAAAATGCTGAAAATGGACTGAAGCTGAACTTGGGCCTTCGAAAATCCCCTCTGGGCCTAATGAAAAGCTGGGCAAAATCCTAAAAAACTGAAAAAACTGATTAAAAAATATTAAATCTAATTAACCTAATTAAATCTAATCCTAATTAAACTAAATGCAGATTAACTATCCTAATTGACCTAAACATGATTAAAATCCTAATTAATCTGATTAAACCTAAAAACAGAATTAACACCTAATTAAACTAATTACCCTAATTAAATCTAAAAATGATTAAAAATCTAATTAACTCTATATTAATCCAAAAAAGATTAAAACTCTACTAATTCTTATTAAAATTCTACAAAAGTCTATACCACTTTATAATATCTATTTAAAAGAAAACTATATTAAACAAATTCTATTTATTTCTATTTATTAAAATCCCTATTAACATAAAAGAAAAATCTATAGTATTTTCTATATTACCTAAAACAATTAAAACTATTTAAAATCTTTTATATTCTAAAAATGATTAAAAAACTATTAAATCTATTTTAAAAATCTATATAAAGTTCTAAAAAGGGATTTAAACTATTTAAAATGCTAGACAATCTATTTAAATCCTAAAAATGATTAAAATGCATATTTAAAATCCACAAAAGTCTATTAAAACCCTAAAAAATGCCGACAAATGCAAATGACCACCATAAAAAAGCGCACGAGACCAGATCGAATCGAACAGAGAACCCCGGGCATCAGAATATCCCAAAATCACTATGCAAGCTGAAAATCACTGAGGAGCGCACAATTTCCCGAGAATAAAACCCTGATGATCTGGACTGGATCTGCCATATCTGATAGACGAAAACCAAGCTGTAACCCTGATATCCTCTGTCTGTGCACAAATATCATGCGTCTGATTTGCGAATATGAATTTAAACCACGAGTCAGATAGGAGAACCGGTTGGTCAAATTTTAGGGTGCAACACCCTGCACAGATGAATTACGCAACTACCGAGAAGGAGTTGCTAGCGGTGGTGTACGCCTTTGACAAATTTAGGCAATATCTATTGGGTTCCAAAGTGATTGTTTATACTGACCATGCGGCTTTAAAATATCTTTTTGCTAAGCAGGAGTCAAAGCCCAGGCTTCTGAGATGGATCCTACTTCTCCAAGAATTCGATGTGGAGATTCGTGATAAGAGAGGATGTGAAAATACTGTAGCTGATCACCTCTCGCGAATGTCACCGATTGAAGAAAATGAGGACAAGCATCCGATAAAGGATGAGTTTGCTGATGAACACATCCTAGTTATTCATGGTGTCCCTTGGTTTGCTGATTACACCAACTATTTGGTCGGGGGTCTAATACCTGACGACTTTGATTCTAACAAGAGAAAAAAGTTTGTTCATGACTGCAGGTTTTACTTATGGGATGACCCGTTTCTTTACAAGAGAGGGGTGGATGGACTGATCATAAGATGTGTTCCTGAAGATGAGCAAAGGAAGGTGCTCGAAGCATGTCATAATTCAAATTATGGAGGACATTTCAGTGGTGACCGCACCGCAGCCAAAGTCCTCCAATCGGGGTTGTATTGGTCGTCTTTGTTCAAGGATGCCCGGGACGTAGTTAAGGAATGTGACAGATGTCAACGGACTGGAAATATCTCGAAAAGAAACCAGATGCCGCAAAATTCCATGTTAGAAGTAGAGTTGTTTCATGTTTGGGGGATTGACTTTATGGGACCATTCCCACCATCATTTGGAAAAAATTATATACTGGTGGCAGTTGACTATGTTTCGAAGTGGGTAGAAGCAGTGGCACTACCAACCAATGATGCTAAGGTAGTGGTCAGGTTTCTGAAGGAGAACATATTTTCTCGGTTTGGAGTATCAAGGGCCCTTATAAGTGATGAAGGAACTCACTTCCTGAATCATCTCATGGAAAGGTTACTCCTTAAGTATAATGTGAAGCACAAAATAGCTACCCCTTACCATCCTCAAACCAACGGGCAAGCCGAGGTGTCAAATAGATAACTCAAACAGATACTAGAGAAAACAGTGTGTGCCTCCCGTAAGGACTGGGCAGTAAAGCTAGACGACGCTCTCTGGGCGTACCGCACTGCGTACAAAACATCCATTGGTATGTCCCCTTACCAACTGGTCTATGGTAAAGCTTGCCATCTGCCTCTAGAGTTAGAACACAAGGCATTATGGGCATCAAAAGTCCTTAACCTAGACCTCACCAAAGCAGGAGAGTCTAGAACTCTCCAACTCCATGAGCTAGAGGAATTCCGGAACCGGGCATAAGAGAATGCCAAAATTTACAAAGATCAAACAAAGAAATGGCATGATCGAAGAATTCAGAAGAAGGAATTTCGAGAAGGACAATTAGTATTGTTGTACAACTCCCGGCTGAAACTCTTTCCGGGAAAGCTTAAATCAAAATGGTCAGGACCGTTTATAGTACATAAGGTGTTTCCGCACGGAGCAGTCGAGCTGAAAAATCAAGAAAACAGAGACATTTTTAAAGTAAATGGTCAGCGTTTGAAACCTTACTACGAGGGGCAGCAGAAAGATCGAAACGATGTAGTTCATCTCACAGGATAAGATGAAGGACCGTCGAGCCAGGCGACGTAAAACGAAGCGCTTCATGGGAGGCAACCCACGCATTTTACACTCATGTTTTCATTTTGTTTCTTGTTTCAACGGGTTTTGGTTAACTCGCGGTTCATTGGTGAAAGAAGATTGTCGGAAACCAGAAGAGAGCGAAAAATTTGAAAAATCAATACCCTGACACGGGTGGCCGTGTTGCGCAACACGGGCCGTGTCAGGCTGTAGCAAATCTGGGCAAAAACGTGTGGAGTCAGGGGTGCAACACGGGTGCTCGTGTTGTGTGACACGGCCCGTGTTGCAGGTGTTTTATTTTGAAAAAAAATTAAGCTACAGGGGGTGCAACACGGGTGCCCGTGTTGTGCAACATGGCCCGTGTTGCAAGGCGCGCAGTAAAAAAAACAGTTTTACCCCTATGGGGCCCATCTCTTTACTTCCAACTTATCTTTAGTAACCACCCATTTCATCTCATTTTACCGTATCACATTCATCTCCTACCTTCTTCTCCCTTACAAAACCCTTAACCTCCATTGCCTCCTCTCCATAAAAGCTTCAATTTCCACAATACCCACTCATCGAAAGCACTTCCGCCCTTCACAAAAAACATTCCCCTCATCCTTGTGATCATTCCTACGGTTGTGTTTTTCTCTAACGGTGATTTCGAATTTTTTCAAATTGTCTGTGTTGTTTGTGTTTTGCAGGATAAACAATGCCGCCTTGTAGAGACACCGGAAAAGTCGTGGCCGAAACTTCGCGCCCCAGAAAGAGAGCACACCGAATGGCGAATCCTCACAACATACTCTTTAAAGACCCGGATCATCAGAAGAAATATTCCAACATCATAAAGCGTAAGCTCACCCCAACAAGGTATATCTGTAACACTACGCTTGATAATCTAGGGCTGAGAGTAGAAGTCCATAGGATGTTTCACATTCTTGGTATGCTGGAATTTATGCAATTGGAAGCGCCGACTTATGAGCGCATAACTGTTGAATTCTTAAGTACTTTAGAATTTCAGTTGAAGCACAGGTGGACAGGTGTGGAGGAGGAATACTATGGCACTCTTAGATTTCGCCTATTTGATACTGACCATAGCCTGACAGTAGCCGAATTGGGAGATATTCTGAAGCTCCCCAATTTTGGACCTGGAGCCCCTCCGAGAAATTTTAGTGCAGGGGACTTCTGGAGGGCCATCACAGGCAGAACTGATTATGTCGCTAAGGCGGCAAAAGCCTCGTGTATTCATAACCCGTGTTTCAGGTACGCTCAAAAAGGGCTGGCCTATACACTATTCGGCAGGGGTGACAGCACAGGAATGGCAACTCAGGGGGAGCTGTACTTCATGTATGGCATGGCGAATCAAGAGCTCATCAATGTGGCTGCCTTTGCAGCTGACCATCTGAAGAGGGTTGCGAATGCACCTTCCGGCGAAATCAGTGTATGCGTTATGATCACTCAAATCGCCAATCACTTTGGTCACGGTCCTCTCCTGAGGGAGGAACCCACTGTTGCAGGTAAGACAAAGATAGATCTATCCACCCTAAATTCCCAAGGTATGATTCGAATCTTTGATAGTTACTACTCCTTGGTAAGCCGAAACAGTCATCTCCTCGATTTACCTACACCTGACTTTATTAGTATTCAAAATGTGAATAACTGGTTGTATGAGAACACAATGCAGGATGAAGACGACCAATTTTATGATGATACAGGTATAGAATTTTTTGAGGATGAAGGAGATCAGGCAGAAGAAGCGCCTATACCGACTACTCGAGTCTCACCCCATCAGGAGTCGGGCTCCGGCTCTTGGAGCTTGTCTAAAAAAGAATGGGAATGGATGGAGAGTGAGATGTGTCATCTCCGAAGTGAGCAGACAAGGCAAGGCGATGAGCAGACAAGGCAAGGAAACGAACAAATCCGCCAAGACAGGTTGATCGGTGAAATGCACGAATGGATGTGGCAGATGATGCTGTGCGACCAACCTCCACAACCATGAACTCTGTGAGTCCCCTGCTACTGGTGTTCCAACAGTGGGGACACTGTTGAATCCTAGTGTGGGGGTATTTTATTTGTGTATTTTTGTTTCTGTTTTTCTTTATTTGGTTATTTATTTTTAAGTGTTCGTTTGAAAGCATGATAGAAATTCCACAGTGAAAACCCCCTGACATTAAGCTAATAAAATTAATAACATTGTTGGTTTGAGAACTGTTTGGTTGAGATGTCTGTGAGTGAGGTGATGAGAAAGTATATAGAATGCTCAGAAAAAGAACCGTGAGGATGAAATCGGAACAATCTTGAGAGATAGGTAAAAAGCAGACACCCTGGGTTTCCCGAATAGGAACGAGTTCAACGTGTAGATTTGTACCATAGTGCTTTGATCTGAGAAGTACCCCTGAGTAGTTTATTTTGACAATCGGGTTTAATCAATAAGAATCGTGTGTGCAAGGTTGACGAAAAATATTGAGCAAAGGCACAGAGAAAAAAAACAAACAAAAAAGGCAATTAGACGACTAATCCTTCTAAGTTGGGTAACCCTCACCCGATTATTTAGCCCAACGGCGGTCGAACCTGAAAGCCATTCAAAAATAATAACAGTGCCAGAAAAAGAAAAAAATGTCGTTGATCAATCTTGTGCACGCGAGGAAAAATCATAAAAGCCGTTATAGTGATTGTCCGAATGAAAGGGATGAAAATCGAAAAAGAAGACTTAAGTACAAAGCATAGTCGGAGAGGTTACCAATAGGGAGACTGAGGTCTGTGGTTTACCGCGGTCTAGTGTTTGTATGTTACTTGTTTTGAGGGAAAAGCCGAGATTAATCCTAGTGGGACTTGGAACGAGAAGTTCAAGTATGAGTATCATTACCGTAACTCACAGTTCTATGGACGGTTCCGTTGTGCAAAAAGATATTGTAAGTTTGGTTTGGCGAGCTTTTTGCTTGAGGACAAGCAAAAGTTCAAGTTCGGGGGAGTTTGATCGGTGGATTTCACTTGTGTTTTCAGACTCTGTTTGTTGTTGATTTTGCACTGTTTTTATCTGTTTTCGAAGCTTTGGTTTTTGTTATCTTAGTTACTCGTAGTTGTTTTTATGCAAGTCTTATTTTGAAGTTTGTATTACTTTTGCCACTGGTGCGTTTGATTCGGTTTCTTTTAGTGTTTTTTTGGCAGGAATTGATAGCACGACAGTCGCACCGTTTCGGAGGCAAAGAAAAGTCGAAAAATGGAATTCAGAGGCACAACACGGGTACCCGTGTTGCACAACACGGCCCGTGTCAGGGAGGACACGGTTGGAAGACACGGTCAAGATGAGCAGAGGAAAATGGAGAACAGAAGAGCAACACGGGTGTCCATGTCACACAACACGGCCTGTGTTGCAGCCCCTGTAGATGAAAATGCGCTCTGTGGATTCAGCAGCCTGACACGGCCACCCGTGTTGCACAACACGGCCCGTGTCAGGGCCACTGATAGTGAATTTGTTGTTTTTCTGATTTTTATGCTGTCAGACCTATTTTGAAGGGCATTTGAGACATTTCGCAATGTAATTTGAATTTAGATATAAGAGCCACTTTTTAGAAAGAAGTAGACACTTTTGGATTGGGAATAGGATTGACAACTGAGGAGAGAGTTTTCTGGAGAACGAAGGATCGATCAAAAGCGGAAGCAATTGATGATCCAAGTGACCCAACTTGAATTGTAATGATCTTCTCCTTTTCATTTCTAATTGCATTTGTTTTTATTAAGAACATGAGTAGCTAAACCCCCAGTTGTTAGGGGGTGGTCCTAAGTTGCGATGTAATGACATTTGTTTGATTATTCTATGAGAATTATGTTATTCACATTATATATTTAATTTTGCAACAATCTTAATGTGTATTCATATTGGAAAGTAGAATTCGATTCATGATTAGGTTTTGGTATGGAAAGTCAACCTAACGCTTGTGCAAAATAATATTACGGTAGATATTGCTTAGGAATGGGGATATCACGTATCACGTATTTTATTGTCAGAACTATTGCTTGATGCTTTTCATGGACACTGAGGAATTAGTGTACATGAAACTCATCAAAGGGTTTTTATTAAGGAATTAAGGAAAACTAAATTTGAGAACTGATGAATTAAGGTTAATAAACATTATCTCAGGATAATCCTAGATGGTCTTTACTCGCATCGTGTCCACTCCCCTAACATTGTTCTTCGATTGATCTATAAGTCTTTATTTACTTGTTGTGTTACTCTGCTACCAAACAACCCCCTAGACTTTTTGTTCCTTTGAATACTAAAAATCCCGTTAATTTCTACGCAGTCCTCGAGATCGATACTTGGGACTTTTGCCTTATTACTACAATCGGTAAAAATAGTACACTTGTTATTTTCCCGATCAGTAGTGTTAGTGATTGTTATTATTATTGTTTACATATTACAAATTACAAATTAATAGAAAATAATAATAAAAATAAAAATAAAAACATAAAATAAATGGGTTGGGCCGGTGGCTGTGAGCCCACCGGACCCAACCCGGTCCGGAACAACGAGCAAAGGGGGAGAGGGTTTCGAATGAACCCTAAGTTTCAATCTGGACAGCGGCGCATCCACCCTTTCTAAATCTCCTCTTTCTCCATCTCGATTCTCCTTCCTTTCTCTCCTTCACTTCTTCTTCTCCGGTTATCTGCTTCTTTGGCCTAAAAAAAACAAAACGAAGACAACCTTAAGTTAAAATCAATAAATTACCCAAGAAAAATCTTCGCGAAGGGAAACAATGGCGGATTTGCGGTGATGTGCGCGGCGGCTTAGCAACGGAACCGCAGATCACAGATAAGTGTTTTCCTCAGCTCTAGATTTGAGGGTTTTCTTTGGTGATTTTTTATTTTTGGGAATCTCCCTCTTTCTGATGTCCTTTTGGCTGTTGGTGAATCCCTTTTTTATACACGACTTTCTCAACTGAATTGCAAAAAGAAATTAAAGGACTTTCCTTCTTAAGTTAAACATGTCTGAAACATGTTTATGATCTTTCGTACTCTGTTTTGGAAAGTATATGATGGTGTCATGAACAAATTTACTGCGATGATAATGTTGTCCCTTTCTTGTTAAAACCTGTCTGTACGTTTTCTATCCAAATTAAAAACTGTTCAATGTTGTTGATCTTGTGTTTGAATACCATCCTGATTTATTTAATTGATGATGTACAACCTCTCTCTTGCTATGTCTGTGAATTGATTTGAGAATTAATGTTTTCACCGTAACAATTGACAGGTTAGAGCAACAAAAGCGGGGATTGCGAATCCTGGTTTGTTGAACCTTCTCAAATGGATGCTCTGGATTTCCTCATGCCGGTGGCTGTTGAATTGTTGAGGTAAAATTTTGCCCTCTCTAACTCAATAGATTGTTTTAGAGTTCTGTTTCTAAACAAAGACCTGTTACCTCACACGACTTACTCTTTCGATGCAGATTTCATCAGCAGCAGAAGCTCGCAGAAGGCCTGGTACCGGCTTTTAGAAAGCGTTCATAAGTGGGCAAGTGAGCTCGATCTAATTGCTCTGTTCTGCCAGTATTGGTTTTGTTCTATCAATGTTGGAAGCTCCAACTCTGTCGACTTACTGCTCATAGACTCATTTAATTGGACAGTAGGGAATGTTATTTTTAGACTGTCTGGATTATCAACTTTACCTTCGGCAAAAGCACAAATTCTTTCGCGTGACATAAGATGAAATATAAATATGTTCATGCCTTCCAAGCTTTTAAGAAGAAAAAGAATATCATAAGTTGGATTTGACTTCTCCAAATCAGAAACAAGTTCAAAATAGAACATGTCTGATAAAAAAGGTTTATGCTGATAAAATGCTAAAGCTTTACCATGAGAGAAATCTTGAACTGAAGAATGACAAACCAAAGGCATTATATCCTCAGGTTTCAAATCTGTTTTATATGTTAACGTATGCACATGACTCCACAGTTTTGCACCAATTCCACTATCATTTTGTTTTATTATTTGGCGAAGAATTGCCTGATATAGTGTCAATTTATGATCTAGAGGTTGTCCTTCAAGGTAAAAAAATCAGTTTGCGAACAGCTTTGTTGCTACACAATGAAAGATGCTCTTTTTCTAGTTTTGAGTTTGGTTCTGCAACAACATAATCTTTGTTCTTGTCAAGGAAAAACTCAGTTTGATAAGTGATATCACCAGCATAATGGCATATTGTGAAGTTTATTTTCTTGCAGGTGAATTAAATGGAAAGCACGGTTCAAGAAATTCGTGGCGGTCTGATGTTAGAGGTTACCATAAAGTAATTTCCCAGCCTGCTCGATTGGTTGGTACCCTTCACTAAAATGCAATTTTGAAACAGGTGGATTTGTTGTATTGCATTTCATAGGATGCACTAGCTTGAGTAAGATATTTATTTTCTATCCATTATCTTCAGTGTGTTGTTGATGTGTTTGACTAAATCATGAGTCATTTTATGTTGATTATTATTCAGGTTCGACCGTAGCTGAGGCTGAAATAGGGCATTACCTTGTTCAAATCCTGTGGTGTTCTGAAACATAATTCTATATGGTTTTGGAAAGAAGTTTAGCAGGTTTGACAGTTTCATCTGCACATTCCCGTTCAAATTGATATCCTCCATGACTTCTTTATTCACTGCTGAACTTGTTTGTGGTAACAGGCTTTCCTTATTGATTGGTACTCAATGCCATGTCTTACGAACTGCGGCGGGTGGTTATTGAGAGTCTCGTGAAGGATTTTATGAAGGAGTAACCATTTGTTTCCGAAACTGCCTAGGCTGCAGCTGCTCGACAGGTGCTGCAAAACCTTGTTTGGATACCGAGAAACACCTCCTGTATTCAGACGACGGTTGCCGATAAACTTCCTCTTCGACATCTACCTCTACTCAAAGACGTTGGTGCTGTCATTGATGATTCATTAGGATTACATGTATTTTCGCAAAATCGGTGCCTTGTAATAGCTTTTTGATCTTGAATCCTAATTTTTTCATCATGAGTATTCAGTATAAAACCCATTAAGTTGGTATAAATTTAGGATTTGGCACTGTGTTATCATTTGGAAATGTACGTGAATAAAACAAGGCCAATGAATTTGTAGGTTTCTCCTTTTTGAACGATAAGAAATGGAATCAAACGGCTTTTTTTGCTGCTACTTCATATGTCTAGGCTGGCTTATGATTGTAATTAACTTAGCTTTCAATTCAAAACCGCAAGAAGTTACACAGTGGCGGATTGCATTTGCCCAATGAAAATTTCTTCCTTTCTTGTCTTATGTACTTCAATAATGACAGATGATTAATAACGGGATATGGATCACTTATAATTTGAAAATCTTTGTATACGTTGCAACTTTTATCCTATAATCATTGGTTTTGTATGGGGAGGCCTTTGAAAGAAAATTAGAGTACTTCATCCTTTAACTTGAAGTTTGTAACAAAAAGAACTGGGTTTTTGTAAGCATTGTGAACTTAATCCCGATAACTTTCTTGCCACATCCTTATTAACTTTATCTATTCGAAACGTCAGCAAATGAACCTTTTGAAGAAGTCTCAAGACCGTTTAGCACAACTTGTCACACAACCGTGCCCCATTTTTAAGTGACTGTGTTCCGTATCAACAGGTAAAAAACCTTAATCCTTCCTTGAGAAGTCTTGAGGGGAAATTGACTGATGGTATATTCCCTTTTTTTTATATCCCCATGAATTCAGCAACTTGTAAAAGATTGGCATCTTTATGGGCGTACACACAAGAGCTTCATGGCTTTCACGCCTCCTTCAGTAAGCCTACAAAATAAGCAAAACTAGGTAAAAAATGTTAGGTATGCACGAATGGTAATGCTAAAAGATATGCGAATGATCAACGACTCTAAGGGTAAAATAACTGTCTGACCAATAAAGAAGGGTTATAGCTGATGCAACCTTTCCTTCCGACCAAAGGGACATTAGGAAATCCACCGCAACTATAAATAATATTTGTACCAAGCATGTCTCTGTCAAACCAAGTGATATTCTCCGCAGAAAAACCCATCAACCTATCGAACCACTCTGAAGTACCAGCGGTAGCAACATACGGACCCGTCTTGGGCATGTGACTAGCGAACCACCTGTATAATAAAAAGACACAGCAAGATACATTCTTTCCCCTTCGGTTCTCATTCTTATGGTGCATAGAATGATAAACATCTCCAAGAAGTGTGGGTACTAGATTCCCCGAAGCTAGCAAGTAGAAAGCATCCACATCTACAAAGTCTGGCAGATTCGGAAACAATACAATGTCGTATATACAAAGAGCTAGAATGGCGCCAAACACAATCCAACACCCATCTTTGGTGAACTGCTGAGCTTTCTCCACCAGAAAAGGCAAAAGAAAACCATATGTCCCACTCTTCTTAACCAGCTTCCCCTTCAACTCTGAAACATCCAAGTGTAATATAACAGTGAGCTTAGCCAGATCAGGCTCAACATCAACATGGACAAACGACATCTGATCAATAAGAGGTACCCCTAACAGCTCAGAATACTCCTCTAGGGTAGGCGCTAGGACATAGTCAGGAAAGACAAAGCATCTCAACTGGGCATCATAGAACTGTAGAAGAGTATAGACACCACTAATCTCATATGCTGAAGGCTTGCAGACAAACTTCACCAACCTCCCATAAGACTTCCTAAAATCCTCCATCACCTCCCTGTCGGCCAAAGCAATCAAAATCCAAAAAGAACTGATATCTGGGGTAGGGAACCTGTAAGCAATTGTTCTCTTCAAGGGCTCCATAACAAGATCACTAGAATCGGGAATGAAATATGCATCTGCAACACAAATACATGTTAATGAAATGCAAATGCAAATGCACACAAGGGATCAAGATTGTTGTGTTGTTGATCGAGAAGAACCAGCGTTTCACTTTAGCAAGAACAAAGTACCGACAATAGGACCCACTGATATCAGGAACACAGATTCATACTTGTAAAGAATAGGGTAATCTGAAAGCCAAGGTTTCCTGCATAACCCCATCCCTCTCACAGGTATGGATCTATCCACTGACAAGGTTCGGCATCCTATGCGTTCATCAGCGTCACAGACTTTCGAGAAATGATGATACGTTCACCATTTCTGGTTTGGCATCATCATCTCACGAAGAGGCCTCACTTAGCTGACTCACAAATGATTGGTTCCCAGAGTCGACAACCCTCAGATCCAACATCCTGTCGAGCCCTAAGGGCCAGAGGAGAAGTCATCAAAGAGAATCTCGTCTGAGTGTGAATTTCATTGGAAACTGTACCTGCTAAGCAAGCAAGTCCCCCACTAATATCCACTACTAATTCTAGGTTTGTACTCAAGCCCGGGTCCAGCTTATCACTCATCAGAACTTCCCTCCCCACAGCACAACAATAATGATACAATGCGGAAAGTAAAATGCGAAAGTAAATAAAGCACATATATACAACACCCAAAAATAAACAAACAAGCGCTAGGATTGACTCGCATAGGGAACCAGAGTCGCCAGCTATCGCAACAGCGAAAAACAGAAGAGTCGCCACCTTTCGTTATTTATCCCAAAGAGAGGGAAAGGAAACGATCGGAAAAACCTGACGAAAAGGGAAAAGGCGAGGTTATCGCAACCAAGTCTAGATTCGGGAGTCAGTTACGCAAGGAAAAGGTATGAACACCCCTCACGTCCGTCGTACTCGATGGGATCCACGCTTATGTTGTCTATCTAAAAGGGTGATCATCTATCTAGCTAAAGGTCAAGGGACAAAAGAAAAAGAAAGGAGACTCGCCAGAGCATCACCGCTATGTGCCTACGTATTTCCTTGTGCAATGGGAAAGTCAGAGTCAACATAGTTCGTCTAACTACGGGTGAAAGGGGGGAAGGTTGCTCGCCAAGACATCGCGTCTTGTGCCTACGTACTTTCATCTGGTATGAAAGATCAAAGCAAACGTAGTTTGGGTTAAAAAGACCACAGGTTGGTTTAAAAGCTTTTAGGCCCGAGTAGGGTTAACAAGTAGTTCTAGCAGTTGGTGTATGCAGCTCGACCATTGGAGACTTAGGCGTTACCGTTTCCGGTGGAACTAAAAGTTAACAACACTCTTTTATCATAAAAGATTTTCCTGATTAAGAACCCAAAAGGGTGAAAAATATTTGAAGTGTTTTTGTGTTTTTTAGAGAAGAAGTGTTTTAAATTTGGTTTGTAACTCATGTTGCACTAAAGACTATGACTCAGGAGCGAATGCGTCGCATATCGTCCAAAGGACATATACTAACATTCTAGACAATTGAGAGGCAACCACCCAATCATCATTTTCCAAGTAGCTTAAGGCTTATAACATACAACATTCATTATCATTTATTATGTGTTTTGAAAATGTTTGAAGATGAGGAGAGAAAGGACACACTAATGGGAGACTAACTCAATCCTAAAAGTTGTCATGCAAAATGGACTTAATGTTGGGATACAAAAGGGAACTACCTAATGTTATCATGCATGGCTTGATCCTAATGTCTATCATAACCTCTCTTGAAGAAGAGAGATTAGAGATCCTAAGGGAAGAAAAACAAAAGAAGAAGGAGAAGAAAGAACATGAAAATGCAATTATGCAAACATAGAATGCACAAGTAAGATGAAAGTGAGGGAGGAAATATGTGTGGGGCAGTAGCCTCCACAAGCTCATCTCAACCTCAAGCATGCATATGAGAATGCAAAAGAAGAAGATAGAAAAAAATGCACAAGATGAAACCAAACAACAAGAAGAAACCACACACAAATGCACCAAAAGTGGGATGCAATGACCTAAGTCAAACAACATCAACCACAAGTGCCAAAAGCCAAATCAAATGAAAAGAAAAGAAGCTCAAAACAAAAAGTGAGGATGGGAGGATATATGAGGATAGCAAGGAACTCATAATATGCACTCAACCATAAGCATCACAAACAAAGTGCAAAAGAAGCACAAAGGAGTCCTCAAGGATTCACCATTTTAGGTATACTTCAAGTACCTCCTCAGGAGGGACTAAGACACCTTAAATGATACTCCAAGGTCATGGGATAGAAGAGGGGATGAGAGAAGAGAACTTAAAAGCAAAAGCAACCACATCATAAGAGAAAACAAGCTTAAACATAAAGGAATGCAAACATGCTACACATGGAAACCCTAAATGGAACATCAAAAGAAGCACACAAATGAACAAGAAAAACACAATATCATGACCTGAAATTGAGCAACCAGTAACATGAATCAAAAGGAATCAAAGGCTTAAAGGATCCATCAAGGTCATATCCAAGGCAAACTAGGTCAATGTGTATGTATGAACCTCCCTTTGGGGTAACTTGACTTGCAAGTTACCTCAAAATTAGGAAAATGATTCAAAAATAACCAAATCAAATGCATAAAGTCCATAAACATGTTGGCATACAGAGGCCAAGAAATCACAATCAAAATCAATTCACAACACCACCAAAGAACTTGATTCACAACGGTGTCCCATTGTGAATGAGGATTGTCGAGGGTCAAATGAAATGCACTCAAAGTCAAACCAAAAGTCAACCAACAGGGGCAAAATGGTCCTCAAAAATTCACCAACTCACCATGGATATGAGGATTAATTTTCAGTCATTGGATCAAAAGGAGATGGAAGAAACAAATTAAAAAACCAAACAATGTCAAAAATTAACTCAAACAATACCCCTCCAATTAATAATTCTTTTTTTAAATGAAAAATAATCCAAAAAAATAAAATAAAAATTCTAAAAAATAAAAGACATTCCAAATTGTCCAGAAAATATTTTTGATGAGTTTTATTAATTGGAGAAGTATTTTATATTGAATTAATTCCAAACAGATTCAAAAAGAAAAAGAAAATGAAATAAAATAAAGAAGTGGTGTGAATAGCAATCCAACAACGTGTATAGCCAATGGGCCTGTGCGCAGGGGGTGTAAAAAGAAAGTGAGCCCAAACTTAATCATAACTCAGTCCACCAGCGAGAGTAAATCCTAGCCACTCAAACAAAATACCAGTCAATCAATCCTAGGGGTCAAAACATGACACACGTGCTCTTCAAATAAAACAAAAACCAAAATAAATCACAGCCACACAAACATGCCTAGGTCAAGCAATCAAACGGCTGAGGGACAAGCTGGTGAAACGCATTGTTTCACTTAAAGCTCAGTCAATTACGTCCTGGCCATACATCACAACCTGAGTCAAACAAATCCAACGCCAAGAACATGCCACGCAAGCAACAGAAAATCAACACACAAATGGAGATAAATCATGACCATCAGATCTGGTATAGGTCAAACAAATCAACATGGATCCAACGAACACAAGCAAGCCACGCATCATCTTCTTCATTTAAACATGAAAAATAAGAGGGAAAACCTGACGGTGGCCGGATTCCCTCCGGTCATCTTCTCCGGCCACGATGAACAGTGGCAACTCAAAAAAGTTCATGAAACACAAAATTTCTTACACCAATCGATTCCTCATGCTTCACACAACTCAAATCCAAGGTTCATTTTAATTTTCAGTCTATGAATAGAGCAAATCAAAGATAAACAGTTTAGAGCTCAAATCAAAAATCATCACCAATGCCAGTAAATTTTAGTTAGAATTAATCTACACAGTTCCTAGGTCATTATCATGCAAAAATGGCATTCAATTGGATCACAAACAGAAAGAAAAGTTGAATTGAAGGTTACCTAGTGGAGAGCTTCCACTGAGCCTTCAAACCTTGATGAAACTTGCTGGAAATAAACCAGAATCACTCCACAATTCTCCCTGAAGCTTTAGATGTGCTTGATTTGCCTTGAATCTTGATGAATCTCCAAATTCAAATTTCACTTTTCCCTCACTTTCTCCAATTGTTTTGGCTCTCAATTTTCATCCAAAATTCATTCCGATGATCTGTTCATGATCCTGAAGTTATATATGATGGATATGGGAGGAAATGAGGCATAATTACAGTTTGCTTAAGTCCAATTGAAATTCAATTTTCCTTATGTTGTAAGCTTCATTTTCACGAGCCAAACTGTTGCAAAATGCCTTGGTTTTCATTCAAAATCATTGCTAGGAATTTAATTTGATCATGTGGATGAGATTCAGCCCTTGGTTTGATCACATGGTTGAAATTGGTTCGTCAATTTTCCACTTGAAATAGCCATTGAACTACACATGAAAATGGCACCAAAAATGAAATCCAATACTTGCATCATGTTCCTTATATCTTTGGTACTCAAAATATGTATAAACATGACTTGTTTTGGTTCAAAATCAAATAATTTCCATTTCCCCCTTTTAAGCTTTCTTCATGAAGAAGTCTCACATCAATTTTCTAATCCAAGCCCCAATCATGACATGAGATGGTTTGGTGATGAAATTAGGACCATTTGGAGCAAGTTCCATGTTGAGAAATGTTTCATTTGAAGTGTGCAAGATAGTGAAATGGACCTATAATGAAAATGACTTGTAATCTTTCCCAAAATACCTCTGCCTTGCAAGCCTCATAACTTGAGTTCTACAAATCAGATGAAGTACTTCTAGTACTATTTGGAAAGATAATATCATGAGGAACAACTTTCATGTTTGGGTCAAAGTGAGGAGAAACATCCTTCTAGGTCAAAAGTGGCTTGGAAGTTGGTTGACTTTTGTTGACCAAAATCACATTCATCTGAGGACCTGTAACTTGTCAGCATCATAACTTGAGTTCTAGAAATCAGATGAAAGACTTCTAGTACTCAAAATGAATTTAGAAACATGCTCTACAAGTTTCATGTTGGGGTCAAGATGAGATGAGACTTGTATCTTGAGATATGTGGTCTTGAAGTTAGGCACTAAACAGGGGATTTTACACTGAGAACCCTAATTTAGCAACTTCTCACACTCTTGATTCTTCTTGATTTGATCTTGAAATGATATATTAGGCATCTCAACACAACATTCCATGATTACAAAGACTTGGAATTGAGTCTTAATCTCCTTTAATTTCACAATTGACTGAGGGTTGACCAGATGAAAACCCTAGATGCACCACTCTTGACTGTGGCCTCTTACACATGATACAACAACTTGAATAAACTCCAATATGGATCTAAAAGCCTTGAATGATCTTCCTCAACATCCCATATCCAAAATCATGAATTCACAAACCTCTGATGAACTTCACCTGGCCTCCAAGTTAGGAGCTGACCCCCATACACCCATCAATTCTTTCAAGGAGCCCTGACCACCTCTTAATGACCTTGATGACCACTCATGCTTGAGTAAACCCCTTGCTTAGGCTCAACACTCTTGGTGACCTTCTCCTACTATGAACAACCTCCTGATCCCCTGTTAAATGAACAATGTTATACAATGCAAATGCTAGAAGAAAATGAAATGAAACATAAACCAGGTTAAGAAAAGGTTGGTCAAATTTTGGGGTGCAATAATAACGGCTCCTCGGCATTCAACAGATATGTGTAGTGCACAGTTATGGTTCCTCCCCTTCGGTGTCAAGTCCAAATCCGTGAATCCCAGCCCATTACCTGTATTTACATGTGCCACCACACCCTCGAGTTGGTTCACAGAAATCTGTTGTGGCACATAAGCTGTATTCAGGATTCTCAACAAAGCGTTATGGTGCGCTTCCGAGCATAACAACAAGGACAAAATGGATATCTTGGGCGGAGTCTGATGTAAGTGATCAACAATCTTGTAATCACTCTTTCTTATCAAGCGCATGAACTCCTCCGCCTCTTTCTCCAAGGAATCCTTCTCACCAGCTTGAGAAGTTTCTTCAACCACTACTTTCTTCCCCTTATCAGCTCTTTCAGCGGCCACTTCAAGTGACGAAAATACTCTTCCACTCCGAGTAATTCCACCAGCTCCAACTAAGTTGTCCATATAATCCACCGGTAAACTTTTCAACTCATGTTTCTGTCCGTTGCAGTATACCTCGACTCCGTAGTTCCACGGAATCGCCTTGGTACTTTCATATGGAACAGGACCAGCTTTGGTAATGATGATGGTTGGCGGCCTAGGCGGCACAGAAATAGTAATAGTCTTGTACGGAATCGAGATCGTCGCAACCTCATCCCTCTCTTCAACCACTAATTCCTTAGTCTTCTTCTCAACAACTCTGTCAAATTGCAAGACACCATCGTTCATCAATTTTTGAATATGGTTTCTCAGCTTCTCACATCCCTCGGGATGGCTCAAACATTCAACACAAGCTTCGCCACAACCACGGAATACTCCTCCCTTCAACAACTTTCTCTTTACAAAGCTCAATGGCGTCTTCAACTCATCAACACCCGACACCAAATTCAAGCTCCCATCTTCAAGGATAGCACTGACCCTAGCTGCCCCATGGTTAGGCATGGGGTTCTGCACGACATTGGGCACGTCGTGAGAAATGTTTATAGCCTTACAGTCTATGAGATCCTGAACTTTGTGCTTAAACATCTTGTAGTTGTCAATATCGTGCCCCGAAGCACCAGAATGAAACTCACAGCGGGCATTAGCGTCATAACCAGGTGGTGGCGCACCTGTCAATGGAGCCAAAGTTCTCTTCTGTATTAACTACAACTGTAGCAAGTGTTGAAGTAATTGAGAATATGGCATCGGAGGCACGTCAAATTGTCTATTTACCGACCTGCCCCAATCCTGGAAACGACAAGGAGCATAGTTCTACTGATTCTGTTGTGGTTATTATTGTGGTACCGCAGGTATTGTGATACTTGCAACCTGCTGCTGCTGATGATATTGTTGACGCTGGTTTCTACTTCTTCTCTGAGAACTAGCTACTGCATTAGCTTCTCCTTCTCGCTTTTTGTTTCCAAAAACCTTTCTATTTCCTCCTCCTGCTGAGGACCCCTCGCTGTCGCTACTGCGAAAATAATGTGCCGGCAAAACAGAAGAGTCGCCACCTTTCGTTATTTATCCCACATAAGGGAAAGGAAACGATCAGAAAAACCTGACGAAAAGGTATAAGACAAAGTCATCGCAACCAAGTCTGGGTTCGGGAGTCGGTTACGCAAGGGGAAGGTATTAGCACCCCTCACGTCCATCGTACTCGATGGGATCCACGCTTGTGGTGTTTATCTGACGGGTTGGTTTAACTACCTACCTATCAAGGCTGGTCTGAAAAGAAAATAAAACTGACTCGACAAAGCATCGCGCTTCGTGCCTACGTATTCTCGTCAGAGAACGAGAAATTAGAGTCAACGTAGTTCGGCTAACTACGGGTGAAAGAGGAAGGTTGCTCGCCAAGATATCGCATCTTGTGCCTACGTATTCTCATCAGAGAAATCAGAGCGAACGTATTTCGGGATACTACGGAACACGGGTTTTGATTCATCTGTTTTCCCGAGTAGGGTTAACAAATAGTTCCAGCAGTTTAGTGTATGCAGCTCGCTCGTCGAAGACTTGTGCGTTACTGTTTGCAGTAGAACTGAGAGTTAACGACACTCTTTTTTCTGAAAAGTTTTTCCTGAGTTAAGAGCCCACTGGGAAAAAGAGGTTTGATATTTATTTTGTGTCTTTTACGAAAAGAAGTGTTTTTTTTTCATGGATGTTTGTAGTTTGTACTGCACTAGAGACTATGACTTAGGAGTGAATGCATCGCATGTCACCCAAAGGGTACCATACTAAACATCCTGATTACTGGAAGGAAACCCTCCAATAACCATTTCCTAAGTGGCTTAAGGCTCATAACGTACTGTACCAACTTGCCTTTATTACGTACTTTACTGTTGTTTTGGAGATGAGAAGGAGAAATAACTACAGGGGAGACTATCAAACTGATGTCATACAATGGATTCATCCTATGGTTGAGTTTGAAACAGGGAACTCCTAGATGTTATCATGCAAAGGTTTCAACCTAAAAGTATATCATCACTTCCTTATCAAAGGAAGTGAGAATCCTAAGGGAACATGTGAGTGGGAAACAAACAAACGACTGCTAAAATCATAAAGTAGATAAAACAGAAAAACAAACAGTAAAGATGCAAATGCAATGCAGTAATACAAGTAGAGGGAGAAACTCAACCTCTAAGCAAACAAGCAAAGAGAACAAACAAAAACAGACAAGCAAAGGGAGGGTCACCTCAACCTTTCAATGCAAATACATCAGTTAGAAAAGGGAAAATAACACACAAGCAGAGGGAGAACACTCAACCTCTAAGCAAACAAGCAAAGGGAGCTCAGCTCAACCTTTCAGTGCAGTCATGCACCTAGCCTAAAATACTCTACACATGAGACTATCCTAATGCATCAAACAATACTCAAAAAATCATGAATGAAGGAAGGACTGGATGAACAATATGACATGTAAGGAAATCATTCCAAAATAATCAAGAAGGCATCTAACCTAGGGAGGAGGAAATTGATGGATGGATGCATGCATGATGTAAAACAAAGGAATACATCAAGGCATTCAACCAAAGATAAAATTTGATGATGGGAAGCATGATGTATACCAAAGGTATCCATCATGACACTCAACCATTCATGGAAGAATTGAATCATGGGAAGCATGATGTATACCAAAGGTACCCATTATGACACTCAACCATTCATGGATGATTTAAATCATGGGAAGCATGATGTATACCAAAGGTATCCATCATGACACTCAACCATTCATGGAAGAACTGAATCATGGGAAGCATGATGTATACCAAAGGTATCCATCATGAAACTCAACCATTCATGGGAGAATTGAATCATGGGAAGCATGATGTATACCAAAGGTATCCATCATGACACTCAACCATTCATGGAAGAATTGAATCATGGGAAGCATGATGTATACCAAAGGTATCCATCATGACACTCAACCAATCATGGATGATTATGAGCAATGCAAAGCAAAGCTAGAAGGGGAATCATCCTCCTAAAGGTTTTAAAGTAAACCCTAATGATTAGTTACAAGGATCACCTAACCAAATGGATGTAAAAGCTCTATCAAGGCTTAGAATATGTTCTAAATAGGTATCAACCTAAGCTTTATTCTATCAAGAAGTAATTAGAAGCCTAAAGTTAGCTAAAGTTCACTTTAGAAACTAAACTATGAGGTAAACTACATTAGGATCACCCTAAACACAATCAACTTGTAAATTCTAGGAAAAATACTAAAATCAATCCTAAAAGGCTAGGAAAGATTCTAAGGCTTCCTAAGTGTGTTAAGGAATCATGGTACAAAAACCAGAGCCAAGACCTAAGTCTAAAGAGTCTAAACAATTTCTACACTTAAAGGTATGCTCAAGGGAATCCACAAGGGGAAGGTCCTAGAAACCCATCTCAAACCTATACCTAAAAGCATCTAAAAAATGCAAGAAAAATCATGCAACTCTATCAAGGTGTCTAAAACAAACATGCAAAAATTCAGAACTATGTTCAAATCCATGAACTAGTATAAAAGTCAGAAAAGAAATCATTCATTTTTTACATTTTTAATCATCACATTAAAATGGAAAAATAGAAATAAATGGAAAATTAACCAAAAACTCAATTAAATTGCACACAAAAATCAGGGACATGCCAAAGATCAATCATGATTTTTCTCATATTTTTCTAACAAATATTTCTATTTTATTTAATTAAAAACAACCAATGCATTAAAAATAAGAAAAATGAATTAAAAGAATTAAAATACAAGAATATGTCACAGCCACGCGATGGAGCTGCCAGTCAACAGATCACACGCTCCATAGAGCGCCACGTACACGCAGAGGGTGCTATAAGTGAAACGCATCGTTTCACTAAGGATACGGTAGTTTGTGCTGACTAATGTCTACCATGCTCTCTAATCTCATGTGTGCAATGGTTTGGTACACAGATCCTAGAGCTAAGGGGCTGCCACGTCATAAAAAAGTAAAACCCTAATCTGAGGTTTGTTTTCACGCGTTGGATGGTCTGACTGAGTCAAGCGAGTCCACAAATCTAACGGCTTAGATTGGAACTTGGATTTTCAAACGGAAAAGAAGGGGGGAATGACCAGGCGGTGGCCGGAGCCACGCCGGTCGTCTTCTCCGGCTGCTAGGCACTGTAGCGCATGCTCGATCTCACTAAAACATGAAATTGAATATACGAATCTCTTCATCTCTCTTCCTAGATCAACAATATACATTCCATTTTCATTTTTAACCAATAAATAACCTAAACCGAAGCCTACAAGGTTTAATGCTCTGTCAAGAATTGTTATCAAACTGAACCAAACCTTCCTAAAATGACCTATGGCACTCAAGGATCACAATCATGTGAAAATGGCATGGTAATTCATCATGAATCGTGAGAGAATTTGAAAAGTAAGAACCTGTTAATAAGCTTCGACAGAGGCTTGAATTGTGGATGAAGCTTCAAGAAAATCGTCCAGAATCCATCAATGATCCTCACTGAAGCTTTTTGCAATGGTAATTTGGACTGAAAATGGCTCTATCTTCAAAATCGAATTTCCAATTTTCTTCACTTTTCCTAACTGAATTTCTGTTATTTTTCCACCCAAATTCTGTTATGGCAGTTGGAAATCATCCAAGAGGTTATATGCAATGGACCTAGAGTGATTAGAAGCCCAATTGAAGCCTATGACAGCCCAATTCAAAATCCAAATTTTTGATCATGGAGCTTTGTGAAACTCATCAAAACAGAGTTGTCAAGCTTGCTAACTGATCCATTCTAGTTACTTATGATGTAAGGGACATGAAGGGCTGAGATTGAGGCCTTGGAAATGAATGGATGGTTGATTTTGCATTTGTTATTTAAGGATGAAGAAATCTTGGATTTGGCATAGCAAATGAATTCAAACTTGATTTCTATTTTTCCAATGTTCTTAAAACATCAATTGGACTCAAAACAAGCACAAATATGACATGATATGATTTGAATTAGCCCTGTTCAAGCTTCCCTTCATGAATTTTTCTTCAAGCATCTTCTCATTTTAACCCATATCAATGGATTCTTGGTGCATGGTTGGACAAATAACATCATTTTGAACAACTTTCAAGTTGGAAAAAAATTCAATTTGAGGTGTGAAAGATGGTGAAATTGACCCATAATCAAAAATGGCCTGTAATCTCAACTTCCCAAAATACCCTTGTCTTGCAAAGCTCATATCTTGAGTTCTACAAATCCAATCATGGACTTCTAGTACTTTTTGGAAAGCTAAGAGGATAAGGAACAACATTCATGTTGGCCAAAAGTTAAGGAGAATCATATTTCTAGGTCAAAAGTGTCATGCAAGGTGGTTGACTTTCAAGCTCCAAATTCACATTCATCTGATGACCTGTAACTTGTCTGACTCATAACTTGAGTTCTATAAACCGTATCAAGGACTTCTAGTACTCAAATTAAAGCCATGCTCATGCTCTACAACAATCATGTTGGGGTCAAGGTGAGATGAAAATCACATCTTGAGTTATGTGGTCTTGAAGTTAGGCACTAAACCAGGGGATTTTACACTGTCAAGCTTAGAAACCCTAGCCTAGGAACTCCTCACACTCTTGATTTATGATGAGATAGCCTTGGAATTATCCCTTAGGCATCTTAATACATCAATCCATGATCACATGGCCTTGAAATTGGGTCTCAACCTTCTTCAAATCATTTGTTGGCATAGGGTTGACCAGATGAAACCCTAGTTACACCAATCTTGGTAGTAGCTTCATATCCTTCACATGATGACCTGTCTAGGCTTCAAAATGACTTTCAAGACATCTCATGAGCCTTCTCAAGGCTTCAAGTCCGTCTCTATGGATTCAGAATCATTTGATAGCTTCCCACAACCTTCAAGTTAGGAGGCACACATTCTTTTGTCTAGCCCTTTCTCTTAGGAATTTTGTGGCTTTTCTGATGAGGATATCAACCCTTGAGTACTTGAATAAAGACTCTTAGATAGCTTCATAACCTTTTATAGCCCTTTGTTGGTAGTCATACCTCTTGATCTCCTGCACACATGTCAATGCAATGCAGATGATAATGCTAAAATGAATGCAATGAAACAAGCTAGGTAAAGAAAAATGTTAGGCAAATTTTGGGGTACAACAGCTGCCCCTATTCAAACGGCTTGGACCTGACTGGGTGAGAAGCGAACGACTCTCAAAAAATCAAGGTAAAAGACGGTTGAATACCAATAAACCCAGAAATTTGCCAACCGCACAAGTAAACGATACTCTGATTGGTAGGAAAATCTTCGGAAATTGAAATGATAGTTGCACGGCAACTTGCTGGTGAGTGATTAACTTCAAATCTCCGTTAGGATAATCATCTGATTTCAATGTAGAACTTCGTCCTCAAGTCATCAAGGGATCACCAGTTACATGGTAATTGGTGATTTATCAACCGCACAAGTAAACGTTACTCTGATTGGTAGGAAGATCTTTGAAGTCTAAAATGACAGTTGCACGGCAACTGGCTGGTGAACGCTTAATCTTAAATCTCCGTCAGGATGATCATCTGATTTCACCGTAGAACTTCGTCCTCAATTTATTAAGGGATCACCGGTTACACGGTAACTGGTAATTTGCCAACCGCACAAGTAAACAATACTCTGATTGGTAGGACAATCTTCGAAGTCTGAAATGACCGTTGCACGGCAACTGGCTGGTGAACGCTTAATCTCAAATCTCTGTCAGGATGATCATCTGATTTCACCGTAGAACTTTGTCCTCAAGTCATCAAGGGATCACCGGTTACACGGTAACTGGTGAAGGATAGTCGATTATGCCGTCAGGCATTCTGCGGCACGGCAGCAGAATTCCTCTGGACTCATCAGGTCATTAGGAACATTTGACAATCTCTATCGGACTTCGTTAGTAAGTCAATAAGGGATCACTGGTTACACAGTAACTGGTGAAGGATAGTCGATTATACCGTCAGGCATTCTACGACACGGCAGCAGAATTCCTCTGGACTCATCAGGTCATTAGGAACGTTCGACAATCAAGTCAATTATGTCGTCGGGCATTCAAGGAAATTCTCGGGCGTCAGCCGGACTTCGTCATTCAGTCGGAAATAGAATCCTTAGTCAATCATGAACCAATAAGGATACCTAATCTTTTGTCGTCAGGCACTCTGCATCAGCTAGAGGACTCTTCGACATCACAGTCAGACTTCATCAGTAAGTCAAGGGATAAAATCCTTAATCAATCATGAACCAATAAGGATATCCAATCTTTTGCCGTCAGGCACTCCGCGTCAGCTAGGAGAACTCCTCGACATCATAGTCGGACTTCATCAGTAAGTCAGGAGGAGTTTGGCACTGCTGCCGGACATCAATCATCAAGTCTGCAAGGGAAATTTCAACTTCTTTGTTCGAAACCTGCTGGGGATGATACATCTCCCCTGGGGATTCTGGAGAACTATCAAGTAACTCTGCTTCAGGGATTCAGGAATCATCCTGGACGAATAAACTCTACTGAGGGATTCAAGAATCATCCTGAACAAACAACTTCGCTGGGGACTTCAAGAATCATCTTGAGCAAACATCTTTGCTGAGGAACACCTGCACACAAGAATGGTAACGACCTAGCTCATGTTTCACATGCATATGTTTGGCCATGGCGTAATGCTCCATACGATGGAAATGCTACGCGTTTATAGTGGATGCTATGCAATCATGCAAAATGCTACGGAACCACATCAGCAAAATAAATGTTGAAGGGAAGATCCTCCTGTCAAGGAGAAGGAACCATCTTGGCGGGGAGAAGGAATCATCTTGCTAAGGAGAAGAAATCACACCAATTTCAATTGGACCTAACCTGGGGAAACGAACCTCAGACGACTTTCCACTGGGAAACAAAGTTCTACGAGAACCTGTACTTACTCAACTGGGTATGCGAACCACAAACCGCTGAGGAAACGATGTCAATCGTAGAAATAAACTACACGGCCTTCACAGATAGAATCTTCCCGGAGACACGAACTCCGATGGGGAAGTACAACAATAGCTATTCAAACACTCTCCGCTGGGGAAAACCAATAATGGCTTGAACAGATTCCAAGGACTCGGCTCTCTTGGAGGACAGCGAACTCGGCTGAGGATAGGCAACCAGACGCTAGAATAAATCCTACCTGCCGGGGAGAACACAACTCTGTGGGGAATTTCAACTCTGCTGGAGACTTCGGTCTGAACTATCGAGAGCTGAACACTTACGAATAGTCTTCTACGAGAAAACTGCATGTAGACTCACTGCTCGGAACGAGTATACACCTCTGCGCATGACTCAGCTGGGGATATGATGATCCTGCCTCCAATTGCTGGGGAATGGACTCTGGTTGGGGAGAATCTACCTCCGTTTGGGGAGACATATCAATGCTCACAGCCCCCATGTTCAGACTCTATGGGGAAACACAACTGAACCTGCTGAGGACTTTACTCCTGCTTGGAAAAACATGCCATGAAACGAACTCGAGATGGCTTGCCTCAGAATCTTAACAACTTCTGACAAACTCTACAGATATGGAGAGGAACGATTCCTTTGCTTTCAGCTTTTGTCCCAGCCTCTGGGATCTTCGTAACATCCTTTCAAAAGGAAACCTGAGATCTCTGTGCTCTAGCGGCTTGATATGAACGGCCTCAGCACTTTGAACCTCACGGAGGTGCTTCAAGTTAATCGCCTTCAGGATAAGGATAGCTTCGGCGCTCTCAGGTTGGCATGCCCTAGCCGTGTCATTACTTTGCCCCTCATGGGCTAATCTGTGGGGAGATGATCCTTGGCTTTGAGAGATTCATCAGATCTCGACCAGATTGTCTCAGATTAACTGACTTCTGGATGGTTGACTCCCATGCCATGATCATTTGACGTATCTTGCCCCGGTTCACTGGAGTACTCAGGCGTTCTGCATTCTGTCCTGATCAAATCTTTCCATCGTGGAAACTTTCCCGCTATCAAGCGCTTACTCGCTAGTAAAACAAGTCGTTCTGCATAAAAGACATATCAAATGCAATGCGTATGGCAGTTTTGAAAATCCAATTCGGTTCATTGGAAAAAAATTTGTGACATAAAGTGTATGAATCATTCATCAACATGTCAATATTAATACAACGCTGTAAGTGGAATCCTTTCAAGGAGTCAGTTTTGATGCAATCTTTACCGAAGTATGCTTTCGAAACAAACCTATTTCAGTTAGGACTTTTAAAGGTTGTAACGTGGTCAGGTTCACGGTTTAAGAAGGAAAGGATACAGGCTCAAAATTCATTTTAACCCACCCATTCTCCTTGATGTTCTCCGATCCTATGTTCAGCTAATTCGACCTTAACATTCGCCTTTCAAAGGTTGAGTAGCAGTCTAAGAAATCACACTTTTTCGAAGTGACAATTACTCTCTTTTCGTCTTTTGGCGTCCAGAGCCACACGATTTCGTTCTTGTATTTTTCTTTTGTAATCCTTTTTCGCTTTTCATTTTTTGTTTTTTCGTTTTCCCCTAACTTTTGCCTGGACTAACTCTTCAGAGTTTCTTCAATTTTGAAGTCCAGCGGGGTACCCTAATTTTTGCCTAAGTCGCTTGCTCTCAAGATTCGACTTGGCGGGCTTCTTTTTTTTATTCTTTTCTTTTTCCTTTTTTTATGAACAAATCATGCGACACCGGCCCGTATGACTTGTTAAAGAGATTGTGACTGTTTCACTCCTGATCGGCCAGATTTAACCATCATGGTTTTTTAGGTACGACCTATAGCAGTGTGATTGATCCTCGAACGGACACTCTTCTTGTAATTTTTGAACGCTTGGTCAAATTAACTGACACCTACCCTGCCCCGGGTTAAGATTGAGGGTTTTCCATCTTCAGAAAGAAACTCCTACAACTAAGCTCAAAGGGGTTAACAAGGGATTATCTTCCTTATATCTCCGGTGTTTGTGGATTGAAACAATGCTTGTACATCATCAGCAGGTTTTTTATTCAAAAGCATAGCATCGGAAGCTTACGCATCGTTGGATTTCATCATCCTCCCCAGATTCCACTTAAATAAGCGTTTGAAATAAAAGAAAGCAATAGAGTGAGCACGAATGGATTAGTTCAAAACATGCATATTTATTTCATTATCAATATCATTTGAAACACAACATGCTTTACAAACGAAATTTGCATTCTAGCAGGAAAGAAACTACAAATGTAAAGAAATGCCATGATAACATGCAGATTGCCAGCTTCTGGGAACTGGGCTTTCACATTTATTTGTTGCTGAGGGGAGCGACCCTTCGAAGTCTTCAGACTTAATCAGACAAACGGTTGTTGTGAGGTCGACTCTGATTCGGGCTCCGATAGTTTTGATGCAATGGAGCAAGAGGTTGTTGATTCTGAACGGCAGAAACATCTGGAGACGAGGTCTGAACTAGTGAGGATTCTCTATGTTCAGGGGCTTTCATCCTTAAGCTCGATCCAAGAACAGGAAAAATTTGCGGGCAAGGCGATTCAGACTTCAAAGATCGCAGGATATACTCCTGATCTTTATCAACTTCAGGTGAGGTAATGGGAACATCCATCTCTTTTGCATGATAAGGGATGAATTTGCCTGATGCTTTCATGCCGCCCAACACGAATTCAATTGCTCTCGAATCAATTAAGTCTTGAACCTTATGCTTAAAAGCTTTACAGTTCGTTACATCGTGCCCTGGTGCTCCAGAGTGGAATTTGCAATGGGTGTTTACGTCCCAGCCGGGTGGTAGTTCCTCAGTCAATGGAACCATAAGTCGTGGTTTAACCAACTGAAGTTGGAGCAAGAGTTGCACCAACTGGGCATAATCCAAAGGGATTGGATAGAGGATTCTGTCAGATAGTTTCATCTTTTGACCATGCCTTCTGGGGTTGTCTTAAGGAACCGAACATGGCCGCTGATGGGAAACGTTTTGAGCTTCAAGCTGTGCAAAGGGTCTTTTAGGCCTATCATGCCTTGGTGCAGGTTCTTGAGACACCTGTGGAGCAAGTATGCCGACTGCAGCTTCGGGCATTTACTCACATTCTCTCCGGAGTATGTTCCTTAACACTTCTGCCATCAAACCCACCTGACTCTTCAGTTGGTTGTTCTCCTCTTTGAGCGCCTCTTGATTCCAGCGCAATGCTTGCATGTCTTTCATGAACTGCCCTAGCTGGCTCTGAACGTCCTTCAGATCCGCTTGTACCTATTCCATTGCTCGGGTCAACCTGCGATCAATCCTGAAACAACCTGTAAACACAGAAGGTTAGGTAAATAAGCCAGATGCCCATGCTATGCAAAATGATTATGCAAGTGCAAACGTGTGTCTGTGCCTTGGGAGAGATCCCCCCTGATTCTAGTTTCCAAGACAAATAAAGTCTATCATCCAATCATGGAAAGAAATCCTCATATATATCTGAAAAACCCGCGCGGGCAGCGTTCAACTGTAATCGAATACAACTAAAGCAACAAGTGTGACCCCAACCAACAAGCCTGGTGGTGGTCAGCATATCAATGCATAAAAGATACAAAGAAATACAAAGAAATCAAGTGTGGCTACGAGCACGAAAATTTTCCAATAACTTCTTCGTAGTGGGATAGTCAGGCTGGGTGAGCAGGCCCCGGATCAGCAGATCCCTTTGCCTGATGGTATCCTGGAGATTCTTGGCAACATCCCCAAAAGCACCTTCTCTTGAGCAGTCTTCCACTCTGCACCTCTTAGCATCAGCTCTGAGTTGACAATCCTGCAGTTTTGCCTTGGTTTCAACCAATTTGTACTGAATGTCTCATCGAAGTGATGCTTCAGCCTCAATCTTCTTGTCCTTGATCTTAATCTGGACCTCTAGCTTGGCTATTTGTTGCTTCAGCTTCTCCTCTCGCTCTTTGTGGTTGGTCAGAGCGTTGTTCCACCATGTCTCGAATTTGGATATCTTCATATATGCCTTATCCAATTCTTGCTTTTTAGTGGCGAGGACACTGTTAACAGCTTTGAAATCCAAACCTAAACGTTCACGCTCAGCCATCTGTTTGGTCAAGTCTGTGCCCAGCCGGTTCACCAGCTCGGTCTGTTCTTTGAAGGAATAGACGACTTTGTTCCTCTCGCTTTTAAGATGAACAAGTTATTTTTCCAACTCCTCGTTGGCCTTCTTCAACTCTTCCTCTTCAGCCACTACCTGCTCATACTTCTGGATGTCCACTGTGGTTGGTTCCTCATTCATGGGGGGAGCTAGAGGAGCTACTCGAGGAAATGGCATCAAAGACTGCTTTGCTCTATCCCGAACCCAACCCACATAAGGCTCATAAGCCTGGTTGTTGCTCTTACCCAACAGTGTCTTTCCTCGTCTATGGATGTTAGTCCAAGCATGCTCCAGTTTGGTCAGCATGTCACTATCAGGCAACCCATTGAGGTATAGGGATTCCTGCACCTCCTCATCCTTCGGCGGACCTCTCAAGGCGTACCCGAACTGTCTGATTAGCAAGGTTGGGTTATAGTTAATACATCCCTTACGTCCAATCAACGGAACATTAGGGAATCCACTGCAGCTATAAGCAATCTCAGTCCCAAGCATATCCCGGTCAAACTAGGTGATGTCTTCGGCTGATAAAGCCATCAGGCGTTCAGACCACTCGGCTGTGTTGGCAGAAGAAACGAAAGGACCCCTCTTGGGCATGTGGCTATCAAACCACCTGTATAACAAAGGAGTGCAGTAGGACACTATTTTCCCTCTCCTGTTCTCATTCTTGTAGTGGACAGAATGATACAGGTCACCGAGCAAAGTGGGAACCGGATTCCCCGAGGCAAGCAAGTAGAAAGCACCTACATCTACAAAGTCAGGAATATTCGGGAACAACACAATCCTGTATACGCACAAAGCCAGGATAGCGTTGAACACGTCCCAACGACCTTTCTTAGCAAGCTTCTGAGCTTTTTCCACCATAAAAGATAGAGGGAAGCCATACATATTGTTCCTCCGAGTGAACTCTCTCCTCAATTCAGACTCCTCCAAATGCAAGATAGCTGCAAGGTCAGCTAACTTAGGCTCAGTGTCAACATGGTGAAAAGGCATTTGATCCTTAACAGGAATGCCTATCAAGTCAGCATACTCCTCCAGAGTAGGGGCCAAAACAAAGTCGGGGAACAGGAAGCATCTCAGCTGAGCCTCATAAAACTATAGCAACATGTACAAACCACTGATCTCGTGGGCGGAGGGCTTGCAAACATACTCCAACAACCTCCCATATGTCTGCCTGAAATTTGCCAAAACTGTCTCATTAGCCAGGGTCTTCAAACTCAGGATGGCACTAACATCTGGTGTAGGAAATTTGTATGCAATAGTTCTCTTCAGAGTCTCCATAATGGAAAGGGAAGCAAGATCACTAGAATCAGGGATGAAGTATGCACCTGCAACACAGACACACGTTAATGATATGCATATGGAGATGCAAAAATGCAAGATGCAAGATGCAAGAATGCTAGGATGCTGCAAGAGATCAAGAGTGTGTTGTGTTGTTGATTGGAGAGGACCATAATTTTCCTCTGTCAAGAACAAACACATCTCTGATGATAAGAACCCTCTGATACCAACAATACTGATTCACTGTCAAGAAAACCAGGTTGTCTGAAGGTCAAGGTTTCCTGCAATAACCCAGCCCTGCTCACAGGTAGGGACCTAATCACTGACAAGGTATGGCATCCAATGTGTTTCCCAGCGTCATAGACTTTCACGAAATGATGATACGTTCACCATTTCTGGTTTGGCATCATCACTCCCTGAAGAGGCCTCACTTAGCTGAGTCACAAATGATCGGTTCCTAGAGTCGAAAACCCTCCAGACCAACAACCCCTCAAGCCCAAAGGGCTGGAAAAGAAGTCAACCAACAGAATCTCGTCTGAGCATGGATTTTGCGGGACACTAGTACATGCAAAGCATGCACGCGCCCTCTACTTTCCATAACTACTGCTAGGTATACACTCAAGCCTGGGTCTGGCTTATCACTCATCAAAGCACCCCTCCCACAACAGCACAACAAATAATCATATTATACTGAAAATAAAATGCGGAAAGTAAAGTGCAATAAATAAACGCAAACCCAACAAGTAAATAAACAAGCGTTAGGATTGACTCGCATAGGGGACGTTGGATCCCCAACAGAGTCGCCAACTGTCGCTACTACGAAAATAAGGTGCCGGCAAAACAGAAGAGTCGCCACCTTTCGTTATTTATCCCACAGAAGGGAAAGGAAACGATCAGAAAAACCTGACGAAAAGGTATAAGACAAAGTCATCGCAACCAAGTCTGGGTTCGGGAGTCGGTTACACAAGGGGAAGGTATTAGCACCCCTCACGTCCATCGTACTCGATGGGATCCATGCTTGTTGTGTTTATCTGACGGGTTGGTTTAACTATCTACCTATCAAGGCTGGTCTGAAAAGAAAAGAAAATTGACTCGGCAAAGCATTGTGCTTCGTGCCTACGTATTCTCGTCAGAGAATGAGAAATCAGAGTCAACGTAGTTCGGCTAACTACGGGTGAAGGAGGAAGGTTGCTCGCCAAGATATCGCATCTTGTGCCTACGTATTCTCATCAGAGAAATTAGAGCGAACGTAGTTCGGGATACTACGGAACACGGGTTTTGATTCATTTATTTTCTAGAGTAGGGTTAACAAACAGTTCCAGCGGTTTGGTGTATGCAGCTCGCTCGTCGGAGACTCGTGCGTTAGCGTTTGCGGTAGAACTGAGAGTTAACGACACTCTTTTTTCTGAAAAGGTTTTCCTGAGTTAAGAGCCCACAGGGCAAAAGAGGTTTGATATTTGTTTTGTGTCTTTTACGAAAAGAAGTTTTTTTTTCATGGATGTTTGTAGTTTGTACGGCACTAGAGACTATGGCTTAGGAGTGAATGCGTCGCATGTCACCCAAAGGGTACCATACTAAACATCCTGATTACTGGAAGGAAACCCTCCAATAACCATTTCCTAAGTGGCTTAAGGCTCTTAATATATTGTACCAACTTGCCTTTATTACGTACTTTACTGTTGTTTTAGAGATGAGAAGGAGAAAGAACTATAGGGGAGACTATCAAGATTCCTTACTGTTGGCATGCAATGGATTCATCCTATGGTTGAGTTTGAAACAAGGAACTCCTATATGTTATCATGCAAAGCTTTCAACCTAAAAGTCTATCATCACCTCCTTATCAAAGGAAGTGAGAATCCTAAGGGAACATCTGAGTGGGAAACAAACAAATGACTGTTAAAATCATAAAGCAGATAAAACAGAAAAGCAAACAGTAAAGATGCAAATGCAATGCAGCAATACAAGCAGAGGGAGAAACTCAACCTCTAAGCAAACAAGCAAAGAGAACAAACAAAAAAAGACAAGCAAAGGGAGGGTCACCTCAACCTTTCAATGCAAACACATCAATAAGAAAAGGGAAAATAACACACAAGCAGAGGGAGAACACTCAACCTCTAAGCAAACAAGCAAAGGGAGCTCAGCTCAACCTTTTAGTGCAGTCATGCACCTATCCTAAAATACTCTACACATGAGACTATCCTAATGCATGAAACAATACTCAAACAATCCTGAATGAAGGAAGGACTGGATGAACAATATGACATGTAAGGAAATCATTCCAAAATAATCAACAAGGCATCTAGCCTAGGGAGGAGGAAATTGATGGATGGATGCATACATGATGTAAACAAAAGGAATACATCAAGGCATTCAACTAAAGATGAAATTTGATGATGGGAAGCATGATGTATACCAAAGGTATCCATCATGACACTCAACCATTCATGGAAGAATTGAATCATGATAAGCATGATGTATACCAAAGGTATCCATCATGACAATCAATCATTCATGGATGATTTGAATCATGGGAAGCATGATGTATACCAAAGGTATCCATCATGACACTCAACCATTCATGGAAGAATTGAATCATGGGAAGCATGATGTATACCAAAGGTATCCATCATGACACTCAACCATTCATGGGCGAATTGAATCATGGGAAGCATGATGTATACCAAAGGTATCTATCATGACACTCAACCATTCATGGAAGAATCGAATCATGGGAAGCATGATGTATAGCAAAGGTATCCATCATGACACTCAACCAATCATGGATGATTATAAGCAATGCAAAGCAAATCTAGAAGGGGAATCATCTTCCTAAAGGTTTTAAAGGAAACCCTAATGATTAGTTACAAGGATCACCTAACCAAATGGATTTAGAAGCTCTATCAAGGCTTAGCAAATGTTCTAAATAGGTATCAACCTAAGCTTTATTCTATCAAGAAGGAATTAGAAGCCTAAAGTTAGCTAAAGTTCACTTTAGAAACTAAACTATGAGGTAAACTACATTAGGATCACCCTAAACACAATCAACTTGTAAATTCTAGGAAAAATACTAAAATCAATCCTAAAAGGCTAGGAAAAATTCTAAGGCTTCCTAAGTGTGTTAAGGAATCATGATACAAAAACCAGAGCCAAGACCTAAGTCTAAAGGGTCTAAACAATTTCTACACTTAAAGCTATGCTCAAGGGAATCCACAAGGGGAAGGTCCTAGAAACCCATCTCAAACCTATACCTAAAAGCATCTAAAAAATGCAAGAAAAATCACACAACTCTATCAAGGTGTCTAAAACAAACATGCAAAAATTCAGAACTAAGTTCAAATCCATGAACTAGTATAAAAATCAGAAAAGAAATCATTCATTTTTTACATTTTTAATCATCACATTAAAATGGAAAAATAGAAATAAATGGAAAATCAACCAAAAACTCAATTAAATTGCACACAAAAATCAGGGAAATGCCAAAGATCAATCATGATTTTTCTCATATTTTTCTAACAAATATTTCTATTTTTCTTGAATTAAAAACAATCAATGCATTAAAAGAAATAAGAAAAATGAATTAAAAGAATTAAAATACAGGAATATGTCACATCCACGCGATGGAGCTACCAGTCAACATATCACACGCTCCCTAGAGCGCCACGTACGCGCAGAGGGTGCCCTAAGTGAAACGCATCTTTTCACTAGGGATACAGTAGTTTGTGCTGACTAATGTCTACCATGCTCTCTAATCTCATGCGTGCAATGGTTTGGTACACATATCCTAGAGCTAAGGGGCTGCCACGTCATAAAAAAGTAAAACTCTAATCTGAGGTTTGTTTTCACGCGTTGGATGGTCTGACTGAGTCATGCGAGTCCACGAATCTAACGGCTTAGATTGGAACTAGGATTTTTAAACGGAAAAGAAGGGGGGAATGACCAGGCGGTGGCCGGAGCCACGCCAATCGTCTTCTCCGGCTGCTAGGCTCTGTAGCGCATGCTCGAACTCACCAAAAAATGAAATTGAATATACGAATCTTTTCGTCTCTCTTCCTAGATTAACAATCTACTATCCATTTTCATGTTTAACTAATAAATAACCTAAACCGAAGCCTACAAGGTTTAATGCTCTGTCAAGAATTGTTATCAAACTGAACCAAACCTATCCTAAAATGACCTATGGCACTCAAGGATCACAATCATGTGAAAATGGCATGGTAATTCATCATGAATCGTGAGAGAATTTGAAAAGTAAGAACCTGTTAATAAGCTTCGACAGAGGCTTGAATTGTGGATGAAGCTTCAAGAAAATCGTCCAGAATCCATCAATGATCCTCACTGAAGCTTTTTGCAATGGTAATTTGGACTGAAAATGGCTCTATCTTCAAAATCGAATTTCCAATTTTCTTCACTTTTCCTAACTGAATTTCTGTTATTTTTCCACCCAAATTCTGTTATGGCAGTTGGAAATCATCCAAGAGGTTATATGCAATGGACCTAGAGTGATTAGAAGCCCAATTGAAGCCTATGACAGCCCAATTCAAAATCCAAAATTTTGATCATGGAGCTTTGTGAAACTCATCAAAACAGAGCTGTCAAGCTTGCTAACTGATCCATTCTAGTTACTTATGATGTAAGGGACATGAAGGGCTGAGATTGAGGCCTTGGAAATGAATGGATGGTTGATTTTGCATTTGTTACTTAAGGATGAAGAAATCTTGGATTTGGCATAGCAAATGAATTTAAACTTGATTTCTATTTTTCCAATGTTCTTAAAACATCAATTGGACTCAAAACAAGCACAAATATGACATGATTTGGTTCCAAAATGAATTGATTTGAATTAGCCCTTTTCAAGCTTCCTTTCATGAATTTTTCTTCAAGCATCTTCTCATTTTAACCCATATCAATGGATTCTTGGTGCATGGTTGGACAAATAACATCATTTTGAACAACTTTCAAGTTGGACAAAATTCCATTTGAGGTGTGTAAGATGGTGAAATTGACCCATAATAATAAATGGCATGTAATCTCAACTTCCCAAAATACCCTTGTCTTAAAAAGCTCATATCTTGAGTTCTACAAATCTAAGAAGATAAGGAACAACATTCATGTTGGCCAAAAGTTTAGGAAAATCATCTTTCTAGGTCAAAAGTGTCATGCAAGTAGGTTGACTTTCAAGCTCCAAATTCACATTCATCTGATGACCTGTAACTTGTCCGACTCATAACTTGAGTTCTATAAACCCTATCAAGGACTACTAGTACTCAAATTAAATCTATGATCATGCTCTACAACAATAATGTTGGGGTCAAGGTGAGATGAAAATCACATCTTGAGTTATGTGGTCTTGAAGTTAGGCACTAAGCCAAGGGATTTTACACTGTCAAGCTTAGAAACCCTAGCCTAGGAACTCCTCACACTCTTGATTTATGATGAGATAGCCTTGGAATCATCCCTTGGGCATCTTAATACATCAATCCATGATCACATGGCCTTGAAATTGGGTCTCAACCTTCTTCAAATCATTTGTTGGCATAGGGTTGACCAGATGAAACCCTAGTTACACCAATCTTGGTAGTAGCTTCATATCCTTCACATGATGACCTATCTAGGCTTCAAAATGACTTTCAAGACATCTCATGAGCCTTATCAAGGCTTCAAGTCCATCTCTATGGATTCAGAATCATTTTATGGCTTCCCACAACCTTCAAGTTAGGAGGCACACATTCTTTTGTCTAGCCCTTTCTCTGAGGAATTTTGTGGCTTTTCTGATGAGGATATCAACCCTTGAGTACTTGAATAAAGACTCTTAGATAGCTTCATAACCTTTTGTAGCCCTTTATTGGTAGTCATACCTCTTGATCTCCTGCGCACATGTCAATGCAATGCAGATGATAATGCTAAAATGAATGCAATGAAATAAGCTAGGTAAAGAAAAAGGTTAGGCAAATTATGGGGTACAACGCTCGCCAGCTTGAATCTTTCCCAACTTAATGCTGTTCTCGACCCTCTCCCCAGTAATAATCAGATCAGGAAAGCTTCCAGACATATTACCAATCTGCTTCTCATAGTATACGACTGGTAGCGTGGCAACTAACATATCAATTAGCTCTCTCTACCATGGGAGGCTACACTCTTGCTGACAGCTCACGCCACCTCTGGGAGTACTCCTTGAAACATTCACCATTCTTCTGACACAGATTCTGCAGTTAGACCCTGTTAGGCGCAAGGTCTCTATTATACTGATAGTGCTTAACGAATGCCTCAGCCAAATCCCTCCAGCATCGGATATTGACTGGCTCTAAGCTCATGTACCATTCAAGAGAAGAACCCGAGACGCTATCCTGGAAAAAGTGCATCAGCAACTTTTCATCATCTGAGTAAGCAAACATCTTACGATAATAAGAATGCAGATGAACTCTAGGACAAGTAGTGCCTTTATATTTGTCGAAATCGGGAACTTTGAATTTCAAAGGTACTTTCAAGTCTGGGATCAGCCCCACATTAGCCATGTTCAGTCCCATGGAGTTCTGGTTTTCAAAGCTCTGCATATTCTCTTCAATCAGCTTAAACCTCTTATCTGCCTCAGACGGCAACCCAACACCAATATCTCGCATAGAGAAAGCATGTTCCTGCTGTTCTTCATCCCACTGAGGAATATTGTTACCATGTGAAGCATAAGTCATTTCAGGCATAGGAATTCCACCTACATTACCTCCGCCCGGAGGGATCACAACTGGAGGAATAACATTAGCATGTGGCGTGCCACCATCATTACGAGGAGGATTAGCAGCAGTTCCCCCGTGAAGTACACCATTACCATCAACCCTTGCAATAAGTGGATACACCAGAGTCCTCAATTTCTCTTGGCCATTTGCCACACCCTGCATCAAATCCATAAATTGGGCCATCCTGTCCCGAAGTTCCTGCATCTCAGCTTGCATCTGTTCCATGACCTTGCGTTGATTCCCTCTAGTGGTGTACCGGTGAGTAGTCTGGTGTTCAATCCTGAAATAAACTAACGAACCACTGAAATAAGGTTAACGGTCCCAGTGCACCTGCGATGCAAAAATGCATAATGATGCAATATGAAGACATGTATATATGCATTAGGAAAATTTCCCCCTCGATTCTAGTTCCAAGAGCACAGCACGATAATGGAGGGATAACAGATAAGTAACAGGCAAACTTCTTATAAATAAAATGAAAGCCAAGAGTGAGATACAAAGCATAGTGCTACAGCAATACAATGAAATCAAAATGACCTCAGCCAACAGGTCTGGTGATGGTCAGTACATCATAAAAACAGACTGAAAAGAAAATACAATCAAGTGCGACAACTAGACTGGAAATCCTCTAAAAGCTCCTTCGTCTCTGGACGGTCTGGCCTAATAAGCAACCCTCGGATAAGAAGCTCTCTCCAGCTAATAGTGGTCTACAAGTCCTGAGCATAATCCTCCCAGACGCCCTCACCAAAATTCTCCTCAAGCTTACACCTCTTCGTATCAGCTCTAGACTTGTAATCATCCAACGTTGCAAGCGCTTCGTTCAGTCTACAATCCCTATCACGTCGGAGTGAGGCTTCAGTTGCAATCTTCTCATTCTTCACTTGGAGTTGAGCTTTCAGTTTGACAGTCTGTTGTCTGAGTCCATCTTCCTGCTCTTTATTATTAGTGAGGGTAGCATTCCACTAATCATTGAACCTGGAAATCTCTAGGTAAGCTCTATCCAACTCTTTCTTCTTAGAAGTAAGGACATCACTAACAGCCCTCAAATCTAAACCCAGACACTCACGAGCGCGAATCTCTTTGGTAAGATTTGTACCTAACTTGTTGACCAACTCATTTTTCCGCTTGCAGGAGTGAGTAGCTTCAATCCTTTCACTTCGGAGCTGGATAATCTTTTTCTCCAACTCTTCATTTGCCTTGCACAACTCCTCTTTCTTGGACCACAACTGATTATACCTCTGAATGTCAACAGTAGTGGGCTCCTCAATCATCAGAGGATACAAAGGCTCACGAGGTGGAAAAGCATCAACACTCTCTCGGCTCTCTCCTGAATCCAAGTCACATAAGGATTGTAAGCTTGACTATTACTCTTCCCCAAAGAAGCGTTCCCTCTGCGATGAATTTTTTTCCAGGCCTTCTCAACCCTAGACAAGGTATCATGCTCTAACAGCCCAGTGAAATACAGAGATTCCTGTATCTCCTCTTCTCTTGGAGGCTCTCTCAAGGCATACCCAAACTGTCTTACTGCAAGGGATGGGTTATAGTTAATGAATCCTTTCCTTTCGACCAACGGGACGTTAGGAAAACCACTGCAACTGTAAATAATCTATGTACCCAACATGTCTCTATCAAACCAGATGATATTCTCAAATGTCAATCCCATCAATCTCTCTGACCAATCTAGGGTACCTGCAGTATCAATGAAAGGACCGGTCTTGGGAAGATGACTCACAAACCACCTGTACAGCAAAGGTACGCAACAAGATACGTTCTTCCCTCTCCAATTCTCATTCTTGTAGTGCATAGAATGATAGATGTCACCTAGAAGCGTAGGTACAGGATTCCCTGAAGAAAAAATGTGAAAGGCATCCACATTCACAAAATCTGGAATATTAGAAAACAACATGATACCATAAATGCACAGTGCTAGGTTAGCATTAAACACAACCCAACAACCTTCCTTCCCAAAGTATCGAGCCCTAGCAATCAGAAAAGGTAATGGAAAACCAGGCATTTCAACCAACTTCCCTTGTAGCTCAGAAGCATCCAAATGAAGGGAACCAGTAAGCTTAACCAAATCAGGCTCAACATCAGTATGATAGAATGGCATCTGGTCCAAGATAGGCACTCCAAGTAGCACAGAGAACTCCTCTAGAGTCGGTAGTAATACATATTCTGGAAAAGTGAAACACCGGAGCTAGGAATCATAAAACTGCAGTAGAGTATGAAGACCACCCAACTCATAAACTGAGGGCTTGTAAACACAAGTCAAAAGCTTCCCATATGATTGCTTAAAATCTTCCATCACCTTCCTGTCAGCCACGGAGATCAAACTCAGCAAAGATCTAATGTCTGGAGTAGGAAACTTATAAACCACTGTCTTCTTCAGGTTAGGCTCCATGTCAGCAGAGAAATAAGATCACTAGAATCGAAGGGAAAATATGCACCTGCAACATAAATATATGTCAATGTTAATATGCAAATGAAAAATGCAAATGCAAATGCAACAGGGGATCAAGGTTGTTGTGTTGTTGATTGAGAAGAACAGCGCTTCGCTTTGGCAAGCACATAGCACCATCATAAGGACCCACTGTATCAAAGTCACAAGTTCACACTGACAAGAACCGGGTAGGTTGAAGGTCAAGATTTCCTACATAACCCACCCACTCACAGGTATGGACCTAACCACTGATAAGGTTCGGCATCCTATGTGGTCATCAGCGTCACAAACTTTGAAAAACGATGATACATTCACCGTTTCCGGTTTGGCATCATAGTCTAACAAAGCGGCCTCACTTAGCTGACTCCCAAATGATCGGTCCCCAGAGTCGACAATCCTCAGATCCAACAACCTCTCAATTGTCCAAGACGGAATGGAAAGGTAGTCATCAAATAGAATCTCGTCTGAGTGCAAATTTCGTGGGAACTAGTGCATGCCAAACATACAGGTTCACCACTACTTTCCGCTTCTAATGCTATGGTTGTACTCAATCCTGGGTCTGGCTTATCTCTCAGTGGAACTCCCACCCAACAGCACATCACTATGATAATATACAATGCTGGAAAATAAAATGCAAATGCAGATAAAGTACAACACATATACACACACAGAGATAAACACACAAGCGCTAGGATTGACTTGCATAGGGGATGGGAAAAGGTCCCCAGCAGAGTCGCCATCTGTCGCATCGTTGCGAAGGAGGGGCCGGCAAGGACAGAAGAGTTGCCACTGTTCGTTATTTATCCCGAAAGAGGGAAAGGAAATGATCAGAGAAAACCTACGAAAAGGGAAAAGACAGGTCATCACAACCAAATCTTAGGTTCGGGAGTCGGTTACGCAAGGGGAAGGTGTTAGCACCCCTCATGTCCGTCGTACTCGAAGGGATCCATGCTTGTTATCTATCTAAAAGGGTGTTTATCTATCTAAGCTACATGCCACAGGGACAAAAGAACAGAAAAGAGACTCGATATAGCATCGTCGCTCTATGCCTACGTATTCCCTCGTACAATGAGAAAGTCAAAGTCAACGTAGTTCGGGCTAACAAGACAACAGGTTCGTTCAAGTGTTTTACTCGAGTAGGGTTAACACTTAGTTCTAGCAGTTAGGTGTATGCAGCTCGACCATTGGAGACTTAGGCGTTACCTGTTTGCGGTAGTTAACAAAACTCTCCTTATGAAAATGGTTTCCAATTAAATCCCAAAGGATAAAAATATTTGATGTTTGTTTTTGTGTTTTTTAGACAAGAAGTGAATTGAATTTGATTTCTAATTTATGTTGCACTAAAGACTATGACTTAGGAGCGAATGTGTCGCATATCGTCCAAAGGACATACACTAAACACTCTAGACAATTCAGAGGAGGCCCCCCAATCATCATTTCCCAAATGGTTAAGGTTCGTAGCGTACAACATTCATTATCCATTATTAAATGTATTGAGGAAATTTGAAGATGAGAAGAGAGACACAACTCTAAAGGGAGACTAAGACTCAACCTAATGTTCTCATACAAAGTGCACCTATGATTGGGATGAAAAGGGAATGCTACCTAATGTTATCATACATGGGTTCAAGCCTAAAGTCTATCATAATCAATCTTGAACAAGAGAAATTAGAGGTCCTAAGGGAACATGGCAAAGGAAGACAAAAGAAGAAGAAGCATAAGATGAAAGGAGGAATAAGATGCAAACATGTAATGCACAAACAAGGATGAAGAAAAGAGGGAGGAACTAAGTGTGGGGCAGTAGCCACCACAAGCACATCTGAACCTCAAGCATGTAAATGAGAGATGCAAGACAAAAAGGAATAAAAGCACACAAAAAGAACTCAAACAAGTTCACACCAAAAATGGGATGAAGTGGGAGGAAAATGAATTCCTACAACCACTTGTCATCAACCACAAGCCCAAAGGAAAACTAAAAAGAAAGGAGAAGGATACATGATCCATGATATGATGGGAGATAAGATAAGGGCAGAAAGCAACATCAAAAGTAAACTCAACCAAAGCACCTCAAAGATCATGCAAAAGAAACACACCAAAAGTTCTCAAAATGAATCACCATTTAAAACAACTCAAAGTACCTCCAAAGGAGGGACCAAATCATCTTAAATGGGATTCAAAGGCCCTGGGGCAGAGGTGAGAACAAGGGAAGAATATGCACAAAGCAAGCAAAGAAAAGATGCAAAGCAAATTACAAGATTAGGCATGGCAAAGAACCTAAGTTCTAAACACTCTCAACATTTGAAACCAAATGGAAGGCCTAAGAAGAATGCAACTTACAACAAGCATCAAGCAAGTGTATGACCTATAAATTGTCATCCAACAACTTCATCATGTTATAAATTTGAATCAACAAGAGTTGGGAGCATTTGGGATCCACAAGGGTCATTTCCCATAAAGACTAGGTCAAGTGTCTGTGTGAACCACCCTTAGGGATAGCTTGACTTGCAAGCTACTCCAAAAATAGGAAAATGGCTCAAATAAATCCAAATAAAATCTCAAAGGCACATCAATATGTAAGTAACCAGGGGCCAAGAGCACACAACCAATGTCCATTCAAAACATCACCAAAGAATTTGATTCACAAGGGTGCACCATTTTGAAGGAGGGTTATCGAGGGTCAAACAAAATGACTTAAAAGTAAAAAAAAAATAAACCAAACCAGGGCCAAAATCATCCTCAAAGACCCCTCAACTCATCATTCAAATGAGGAAAAAGTCTTATTCATATGAGATTAAAATTGGTCAAGAAACAAGCTAGAAACCAAAAGGAACAAGTGAAAACTCATTTAAAACACCTCCAAATATAAAATTCCATTTAAATTGAAAAATAAATAAAAAATGAAAATAAAAAATATGAAAAATTAATTAACACATTAAAGTGTCCTAAAATATTTTTTGTGTAATTTTATCACATTTGGAGATATTTTTAATTGAATTAAATCAAAACAAAAATCAAAATCAAAATAAAATAAAATAATAAAAGCTGCGTGGCAAATAGCAATAAAATCATTGCAAACAACTGGGTTGGATCATGAGTGGGGTGTGAATAACAACCAAGGCCCACCTCCCATCAGCAAAGTGAAAAAATGTGTTTCACTTAATGATGTGGCAAGTCAACAATCCACACACGCTAGTCAGAACAGATCCTGGCCACACATCAAGGCCAGTCAACTAGTCAAACAAGAAACACCTCAGCACACCAGAAATTGAACCAGACGCCGGAGCCCTAGCTCCGGTCGTCTTCTCCGGCGAGGTGGCCGGAGATCAGGTTCCAAAACTTCACCAAAACGCATGAAATTTTATACTAAATTGAACGCCAAGTTACACAGATCATGAATCCAGCCTCCAAAATCATTTATCATACATAGATCAAGAGATTCGAACGGAGGAAATTTTTGATGCACAACTGCAAAACTCAACATACATCACAATCATGGTACCAGAATTTGCCTACAAGTTATAGGACTTCAGATGCAATAACAATGGCATAGATTTAGTGCTTAAAACGAAAGAATTTTGGAATTGAAGATTACCTAACGGGGTCTCTCTGTTGGAGCTTCAAATGAGGTTAAGCTTGCAAGTTAACGTGCAGATCCACTCTATGAAGTTCAAGGAAGAAGATGATCACTTCAATTTTGCTTAGATTGTACTAGATCAGGATTTCCAAATTTGAATTTCTCTCTCACTTTCCAAGTTTGAATTCATAGCTCCTTCCCAGAATTACACATTCTGAGCCCTCCAAAATGATTTGGAGCTTTTGTATTATGGATATGGAATGCATTGGACGCCCAATGAGGCTTTAATTTGCTGAAATTTTGAAATGCCCAATTTGGCAACTCACCTCATGCACACGTGAATTCAGCATGCAACACACTTGAATTTTGCTTCATTTTACAGCTGAGAACTTGGACTTTACATGTGGATTAGTTTTGGGCTTGATTGTGATCCAATTATGGAGATTTGAATGCAAACTTCTTCTTGAAGTTACTTTGAATTACACGTGATTTTCACTTCATACACCAAAATGAATTTGTGCATTTCACTTGTTGGATAAATGTGAACCATTTTGAGTACAAATATGGCATGAAAAAGTTCTAGAACCAATTCAATTGAATTCATGATTTAACATCCATTTTTCACTTGAAATCCCTCACCAATCTCCTTATCCATGCCAAATTCATGCTAACCTTGAGTTTCATGATGAATTTGAAGTCATTTGGGACAACTTTCATGTTGGTGAAAGTTCCATTTGAAGTGCACAAAGGCATGTAAATGATCCATAATCAAAATGACCTATAATCAAAGTTTCCCAAAATACCCCTGCCTTGCAAGCTTCATAACTTGAGTTCCACAAATGAGATGAAGGACTTATAGGACTTTTTGGAAAGCTAAGATCATAGGGAACAACTTTCATGTTCATCAAAAGTTGAGGAGAAACATGATTCTAAGTCAAACATGCCTTGAAAGTTGGTTGACTTTTGTTGACTGAAAAATATGTTCATCTGAGACCCATAACTTGATGGCATCATAACTTGAGTTCTATAAACCCAATGGATGAGTTCTAGTACTCAAACGAAAGATAAGGATATTCCCTACAAGTTTCATGTTTATAAAAAAATGATATTCAACTTGTATCTTGAGATATGTGGTCTTGAAGTTAGGCACTAAACAGGGGATTTTACACTGACAAACCTCTGAAACCCTAATTTAGTAACTTCTCACACTCTTGATTCTTCTTGATTTAATCTTGAAATACCATCTTAGATGTATCAACATAACCTCCCATGACTCTAATGACTTAAAACCAAGTCTCAATCTCCTTCAAATCCACAGTTGACTTTGCACTAAGCAGACGAAACCCTAGGTGTACAATCCTTGACTGCAACCTCTTGCACATGATATAACCACCTAGATGAGGTCCACAATGGATTCAAAAGCACTCCGTGAGCTCTTCAAACATCCCCTATCGATCATCATGAGCTTATGATCCTCTGATGATCCTCTGTTGACCTCCAAGATAGAAGGTAAGCAAAAGATACCAATCCCTTCTCTCAAAGAGCTCTGACTGCCTCTTGGTGACCATAAGCACTTGATAACTTGAGTAAACACTCTTTCTTAAGCTTGGAACCCTTGATAACTCTTCTCTTTAAATACACACCTCTCTTGATCCCCTACAAAGAGTCGTGCTATGTATATGCAAATGCTAAAGAAAGTGAAATGAAACACAAGCCAAGTGGAGAAAAAGGTTGGGCAAATTTTGGGGTACAACAGCTGCCCCTATTCAAGCGACTTGGACTTGACTGGGTAAAAAGAGAACGGCTTTCAAACAATCAAGGTAAAAGACGGTTGAATACCAAAGAACCCGGAAATTTTCCAACCGCAGAAATAGAACTGCAAACTCTAGTTGGGGACAAAAATCTCCGAAAATAGCTGAATGATAGTTGCAACAGCAACAAACTAACTGTTTATCAATCAGAAAACCTCGACACGCAGTCGGAAGAAACATCTGCTAACATGCAGGCAACGACACTAAGTCAGAAAGATCATCTGATATCACCATCAGGCATCTATTGGAACAATAGGCATCGAACCCGAAGGCTGGCTCAACACGAAGCTGAAAAGAACATCTGACCTCGCCGCTAGGCATCTGTTAAATAAAAACAGGCATCGAACCCGAAGGCCGACTCAACAAGAAGCTGAGAAGAAACATCTGACATCGCTGCCAGGCATCTGTTAAATAAAAACAGGCATCGAACCCGAAGGCCGGCTCAACACGAAGCTGAGAAGAACATCTGACATCGCTGCCAGGCATCTGTTAAATAAAAACAGGCATCAAACTCGAAGGTCGGCTCAACATGAAGCTGAGAAGAACATCTAACATTGCCGCCAACCATCTGTTAAATAAAAACAGGCATCGAACCTGAAGGCCGGCTCAACATGCAGTTGAGAAGAAACATCTGAAATCGCCGCTAGGCATCTGTTAAATAAAAACAGGCATCAAACCCGAAGGCCGGCTCAACACGAAGCTGAGAAGAACATCTTACATCGCCGCCAGGCATCTGTTAAATTAAAACAGGCATGAAACTCGAAGGTCGGCTCAACACGAAGCTGAGAACAACATCTGACATTGCCGTCAGGCATCTGTTAAATAAAAACAGGCATCGAACCCGAAGGCCGGCTCAACACGAAGTTGAGAACAACATCTGACATCGTCGCCAGGCATCTGTTAAATAAAAACAGGCATCGAACTCGAAGGCCGGATCAACACGCAGTTGATAATCTTCTTATGACAACTCACAAAAGAAATCCGCTGGGGAAAGAGAAACTTAAGCAAGCAACTCTGGTGGGGAGAGAAAAGAGAGAAACTTAACCAAGCACCTCTGGCGGCGACCCCACTGGGGAATGAAGAGAAACTTAACCAAGTAACTCTGTTGGGGAAACACCTAATAAGATGAAACACATCTGTAAGAATTTTTACCAAGGTCTGGATACCTGTACGGGCTAAAGAAATCACATCACAAATTGCCGTGGTCTGACCACGAGGAATAAAGAAATATCAATGTTTATTGGGGTCTGGATACCGCGCGGGCAAAAGAAATCATAACCTGTCATAATCTTCCATGGTCTGTATACCACAAAAAACACATTACAAGCTGCCAAGGTCTGGATACCACAAAGGCAAAGTAAATCAACCATCTGCTGGAGATACACCTGAAAGCAAAGAGATAACAACCTAACTTATGTTTCAAATGCATATGTTTGAATATGGCGTAATGCTCCATACAAAATGGAAATGTTACGCGTTTCTGAGAATGCTATGCACAAATGCAGATGCACCAGAATCGAATAAGCAAAATAAATGCTGAAGAGACAAAGGCCACCCTGCTGGGGACTAAACATGCCAATTACGATTAGACTTATGCTGGGAAAAATAAGCCCTGGGTGGCTTTCTGAAAAAATAATTTCCCTGAATAAAATTGCTCTGATGAGAACAAAAATCCAAAATCCACCCTGCTGGAAATCAACGTAAACTCTACTGAGGAAAAGTGCCCTGAATAGCAAACCAGAATACAACCCAACAACCCTCCTGGGGTTCGCCCGACTCGGCTGGGGAGAATACATCCACTCTACTAGGGAAATAGCACAACATGCTAAATAACAACTCTACTCTGCTGGAGATCACAATCAAATCCTGCTGAGAGAAAATGCCATGAACGACCTTCCATGATACAACTCTCTTGGGGAATACACAACCCGACCAGGGAAAGACAACCATACGCTGGAGATAAGTCTAACCTGTTGGGGAAATCAACGACTCTGCAGGGGATAACAATCAACCACTAAGATTAACCTCACATTACCGGAGAAATCAGCCCTGAATAGCCTCCTAGAATACAACTCTAGGGAACAGACAACTCTACTGGATGCTACGCTCTGCTGGAGATAAAAACCCACCCTTCCAGAGATTACTCAGCTGGGGATAACCGAATAAGATTGGCCAGGAAACGATCCCAAACTCTCTCTGCTGAGGATGACAATTCTCAGGGGGTAACTTCACTCTGCGGGGAAGAAAAACTGTCCTGCTGACTCCGCTGAGGATTAGGCAATGAGGGAAAACCTCTTCGACCACTGCTTGGGGGACGAATCACCACTTCAGACTCTGAGGGGATACCAGATCCTATGTCTAGATTCTGTGGGGAAACCAGCTTCTGCTGACTCTCCTGAGGAGTAAATGCGTACCTGCAATCTGCTGAGGATACAGACACATACCTGACTTGCTCGAGGGATATCAATCTCCACTCTCTGGGGATGATTCTACCCTACTGGAGAATTCAACCTGACCTGCTGAGGAATGAATGTATACAACAATCTGCTGGGTAGAAATGTATACCCTCTACCTGCACACCCTCTGTTGTAGAAACAGACTCTTGTTGGGGATGGATATGCACAACCTCCACTCGCTGGGGAAACGGTGATCATACCGGGGATACACCTCTAGAAATATGCCCCAAGGGTAACGACCCTGCAATAGTGAACAAACAAACAAGATATCCTTCACAAAGGGAACTATCTCGGTCATCATCCGTGACATTGTTCAAATAAATCAAAGTTTTAATGATTATTAGCCAAAGCCTGCAAGTTTATGTATGCGCAATTTTATCAAAACATCAGACGTTTTTTCAAACAAAACAGTAAAGATTAAAGCAGGATAAAAAGTTACTGAATAGTATATGTTTTATTGACAGATGGCTTGTAAATAGGCAGATTTTACAACAGATGCAACCCCTGAAAAGAGGAAGCTGCGCAAAAATAATTACAGAAATGCACAGAAATTTACAGAATGTCGGCAATGCGGCACAGACAAACACCATGGGCTGATCCATCTATGACTTTCCTGACTTCGATGATTCCCCAACGATTCTTCTTCTGAAGAGATCGATTCGGATAAACGGCCCTCAGGTCCTCCATCAATCCACTATACTCTAAAGCTCAATACGCAGACCTCAGTCATTTGCTTTTTAAATCCATAACTTTTGCCTGAATCGCCCTTTCGGGTTTTCAATTCACCGGAATACCCATTTTTGTCAAAGTCGCCTTTTCAGGTTTTCAACTTTGCGGGTTTACCTCTTTTCTTTTATATCCCTAATTTTTGCCCGAACCCATTCTTTTTATGGTTCGCCGGGATGCCCCATTTTTTCCAGGATTTTCTTTTTATTCCAACGGGTCTATTTTAAGCAAAGTATTTTTTAATTGCATCTGCATTCACAGGGGATGTGAAATCCTCACCATCCATGGTTGATAACAACAAGGCTCCTCCGGAGAAAACCTTTCGCACGACATATGGACCTTCATAGTTGGGAGTTCATTTTCCCCTGTGATCCGTTTGTGGCGGGAGAATCCTCTTCAATACTAACTCGCCCGTCTGAAAGCTTCCAGGGCGCACCTTCTTGTCAAAAGCTTTCTTCATCCGGCTCTGATACAATCGACCGTATGCAATAGACGCCAGCCTTTTCTCATCCATCAGGCTGAGCTGATTCAGTCTATTTCTTATCCATTTTGCCTCATCAAGCTTAACGTCGACCAGGACTCTCAAAGAAGGAATCTCGACTTTTAATGGCAGGACAGCTTCCATTCCATATACCAGTGAGAAAGGAGTTTCCCCAGTTGAGGTTCGTACCAAAGTACGATATCCATGCAAAGCGAAGGGAAACATCTCATGTCAATCCTTATAGGTTACAACCATCTTCTGGATTATCTTCTTGATGTTCTTGTTGGCCGCTTCAACAGCGTTGTTCATCTTCGGACGATATGGAGATGAGTTATGATGCTCAATTTTGAAATTCTAGCACAATTCTTTCATCATCTTGTTGTTCAAGTTCAAACCATTGTCAGTAATGATTCTCTCGGGCACTCCGTAACGATAGATGATGTCCTTCTTGATAAACCGGGCTACGACTTGCTTAGTGACATTAGCATAGGACGCTACCTCCACCCACTTGGTGAAGTAATCAATAGCTACCAGGATGAAACGATGTCCATTAGATGTGGTGGGCTCAATCTTGCCAATCATGTCAATGCCCTACATGGAAAAGGGCCAAGGCGATGCCATGATGTTAAACAGACTCGGCGGCACATGAATCTTGTCTGCATAAATTTGGCATTTATGGCACTTCTTTGCATGCTTGAAGCAATCTGACTCCATAGTCAACCAATAATACCCTGGTCGTAACAACTTTCGAGGCATGGCATGCCCACCGGCATGTGTACCAAAGGCACCTTCGTGGACCTCTTCCATAAGCAGGCTCGCTTCTTTTTCGTCCATGCATCTTAAAAGCACCAAGTCATAATTCCTCCTATAGAGTACACCATACTGGTTCAGATAAAAGTTCCCAGCCAACCTCCTCAGAGTCTTCTTATCCCAGGTCGACACCCCTGGCGGATATTCTTGATTCTTGAGGAAATTCTGGATGTCATAATACCTTGGCCTGCCATCCAAAGCTTCCTCAATGGCGAATACGAATGTCGGCCTATCAAGGCGAGAGATGACTATTCTTGGAGCATCATTCCAAAAATTCACCTTATACATCGAGGATAAAGTGGCTAGGGCATCCGCCATTTGATTCTCTGCTCTCGGCACATGGTGGAACTCGATCTGATCAAAGAAAGGTAACAGCCTCCTTGCATAGTTCATGTAAGGTATCAGATTAGGCTGTCGGGTCTCCCATTCTCCCTAGATCTGATTAACAACTAGCGCTAAATCGCCTTATACATCTAGATTCTTGATCCTCAGATCAATGGCTTCTTCCAACCCCATAATGCACGCTTTGTACTCGGCTTCATTATTAGTACAGGGAAATGTTAACCTAGCAGTGAAGGGGATATGAGAACCATGAGGAGTCATGATAATTGCCCCAATTCCACTACCGTATGAGTTAACAGCGCCATCAAATATCATTAGCCATTGAAAACCCTTCTCCGGACCTTCATCGGGTAATGGCTCATCGCAGTCCTTCATCTTTAAGAACATCATGTCCTCGTCGGGAAATTCAAACTTCATAGGTTGATAGTCATCAATCGACTGTTCAGCGAGATATTCTAATAGGAATACTCCCCTTAATAGCTTTCTGGGAAACATATTGAATATCATACTCTGTCAAAACCATCTTCCACCTGGCAATTCTCCCCGAAAGTGCTTGCTTTTCAAAGACGTGTTTAATCGGATCCATCTTCGAAATCAGCATGGGTGTATGATTCAACATATACTGTCTTAGGCGTTTGGCTGCCCAAGCGAGTGCGCAACACGTTTTCTCCAATATCGAGTATATGGACTCACAATCTGTGAACTTTTTACTCAAGTAGTATATCGCGTGCTCTTTTCTTCCAGTCTCATCGTGCTGATCGAGAACACAACCCATGTTGTTCTCAAGAACCGTTAAATACATGATCAATGGTCTTCCAACTACTAGAGGTATCAGTATCGGAGGTTCCTGCAAATATTCTTTTATTTTATCAAATGCCCTTTCGCAATTTTCGTTCCAGACAATCGCCTGATCTTTCTTTAGCAATTTGAACATGGGTTCACACGTGGCTGTGATATGAGATATGAACCGAGCAATGTAGTTCAATCTACCCAAGAAACCACGAACCTCTTTCTCTGTTTTCAACGCTGGCATATCTTGAATAGCTTTTATCTTTGCAGGATCGACCTTGATTCCTTTTTTCCTGACAACGAAACCCAGCAACTTTCCGGACCTGACACCAAAAGTGCATTTATTCGGATTCAACCTCAGTCTGAATTTCCTTATCCTTTCAAACAACTTCAGAAGGTTTACTAGATGTTCCTCCTCTGTTTGCGACTTTGCTATCATGTCATCAACATATATTTCAGTCTCGTGATGAATCATATCATGAAACAAAGTGACCATAAATGATGGAAGGAAAGTCTCGAATTGTAATTAATTCCACCCTTTGTACCCAAGAGAGGTACATTAGAGAATTTACCACAATGAGGAATGATTCTGGTACCGCCATAAACTCGAGAATACCAAGAAATGTCATCAGCAGTAAGAGACATGATCCTCTGAGACCATTTGAGGTTTCCATTATTCTCAATAAAAGGGCCTTTCTGCAGAAGATGAGACATGAACCATCGATATAGCATAGGAGCACAACATACAATAGTTCCTTTCTTCTTTTCATTCCTCGAATGAATAAAATGATAGGTATTAGCAACAAGTGTAGGAACATGATTCCTAGATAAGAAAATACTGATGGCAGCTTGACCTATGAAATCCTCCATGTTCAGAAACAAGATCATCCCATATATCAGTAAAGAAAACACGGCGTTGAAAGCCTTCCAGTTTCCAACTTCAGCAAAAGAAACGACCTTGTCTATCAGAAACTTCGAAGCAAACCCTCGAATACCCTTTCCTTTAGTCTTGATATTGTCTTCTACATCCTTCTTACTAATGCAAAGAGCTTCAGAAATAGGAGGAAACTTCGGACAACTGCTGGTGTAGACGGAAGGAACCTGATTCTTGATCTCAACCCCCAAGATATGAGAGTACTCCTCAAGTGTAGGTGCTAACTGATAATCCTGAAACGCAAAGGACCTTAGTGGCGGATCGTGGAACTAAATAAGTGTATGAATGGAAATAATGTTGACTTCAGTGTTGAGGATGGCCAAAAGATTTCCATAATCATCTCTAAAAACACCATTATTATCTTCAACTAGACAAGACGCCAAACCCCTCAAATTCTTCAACTTAGGCTCCACAAACTTGTAGCTAAAGATACCCCTACAACCAGTACTCATCTTCTATGACTATGCCCACAAAGAATAAGCTCTCAAATAACCTGGAAATGCACATGCAAAAAATGGTAATGGTTATGATGAAATGGCATGCAACACAAGAATCAAGAAGCCAAGCATAATCTGAACAATCAAATCTGTACAATCTGAATATATGCATATAATTTTGTGTCGGTGTAAAAAACTAACGTGTGTGAGAGAACAAAGGTATGAAGAATCTTGGTTTCCTGCAAAAACCCAATATCTCTCTCACAGGTGTGATATAGACACAACAAGGTGGTCCGTAGAAAGGTCTCTCAAACCATAGGACTCAAGTGAAAACCCCTCGCCATAGCAAATTCTCGTAGGATAGAAGTATTCTCAAGCAAATCACAATCTGGGATGTGGCTCTCGTGAAAACCTAATGCGCAAAACGCAGGCGTCACGACTATCCATGTTATATTCTATGTGTATGCTCGAGACCGGTTATAGGACTTATCTCTCCAATAATATCTACCCATCCCAACAACATCAAAATATAGCAGATATCCAGAATATGTAGCATATGAATATTTAAAGCAATAATGAAATGCAGTAAATAACATAACAAAAAGCAAGAAAAGCATAAAGATAAACACCCAAACAAGCAAGAAAGCAAACAAAACTAGACGAGACCCCAACTTGCAAGCACAAGGACTCCCCAGCAGAGTCACCATCTAAAGCTAGTGGGACAATACCTAAGTGAATCGCACACTCAAAGATACAACAGAGTCACCTCCAAACTTTATTTAGTCCCAAAGGACAGGGGAAATATCGATAAAATCCAAAGGGAAGAGAAACAGGAAAGGGGGTCAGTTATGCAAAAGAAAGGTACTAGCACCTTATGCATTCGGCATACCCGATGAGAACCATTTTGCTTACTTTTAGGCTCGGATGGGTTATCTATCTAAAGGCTACTAGCTACAAAGAGAGAAGAGAAAGGAAAAAGAAAGAGAAAGTGCTCGCGGAGAATTGGGACCCTCGTGCCTACGTACCCTCATAGTGAAATGAGGAAATCAGAGCTCCGTAGTTCATGGAACCAAGAAAAGAAGATTTGGGCGGACCAGAGAGAAAAAAGGATGGGAAAAGGTGGATCGCCAATATTTTGCAATCTTGCGCCTACGTACCCTTATAGTGCAATGAGGAAGTCAGAGCCTACGTAGTTCGGAGAACTAGGACATAGAAAGAAAAGGAAACAGAGAGGGTGTCAAAACCAAGAGCAAAAAGAGGTAGAAAGACTCAATTAGGGAATTTAAGAGAAGTGGTGTCAAAACCAAGAAAGAAAGACAAAGGAAAGCTCTGTTGAGGAACGCAGAAGAAAAGATAACTCCACCGGGGATAAAACAAAGGGATGGTGTTGAAACTAGAAGAATAAAGGGATAAGAATCAAAGTAAAGGTAAGATCCACAGGGGACTCAGTGCGTTAACTAGCAGACAGTGATTAACCGAAGAAAGATAAGAGCAAAACTCCATGGGGAGAGCAAAAAGGTTGGTGTCAACAGACGGACTATGATGAATCAGACTGAGAGTTATGAGCCAAGAGAAGGTGTTTGACTCTCTGGAGAACTCGGTGTATTAACTGATAAATAGTGGTTAACCGAAAGGACGGGTGTGGAACCAAGCGAAGGTTATGACCCAAAGGACGGTACATTGACTGAACAATCAGCACTTGACCGAAGGAAAAAGTATTTGAACCAAATGAAGGTTACTAACCCAAAGGTGCAAGTATTTAAACCAAAGAAAGGTTGCTAACTGCAGGGGATTTGGTGTTTAATAATCGGACTGTGATTAACTGAAAAGAATGAGTTATTAACCAAAAGAAGGTGATTAACTCAAAAGAAGCTCAATATGTTAACAGACGGACTGTGGTTAACTGAGGAAAAGGATGATTGGTTCTAACAAGCGGGTTTTGATTGACCAAAGATCGGGTGATTAACCGGGAGAAGGTGATTAAACCAAGGCAAATGCAGTATGTTAACAGACAGACTGTGATTAATTGAGAAAAGTTGGTGTTTTAACTGACGGGTAGTGATTAACCAAACAAGAAGGAGAGAGAACCAGGAGAAGGTTGCAAACTCCGAGGGGGACTAGGCTTTAACAGGAAGACTGTGTTAACCGAAGAAAAGAATTGACTTTGCTGGGAAGAAGAGAAATTGGCTTTACCAAAAAAAATGGTAGACTAACCAAAGAAAGGACTGATTACAAATCCTCTAGGGAATCAAAGAATATTGATTGGCCACAAGAGAAAGGAAAGTTGAAGAGAATTAGGATACAAGTGATCAAAGATCGACTCGGTTGGAAACGGGGGATACCACAGTAAGGAGATAGAGGTGACTATTCTAGGCACAGTGTCATTCATCCCCTACCCAAAATAATTAGAATGAGTGTAGGAATTCTCCTCTCTCATTTCTTCTCTAACACTAAAGTGTAGTGCGAGAAACAAAACCGACAGGATAACGGTGCAAAATTTGTACAGCACTCCAACACGTTGCAAATCTTCAACTACGCAGGGGAAAAGAGATGGAAAAGCTCTAGAAGATCTAAAGGAGAAGAAATAGGGAAGATCAATTAATCAAAATGAAGTTTTGATTAATTAATCAAAAGGGAGTGATGTACTAACAAGTTTCCAAAGGGATGAAAAACCATTAAAGCAAAAGGGTAAATTATTGATTATACAAGACTAAGCTTATTCCAAAGAGGAACAATTTTAATGAAAACGTGAATGGAAGTAAAAAAAAAAACAATACCAAAATAATTTAGTATGCATCACAAATCATGTAATATGTGATCAAAGAATGTGCAAGAATGAACATGATCATACAATGCCAAAATGTGAATAAATGCATAATCAATAAAATCGAGCATCGGAAAGTTTACAAGCATGCTTCAAACAGAAGTTAAATGACACAAAACATCCACAAAAATCAATCATAACAATCCATGGGAGTTGAATGAGAAAAGAATTTCAAGCATACTTGAAAATGCACAAAAATGGCATTCTGGAGTAGTGTTAATCGATTAACACTTTGCTAGTGCAAACGTGTTAATAGATTAACCCTTTAGTAAAGGCAGATTTACGCTAAAAAACAAAGTGTTATCGATTAACACTTTTCCAATGCAAAAGTGTTAATCGATTAACACTAACACAGTGGCTGAAATTTGATTTTCCAAAAGCACTTTTAGCCACTTATGATTTGTGCAATCACTCACATGCTAGGGCAAATATTTATACACGAAAGTCAAGTCCAACAACAGCAAGTAATCATCAATGAAATCAATTAACACATCAAGATCAAAGATCAAACCATGGCATAATCAATTCACACACAAGAAAAAGTATCGAATCTACATCTCAAACGATACGAAAACGATCAAAAAAATAAAATGAGAAAAGGAATACCAACCTACAAGGCTAAGATTTGCCTTGGATGTTGTTGCAAATGAACTGTGATAAAGCTAATCAAAGAAAACCTGAGAAATAATTATGAATTTGCACCAAATTATCGCAACTGCGAAAAACACCCGGCGAAAAACAGAAGAGTCGCCACCTTTCGTTATTTATCCCAAAGAGAGGGAAAGGAAACTGTTGCGGTGGAAATAGGATCACAAACTATTAATGAGTTTGAATCGCAATTCAATTCACAACCGCTCTTTGATTTATCCGAAGGAAAAGGTCAAAAGAGGGAAAACCTATTTTTGCATCGTAAACACAATGCGGGGAAAGATCTAGGGTTCGGGGGTTGGTTAAATTTAGGGAAGGTATTAGCACCCTAAACTTCTGTAGTACTCTACAGGAACCTTTTGTTCAGATGTTTACTATTTGCTTTATTTATTTGCTTAAGGTATATGTACAAAGGATTAAAAGTGAGAAAAGAGACCTAAGGGGTTAATTCTAAGTTTACTCGGCAAGACATCGCATCTTGTGCCTACATATCCTTACGGGAATGGAATCAGAGTAACTGTAGTTCCCCTCAAAAGGGAGGTTAGAGACTTCTTGACTGTGGTCAAGGTCTCAGGGGGAATAAACGCATCTTAAGGACACGCTTACGCGGAGTGTAGAAACTCCAAATCTCTACGTTGAATTGTTAAGTTGTAATTAGGGCTAAATTAGGTTAGGGATTCCGCGGCGAGAAACCCTAAAATGAGCGCGGCGGCTCTTTGACCTAATGCTAGGGGTAAAATTGTAATCTTGCCTGCGGCGAGGCATTTGTGAAAATTAGGGTTTGTAGTTGTAAGGGTTTGAAGTTGAGGACTATTGACACGGCGGTCAAACGGCTAGACCTAATTCCTTCGGAGTGGTGTAAGGTGACAGAAATATTGCAATACATCAGCAGAAATTTAAATCATACATCATGCAGAAATTTAAATGCGAAAAGTAAACGCGATTATTAGGTTCGCGAGGTTACAATTGAGAAACAGATACAGATATAAAGGTAACTTAAATGAAAACTCAACACAATAGTAATAAGTATGAACTGCAAAAGTGAACACCCGTTAGTAGGCAGAGAAGATGTAAATTGAGATTTTACTATTGCTTTATTTAAAAAAATTTAATGTTGGCTTACCAAAGAAATTTTTAAAAAGGGTTTTATTTTTATAAAAAAAAATAAAATTTTCTATTTATCCTTAATATTTATATTTTTAAAAAAAGATTTGTTGTTTTTTTTTTATTTATAAAATTAAAATGTTATATTTTAAAAATGATTTTATAATATTAAAATGTTAAAATGGTTTTTTTTTAAAAAACATAAAACAAAATAAAACAAAACAGCATAAAAAAATAAATAAAAAAGGGAGGGGGGTTGGGCCGGTCATCACACCCGGACCCAACCCATTAGTCATGAGGTGGAGTGTCTTTTAGGGTTTCCAAACCCAGACTTGTCCTCGCGCCGTTTCCCTTTTCTTCTTCATCTCTCTCGCGTCTTCCTTCTTCCTCGCGCCGTGAGTCTCTCATTTCCTGAAATAAAACATCAAAACTCATAATGAAACGTCCTGCTGCTTACATTTAACGCGAAATCGACCGATGATGGCGTGGGCTGAGGCACAAAAACGAGAGATTGCCCGTCGTCTGGTTAAACGGCGTTGGTGGTCTCTCGTTCGAATCTTTCGTGACCGATGATGGATGATACACGGTGCGTTTGAACGATGACGACGATGTTCTTCGTCTGAGTTCGCAGCTTTCGTTCACGGCGCCTAGGGTTTGTTCGTTTGCGATCTCCGTTCCTCCTTAGGGTTTCGCTCGTGATCTCCCTTTTATAACTTAACTTCTGGGCCTTGGATTTGCGTTACTCTGAGATTCGATTTTGTGTTGATATTATTTGATTTTGTTGTGATTTTCTCAGATTCAATTTGATTTGATCATCTTTTGATTAGACTCTTGCAGATGTGAATTGGATTGCTTTTGGGGAATTTGGATACTGATTTGATTCCTGATGCGATTTTGTTTTGATTCAATCCTGACCATTGGCACTTACTTTTTCTTTTTCTTCTTTCAGGATGGACACTTTGCCTTGATCTTTGCCGCCGAGAAGGTTACGCGGTAATGATGACGCTGAGTCTGAACCATTTGGAACAGGATGCTATAATCCTAGTTTTTCGCTTATGTTGCTACTTCTGATTGAATTGGTGGTGATGATTGGCTATCATGTTGAGCTGAGCCGTGTATTTGTTTGTTTGCTTCATGAACTGAGTATGATTTTATAACTTGTTTTGGTGACTTATTTGCTGGGGCGATGATGTTCAGACTGAGCCCTTCATGCTTTGGATATTTGAGGGCATGAATTATCCTGGTGAACTGATATGCTTCTTATGGTATGGATTTATTCTCTTTCTGATGCCATTTGACTCTATCTTCTTTGACTCATTCTGTTGTGCTCTTTGCTTGTTTGAACTTGGTTCAGAGTTATGGTTTCTGCTATGGTTTATTCTTATGACTTACATCATGTTTTTTTTTTGTGACCTGCAATTCGAACTGATTCGATTTCGTTGTTCCTGTGGTGGCTGAGCTTCGCCTGTTGGATTGAATTTGTCATAACTGATACAGCTTGACTTTGTTAAACATCCCTTCTTTTTTATGAACTGCTTACGCTTTGGTTTTCTTGTTGAACCGAGCTTGTGACTTGTTTGTGCAATGTGCTTTGCACATCTGGGATCCCAACTGAACTAACACATCACCGTGATTATGGGAACTTATCTGCTTATTCTTACAACCTCACTTGCAGGTGTGATTTGATGACTCCATAGTCTTTCTGATATTTTGATTGTCGACTTTGGCCCATCACGATTTTATTCGAAACAACTTTCACTGTCTCGTTCTGTAATCCAGTTTTCTTTGTGCAGTTAGCTCATTTGTTTTATGAATGCGAGCTGAATTCGGTTCTTGCTGTTTCTTGAACTGAACTGTTTTAAACTCTGTTATGAAATTGGGGTTGCTGATGTTGATATGGACTTTGATTCTAATATTATCTGTTGGATTTTTGCAGACAAGTCCTCTCTCTGATCTGGGACATCCGTATGGTTTGGATTTTCTACATTCAGTTGTGGATTATCCATGGATCTAATTAGCAATCTGTTGGCATCCGGATTTACTTGATAGATTCCAATTACGTACTGGTTTCGAAGCAATCCTTCGGCAAAATCCATTTCGACCCGAAACTTCTTTTTACTCTTCATCTCTCGACAGTCCCTTATGATAAGAACAATAACTACCTGATCTGACGCCGATGGCTCAGATTGGTAACGGGAGTAGGATGCGGCTTTAGTCGTGCCCTCCCGGCACTTGATGATGACACTGTTCTGAGAGTGTCAAAACCTCTAACATTTTCTATATTGCTTGTTTTGCTTTGATGTGCAGGTTAGTCGAGATTTGCGACGAAGCTTAAAGACAGCATGAAGACACTTAGACGTTCTTAGAATTTAGGATAGATACTTTAATGTAATTCCTTAGAACTTTAATGTAATTCCCTGTAACTTGTAACAAAAAAATATTATGAATAAATAACATTTTTTATCCAAATCATTTCTTCTTTGTAATTCACTTTGCAAACTTGTAATAATGATAATAAAATATTATGAATAAAATTCACATATTCTATTAAAATCATTTCCCAATTGCTTCTCTATGCTTTAATTTGCAAACACCTCAACATCCGATTAAATCTCACTAGTCAAATATCCTGGAATTAATTCGATCCAACCATTGCATGAATAAGTTCCATTAATCAGTCGAAGTTTTCACTGTTTTCCCTCTAAAATGGACTGGAAGATAGAAAAATGATTTCTTGTTAAAACCCTGTTCCACAGATCAGATTTTCCAACCCAAATTGATATCTTAACATAATCAAACCCACGTAAATAAACGCCTTAGGAATAAAACCTCATTAGGCCCAAAATTACGAATTATGCTTCAAAATGACCAAAACGCCCCTGGGGTATTTCCTGCAAAACAAAACGTACTTTATGACTGGTTAGTGGTTAGCAGATGCACAGATGAGATGCTATGCGAAATGACTGACTAAATATAAGGGTAAAATTTGGGGTATTACAGAAACGATTGGAAAAAACCTAACGAAAAGGGAAAAGACGAGGTCATCGCAACCAAGTCTGGATTCGGGAGTCGGTTACGCAAGGGGAAGGTATTAGCACCCCTCACGTCCGTCGTACTCGACGGGAACCACACTTTGTTGTCTATCTAAAAGGGTGTGTTATCTATCTCTGCTAAAGGTCAAGGGACAAAAGAAAAAGAAAAGATAACTCGACAGAGCATCACCGCTCTGTGCCTACGTATTCCCTCGTGCAATGGGAAAGTCAGAGTCAACGTAGTTCGGCTAACTACGGGTGAAAGAGGAGAAGGTTGCTCGCCAAGACATCGCATCTTGTGCCTACGTACTTTCATCTGGTATGAAAGATCAGAGAAAACGTAGTTCGAGTTAAAAGACCACAGGTTGGTTCAAAAGTTTTTAGGCCCGAGTAGGGTTAACAAGTAGTTCTAACAGTTGGTGTATGCAGCTCCACCATTGGAGACTTAGGTGTTACCGTTTACGGTAGAACTAAAAGTTAACAACACTCTTTTATCTGAAAAGATTTTCCTGATTAAGAACCCCAAAGGGTGAAAAAGATTTGAAGTGTTTTTGTGTTTTTTTAGAGAAGAAGTGTTTTGAATTTAATTTGTAACTCATGTTGCACTAAAGACTATGACTTAGGAGTGAATGCATCGCATATCGTCCAAAGGACATATACTAACATTCTAGACAATTGAGAGGCAACCACCCACTCATCATTTCCCAAGTAGCTTAAGGCTCGTAGCGTACAACATTCATTATTATTTATTATGTGTTTTATGAGTGTTTGAAGATGATAAGAGAAAAGACACACTAAAGGGGGACTAACTTAATCCTAAAAGTTGTCATGCAAAGTGGACTTAAAGTTGGGACACAAAAGGGAACTACCTAATGTTATCATGCATGGTTTGATCCTAATGTCTATCATAACCTCTCTTGAAAAAGATAATTTAGAGATCCTAAGGGAAGAAAGACAAAAGAAGAAGAAGAAGAAAGAACATTAAAATGCAATTACGCAAACATAGGATGCACACATAAGATGAAAGTGAGGGGGGAAATATGTGTGGGGCAGTAGCCTCCACAAGCTCATCTCAACCTCAAGCATGCATATGGGAATGCAAAAGAAGAAGAGATAAAGAAATGCACAAGATGAAATCAAACAACAAGAAGAAACCACACAAAAATGCACCAAAAGTGGGATGAAATGACCTAAGCCAAACAACATCAACCACAAGTGCCACAAGCCAAATCAAATGCAAGGAAAAGAAGCTCAAAACAAAATTGAGGATTGGAGGATATATGAGGACAGCAAGGAACTCATAGTATGCACTCAACCATAAGCATCACAAACAAAGTGCAAAAGAAAGCACAAAGAGTCCTCAAGGATTCATCATTTTAGGTATACTTCAAGTACCTCCTCAGGAGGGACTAAGACACCTTAAATGAGACTCCAAGGTCATGGGACAGAAAAGGGGATGAGAAAGAAGAGTTCAAAAGGAAAGGCCATCAAACCAAAAAAAGATGCAAGCATACACACCAAATAATGCAAACATGCTACATATGGAAACCCTAAATGGAAACTCAAAAGGAAACACAAGTTTGAACAAGCAAAACACCATATCATGACCTAAAATTAAGCAACCAGCAACCTTAACATGTTAGCAACATGAATCAAAAGGAATTGAAGGCTCAAAGGATCCATCGAAGTCATATCCAAGGCAAACTAGGTCAATGTGTATGTATGAACCTCCCTTTGGGGTAACTTGACTTGCAAGTTACCTCAAAATTAGGAAAATGATTCAAAAAAAAGCCAAATAAAATAACACAAGCTCACAAAAAAGTTGGAAAACAGAGGCCAAGAAATCATAACCAAAGTCATCTCAAATCATCATCAAAGAAATTGATTCACATGGATGCACCAATTTGAGAGAGGGTTATCGAGGGTCAACAAAAGCAAGGTAAAAGTCAAACCAAAAGTCAACCAAACAGGGGCAAAATAGTCCTCAAAAATCAATCATCTCATCATGGATATGAGAATTAATTTTCAGTCATTGGATCAAAAGGAACAAAGAGAAACAAATCAAGAACAAAGGCATGTCAAGATTTAAGTCAAATAAAACACTTCCAATTGATTAATTCTTTTTTAAATGAAAAATAATTCAAAATAAAATAAAATAAAATTTTCATAAAATAAAAGACATCTCAAACTATCCAGAAAATATTTTTTGTGAATTTTATCAATGTTGGAATCATTTTAAAATGAATTAATTCAAAATAGATCAAAACAAAAATAAAAAGAAAAGAAAATGAAATAAAACAAAACCACGGTGTGAATAGCAATAAAATTGTGTGCAAAACAAATGGGCTTGTACAGGGGGGTGTGGCTAGAAAAGGAGAGCCCAGTCCACTTAAATCAGTCAACAAAAATAAGAAACAACCCCAGCCATACGATACAATTACCAGTCAATCAATCCAAGGGCTGACACAATGACACGCATGCAATCAGAATAAAACATAAAACGGAAATAAATCACAGCCATTCATCTCCAATCAGTCAAACAATCCAAGGGCTGGGATGCAAGCTAGTGAAACGCATCGTTTCATTAAAGCCCAGTCAACTAGATCCTGGCCTTACATTACAACTTGAGTCAAACCATCCTAGGGCTAACGCGCTGCCACGTGATCATCAAATTCTCAGCACAAAATGAGATTAAATCTCAACCATCAGATTAGGTCTAGGTCAAACAAAAAAGCATGGATCTAAGGGCTAACAGCAAGCCACGCCATCACCATCGTTTAAACATGAAAAAATAGAGGGAAATTGCATACGGTGGCCGGATTCCCTCCGGTCATCTTCTCCGACCATACAAAAATACAGGTCGAACTCAAATTCACCAAAACACACAAAATCATAGTCTAAAATCATCCTCATGCAACATAGAACACGAATCCATGGTCCATTTTCAATTTCAGTTCATAAATAGAGCAAATCGAAGCCAAACAGTTTGGAGCTTAAATCACAAATCAACACAAACAAGAACAAATACTATCCAGAAACGATCTACACAGTTCATAGATCATGATTATGCAAAAATGGAACTCAATTGCATCACATACAGAGAGAAAAGTTGAATTGAAGCTTACCTAGTGGAGTGCTTCCACTGAGCCTTCAATTCTTGATGAAGCTTGAAGGAAAACGACCAGAAATGATCCTTAATCTTCACTGAAGCCTTAGATGTACTTGATTTGGCTTGAAATTGGTTGAATCTGGAAATTCTTGTTTCAACTTTCCTTGAGTTTTAGCAACTGTGTTCTTGAGCAATTCTTCACCAATTTCGCTTCTGAGGATTTGTACACAATGTTGAAGTTATATACAATGGATTTGGAAGGAAATTAGGCCCAATCAAAGTGGTTTTAGGTCCAATTGAAATCCAATTTTTTGCACATGAAACCTCCAAAATGTAGACGAAAATAGAGCTGTTATGACTTGGTTATTCATTCATTTAGCTTGCTGGTAATGTGAATTGATCAAATGGCCAAAAATTGTCCCTTGTTTTAATCCAATGGTGTGATTTGCATTTGTTACTTCATGGTGAAGCAAGCATGAAAATGGCCATGAAAATGAACTCAAATCTCAAATCCAAAATTGGAATTGTGTTTATAATGACTTTGGCACTCAAAATATGCACACACTTGATAAAAAATGATTCCAAATGAATTTAATTGGATTTTCGCCTTTTAATGCCTTTTTCATGAAATTTCTTCCATCAATCCATCAATCCAAGCTTCAACCATGACATGATATGGTTTGGTAATGAAATAAACCCCATTTGCAGCAAGTTTGATGCTGGAAAGATTTCCATTTGAAGTGTGCAAAGTGGTGAAATGGACCTATAATGAAAATGACTTGTAATCTTACTTTCCCAAAATACTCTTGTCTTGCAAGCTTCATAACTTGAGCTCTACAAATCAGATGAAATACTTCTAGTACTTTTTGGAAAGTTAAGATCATGATGAACAACTTTCATGTTTGGGTCAAAGTGAGGAGAAACATCCTTCTAGGTCAAAAATGTCTCCGAAGTTGGTTGACTTTTGTTGACCAAAATCACATTCATCTGAGGACCTGTAACTTGTCAGCATCATAACTTGAGTTCTAGAAATCAGATGAAAGACTTCTAGTACTCAAAAGAAATCTAAAAATATGTTATACATGTTTCATGTTAGGGTCAAGATGAGATGAGACTTGTATCTTGAGATAAGTGGTCTTGAAGTTAGGCACTAAACAGGGGATAAAATACTGAGAACCCTTATTTAGTAACTTCTCACATTCTTGATTCTTCTTGATTTGATCTTGAAATGATATATTAGACATCTCAACACAACATTCCATGGTCACAAAGACTTTGAATTGAGTCTTAATCTCCTTCAATTTCACAATTAACTTAGGGTTGACCAAATGAAAACCCTAGATGCAACACCCTTGATTGTGGCTTCTTACACATGACACAACAACTTGAATAAACTCCAACATGACTCTTAAAGCCTTAAATGAGCTTCCTCAAGATCCCATATCCATAATCATGAATTCACAACCCTCTGATGATCTTCAACTGACCTCCAAGTTAGGAGTTGATCCATATACACCCATCAATTCTTTCAAGGAGCATTGACCACCTCTTGATGACTTTGATGACCATTCATGCTTGAGTAAAACCCCTTGCTTAGGCTCAACATCCTTGGTGGCCTTCTCTTGCTATGCAAAACCTCGTGATCCCCTGTCAAATGAACAATGCTATGCAATGTAAATGCTAGAAGAAAATGAAATGAAACAAAAGCCAAGTTAAGAAAAGGATAGGCAAATTTTGGGGTGCAACACAAATCAGCTTGGAGTAATCACTTAGTATGAATCAAAAGCCAATAAAACTAAAGAAAACCAAGTAGATTTACAAGATGATGATGGTTAAGCTCAAGAGAAAAGCACTTCCAATGTAGAAGTTGTTAATCTTTAATGGTGAATTTGAGCTCTAGTGTGGTTTGGGAAGAAAGTGAAGATGAATGTGAGAAAAAGTTGCAGAAAATTCAGAGAGAATGTGAGAGAATTGAGAATGAAAATGGTTGAAACCGTGAAAATGATTAAAGGTCCTTTGTGAAATGGTGGAACTTTGTTTATATAGAAAAGAGGTTTGGAGTTGCTAGGTTCAGAATGAGCTTTGGAACTAGCTTTAGAACTAGCCTTGGAGTTAGTTGGACTCAACTCACTGAGTTGATGGTTAACTCAGTTAGTTAGGTAGTTGACTCGGTAGCAATCCTAATGGAAACTCAAATCAAAGGGTTCACATGCTTGCAAATGAAGTTACATGGTGGTCTCAATTCAAATTGATGTATTAGAGTAAATGTCTTGAAGTGTTTAGAAATGTCTTGAAATGTCTAAAGATGTCTAGACTATTCCACAGAATGCTAGAACCAAGTAGGCTCAAAAATAGTAGAGTGCAAGTTGTTGTCCTAAAAATGCAGCAGATTCTGCATTTTTACAAGGGTTAATCGATTAACCCATTTGCACTAGCAAATGGTTAATCGATTAACCAGGTCAAATTTTTCCTAATTTGCCTGAAAAATGGTGCTATGGTTATGGCTCCGATTTTTGACCTTTTGCTTTGATTAATAATCATAGAAACCCTTGTTTTTTTCTTGTGTTGATGATGTGATGTCTTTCTGAGGATGTGATTAATCGGGCTTGAAAAACCAGACTATTCCTGCAACAAAAAAAAAACACAAAGAAAAAGTGTGGATGCGTATGTCAGCGATGCGAATGCGCATGCTTATGAAAAAGGCAAAAGGGTCGTCAAATTTCAGGTTACAACAAGACCCACGTCAGTTAAGGCTTGGTCTAAAACATCTTCGCAAACAAAAGTAGGAACATTCCCTAATATGTCTAGATCCACCCAAACGCATGAAATATCTTTCTCGGCCTTCTTGGTCGAAGCTGACACTATCATCATGGTCCAAATATGTTGTAAAAGGAACTGATGAAGGTAAAATGATTGATACCTTAGCAGCTCTAGAGAGGGGGAGCAATAATAAAAATAGAATGTGAACTTTGGGACTCAATTGGAAGAATAATCAAACATGAAAGAAAAATGTGACGAACAAAATCGTCTCAACTTAATCCAACACTGAAACAAAACATTCTTAGATGAAAACGTTAAATGAAGCAAAAATTATTTTTTTTCACAAATTGTTAATAGCAACAAAAAAAAAGGTAATGTGATGTTTTGAAAACCCTTTATACTATGTTCAAGCATTAAAGAAAGTACAATACACCCCGCACCACCAATGGTTGAAATCTTCTAGAAAACACTTCAATGGCACTTGAGTATTCTAAAATAAGGAGAAACATAATCACTAATTAGTGCATTTAGACGTGTCAATCATTCCCAGCATTACGTTACGTCTTACGAGAATCAAATTTAATACGCTTATTCCCAAAAACGGATACATCTCATCAAGGACTTCCACGCTCGGACTCCATGGCTAAATAAAGATGTGTGTCATAAATCCTTTCCCTGCAAAGCAAAAACAAATGCTTAAGGGTAATTGTTTCGTGTCGGCCTGCAAGGCCCAAATGGAAAAGGTTCAATGAGGGAGCATCGGGGAATGGAATGCAGAGTAGTCGAACTCTCACTCACTCTCTCTCATATCTATCTATCTATCTATCTATCTATCTATATATATATATATATATATATATATATATATATATATATATATATATATATATATATATATATATATATATATATATATATATATATATATATATATATATATATATATATATATATATATATATATATATATATATATATATGTATTCAAAAGAAAGCTAAAAACTTGAGTTCTAGAAATCAGATGAAAGACTTCTAGTACTCAAAAGAAAGCTAAAAACATGCTCTACAAGTTTCATGTTGGGGTCAAGATGAGATGAGACTTGTATCTTGAGATAAGTGGTCTTGAAGTTAGGCACTAAACAATGGATAAAATACTGAGAACCCTAATTTAGTAACTTCTCACACTCTTAATTCTTCTTGATTTGATCTTGAAATGATATATTAGACATCTAAACACAACATTCCATGATCACAAAGACTTGGAATTGAGTCTTAATCCCCTTCAATTTCACAATTAACTTAGGGTTGACCAGATGAAAACCCTAGATGCAACACCCTTGATTGTGGCTTCTTACACATGACACAACAACTTGAATAAACTCCAACATGGCTCTTAAAGCCTTCAATGAGCTTCCTCAACATCCCATATCTATAATCATGAATTCACAATCCTCTGATGATCTTCAACTGACCTCCAAGTTAGGAGCTGATCCATATACACCCATCAATTCTTTCAAGGAGCATTGACCACCTCTTGATGACTTTGATGACCATTCATGCTTGAGTAAAACCCCTTGCTTAGGCTCAACATCCTTGGTGTCCTTCTCTTGCTATGTACAACCCCTTGATCCCCTGTCAAATGAACAATGTTATGCAATGCAAATGCTAGAAGAAAATGAAATGAAACAAAAGCCAAGTTAAGAAAAGGTTAGGCAAATTTAGGGGTGCAACAGCTGCCCCCATTCAAACGACTTGGACCTGACTGGGTGAAAAGCGAACGACTTTCAAACAATCGAGGTAAAAGACGGTTAAATACCAACAAACCCAGAAATTTTCCAACCGCAAAAATCTCTGGAGATAACTGAACTAAACACAAGAATAATCCGCTGGGGAAGTACACTGACCAAAAGTCAGTACTAACCACACACTACCAACCAAGAGTTGGGATCACCGGAATACCGAACAAAGTCGAATCCACACTATCAACCAAAAGTTAAAATCGCCAGACAACCACAAGCTACCAACCAAAAGTTGGGATAACACTCCACAGGAGAAGTCAAAGACTACCAACCAAAAGTTGGGATCGCGCCCACAAAATCTTACCAACCTAAAAGTTGGAAATAAACAAAGCTACCAACCAAAAGTTGGAATTAAAGCAAAGGATACCAACCAAAAGTTGGAATGACATCACCAAAATCTCACCAACCAAGAGTTGGAATCAAACAAACTCTGACAAGTCGCTAATTACCAACCAAAAGTTGGAATAACAAATCCAGAAACAGAAAACTACCAACCAAAAGTTAGAATAACGTCAACAAAGCTTCGTACCCCGCTGGGGACTACCAACCAAAAGTTGGAATAACGCCTACAGGGGATAAAATCCAACCAAAAGTTGGGAAGCAAGACTACTAACCAAAAGTTAGGATCGTCAGGAGAAGAACGACATCGACCAAAAGTCGGAGCGCAAGCCACTAACCAAAAGTTAGAATCGCTGGGGACGCTGAACAAAGCTGACTCCACCGCAGGAGACTACCAACCAAAAGTTGGAAAGATCATCCGACACTACCAACCAAAAGTTGGAATAACGGCCACAAAAGCAGGCTACCAACCAAAAGTTGGAATGATCAATAAAGGAAGACTACCAACCAAAAGTTGGAATAAAAAAGGCTACTAACCAAAAGTTAGGATTGTCAGAACCGCTGAATGAAAATGAACTGACTGCAACAAAGATTACCAATCAAAAGTTGGAATAATCAACTTTACTGAGGAAAACAAGGATTACCAACCAAAAGTTGGAACAACATCCAAATGCCAATAGATCACCAACAAAAAGTTGGAATTAACAAACATTACCAACCAAAAGTTGGAATAAGGACTTTGCCGGGAAACCAGGGATTACCAACCAAAAGCTGGGATAAACTTACCCGAAATAGACTACGCTGGGGATTACCAACCAAAAGTTCGGATAAACGTACCCGAAATAGACTACGCTGGGAATTACCAACCAAAAGTTGACATAACATATCCAATATAGGCAGGCGACAGAATCAACCGACTCACGACTTGCGGGGAAAGTTCTATAAGAGCAAGATTTGTCTCTACAGGGTTATCTCTATGTTTTGATGATAACAATTAAGTATTTGTGAAAGAATCATTTTATGTTCTAATGTTTGTTATGTGCAGATCATAATAATTAAATATATAAGATCAAACAAACAACATCAACGTGTGCGGCTAATACAATATGAGAGTTACTATGTGTGACGTATCATAAAGCGCTTATGGGAGAAGCTAGTTTGCTTATGCATCTGATCAAGATCAGAGAGATCCAAGGTCGATGGATATTGCAGTTGCAATGCTCCTGTGGATTCTGCTCTGAGAAGTGCATCTGATCTGAAAGCATTTAAAGCGTATTGAAGAAGCAAGTATGACTTTGTATTTGATCACAATCAGAAAGATCCAAAGATGATGTATATTGCAGTTGCAATTCTCTTGTGGATTCTGCTCTGAGAAGTGTATCTGATTTGGAAGCTATCAACGCATCTAAGATATAGTCCTCTGAAGAATTACTCTGAAGACTCTGATGACTTGAAGTTCTGAAGGCTGAAGGCTCTGAAAACCAAGTGCAGAAAGACTCTGAAGACGTGTTCTGAAGATCAAGACTCTGAAGATTCTGAAGACATGATTTCTGAAGAATCAGTCACGAAGATTCTCAAGATTGTTTCAGAGGAAACTTAGATCTTGGAATGCTGAAGACTGGATTCTAAAGTTGAAGATTTTGTCAGAAGAAGATTTACCCAGACAGAGGCGTATTACTCATTAGATAAGCTGCTGATATTAAATCTGATAAACATGTGCTTAAACAACTCTAATGTTGAAGCCTTCATACCAAAGTAGTCGCTGAACTACTCATCAAATGAATCATCAGAAGAACTAAGTCAAGAAGACTACAGTGCAACGCGTGCAAACATTTTACTATGACAAAGACGTTGGTATTATTCATAAGCGTGGTTTCCAATGTTGAGATATTAAAGTTACAAGCAAAGGTCATTGTTCGAACACGTGAGTTTATTCTATCCGTTGGAATTAGAGATGACATTTCTACCCTCACAAAGCTGCACTATAAAAGAAGATCATTTGATTATTTCAAATGCTGCTGTTGTTGAGTGAGTTACGCAGCTGGAGTTGCTAAAGAAAAGCAACGCTAGCATGCTAGCAAGCATGTGGCAAACAGAGAAAGATAAAGAAAAGCTTAATGAAAAGAAGCCTTAGTGCTCACATAAGAAAAGCTTTTAAGCATATGGAAACTAATGTTCTTATAATCTCATGGAGATTTATCCTTAGATTAGTTTCTATATTAGGTAGCAAGGAGTTGTTTCTCAATACTTGCCTTGTACTTAATTAGGAGTAATCTGCTTGATAAGAAGAACTCATGTAATCTCCGGCAACACAAATTCATCTTAGAATTAGTGGTTCCTCAAGTGATCTTGTGAAGATCAGAATACTTGAGATGACAAGTGACAGTTGTCATTTGTGGTATCCTAATAGGAGATCATTTTTGATCGGATTCTATTAGGTGTCAATGAACGTTATATCCTAAGAGATCCCTGAACGTGTCATTGTCTATTTGTTAGTCACCCGCAGTTAGCTTGTGCAACTGTAATCAGTTTGGTTATAGTGGATTAAGTCCTTGCTTGAGTGAGGCGAAATCACCTTGGAAGGGTGGATTGGATTAGCTTGAGAGTTGCTCAAGTGAACCAGGATATATAATGTGTTCTTTACTTATGTTATGCTTTATTATATATGCTTCCGCAATGCATCTTAAAGAACTCTATAGAAAGCAACAAGTCAAGAAACCAAGAAAAAGTTTTTAATGGAGTAAATACCCAATTCAACCCCCCCCCCCCCCCCCCCCCTTTCTTGTGTATTTCTCACACCTTCAGTTGGTATCAGAGCTCCGGTTCTGTTATTGATGGATATCAAACACCTAACAGTGTCAAAAAAAGATCCAAAAGTTGTGTGAAGAAATAATCTTGGTGGTTTTTCACTTCACTTACAATTTCAGTCTAATATCAGTTTTTGATGAAGATGAGTACTGAAATTGTAATCAAATGGGGTATCTTGAGCAAGTCAGTGATTCATTAAAGTTTGAAGTTTTTGAAGTTATCAACTACTAAATCTTCTCCACTACAGCTTGGAAGAAGATTGAAGAATCAGCTGACAAGAGAGATTCATCAGATAAGAAGTTTTCTGTTGAATGCTTATCTTGTAATACGTTTGGATATACAACGTATTCGCTTATAAAGATCAAATCATCAGAAAGCAAGAAATCTTGTTTGCTGAAGATTATTTCTATGTGAGTATGAGATGTTTTCAAGAAACGGATTAGTCCACACTTGACTTTCTCATGAAAATCTCATTGGGAATTATCTTTGTAAGTAAAGAAATTTTGTTGACTAATGAATTTGACTCATAGGAACTTCAGAATAAAATCTGCAGAAAAAGGGTTGTAACAGAGATAGTTCAAATTTTGAAACAATAATCCTCCTGATTCAAGGCATCAGAATGTTGTTGAACAAACTGTAATTGGTCAGATGTTATCAGACACTCTTTCTCAGAAGTTCATAACGATTGGATCCTGAATTCAAGTTGTTCAGAAAGATACAATGACAGAAGTCATTCATTCAGTTTTTAAAAGGGATTTAAGTCTCTGGTGTTATTCAGTATGAATAAGTTAGTAGACATCCTGTTTCAAAAGCAGATGCTCTTGTTGAACTAACTCCTCTAGTTAGCTCAGCATTGCAAGAACAGAATTGTCATTTAGACTGTGTCATTTGATGCATCTAAGTTTGACGATAATTGTACCTAGACTGGATCTGCGTTTGATTCTAGTAAATAAAATTAAAAGATAAATCCTAATGGAAGTTAGATGCTCTAAATCATGAAGATCAGAATATTTGTGCTCTGAAGATGTCTATCAGAAATCAGATGGATGATGTGGTGATGAAGATACTGCAGAACGCAACCAAAGGATATGAGATCAGCTCAGAAGAGAAATTTAGAAGATCCTAATTCAGATGTTGTTACTAGCTCCTCTCACAAGAAAAAGATCCTTCCTCATATATTCAAGGCTAGTCAGCAAGAAGGTTTTGACTACACAGAGACATATGCTTCTGTGGCAAGGTTAGAATCCATACTCTTGTTAATTTCCTTTGTTGCTCAGAGTAACATCAATCTAAATCAGATGAATATTAAAAATACTTTTTAAATGGTTTTATTGAAGAAGAAGTATGTGTTCATCAATCTCCTGGTTTTGAAAATGAAAAATTTCCAGAACACGATCTATAAATTAAAGAAATCATTCTACAGCCTAAAACAAGCTCCCAGAGCATTGGTATGAAAGGCTGAGTAATTTTACTCTGGAAAATAATCTTGTCAGAGGAAAGATTGATAACACTCTTTTTTTTCATAAATCAATTAAGAAATACATTTTAATTTGTCAGATTTATGTTAGTGATATTTTTCTTTGGAAACAAATATTACGCTTGGAAAGGAGTTTGCTAAGTGTATGCAGGCAGAAGCTGAAATAAGCATGATGGGAAAAGAAGAAACTTCTGTGATGCCAATTCTACTGAAGCTAAAATTAAGCTACAAAATGATCTGAATGTTAAGCTACAGATTCCTCGGAATGATAAGCCACAATGCTTCAGAAGATTCTGAGTGTTTTACAAGAAGCGAAGCTACAGAGGACTCTGAGGAAGCAACGCTACAGAAGACTTTGAGAAAGCAACTCTACAGAAGAATATGAGCGGTTGGTTGAAAGCAACGCTTTAGAAAACTCTGAGCGAAGAGTTTAAAGCAATGTTTCAGAAGACTCTGAGCGCACTTATCTAAAAGGCTGCAACTGCAGAGGCTCTGAGAATCAGATTATGCATGGCTCTGAAACGTCAACAACATAGCTTACATCTGGATAACAAGGACATCTGAAGAACGAAGATCTGCTATGATCTGAAGCGTTTCTCTGGATGAACAGTTTACTAAAACATTCGCTAGAGCTAAGCTGCATAGATCTGAAGCTTACTCTGGAACTTCATCTGAAGATCTGAAGATCACTCTGATAAAGGGAGAAATAGAACTTCGTCAAAGGATATGATGCAAGGAAACATTTCCATAGTTGTTCACTCAATATATGTTGATCAAGATGTGTAAAGTTTCAACTTCATAGTCTGAAGAATCTATTGTGGAAATCAATGAAATCTAGTATCTGAACCATATCAGTATCAAACCCTCTGAAGAAACACTTTTGGGCTTGATGACATTGATTGAGTTAACATCTGTTGATGAAGCTCCTCTGGGCAAAGACTGAATGTCTAAGGTAGAGAATCTCTCTAGAAGATAAAGTAGAAGCTTTGATAGTTTCTGAAGAAATATCAGAAAGGAAATTTGTTCAGTAAAGTTGTTGATACATGAATATATCTGTTGATGTTCACCTTCGTCTGAACTCTTGGGATTAAGTAGAAGTATGAACTTGAAATTGAATTTGATAATAAGATTGGAATCAGAAACCAAAGGCGGGTTAGCAGAAGAAGTCACCATCAGATGATCTGATGCTGATTGATAAGAACAAGATTGTCAGTCAAATCGATGCTAGATATACATCTTGGTTTGATGATAAGTTTGTGATGAACAATTGTGTCTATTCAAGGGATAAATTCTTATGATGCAAGAAGTCAGCAAGTTTCCTCAGCTCATAACTTTTTTGAAGCTTATGCTTACTCTGAGAAACTAGCGGTCATCAGAAAACAAGTTGTCTGAAAGAAGATAAAGAGGCGTGATCATTTGTAAAGACAAGAAGATGGATGATCAGAAGATGAAGACCAAAGGAAGAATCTGGATTTCATAAATATTGTTCAAGATGATACAAACATCAGAGGAGATATGTTTCTATTCAAAAGAAAGGAAGCTGAAGAAGTCATTATGATTCAAAAGAAGAATGTAGCAGAAAGAAGATTAATTTGTCAGAAGAGTAGCCAGCTAAGACTCTCATGCTTTCAACGTACACTCTGGGAAAAGAAGAGGTTAGTAAAAAGGTAGATGAAAAGTTGTACAGAGGTATGAGCTGTTCTCTTCTGTATTTTACTACTTCTAGACCTGACATTCTTTTCAGTATATGTTTATGTGCTTGATTCCAATCAGATCCTAGAGAATCTCACTTAACATTTGTTAAGAGATTTCTGAGGTATCTGAAAGGTACTACTAACGTGGCTCTAAGTTACAAAAAATCAATTGAATATAATTTAGTAGGTTTCTGTGATGCTGATTTTGCTGAAGACAGAGTTGAACACAAGAGCACATCTAGAAGCTGTCAAACAATCTGATCCTTGTTACAGCAAGAAGCAACTCCAAATAGCTTGTTGAAGCAGAATATGTTGTTGCTGCTTGTTGAAGTATCAGATGCTCTGGATGAAGAATCAGCTGCAGAACTATCATAGGCATAAGACTGAAGAATCAGAACGCATTTTTCACACATTACCTTCTATTGGTGTCAAAGATGCTCTTCTAAAGATCTGAGCAAATCTGAAGTCGTAGATCATCTAAAGATTTGGATTATCTGGAGATCTAGATAAAATATTTAATTAGAAGAAGTTCTGTCAAATTAAACTGTGATACTTCTGAAGTATAGTGTTTTGATGTTGAAGAAACAAGATGAAGAAAGATAAGAGTCAGAATGGAAAGCACTCAGAGAAAGAATAACTCTAAAGATATCAGAATCTCAAAGATAGCTTTCTAAAAAGTGAAAGTCGTGATTCTGAAAGCTCCTCTCTTCATCTGCATCTGCCCCTTTAAAAGAGAATATGTTTTCAACAATTCCTACACCTTCTTCAATTGGTATTCCTCAGTAAACCAATTCTTCTGTAGTTCCCTCTTTAAAGCAACCAGATGATGCAAAACACATCTGAACTTTATCCTCTGTCCCCTCATCACTTTACCATTCACACCTCTGGGCACTATTCATTTCTCTGAGTATGTTCATGTTTCTGAAACCTCTCCTCACACTCTATAAACCTTCACCATCTGTTGAACCTTCATCCTCTGGAGTTTGAGACTTTCTGGAACATCTTGCAGAAGTGGTTAAACTTTCAATCTGGACGCTTTTCAAAGTCATTAGAAGCTGAAGTTCAATTGGTTAAGGAAAGAGAAGACAAGCTAGAAAGGATAAGAAACTTCAAAAATTTTACTGAGAAGCAAAAAGAAGCTGAAGAAAGAGTTGCTGAAGAAGCGAGAATTCTAGCAGAGGAAGACTCAAGAAAAGAAACTGTCAGATTGACACAAGAAGCTGTAGATGCTGAGAAGGTTAAGCAAGTGGTTGTAGTTGGTTCTTCTTCTGAAACTACTCTTGTATGTTGAGAACGTGACGTTAGTGAGATTCAAGAAGATCAACAAGATATGAAGAAAGATCAACAAGTTTTCAGAGAAAGCTTTGCTAAACAGAAACTTGTCAACAACTCTCTTTTGTGCATGCTTCAACAAATTCTGGAAAAGATGTCAACCTATAAGAATTAGGCACTCAGGTTTTATTTCTTGACTCTATTAATTTATTTTCTGATATAAAAGAGGGAGAAATAGAATATATTTTAAATCTTGTTTTTAATGAAAACTCACATTTTTGATGATGTCAAAAAGGGGGAGAAATAGAATATGATTTTGATATAAAATGAAGAAATAGAATATAATCTAATATAACCTAAAGAGAATGCAAAACATCAAATCTAATATAAACTGCATTTATTACTAACTGTATGTTTGATGTTTTACCGAGGAACTCTGAACAAGTTCACTAGGCATTCTAAAGACAGGTCAAATGAATGAACTCTGTGTTCAAATGAACTGGTTGTTCATATAATCAAAGTTATACACTTCGTGAATATATGTTCAAAATTAGATGGACCCAATACTGTTCAAGAGAAAGTTAAAGTCATCTTGATTTTGGTATCATAATGTTCAGAAGATGTAAACTGTCTGTGAATATGATAATCAGAGCATACGAATCAGAAATCTTCATAGAAGCAAGAATTGGGTTCAGACTTAGAATCAAGAATTAAGTATCAGATTCAGTATTAAACTAATTGGTATCAGACTTAGAATCAATTAGCTTCAAGAGACTTAGAATCAAGAACTAGTATCAGATTCAGGGGGAGTCCTGAAGATCTAAATATCTGACCTATTATAGCCAGGGGGAGTTCACCCAGAAAGGTTCACAAGTCAGAATGTTTGATTTTTCACCCAGTATGAAACTCAGGGGGAGTTCACTTAGAAAGATGTTCTGATAAACAGAAGCAAATGCTTTAGAAGGCTCTGAAGGTATATCCCTCTCATACGATGTTTAGAGAAAACAAGTTCTAAAGATCTGAAGATGGAAGTTCTGCTGAACTAGTCTAGATGCTGAAAATTTATGCTCTCTGATATCATAGTTAAGTATTCCTTATCTTCTATTCATTTTGTTTTATTAAATATTTCTTTTTTGTGAGTCTTGGGATCAGAGAAAGTCTCTGAACAAGCATAAAAAGATTTTTTAAGGTTAACACATTCAGGGGGAGTTGTTGCTTGAAACTCTGAATATGTTAATGCTTGGTGATTACCCTCTATAAAATGTTCTATCAAAATACATGTTTTCGTCATCATCAAAAAGGGGGAGATTGTAAGAGCAAAATTTGTCTCTACAAGATTATCTCTATGTTTTGATGATAACAATTAAGTATTTGTGAAAGAACCATTTTATGTTCTAATGTTTGTTATGTGCAGATCATGATAATTAAATATATAAGATCAAACAAACAACATCAACGTGTGCAACTAATACAATATGAGAGTTACTATGTGTGACGTATCATAAAGCGCTTATGGGAGAAGCTAGTTTGCTTATGCATCTGATCACGATTAGAGAGATCCAAGGATGCTGGATATTGCAATTGTAATGCTCCTGTGGATTCTGCTCTGAGAAGTGCATCTGATCTGAAAGCATTTAAAGCGTATTGAAGAAGCAAGTATGGCTCTGTATCTGATCATAATCGAAAAGATCCAAAGATGTTGTATATTGTAGTTGCAATGCTCTTGTGGGTTCTACTCTGAGAAGTGTATCTGGAAGCTATCAACGCATCTAAGATATAGTCCTCTGAAGAACTACTCTAAAGACTCTGATGACTTGAAGTTCTGAAGGCTGAAGGCTCTGAAAACCAAGTGTAGAAAGACTCTGAAGACGTGTTCTGAAGATCAAGACTCTGAAGATTCTGAAGACATGATTTCTGAAGAATCAGTCACGAAGATTCTCAAGACTGTTTCAGAGGAAACTTAGATCTTGGAATGCTGAAGACTGGATTCTAAAGTTGAAGATTGTGTCAGAAGAAGATTCAACCAGACAGAGGCGTACTACTCATCAGATAAGCTGCTGATATTAAATATGATAAACATGTGCTTAAACAACTCTGATGTTGAAGTCTTCATACCAAAGTAGTTGTTGAACTACTCATCAGGTGAATCATCAGAAGAACCAAGTCAAGAAGACTACAATTCAATGCATGCAAACATTTCACTATGACAAAGACGTTGGTACTATTCATAAGTGTGGTTTCCAATGTTGAGATATTAAAGTTCCAAGCAAAGGTCATTGTTCCAACACGTGATCTTATTCTATCCGTTGGGATATAACCGTTGGAATTAGAGATGACATTTCTACCCTCACAAAGCTGCACTATAAAAGAAGATCATTTGATTATTTCAAACGTTGTTGTTGTTGAGTGAGTTATGGAGTTGGAGCTGCTAAAGAAAAGCAACGCTAGCATGCTAGCAAGCATGTGGAAAACAGAGAAAGATAAAGAAAAGCTTAATGAAAAGAAGCCTTAGTGCTCACATAAGAAAAGCTTTTAAGCATATGGAAACTAATGTTCTTATAATCTCATAGAGATTTATCCTTAGATTAGTTTCTATATTAGGTAGCAAGGAGTTGTTGCTCAATACTTGCCTTGTACTTAATTAGGAGCAATTTGCTTGATATGAAGCACTCATGTAATCTCCAGCAACACAAATTCATCTTAGAATTAGTGGTTTCTCAAGTGATCTTGTGAAGATCATAATACTTGAGATGACAAGTGACAGTTGTCATTTGTGGTATCCTAATAGGAGATCATTTGTGATCGGATTCTATTAGGTGTCAATGAACGTTATATCCTAAGGGATCCCTGAACGCATCATTGTCTATTTGTTAGTCATCTGCAGTTAGCTTGTGCAACTGTAATCAGTTTGGTTATAGTGGATTAAGTCCTTGCTTGAGTGAGGCGAAATCACCTTGGAAGGGTGGATTGGATCAGCTTGAGAGTTGCTCAAGTGAACCAGGATATATCATGTGTTCTTTACTTGTGTTATGCTTTATTATATATGCTTCCGCAATGCATCTTAAAGAACTCTATAGAAAGCAACAAGTGACGAAACCAAGAAAAAGTTTTTAATGGAGTAAATACCCAATTCAACCCCCCCCCCCACCCCCTTTCTTGTGTATTTCTCACACCTTCAAGTTCTGATAGGAAAAGAGTGGTTTAAACAAACTACTCTGCCGAGGAGAAACCAACAACACGAGGACCCCAAAGATCCGCCCAACGGGGGGATAATACAAAAGATCTCCTGAATTCAAAATCCTCAGCCCTCAAAGTCAGCCGGCACCAAAGGTATCGAACCTGGCTTATGCTTCAGATGCATATGTTTGAAATGGCGTAATGCTCCATATGAAATGGAAATGCTACGCGTTTGGGTAGATGCTATGCATGCATGCAGATGCAACGAAACTGAATCAGCAAAATAAATGCTAGAGATACAAAAACCACCCTGTTGGGGAAACAACCTACTCATGCCAATAACAATTGGACTTATGCCGAGGAAATGAGCCCTTGCTGGCCTCCTGCAAAGTAAATGCCGAGGTAACGGAATTCCTCCATCCTGCTGGGGATTACTCAGCTGGGAGTGAATCTACCGAGGTTGTAGCTTACTCCGTGGGGAGAAAAAAAACAATCACAACTCGTTGGGGAGTGCATACGAAAGTGAACCTTGCGGGGATTAAATATGCACCAACTGCTGAGGGAAAGTGTACACGCTACCTGCTCACTTAAACTGCATATAAACACTACTAGGGATAGAGATGTAAACTCCGCTTACTGGGGAAACTGACTCCGGATGGAGATAAGACGAATTTCATCCACACCTCTTTGCCCCAAGGGTAACGACCCTGCAAAACTGAACAAACAGACAAGATATCCTACGTAAATGGGACTATCTCAGTCATCATTCGTGACATTGTTCAATTAATTCAAAGTTTTAACAATTATTAGCCAAGGCCTGCAAGTTTATGTATGTGCAAGTTTATCAAAACATTGGGTGTTTTTCACAAACAAAACAGTAAAAGTTAACACAAACGAGATACTGAATAGTATATATTTATTGATAAATGGCCTGTAAATAGGCAAAGTTTTATAACAGATGCAACTCCTAAAAAGAGGAAGTTGTGCAAAAAACAATACAAATATGCACAAAAATATACAAAAATGTACAGAAATGTCGGCAATGTGGCACAAACAAACACCATGAGCTGATCCCTCTATGACTCGCCTGACCTTGATGCTTTCTCGATGCTTCATCTTCAGAAGAGATTGGTTCGGATAAACGGCCCTCAGGTCCTCCCAATCCACTAAGAAATGAGGTTCCAACGCAGACCGCAGTCATTTGCTTTTCAATCCCTAACTTTTGCCTGAACCACCCTTTCGGGTTTTCGATTCACCGGGATACCCATTTTTGCCAAAGTCGCCTTTTCAGGTTTTCGACTTTGCGGGTTTACATCTTTTCATTTTTATCCCTAATTTTTGCCCGAACCCATTCTCTTTTTTATGGTTCGCCGGTATGCCCCATTTTTGCCTGGATATTCTTTTTCTTTCCAGCGGGTCTCTTTAAGCAAAGTATTTTTTAGCTGCGTCTGCGTTCACAGGGGATGTAAAATCCTCTCCATCCATGGTGGATAACAACAAGGCTCCTCCAGAGAAGACCTTTCGAACGACATATGGACCTTCATAGTTGGGAGCCCATTTGCCCTTGTGATCTAATTGTGGTCGGAGAATCTTTTTCAACACAAGATCGCCCATCTGAAAGATCTGAGGGCGCACCTTCTTGTCGAAAGCTTTCTTCATCCGGATCTGATACAACCGACCGTATGCGATAGACGCTAGCCTCTTCTCATCCATCAGGCTAAGCTGATCTGTTCTTTATCCATTCTGCCTCATCAAGCTTGACGTCGACCAGAACTCTTAAAGAAGGAATCTCGACCTCCAATGGTAGGACAGCTTCCATACCATATACTAGCGAGAAAGGAGTTGCCCCGATTGATGTGCGTACCATCGTACGATAACTGTGTAAAGCAAATGGCAACATCTTATGCCAATCCTTGTAAGTGACAACCATCTTTTGCACTATCTTCTTGATATTCTTGTTGGCCGCTTCAACAGCGCCATTCATCTTCGGACGATAGGGAGATGAGTTGTGATGCTCAATTTTGAAATTCTGGCACAATTCCTTCATCATCTTGTTATTCAGATTCGAACCATTGTCAGTAATGATTCGCTCGGGTATCCCATATCTGCATATGATGTCTTTCTTTATGAACCGGGCTATGACTTGCTTTGTGACATTGGCATACGATGCTGCTTCAACCCATTTGGTGAAGTAATCAATGGCGACCAAGATGAAACGATGACCATTGGATGCGGTTGGGTCAATCTTGCCAATCATGTCAATGCCCCACATGGAGAAAGGCCACGGGGACGCCATAACATTCAATGGGCACGGCGGTACATGAATTTTGTCTGCATAAATCTGGCATTTATGGCATTTCTTTGCAAATTTGAAACAAGCTGACTCCATGGTTAGCCAATAATACCCTGCTCGCAATAACTTCCGAGACATGGCATGCCCACCGGCATGTGTACCGAAAGTACCCTCGTGGACTTCTTCCATAAGCAAGGTTGCTTCCTTTTCATCCACGCATCTCAACAACACCAAATCATGGTTCCTTCTGTAAAGCACACCATATGGGTTTAGATAAAAATTACCAGACGACCTCCTCAGAGTCTTCTTATCCTGAGCTGAAGCCCCTAGCAGATACTCTTACTTCTTGAGGAAGTTCTGTATATCATAAAACCATGGCTTGCCATTGGCAGCTTCTTCAATGGAGAATACGAAAGCGAGCCTATCAAGGAGAGAGATGACTATTCTTGGAGCATCATTCCAAAAATTCACTTTATACATCGAAGATAGCGTTGCCAAAGCGTCTACCATCTGATTCTCTGCTCGCGGCACATGGTGAAACTCTACCCTGTCAAAGAAAGGTAACAACTCCTTGCATAATCCTTGTAAGGAATTAGATTTGGCTGACGAGTTTCCCACTCTCCCATGATCTGATTAACCACTAGCGCTGAATCGCCATATACATCCAAATTCTTGATTCTCAAATCAATAGCCTCTTCCAAACCCATGATGTATGCTTCGTACTCGGCTTCATTATTAGTGCAAGGGAACATCAACCTTCCAGTGAAGGGAATATGAGTGCCATGAGGAGTTGTAATGATTGCCCCAATTCCACTACCATAAGAGTTGACAGCTCCGTCGAATATCATATGCCACTGAGAACCTTTCTCTGGACCTTCGTCGGGTAGTGGCTCTTCACAGTCCTTCGCCTTAAGAAACATGATGTGTTCGTCAGGAAATTCAAACTTCATTGGTTGATAGTCTTCAATTGGATGTTCAGCAAGGTATTCTGACAGGACGCTTCCCTTGATGGCTTTCTGGGAAACATATTGGATATCGTACTCCGTCAGTACCATCTGCCACCTGGCAATTCATCCTGAAAGTGCTTGCTTCTCGAAGACATACTTGATCGGATCCATCTTCGAAATCAGCGTGGTTGTATGATTAAGCATATATTGTCTCAAACGTTTGGCAGCCCAAGCGAGTGCGTAACACGTTTTCTCGAGCATTGAGTAACGCGACTCACAGTCTGTGAACTTTTTACTCAGATAATAGATCGCATGCTCTTTTCTTCTAGTCTCGTCGTGTTGACCGAGAACACAACCCATACTGTTCTCAAGAACCGTTAAGTACATGATTAAAGGTCTTCCAGCCACTAAGGGTATCAGTATCGGAGGCTCCTGCAAGTATTCTTTTATTTTATCAAATGCTCTTTGACAATTTTCATTCTAGACGACCGCCTGATCTTTCTTTAACAATTTAAACATTGGTTCACACGTGGCTGTGAGATGCGATATGAACCGAGCAATGTAGTTCAATCTCCCCAAGAAGCCACGGACCTCCTTTTCTGTTTTCGGCGCTGGTATATCTTGTATAGCTTTTATTTTTGCAGGATCGACCTCGATTTCTTTTTCAACCTGAAATCCTTCAAGTTTGCAATTGCTTCGTTCAGCCTGTATTCACTATCCCATCAGAGTGACGCCTCTACTGCAATCTTCTCGTCTTTGGCATTAAGCTGCGTCTTCAACTTGCTGATCTGTAGCTTCAGCTTGTCTTCGCGCTCTTTGTTGTTGATGAGCGTGGCATTCCATTGATTCTCAAACTTAGAAATCTTCAAGTAAGCTTTATCCAAATCTTCCTTCTTAGTAGCAAGAACATTATTAACGGCCTTGAAATCCAAACCCAAACGCTCCCTAGAATTGGTCTCCTTGGTCAGATCCGTACCCAATTTGTTTACAAGCTCAGTTTGTTTCTTGAAGGAATGAACAACCTCAATCTTCTCGCTTCGAAGCTGAATGATTTCTTTCTCCAACTCCTCATTGGCTTTTCTCAACTCTTCCTTCTCAAACAGTAACTGATTGTACTTCTGAATGTCTACGGTAGTGGGTTCTTCAATCACAAGAGGGAACATAGGCTTAGCGGATGGGTACGGCATCATCAGCTTCTCGGCTCTGCTCTGAATCCAAACCAAATAGGGGTTGTAGGCTCGACTATTGCTCTTCCCTAAGGAAACCTTCCCTCTTCTATGGACATTACTCAAAGCATGTTCAACTCTGGCTAAGGTATCCCCCTCCAATAATCCGGTGAGATACAGAGATTCCTGTATCTCTTCATCCTTCGGAGGACTTCTTAATGCGTACCCAAATTGCTTGATTGCAATGGACGAGTTATAGTTTATGCACCCCTTCCTTCCGACCAGCGGGACGTTAGGAAAGCTTCCACAACTATAAATAATCTCGATACCCAGCATGTCCCTATCAAACCAGACAATATCTTCAGTAGACAATCTCATCAAACATTCGGACCATTCCGATGTACCTGCAGTATCAGAGAATTGACCAGTCTTGGGATGGTGGCTTACGAACCATATATAGAGCAAAGGTGCACAACAAGATACACCCTTCCCTCTTTTGTTCTCGCTTTTATAGTGTACGGAATGATAAACATCACCTAACAGCGTAGGTACATGATTCTTCGAAGCAAAGATACGGAATGCATCCACATCTACGAAGTCTGGAATATTTGGGAACAACAGAATGCCATAAATACATAGGGCCAAGATAGAACTGAACACCACCCAACAACCTTCCTTAGCAAAATGTTGAGCTTTATCCACTAGAAAAGGTAATGGAAACCCAGATATTCCATTTCTCTTAGCTACTTTCCCTGCCAACTCAGAGGCATCTAAATGTAAAGCTTCAGCAAGCTTAGCCAGATTCGGCTCATCCTCAGTATGATAGAATGGTATCTGGTTAAGAATAGGCACTCCTAGCAGTGCAGAGAATTCCTCTAACGTTGGTGCTAGCACATAACTAAGAAAAGTAAAGTCTATCAACTGAGGATCATAGAACTGCAACAAAGTCTACAGACCATTCAACTCATTCAAAGAAGGTTTACACACAATGCTCAAAAGCCTCCCATAGGACTGTCTGAAGTCTTCCATAACTTTCTTGTCGGCTAAAGAAATCAAATTCCGCAAAGCTCCAATATCAGGTGTTGGAAATTTGTAGGCCAATGTCCTCCTTAAGGGCTCCATGTCAGATGAAAGAACACTAGAAACAGAGGGAAATATGCACCTGCAACATAAATACATGTTAATGAAATGTAATATGAAAATGCACATGCAAATGCAAACAAGGGATCAAGATTGATGTGTTGTTGGTCGAGAATAACCGGCGCTCCGCTTTAGCAAAACACTGACATTAGGACCCCTTGTACCAAGAACACAGATTCCCACTGCAAAGAAACTGGGTATTCTGAAAGTCAAGGTTTCCTGCATAACCTCAATCCCTCTCACAGGTATGGACCTATCCACTGGTAAGGTTCGGCATCCTATGTGTTCATCAGTGTTACAGAATTTCGAGAAATGATTATACGTTCACCATTTCTGGTTTGGCATCATCATCTTCCAAAGAGGCCTCACTTAGATGAATCACAGATGATCGGTCCCCAGAGTCGACAACCCTCAGTTCTGAAATCCTCTTAATGGCCCACTGGGCTGGAAAGAAAGTCATCAAAGAGAATATCGTCTAAGCGCGAATTTCATGGGAACTAGTGCATGCCTAACATACAAGTTCACCACTACTTTCCACTTCTAATGCTATATTTATACTCAAGCCCAGGTCCGGCTTATCTCTCAACGGAACATTCTGTCCCCACAGCACAACAATAATGATATATGATGCTGAAAATAAATGAGGGAAATTAAAATGCGAAAATAAATAAAGCACATATATACATCACCCAAAGATAAACCAACAAGCGCTAGGTTTGACTCGCATAGGGAACCAGATTCCCCAGCAGAGTCGCCAGCTGTCGCAACTGCGAAAAACACCCAGCGGAAAACAGAAGAGTCGCCACCTTTCGTTATTTATCCCAAAGAGAGGGAAAGGAAACGATTGGAAAAAACCTGACGAAAAGGGAAAAGACGAGGTCATCGCAACCAAGTCTGGATTTGGGAGTCGGTTACGCAAGGGGAAGGTATTAGCACCCCTCACGTCCGTCGTACTCAACGGGATCCACGCTTTGTTATCTATCTAAAAGGGTGTGTTATCTATCTACACTCAAGGTCAAGGGACAAAAGAAAAAGAAAAGATGACTCGGCAGAGCATCGCCGCTCTGTGCCTACGTATTCCCTCATGCAATGGGAAAGTCATAGTCAACGTAGTTCGGCTAACAACGGGTGAAAGAAGGGAAGGTTGCTCGCCAAGACATCGCATCTTGTGCCTACGTACTTTCATCAAGTATGAAAGATCAGAGCAAATGTAGTTCGGGCTAAAAGACCACAAGATGGTTCAAACGTTTTTAGGCCCGAGTAGGGTTAACAAGTAGTTCTAGCAGTTGGTGTATGCAGCTCGACCAGTGGAGACTTAGGTGTTACCGTTTACGGTAGAACTAAAAGTTAACAACACTCTTTTATCTGAAAAGATTTTCCTGATTAAGAACCCCAAAGGGTGAAAAATATTTGAAGTGTTTTTGTGTTTTTTTAGAGAAGAAGTGTTTTGAATTTGATTTGTAACTCATGTTGCACTAAATACTATGACTTAGGAGCGAATGCGTCGCATATCGTCCAAAGGACATATACTAACATTCTAGACAATTGAGAGGCAACCACCCACTCATCATTTCCCAAGTAGCTTAAGGCTCATAGCGTACAACATTCATTATCATTTATTATGTGTTTTATGAGTGTTTGAAGATGAGAAGAGAAAAGACACACTAAAGGGGGACTAACTCAATCCTAAAAGTTGTCATACAAAGTGGACTTAAAGTTGGGATACAAAATGGAACTACCTAATGTTATCATGCATGGTTTGATCCTAATGTCTATCATAACCTCTCTTAAAGAAGAGAAATTAGAGATCATAAGGGAAGAAACACAAAAGAAGAAGAAGAAGAAGAAGAAGAAGAAGAAGAAGAAAGAACATGAAAATGCAATTATGCAAACATAGGATGCACACATAAGATGAAAGTGAGGGAGGAAATATGTGTGGGGCAGTAGCTTCCACAAGCTCATCTCAACCTCAAGCATGCATATGGGAATTCAAAAGAAGAAGAGAGAAAGAAATGCACAAGATAAAATCAAACAACAAGAAGAAACCACACAAAAATGCACAAAAAGTGGGATGAAATGACCTAAGCCAAACAACATCAACCACAAGTGCCACAAGCCAAATCAAATGCAAGGAAAAGAAGCTCAAAACAAAAGTGAGGATGGGAGGCTATATGAGGACAGCAAGGAACTCATAGTATGCACTCAACCATAAGCATCACAAACAAAGTGCAAAAGAAAGCACAAAGAGTCCTCAAGGATTCATCATTTTAGGTATACTTCAAGTACCTCCTCAGGAGGGACTAAGACACCTTAAATGAGACTCCAAGGTCATGGGACAGAAAAGGGGATGAGAGAGAAGAGTTCAAAAGGAAAGGCCATCAAACCAAAAGAAGATGCAAGCATACACACCAAATAATGCAAACATGCTACATATGGAAATCCTAAATGGAAACTCAAAAGGAAACACAAGTTTGAACAAGCAAAACACCATATCATGACCTAAAATTGAGCAACCATCAACCTTAACATGTTAGCAACATGAATCAAAAGGAAAACTAGGTCAACCAAAGTCATATCCAAGGCAAACTAGGTCAATGTGTATGTATGAACCTCCCTTTGGGGTAACTTGACTTGCAAGTTACCTCAAAATTAGGAAAATGATTCAAAAAAAGCCAAATAAAATAGCACAATCTCACAAACAAGTTGGCAAACAGAGGCCAAGAGATCGTAACCACAGTCAACTCAAATCATCATCAAAGAAATTGATTCACATGGATGCATCAATTTGAGAGAAGGTTATCGAGGGTCAACAAAAGCAAGGTCAAAGTCAAACCAAAAGTCAACCAAACAGGGGCAAAATGGTCCTCAAAAATCAATCAACTCATCATGGATATGAGGATTAATTTTCAGTCATTGGATCAAAGGGAACAAAGACAAAAAAATTAAGAACAAAGGCATGTCGAGAATTAAGTCAAATAAAACACTTCCAATTGATTAATTCTTTTTTAAATGAAAAATAATTCAAAAAAAATAAAATAAAAATTTCATAAAATAAAATACATCTCAAACTATCCAGAAAATATTTTTTATGAATTTTATCAATATTGGAAGCATTTTAAAATGAATTAATTCAAAATAGATCAAAGCAAAAAAAAAAAAGAAAAGAAAATGAAATAAAACAAAACCACGGTGTGAATAGCAATAAAATTGTGTGCAAAACAAATGGGCTTGTGCAGGGGGGTGTGGCTAGCAAAGGAGAGCCCAGTCCACTTAAATCAGTCAACCAAAACAAGAAACAACCCCAGCCATACGATACAATTACCAGTCAATCAATCCAAGGGCTGACACAATGACACGCATGCAATCAGAATAAAACATAAAACGGAAATAAATCACAGCCATTCATCTCCAATCAGTCAATTAATCCAAGGGCTGGGGTGCAAGCCACTGAAACGCATCGTTTCATTAAAGCCCAGTCAACTAGATCCTGGCCTTACATTACAACTTGAGTCAAACCATCCTAGGGCTAACACGCTGCCACATGATCATCAAATTCTCAGCACAAAATGAGATTAAATCTGAACCATCAGATTAGGTCTAGGTCAAACAAAAAAGCATGGATCTAAGGGCTAACAGCAAGTCACGCCATCATCATCGTTTAAACAAGAAAAAATATAGGGAAATTGCAAACGGTGGCCAGATTCCCTCCGGTCATCTTCTCCGGCCATACAAAAATACAGGTGGAACTCAAGTTCACCAAAACACACAAAATCATAGTCCAAAATCATCCTCATGCAACATAGAACACGAATCCATGGTCCATTTTCAATTTCAGTTCATAAACGTAGCAAATTGAAGCCAAACTGTTTGGAGCTTAAATCACAAATCAACACAAACAAGAACAAATACTATCCAGAAACGATCTCATGATTATGCAAAATTGGCACCCAATTACATCACATATAGAGAGAAAAGTTAAATTGAAGCTTACCTAGTGGAGTGCTTCCATTGAGCCTTCAATTCTTAATGAAGCTTGAAGGAAAACGCCCAGAAATGATCCTTAATCTTCACTGAAGCCTTAGATGTGCTTGATTTGGCTTGAAATTGGTTGAATCTGGAAATTTGTATTTCAACTTTCCTTGTGTTTTAGCAACTGTGTTCTTGAGCAATTCTTCACCAATTTCGCTTCTGAGGATTTGTACACAATGTTGAAGTTATATACAATGGATTTGGAAGTAAATGAGGCCCAATCAAAGTGGTTTTAGGTCCAATTGAAATCCAATTTTTTGCACATGAAACCTAGAAAATGCACACGAAAATAGAGTTGTTATGACTTGGTTATTCATTCATTTAGCTTGCTGGTAATGTGAATTGATCAAATGGCCAAGAATTGTCCCTTGTTTTAATCCAATGGTGTGATTTGCATTTGTTACTTCATGGTGAAGCAAGCATGAAAATGGCCATGAAAATGAACTCAAATCTCAAATCCAAAATTGGCATTGTATTTAGAATGACTTTGGCACTTAAAATATGCACACACTTGATAAAAAAAATGATTCCAAATGAATTTAATTGTATTTTCTCCTTTTAATGCCTTTTTCATGAAATTTCTTCCATCAATCCATCAATCCAAGCTTCAACCATGACATGAGATGGTTTGGTAATGAAACTAACCCCATTTGGAGCAAGTTTGATGCTGGAAACATTTCCATTTGAAGTGTGCAAAGTGGTGAAATGGACCTATAATGAAAATGACAAGTAATCTTACTTTCCCAAAATACCCTTGTCTTGCAAGCTTCATAACTTGAGCTCTACAAATCAGATGAAAGACTTCTAGTACTTTTTGGAAACCTAATATCATGAGGAACAACTTGCATGTTTGGGTCTAAGTGAGGAGAAACATCCTTCTAGGTCAAAAATGTCTTGGAAGTTGGTTGACTTTTGTTGACCAAAATCACATTCATCTGAGGACCTGTAAATTGTCAGCATTATAACTTGAGTTCTAGAAATCATATGAAAGACTTATAGTACTCAAAAGAAAGCTAAAAACATTCTCTACTAGTTTCATGTTAAGGTCAAGATGAGATGAGACTTGTATCTTGAGATACGTGGTCTTGAAGTTAGGCACTAAACAGGGGATAAAATACTAAGAACCCTAATTTAGTAACTTCTCACACTCTTGATTCTTCTTGATTTGATCTTGAAATGATATATTAGACATCTCAACACAACATTCCATGATCACAAAGACTTGGAATTGAGTCTTAATCTCCTTTAATTTCACAATTAACATAGGGTTGACCAGATGATAACCCTAGATGCAACACCCTTGACTGTGGCTTCCTACACATGACACAACAACTTGAATAAACTCCAACATGGCTCTTAAAGACTTAAATGATCTTCCTCAAGATCCCATATCCATAATCATGAATTCACAATCCTCTGATGATCTTCAACTGACCTCCAAGTTAGAAGCTGATCCATATACACCCATCAATTCTTTCAAGGAGCATTGACCACCTCTTGATGACTTTGATGACCATTCATGCTTGAGTAAAACCCCTTGCTTAGGCTCAACATCCTTGGTGGCCTTCTCTTGCTATGCATAACCCCTTGATCCCCTGTCAAATGAACAATGTTATGCAATGCAAATGCTAGAAGAAAATGAAATGAAACAAAAGCCAAGTTAAGAAAAGGTTAGGCAAATTTTGGGGTGCAACACAAATAAGCTTGGAGTAATCACTTAATATGAATCAAAAGCGAATAAAACTCCAGAAAACCAAGTAGATTTGCAAGATGATGATGGTTAAGCTCAAGAGAAAAGCACTTCCAATGTAGAAGTTGTTACTCTTTAATGGTGAATTTGAGCTCTAGTGTGGTTTGGGAAGAAAGTGAAGATGAATGTGAGAAAAAGTTGCAGAAAATTCAGAGAGAATGTGAGAGAATTGAGAATGAAAATGGTTGAAACCGTGAAAATGATTAAAGGTCCTTTGTGAAATGGTGGAACTTTGTTTATATAGAAAAGAGGTTTGGAGTTGCTAGGTTCAGAATGAGCTTTGGAACTAGCTTTAGAACTAGCCTTGGAGTTAGTTAGACTCAACTCACTGAGTTGATGGTTAACTCAGTTATTTAGGTAGTTGACTCGGTAGCAATCCCAATGCAAACTCAAATCAAAGGGTTCACATGCTTACAAATGAAGTTACATGGTGGTCTCAATTCAAATTGATGTATTAGAATAAATGCCTTGAAGTGTTTAGAAATGTCTTGAAATGTCTAAAGATGTCTAGAATATTCCACAGAATGCTAGAACCAAGTAGGCCCAAAAATAGTAGAGTGCAAGTTGTTGTCCTAAAAATGCAGCAGATTCTACATTTTTACAAGGGTTAATCGATTAACCCATTTGCACTAGCAAATGGTTAATCGATTAAACAGGGCAAATTTTGCCTAATTTGCCTGAAAAATGGTGTTATGGTTATGGCTCCGATTTTCAACCTTTTGCTTTGATTAATAATCATAGAAACCCTTGTTTTTTTCTTGTGTTGATGATGTGATGTCTTTTTTAGGATGTGATTAATCGGGCTTGAAAAACCAGACTATTCCTGCAACAAAAAAACACAAAGAAAAAGTGTGGATGCGTATGTCAGTGATGTGAATGCGCATGCTTATGCAAAAGGCAAAAGGGAGGTCAAATTTCAGGTTACAACAAGACCCACGTCAGTTAAGGCTTGGTCTAAAACATCTTCGCAAACAAAATCAGGAACATTCCCTAATATGTCTAGATCCACCCAAACGCATGAAATATCTTTCTCGGCCTTCTTGGTCGAAGCTGACACTATCATCATGGTCCAAATATGTTGTAAAAGGAACTGATGAAGGTAAAATGATTGATACCTTAGCAGCTCTAGAGAAGGGGAGCAATAATAAAAAGAGAATGTGAACTTTGGGACTCAATTGGAAGAATAATCAAACATGAAAGAAAAATGTGACGAACAAAATCGTATCAACTTAATCCAACACTAAAACAAAACATTCTTAGATGAAAACGTTAAATGAAGCAAAAATGCTTTTTTTTCACAAATTGTTAATAGCAACAAAAAAAAGGTAATGTGATGTTTTGAAAACCCTTTATACTATGTTCAAGCATTAAAGAAAGTACAATACACCCCGCACCACCAATGGTTGAAATCTTCTAGAAAACACTTCATTGGCACTTGAGTATTCTAAAATAAGGAGAAACATAATCACTAATTAGTGCATTTAGACGTGTCAATCATTCCCAGCATTACGTTACATCTTACGAGAATCAAATTTAATATGCCTATTCCCAAAAACGGATACATCTCATCAAGGACTTCCACGCTCGGACTCCATGGCTAAATAAAGATGTGTGTCATAAATCCTTTCCCTGCAAAGCAAAAACAAATGCTTAAGGGTAATTGTTTCGTGTCGGCCTGCAAGGCCCAAATGGAAAAGGTTCAATGAGGGAGCAGCGGGGAATGGAATGCAGAGTAGTCGAACTCTCTCTCTCTCTTCTATCTATCTATCTATATATATATATCTATATATATCTCTATTTATCTTTATCTATCTATCTATCTCTCTGTAAAACAGGTAGTCCTACTGTTAGCTGAGATTTTCGACAAGGGAAAAAACCTCAACGTGAGTCAAGAGTAAAGGTATGTGAACCTTTGATGACATATACATTGGTGAAGTCCCCTAAGAAGGAAAGTGGGACTTAGTAATTTTTTAGCAATATTTTGGAGACATTTCAACATCATCATGTTTGATAGAATTAAATGCATTGAAAGGGGTGTTATTTGGGTGCACAAATGTTCCATTTAAATACAAATAACTATTTCTTAGTTTCATCCTAAAGGACACGTGGAAGGAATTCAGAGGTGAAGTGTATGCAGACTTTGAAGGTGAGAAAAATACATAAGAAGGGGGGTTGAATTGTGTGTTGCAAAAATTACATTTACTTCTAAACCGGAGTTCAGATTCTAGAATCTGAGTTTAAAATATGATATGGTGCAGTAGAAATAGAAATTGAAGTAAAGTAAAAATAGCAAAGAACACACAGTAGTTATCCTGATTCCTCTCCCAATTGAGAGTACTCCAGTCCCCTTGCCAAGCAAGAGATTTTCCACTATAATCAACCAGATTACACTTGCTTATACACACTTGTATAAGACTTTTATTTTTTCTTAGATCACTTATCCAAGACTTCCCTTGCTTAGAACTTGTGTCTAAGACTTCACTCTGCTCAATCAGTGACTGACCAAGACTTATCTTGCTTAGAACACCTTCCTAAGACTTTACCTTACTTAGAGCTTGTGTCTAAGACTTTACCTTGCTTAGAGATCGTGTCTAAGACTTTCCCTTGTTTAACTAACTCCTGATTAATACTTTTCTTTGCTTAGAGCTCATGTCTAAGACTTCACCTTGTTCAAGCCTATAACAAGAGACTTATATCTAAACAGATAGTTTAGAGAAGGAATAAATTACAACAACACGTGATAAATATTAGAGGTGTTCAAAAATAATACAACACACTTTTACAAATATTCTTAATCAACAAAAGAATAAGAACTCTCAACGAACTCAGCTTTTTGATAGTACTGCGTGTATTTATCAGTTTTATTTGCAGCATTATTTCTTAATTGATCTTCAAATCTTCAACTGCTTTTTATAGCTAAAGAAAATAGAGACGTTAAAGAATCTTCAACGGCTACAAATAGATCAAATCTTCTAGTACATCTTCTTTTCCAATAAAGCAAGTGTTGGAACTTTCAGTCACAAGAGTATCCATAAAACAAGGCCTTTGTCCAGAGGATACAACTATGATTCAAGTACAACATAACCTGTAGAAGATAATGTCAATAAATCTTGAGTCCCATGTTAGCAGAACTGACTTGACATTACTCAGCAACAGAGGTAGCATAGCATGCTTCTGAGCTGGAGTGTACTAGCATCTGCTTTTCTGATCAGACTTTCTTGAGAGAGCATGATCAGAACCAACCCAGAGTCATTTCAGTGTCAGAACCACTTCCATCAAGTAAATATAATTCTCCACACACAAACTAGCTAGTTGGAAATCCTAATTGAACCAAACTTGTTTCAACAGACTTCTACACGGCGAAAGATGAAGATGTGAATGTTGGGAGCATTTATTTTATATTAGTATAGATAGGTGTTGCACCCCAAAATTTGCTCAACCTTTTCTTGCTTGATTTATGTTTCATTGCAGTTCATTTGCATAGTTACATCATGTACACAGTTCTAACCATTTGCATATCATAGCATAGCATGCCTCCAACAAGGGATTAAGGGTGTCTATCAAGAGAAGAGCCTAGCAAGAGGTGTTATCCAAGATTGAGAAGTCATTCCAGACATCAAGAAGAGATTTGAAGTCTTGAGAAGCTTGAGTGCCTGTATGTGGGTTTTGCTCCTATCTTGAGGAATATTGAGAATCATCAGTGGGATGAGAAGCATGGATTGTGAATTTGAGGTGTGTATGGATCTCATGGGATGCCTAGAGGGCCATATTGAAGTTGAGACAAGTCATTGATTCAAGTATGAGAGCCACAGTTGAAGTGCAGTCAACTAGGGTTTCATCTGAGTCAACCCTAATTCAATTGTGCAAAGTGAAGAGCATCAAAGTCTACTTTGAGGTCATGGGATTCATGGATTGGTATGTTGATACATGTGCGGTGTTTTGCCAAGATTAAGCAAAGAAGGATCAAGAATGTGGGGAGTTGCTAAATTAGGGTTTTAGTGTAAAATCCTCTATTTAGTGCCTAACTTCAAAGCCACATAACTCAAAATAAAAGTTTCAAATGGATTCTTGGCCAACATTAAACTTGTAGAGCATCTCAATACCTTTAATTTGAGTACTAGAAGTCCTCAAGGGGATTTATAGAACTCAAGTTATGGTTCTTGCAAGTTACAGGTCATCAGAGGACACTGAAATTTATCTGTGAAAGTCACTTGACTTCCAAGCCATTTTTTCCCTTCAAGGAGGTTTCAAATGGATTATTGGCCAACATAATAGTTGTAGATCTTGATCTTATATTTCCATATAGTACTAGAAGTCCTCAAGAGGATTTGTAGAACTCAAGTTATGGTCTTTACAATCCAGGGGTATTTTGGGTATTGGTGATTATAGGTCATTCTCAAGCATGGGTCAAAATCTCCAACTTAGAGGCCTCAAATGGAAAATTGTTCAACTAGAAAGTTGCTCAAAATAGGGTTTTAACCTTGACCATGCATCAAGGAGACTTTTAATTGGCTCATAGGAGAAGTTGGGTTGAAATGGCTTTGAAATGAAGAAATTAAAGTGATTAAAAGGCAAAAAAATGGGATTCTTTGTTTTATGGCCAAACCAAGCAATGTTATATACCAAATTGATCATAAAAGGCATTTTAAAGATGATTACAATACCACTTTTGGGATTTGAGGCCAATTTCACATGGTTCCCTTTTGTAACTTAAGGTTGAAGTAACATAACCATCACACTCCATAAGATCAAAAGTAAGGCAATTACACATCCAATTCAATTCTAAATATCACAAGAGGAGAAATTAAAGCAAGATTGAAGGCTGAAACAGAGCAAGGCATGATTTCTACATATGAGATTTTCAAGGAATGTGAGAAATTGAATTTCTCATTCAGGTTGTTACAGAAGTTTCTAGAGGGTTCTATCAGCTTCTATATAAGCATTGCAACTGATTCAGATGGTTTTTTGGCAAGGATTGAGCAAGGAATCAGAGAGAGCAACTGAATTTTCCCAACTGCATCTCAGAATCGGTTTTGGAGATTGAAGGGGATTCAAGGCAAATTGGTGATTGGAGAAGCTTTAGAAGTGGTTCTTGAGTGATTCTGCAAAAGATTGAAGGTTGAATCGAGCATTTGCACCTTCTGTTCATCCAGTTTTTCCAGGTTTGTAACTTTCAGTTTTTAGCTTAGGTTAGGGGAAATTGATTAGCATTTGATATGTGGTTAGGTTAGTGATGATGCTTAGATAGATTTCAGTCCAAGAATTGAGCAATTCGTGACATGTTGAGTGTGATGCCATTTTCTGTTGAAGGTCATATCTCCTAGTTCTTGAGGTTTTAATGGCGTTTGGATGGTGAGAATTAATCAGGGAAGCATGTAGATGAGTTTAGGCTTATTAATTTTAAGATTTGGAGTGATCAAGAATTGGATGAATCTCTGCAACTTGGATCGGGTTTGGCTTTAGGGTTAGAATCAATGGAAATGGAGGTCATATTCATGATCAGGATGAAATTTCAAGTGGGATAGGGTATTTAGTTGGCTTGATTGATGAGGTTTTGGGATGCCTTCGCCAGAGAAGACGGTGGCACAAAGCTCAGGCCACCGTCTGAGTTTCTCCCTCCATTTTCAAATGTTTTGGGAACGATGAATCTCCCACCATTGAGTCATGTTTTGACCTTGACTAATTCCACAAATCAATGGCCATGATTTCGTTTGAAAGTCTGAAGAGAGATTGACATCAAAACTCACCGTTTCATTTAATTGGCATTGGGTGGGCTGAACGAGTTCTTGCTATACACACCCCAGGTTGAAGCCCAATAAAGAAATACACTGAAATGGATTGTTATTTGCCACGCCTGTTTCTCAATTTCCCTTTTATTTCCTGATTTCGTTTTATGTTGGTTTGGGCTTAGGTCAATTTGATATAAGCACCCCTCTTGGGCCCAGGTTTGGATATTAACTGGATATTATTGCTATTTGTCACGCAACTTTATTAATTTTCTTTACTTTCTTTTCATTTTTACATTTTCATATAGTTTAGGAAATAATTCACCATAATTAGGAAAATTAGTCTTTTTAATCTAGATTTTTTTTCCCTGATTCCTTAGAAAGTGTAGAATTTAATAGGATATAAAAATAACTAATTCATGCATTTTGGAGTTTTTTTGCATTTTTTGCATTTTTATTGCTTTTATTTTCAATATGTTTGATATGTGCTCTTGCTGATTTTATTGTGGATGATTTGTGATGACTTTTGAGTTGATTCTTTTTGGGTTAGATAGATTAGATATGCATGTACCCCTAGTAATTTTCTCATATTTTTTTGAGAGAATTTTAGGCTAGTTTGAACTTTGAACATTAGGTGGTTTAGAATTAGGGTTTTAAGATAGTACCCTTAGGTTTAGGGCATAGTTTTAGTTCCAAATGAATGGTTAACCCCCAGGTTTTTGTATGGAGTTATTCATAAGAGGTTTAGGAACCCTTAGAATTTTTTGTAGGATTTTACAATCACTTTTGGTATTTTAATTAGATTTAGTTTTAAGACTAACTTCTAGGTGTTTCTGATGAACTAATTTGGCTAGTTTGATTCAATAGTTCCCCTTAGATTAGGGTGGTATTGCTTTTGAGCTTGGGTGATCATGAATACCAATAGAAGGAGCTTGGATGTGAATATTTTCTCATCTGTTGGAGTGCTTGTCAGGAGCTTAGGAAAACTAGGGTTTAGGAAGAGCATTAGACTAGTTTGCTTCTTTCTTCAAACATGGAGCATATTGGTCATCTCCATTCAATCCAATGACATAAAGTCCTCTTAAAGAAGTCACATCTCTCCTTTGGAGGGATGAGTGGCATGCTTTAGGAGTAGAACTTTGAGGGTACTTTTCTACTGCAGTGTTAAGTTCTCAGTGGCTTCCCTTGGTTGTCACTGGATTCCTTAACATTTCAACTAGATCTTGTTGATTTGATTCTCCCTTGGAGGTGCTTGTTGAAGCTTGGTAAATAGAAAGTTTTGTGCTTGTTGAAGCTTGTTGAGAATGGAGGATGTGCTTGTTGAAGCTAGGGTTTTGCTGCTTGCTGAAGCTAGTTGCTTGATTGAAGCTAGGGTCTTGCTGCTTGTTGAAGATGGAGTCAGGAGCTTGTTGAAGCTGTTTACTGGTTGAAGTTTGCTGGTTTAAGCTGGTTGCTTGTTGAAGTTTGAGGCTTGTTGAAGTTTGTTTGTTGAGGCTATTCATAAAGATGAAGGTTGTTGCTGTCAACTTTTTGCTGTTTAATCAACTTGTTGCTGTCAGAGCTGCTGCTTGTGCTGTTTACTGTAGGAGTTTGGTACTGCTGCTTAGGCTGCCTCCTCTGCTTTGATTTTGTTCTTTGTATTGTTTATTGGCTTGTCAGCTTGCCCCCTAGGTTTGAAGTGAATGTTGATTCACTTTGCTTGTTGTTTTCCCAAGTTCGAGGTTGAGTGGGACTCCCTTGCCTCGCTTGTATTGCTGCATTGCATGCATTTTACTGTATTTGCTTGCTTTCTTTTCTGTTTATCCCCTAGGATCTCTGATTTCCTCTGTGCAGGAGGGAATTATGACAGACATTAGGATTCTTATCCATGCATGACAACTTTAGGTTAGTTTTTATCCCCTTTTCAACCCTAGGCTTTTTAGAGCTTCTTTCTTTTCTTATCTCAAAACTACTCAAAAATACAGTAATAAGGTTAATCGATGTCGTACGTCACGAGCCTTAAGCTATTTGAGAAAGGGTTGCTGGAGAGCTTCTTTCAAGTAGTCTGGCTGCTTAGTGTGGCACCCTTTGGGTGACACGCGACGTAGTCACTCTCAAATCATAGTCTCTAGTGCGTCAGAGATTGCATACAAACTAAAAAAAGCCTTTCTTTCGTAAAAGATTCAAAACAAACATCAAAGTGTCACTTTTGTCCGCTTGGACTCTTAATCAAGAAAAACCCTTTCATAAGGTAATAAAAAACCAGTCAGACAAGCTTGTGTCTTCCGTAGCCCGAACTACGTTTTCTCTGATCTTTCATGCTGTATGAAAGTACGTAGGCATAGGATGCCGTATCCTAGAGAGCAACCTCCCCCCCTTTTACCCGTAGTTAGGCGGACTACGTTGACTCTGATTTCTCGTTCCCGACGGGAATACGTAGGCATAGAACTGATGTGTTCTGCCGAGTCACTTTTCTTTTCTTTTGTCCTTAAACCATTAGCATAGATAGTAAACACACCCTTAGATAGAAAACAAGCGTGGATCCCGTCGAGTACGGCGGACGTGAGGGGTGCTAATACCTTCCCCTTGCGTAATCGACTCCCGAATCCAGGATTTGGTTGCGATGACCATTCCTTTCCCGTTTTGCGTTAGGTTTACTCTGAGCGTTTCCTTTCCCTCCGTTGGGATAAATAACGCACGGTGGCGACTCTTCTGTCATAGCTGGCGCCGATTTTCGCAGTAGCGACAGCTGGCGACTCTTTTGTCATAGCTGGCGCCGATTTTCGCAGTAGCGACAGCTGGCGAATCTGCTGGGGACTCCAACGGTTCCCTACGCGTGTCAGTCCTAGCACTTGTTTTCCCGTCGTGGGTTTTGTATGGATTTACTTTTCCGTATTTACTTTCAGCATTATATTATTGTTGTTATGCTGGGTAGGGGGTCAGATTGAGAGATAAGCCGGACCTGGGGTTGAGTGCACCTAGAATTAGTTGTGGAAAGTAGTGGGCGCGTGCATGCTTTGCATGTACTAGTGTCCCGCAAAATTCACGCTCAGACGAGGTTCTTCTGGTTGACTTCTTTTTCAACCCTTTGGGTTGAGGGGGTTGTTGGTTAGTTGGATTGTCGACTCTGGGGACCGATCAATTGGAAGTTGGATAAGTGAGGCCTCTTTAGGACATGATGATGCCACACCTTCTGGGTATCGTATCATCAGTCTTAAAAGTCTGTAACGCCGACGACCGCATAGGATGCCGTACCTTGTGTCAGTTGATAGGACACCTACCTGTGAGAGGGATTGGGGCATGCAGGAAACTTGACCTCCAGACTACCCGGTTTTCTTAATATTGGATCAGTATGTGTGGTTACTTAGGGTTCTTCATCAGGACAGTGTTTTAGGTCTGTTGAGACCAGGCTGGAGCATTGTTTTGGGTCTGTTGAGACCAAAGGAGAGCATTGTTGTGGGTCTGTTGAGACCAGGTTTGAGCAGTATTGTGGGTCTGTTGAGACAGATATTGTGGATAGATCTCTTCAGCAATATATCACTTGATCCCTGTTGCATCGCTTGCATATTGCATGGTTGCATACTCATTTTGCATATCATTAACGTGTGTCTGTGCTGTAGGTGCATTTCATACCCTCTGATTCTAGTTGCCCGGATTTCTGTCTGCTGCTATTATGGATACTTTGAAGAAGACTATGGCATACAAGTTGCCTACTCCAGATGTTACTTCTTTGCTTGGGTTGATGTCTTTAGCTGATGATGATGTGAAGAAAATCTTTAGGAAGAGTTATGGGAAACTGCTTAGGTTGGTTTGCAAACCATCCACATATGAGCTGAACGGACTGTACGCGCTGATGCAGTTCTATGATCCCCCGCTGAGGTATTTTACTTTCCCTGACTTCATTCTGGCTCCGACCATGTAGGAATATGCTGAGATCTTGGAGTTAACCATTCAGAACAAGGTGCATTTCATTCATATGGGTGCTGAGCCCAAGCTGGAGGACTTGGCTATTGCTTTGCATTTAGACTCCTCAGAGTTGTTGTTAACCTCGTGGAATGGAGTTTCTGGTTTTTATCTCAAGTTCTTGGTTGGGAAAGCACAAGAGTATGCCAAGAGTGGTTGTTGGATTGTGTTTAATGATATCCTTTCTTTGTGTATCTATGGCATTGTACGGTTCCCTAATATGCCTGGCTTTGTTGATTTGGATGCATTCCATATATTTGCTTCAGGCAATCCGGTGCCTACACTGATTGGAGACTTCTACCATTCTCAACATTATAAGAACGAGAATAGGAAGGGCAAGAATGTCTCTTGTTGTGTCCCTTTGTTGTATATGTGGTTTGATAGTCACCTGCCCAAGAAGGGTATCTTTGCTGAGTCTGCAGCTATGGTGGAATGGTCTGATCGTCTGATGGGGCTTTCTTCAGAAGATGTTGTCTGGTTTGATAGGGATTTGCTGGGATCTGAGATTATCTACAGCTGCGCCGGGTATCCTAACGTTCCTCTGATTGGGAGGAAAGGGTGCATTAACTACAATCCTTCATTGTTGATCAGGCAATTCGGTTATGCTTTGAAAAGCCCGCCAAAAGAGGAGGAAGTACAGGAATCTCTGTACTTCACAGGTGATTTGAAGGGAGAATTGTTATCCAAGCTTCAGCGTGCTTGGAATAATATCAACAAGAAGGGTAAGCCTTTGTTGGGTAAGAATGATTGTCAAGCCTATGCTCCGTATCAAGTCTGGATCCAAGATAGGGCAAAGCAGGCGCTGATGCCGTTTCCTGCAGTATTACCTCCTGCTCCCCCCGTGGTTGAGGAGCCAACTATTGTGTCTATTGAGAGATATGAGCAGGTTGTGAAGGAGAAAGAAGAGCTGATGAAAGCCAACGAGAATTTGGAAGAAGAGCTAGTTTAACTCAGGAGCGAAAGGAATGAAGCCGTATATTCCTTCGAGCAGCAATCAAAGCTGGTGAACCAGTTAGGTGCAGAACTGACTGAAAAACGAAAGAAGCGTGAACGTTTGGGGATAGATTTCAAGAGCTCTCATGACATGCTGGAGTCTAAGAAGAAAGCACTTGATATAGCCTACCGGGAGATCTCCACATTCAACAAAACCTGGAACGCTACGCTGGCCAACAACAAAGAAAGAGAAGACAAACTGAGGCTGCAGATCTATGAACTGGAAGATCAGTTGAAAGCTAGCCAGAGAAAGTTTGAAGAAGAGGTTATGCGGAGATACGCCATTCAGAACTCGTTGAAATAAAGTTGTCAAGCGTAAGAAAGAGTCTGCATCCCAGAAGCGGAAGCTAGAGGAGTGCTTTAGAGAGGGTGCTTGGGAGGAATCTATTGGGGATCTCCAGCGTGTTATCAGGCAAAGAGACTCGCTCGTTGAAGGGTTGCTTTCTCAGCCGGATCATCCCAAGACTAAGAGATTGTTAGAGGAGTATCAAGCATATGGTCGCACTTGATTACTTGATGTACTGTTGTATATGCTTTATTTGCATTATGCTGACCATCACCAGGATTGTTGGTTGAGGTCATGTCTTCTGGTTATTGTTCACTCAGTGATATTGTATTTCTGCCTTGATAGGCTTTCCAGCAATATATGAATGTTTTCTCCGTGGATGGACCCAAGCTTCTTATCACTATCACTGTCACTGCACTAGCACTTTGGCACTAGAATCAGGGGTTGATCTCCCTAACGCACAGACACATATTGCATCTGCATTTTACATTTCCAGTTACTTGTTGAATCTGTATCTTATTTCCTGCATCTCACAGGTTTTTCAGGATTGACGACCAAAGAGTCCACCGCTACTCATCCAGAAACAACTGCAAGAAGATAATGGATCAAGTTCAGGTCGAGATGCAGGAAATTCGTGAGAAGCTGACTCTTTTCATGCAAGCTATGGAAAGCATGGCCAAGGGCCAAGAGAATCTTCAGACCTTGGTGCAGCCGCTGCTGACACGGGCAAACGGAAATGGCAATACTGACCACATTTTTGTTGAAACTCCTCGCCGGGAGGATGAGATACCAGCATTTGTTACTCCACCTGTTGTGACTGTTAACGGAAACACTGGTACTGGTGCAGGTGCTGGCGCTGGTAATGGCAATACTGGAAATGGTGGTGATGGGAATGTTGTTAACAACAAGGGCAACACTGTGGATGCCGATCAGGGATTCGCTGACAATGTTAGCTTTGGAAACAATGGGTATGGCAATGTCAATCAGGACGGGAACTTCGGGTTCAACAATCAAGGCTTCGGTAATGACGGTTACGGCAACAATAAGGGGTATGGTCACGGTAATGGTGGATTCGGTAATGTGAACGGCGCTGGAGCATTTCCTTTCAACAATGGTTTTGGACCTACTGGGGTCAATCAAGGGTTCGGCAACCGAGGACAGGGTCTTGTGTTCAATCAGCAAGGATTTGGTCGTAACATGGGTTACGATGGGTATGGCAATGACTGGATTGTGGATCAACAGGATGACGCTTTTTCAGGAAGAGGTATGGGACCTGAAGGCCCTATTGACCCTGTTCAGAGGATCAGAATGCTAGAAGAGCAGATGAAAGGGGTGGTTGATCAGAACTCCGCTGGGTTAGACATGACTACTATGGGGTTGGTACCAGGGCTGAGGGTGCCATTGAAATTCAAGGCTCCAACATTCGACAAATACAAAGGGGATACCTGCCCAAAGGTCCATGTACGTTCTTATTATAGAAGGATGTCTGCATATTCCAATGATGAAAGGATGCTCATGCATTTCTTTCAGGATAGCTTGTCGGGACCATCATTGGAATGGTGCATGGGACTGGAGCCCACCCAGATTAGGAGCTGGAAGCAGTTGGCTGATGCTTTCGTTATGCATTACAAATATAACAGCGATTTGGCGCCAAACAGAGTTCAGTTGCAGAGTCTGTCGCAGAAAAATGGTGAAAGTTTCAAAGAGTACGCGCAGCGGTGGCGCGATATGGCAGCTCGGGTGCACCCTCCTTTGGTTGAAAGGGAGATGAATGACATGTTCGTGGGGACATTTACAGGAATTTACTATGACAAGTTACTCAATGTTTTGATGGGTAGCTTCTCCGATATGATCCTTATGGGAGAAAGGATCGAAAATGGAATTAAAATTGGAAAGATTCAGGCAGGCGAATCTACTTCAGCCGGGGGTGCAAGAAAAGCGTTCGGCGGAAGACAAAAGGGTGATACAAGCGCTGTCTTTGGTGGCAGAGGCCGGGGCAGAGGTAGAAATCAGTACATTCAACCTCAACAAATAGCCGGTGTTACTATTCCAGTTCCTCAACAACAACAGCAGCAGCAACAACCATAGCAGCAGCAGAGGCAGAATCAGGGTCAGAGAAGGTTTCAGAATGCAAAGCCGAAGACGGTATTTGATAAGCCTCCGTCGACATATGCAGAGCTTCTTCAGACACTGTTGGGTTTGAACTTGGTTGAGAAAAGAACATTGGAACCGCCTACAGGACCGACACTTCCTTATGGGTATGACGCTAGTAAGCACTGCGAATTCCATTTCGGGGCGCCCGGACATGATGTAGAATCTTGTCATGCTTTCAAGCATAAAGTTCAAGACTTGTTGGACAGTAAAGCCATCAACTTTGGCCAGGTGGGGCCCAATATTGTACAACAGCCTATGCCTAATCATGGGGCAAATGCCATCTTGACAGAAGAAAATTTGAACTTGGTGATGGATGTTAACGAACTAAAGACACCATTGAGTGAGGTGAAAAGCAGGTTGCTCAGAGGGGGAGTATTCCCTGGTTGTGATGAATACTGTCTAGAGTGTTGGACCCAGCCTGAGGGTTGTACTGATTTGAAGCGGGGCATTCAGGCCATGATCGACGAAGGGACCTTGCAATTTGATCAAACTGCGATTGAGAAGCCTGTGGAGGCAGTATGTGATAAGCAGAATGATATTGCAACGGTGACGATCCCGAGAAAGACTATAACGATAACGGCGCCCGCCCAGCGGCCAACTATTACGATTACCAAAGCAGGGCATGTTCCCTTTGAGAGTACGAAAGTTGTCCCATGGACGTACGGATTAGAAGCATATTGCAACGGTGAGAAGATTGTGGTGAATAGCCAGCCAGCTGGGACTGTTGATAATGTCGTTGGAACGGGGGGCATGACCCGTAGCGGAAGGATCTTTACCTCACCTGAAATAGAAGCAGAGAGATTGGCCAAGGGCAAAGCCAAAGTAAATGAAAGCGGGCCTACTCAGTTGAAAGAAAAGGATACGTCACTCAAGGACGTAGAGGAGTTCATGAGACTGATTCGGAAAAGCGACTACAAAATTGTTGAACACCTACAGCAGACGCCGTCGAAGATTTCTATCTTGTCGTTGTTGTTATGTTCCGAGGCCCACCGGAACGCCTTGCTGAAGATATTGGATACGTCATTCGTGCCCCAAGAAGTTTCTGTAAATCAGTTAGAGGGGGTAATGGCACATGTCAATGCTGGACATAACCTAGGTTTCACAGATTTTGATCTAACACCCAGGGGTCGAGAGCACAACATGGCTTTGCATATATCGGTGGAATGTCGGGGCACCATAATGTCGCGTGTATTGGTGGATATTGGATCTTCGTTGAACGTATTGCCAAAGAAAGCCATGATGAAGTTGGACATACGGGGAATTATTTTCACGCCCAGCGATTTGGTTGTGAAGGCGTTTGACGGGACGAAAAGATCAGTGTTTGGGTCAATAACATTACCGCTTCAGGTGGGGCTAGAAATTTTTGATACTGAATTCTACATCATGGATATCCACCCAGCTTATAGCTGCCTTCTAGGGCGCCCATGGATCCACGCTGCAGGGGCCGTAACGTCCATATTGCATCAGAAGTTGAAGTACATGGTGGGTGATAGTGTTGTTACCGTTTGCGGGGAGGAGGACATTTTGGTCAGTCACCTGTCATCATTCAGATATGTTGAGGTCGACGGAGAAATACACGAGACACCTTGTCAAGCCTTCGAAGGGTTGCGGATTAAAGACAAAGCTCAGGGTTCTAGCAAAGTATCAGAGGTGGCAGTGTCATCCTAAAAAGAGGCTCAGGCTTTAGTGCAGACTGGTGAGACTAAAGGCTGGGGGCAGGTTCTGGATATTCCCGTGAAGAATGACAAGTTTGGGCTAGGGTATCGACCGACGTCGTCAGCGTCATCTTCAGAAGCGCCCAGGTTCAAGGGACCGGTCACGATTACGCCAAGCAGGGTGTGCTTTGAGACAATCAACGCTATTTCCAATGCTGAAGACGGAGATAGCGACTGCGATATGGACGCGTGGATCAAGCCAAGCGTGCCAGGACAAATTCTCTGCAACTGGTCCATCCGGGAAACTGTCCCAGTGACTCTTAAACAGTAATGATTTGTTTTATCAATTGTTGAATAATCCTATGTCCTACCCGGGACATAGTGATTTTACCTTAGGGCTACTTGATTATGTGTATTGCATTGTTTTAATCATGAAATAAAGGTGTTTTTCATATGCAAATATTGTGATCCCTGTCATTCTTGTTTTTAATTTAACAATAAATGGCAACGTGGTTATTTGCTCTGTTGTCGTGTTGAAGCGTTTAACCATTTCCTTTGCAAGACTAATATTTCAGATGACATCTCCTACGAACCACCTATGACTCGTGTCGACTTCGAGCACCCGGTATTCCAAGCAGAGGAAGAGATTGTTGAGGATAGCGACCTACCAGAGGAGCAGACTCGTTTGTTGAAACAGGAAGAGAGAATCATTCTGCCTCATCAGGAGGAAATTGAGATTATTAATTTGGGGTTGGAAGAAGTGGTGAGAAATATCCGTATAGGGGCTGCGCTGCAGAGCGACATCAAGCGAAGGCTGATTGAGATACTGCGAGAGTATAGTGATATATTTGCTTGGTCATACGAGGACATGCCTGGGTTGGATATGGACATGGTCGTGCACCGTCTGCCGTTGCGAGAGGAATGTCCGCCTGTTTAACAGAAACTCAGAAGAACCAGACCAGACATGGCTGTGAAAATCAAGGAGGAAGTTCAAAAACAGTGGGATGCTGGTTTCCTAGCCGTTACAACTTATCCGTCATGGGTCGCTAATATAGTACCAGTGTCGAAGAAAGATGGTAAAGTGCGAATGTGTGTAGACTACCGTGATTTGAATAGGGCGAGCCCGAAAGACGACTTTCCACTTCCTCACATTGATGTGCTGGTTGATAACACTGCTCAGTTCTCCGTATTCTCCTTCATGGACGGCTTCTCGGGCTATAATCAGATCAAAATGGCACCAGAAGACATGGAGAAGACTACCTTCATTACTCCCTGGGGAACATTTTGATACAAAGTGATGCCCTTCGGGATGAAGAATGCTGGGGCAACATATCAACGTGCTATGACGACTCTCTTTCATGACATGATGCACAAAGAGATCGAGGTTTATGTTGATGATATGATTGCCAAATCCCAGACGGAGGAGGAGCATTTGGTTAATCTGCTGAAACTGTTCAAAAGACTTAGGAAGTTCAGGTTGAGACTGAACCCTAACAAGTGCACCTTTGGGGTGAGATCGGGTAAACTGCTGGGGTTTATTGTGAGCAAAAAGGGAATAGAGGTTGATGCTGCAAAGATAAAAGCAATACAAGAAATGCCGACGCCTAAAACAGAAAAAGAAGTGCGTGGTTTTTTAGGGAGGTTGAACTACATTGCTCGGTTCATATCTCACCTAACTGCGACATGCGAGCCGTTATTCAAGTTGTTGAAAAAGGATCAGGTGTTGACCTGGAATGAAAATTGTCAAAAGGCGTTCGACAAGATAAAAGGATACTTGCAGGAACCTCCTGTTTTGATACCCCCAGTGGCCGGGAGACCTTTGATTATGTATTTGACGGTTCTTGAGGGAAGTATGGGTTGTGTTCTCGGTCAACACGACGAGACCGGACGTAAAGAGCATGCGATCTACTATTTGAGTAAGAAATTTACCAACTGTGAGTCCAGATACTCAATGCTCGAGAAGACGTGTTGCGCGCTAGCCTGGGCCGCCAAATGTTTGAGGAAATACATGCTGAATCATACAACCATGCTAATTTCAAAGATGGATCCAATCAAATACGTGTTTGAGAAGCAAGCACTCTCCGGAAGAATTGCCCGATGGCAGATGGTGTTGACAGAATACGATATCCAATATGTCTCGCAAAAGGCTATTAAAGGTAGCGTTCTGTCAGAATACCTTGCGGAGCATCCTGTTGAGGACTACCAATCGATGAGGTTTGATTTTCCTGACGAGGATATCATGTACCTGAAGATGAAAGATTGTGAAGAACCGTTGTCGGACGAAGGACCAGAGTTGGGTTCCAAATGGCAGTTGATATTTGACGGAGCAGTTAATTCCTATGGTAGAGGAATAGGAGCCATTATCACTACTTCTCAGGGGTTTCACATCCCATTTACTGCCCGATTGACTTTTCCTGTTACCAACAATGAGGCTGAATATGAGGCTTGCATCATGGGGCTCGAAGAATCTATTGATTTGTGAATCAAGAACCTAGATTTATACGGAGACTCAGCTCTAGTGGTGAATCAGATTAAAGGAGAATGGGAGACACGTCAGCCCAATTTGATGCCCTATATGAATTATGCAAGGAGATTGTTGCCTTTCTTTGACAAGGTGGAATTGCATCACGTACCGCGAGCAGAAAATAAAATGGCTGACGCCCTGGTGACATTGTCTTCAATGTATAAAGTTAACTTCTGGAACAAGGCTCCCCAGATTGTTATCTCTCGGCTCGATAGGCCTGCCTTCATATTTTCCATTGATGAGACTACCGATGGTAAACCCTGGTACTTTGACATCCAGAATTTCCTAAAGAACAAGGAGTATCCGGCTGGGGCATCTAGTCGAGATCAGAAGACTCTCAGGAGATTGGCTGGCAATTTCTATCTGAACCCGGACGGTGTCCTGTACAAAAGAAACCACGACTTGGTGTTGCTACGTTGTGTAGACGAGAAAGAGGCGAAGTTGCTCATGGAAGAGATACACGAGGGTACATTTGGTACACATGCTGGTGGGCATGTTATGACAAGAAAGTTACTGCGGGCAGGTTACTATTGGCTGACTATGGAAACAGACTGTTTCAAGTTTGCAAAGAGGTGTCATAAATGCCAGATTTATGCGGACAAAATCCATGTGCCTCCGAGCCCTCTGAATGTGATGTCATCACCGTGGCCTTTCTCGATGTGGGGGATCGACATGATTGGCAAGATTGAGCCTACGACATCAAACGGACACCGGTTCATTTTGGTGGCAATCGATTACTTCACCAAATGGGTGGAAGCAGCGTCATATGCCAATGTGACCAAGCAAGTGGTAGCCAGATTTATCAAACGAGATATTATCTGCAGATATGGAATCCTTGAGCGGATTATCACCGACAACAGTTCAAATTTGAATAATAAAATGATGAAAGAGCTGTGTCAGAATTTTAAGATCGAGCATCACAACTCTTCCTCGTACCGGCCCAAGATGAACGGCACTGTCGAAGCGGCCAATAAGAACATAAAGAAAATTGTTCAGAAGATGGTTGTGACGTATAAGGACTGGCACAAGATGTTACCTTTCGCTTTGCACGGTTATCGTACGACGGTACGCACATCAACCGGGGCAACCCCTTTCTCATTGGTATACTGAATGGAGGCGGTGTTACCGTTGGAAGTTGAGATTCCTTCCCTGAAGGTTTTACATGATGTCCAACTCGACGAGGCAGAATGGGTTAAAGATAGACTGAATCAGCTCAGCTTAATGGATGAGAAGAGGTTGGCTTCTCTAGCATACGGTCGGTTATATCAGAGTCGGATGAAGAAAGCTTACGACAAGAAGGTATGCCCTCGAGGCTTTCAGACGGGCGATCTTGTTTTGAAAAAGATTCTCCCACCACAATCAGATCACAGGGGCAAGTGGACTCCCAATTACGAGGGTCCCTACGTTGTCAGAAAAGTCTTCTATGGAGGAGCCTTGCTACTATCCAGCATAGATGGTGAGGACTTTACGTCTCCTGTGAATTCGGACGCAGTTAAAAAATACTTTGCTTGAAAGTGACCCGCTGGACAGTAAAAAGAGAGTCCAGGCAAAAATGGGGCATCCCGGCGAACCATAAAAAATGAATAAAAGGTTCGGGAAAAAGTTAGGGATAAAATTGGAAAGATGTACACCCGCGAAGTCGAAAACCTGAAAAGGGCGACTTCGGCAAAAAAGGGTATCCCGGTGAATTGAAAATCCGCAAAGGGTGGTTCACGCAAAAGTTAGGGATTGAAAAAGCAAATGACTGCGGTCCGAATACGATACGGCTTTGCTTAGCGGTTTGGGAGTACCTGGGGGGCTGTCTACCCAAAAAACAATCTCTTCCGAAGATCGAGTACCGGAAAAGCGCAGAGTCAGGCGAGTCATAGGAGGATCAGCTCATGGTGTTCATCTGCATCGCATTGCCGACATGTATATAAATATTGTTTTGTATTTTCTTTAGGCTTCTTGTGCATATATTTATGTGTGTTTGTGCATAACTTCCTCTTTTCAGGAGTTGCATCCAGTGTACAAAACTTTTCCTATTCAGAGGCCCGTTATCAATAAGACATGTTATTCAGTACTTGATGCTTGTTCTTTACTGTTTTGTTTGTGAAAGACGCCGATGTTTTTGATAAACTTGCACTTACATAATCTTGCTGGCCTTTGCCAATAATTGCTAAAACTTCGAATTGACTGAAGTAATGTCACAGATGCTAACCCGGATAGATTCTGTTGTATAGGCCTGTTTTGTCTCGTTTGTGTTTTGCAGGGTTCTTACCTTTGGAGCAAATGGTCAAGAATTGTATTCCCCAGCCAAGGTCGCTTGACGTAAGACCTGATTCCAGTTGATGTCATTCCTCAGCTAGTCGCAGCTTATCCCCCGAGATTTGAAATGACGTTTATCCCTTCCCGAAGGAGGGAATTATTTTCCCCAAGAGAGTGTCCTCATGGAAAGCCGTCCATAGGATTAATCCCAACAAGTCAAAATCAATGTCCCCTGCAGAGGTTGCGCTCCTCAGCGAATCGAAGATGTGCACGTTCAATCTCCAGCATGGGAGACTCCTGCAATGGCTAACCGAGTTGTTGGTTCGAAAGGTTTATATCCGCGAAAGAAGGTTTTCTTGCTTCCCACAGGTAGTCATGCCAGTGACAGGATGTTGATCCTCAACAGAGTCCGTAACTCTAAATGTGTAAACTGTGCCCAGACAGTGCGTTTTGCCCAGAAGTGTCGCTTCTCCCCCAGCTAAGTTTGTTCACCAGCAAGGTGTTTCTTCCCTCCCAGTGGAAATTGGTGTTTAATCTCTCCCCGGCAGAGATGGTTGTGTTTCTGGCGTTTATTTTGCCAGAATACTTTATGATACTTGTTCTCCCCAGCGGAGTTGGCTTTATTCACAGCATTCATGTTGTTGAGACATCATTATCAGAGTGGCCCCGGCAGCTTGAGCCTGCATTTGCATTTGCATATATCGTCATATTTGCATCTACTCAAACACGTAGCATTTTCGTGCCGTACGGAGCATTACGCCATTTTCAAACATACGCATTTTGAAACATAAATTAGGTTGGCTAACCTTTTGCTTTCAGGTGTATTTGCTCAGCAGGAGTATGGAGTTCTAGCTCAGATCTATTACCAGGTATTCGAGGTCTCGCCGTGAGACGTGTGATGATATGGTTCATCTTACTATTTTCCCCCACAGAGTTACTTGGTTAAGTTTCTCTTTGTCCCCGAGCGGAGTTATTTGTTTAAATTCCTCTTGTTTCCCCGTCAGAGTTGCTTGTTGAAGCTCTCTTATCCGACCAACGGATTATTATCTTCAAATTTGTTGTTACGTCAGCGTCAAAGGGTTTCATGAATCAAAATTTCAGAAGCTGCCGCCGGTTATCGAAACAGGCGTCCGGCAGTTTGGTTTCCAAATATCCCCCGTAGAGTCCTCCTCAAAGTTGTTGTCACGTCAGTGCTAAAAGGTTTGTGGGTTGGGACTGTCGCTACTGCGAAAATCGGCGCCGGCTGAACAGAAGAGTCGCCACCGTGCGTTATTTATCCCAAAGGAGGGAAAGGAAACGCTCAGAGTAAACCTACCGTAAAGACGGGAAAGGAATGGTCATCGCAACCAAATCCTGGATTCGGGAGTCGGTTACGCAAGGGGAAGGTATTAGCACCCCTCACGTTCGTCGTACTCGACGGGATCCACGCTTGTTTTCTAGTACGGATTGTTATTCTATCTATTCTACAGGTCTGGGGTTAAAAGAAAATAAAATGACTCGGCAAAGTATTGCACTTTATGCCTACATATTCCAGTCTGGAACGAGAAATCAGAGTCAGCGTAGTTCGCTTACCTACTGGAAAGGAGGGGAAGGTTGCTCGCTAGGATATCGCATCCTATGCCTACGTACTTTCATACAGCATGAAAGATCAGAGCAAACGTAGTTCGGGCTACGGAAGACACAGATTTGTTTGACTATTTTTTATCCTTCTGAAAAAGGGTTTTCTCCTGATTATGGGCCCAAGCGGACAAAAATGACTCTTTGATTGGTTTACAGTCTTTTACGCAAGAACTGTCTTTTATTGATGTTTGACCTCTTATTGTATTTTTGATTGTTTTGAGATAGAAGAGAAAGAACTCTAAAACTTAGGGTTAAAATGGGGAGAAAAACTATCCTATTGTTATCATGCATGGATTAACACCTAATGTATGTCATATTTCTCTCCTGCGCAGAGAGAAACAGAGATCCTAGGGGATAAACGGAAAAGAAACAGCATATATACAGTAAAGCAGTAAAGTGCATGAATGCAGCAGTACAAGCGAGGCAAGGGAGTCCCACTCGACCTCGAACCTAGAAAACAATAGGCAAAGTGAAACAGCTTCACTTCAACCCTATGGGAAAATTAACAAACAATACATCAAAGAAAATAAACCCCAAAACCAGCTCTGACAGCACACCAGCTCCTACAGCAGCAACTCTGAAAAACAGCAAACTCTGACAGTTGATAAACAACAATCTTCCAATGAACCCCAAAGTCAAGCTCCAATGATACCCAAGCTACAACAAGCTTCCATCTCCAAGAAATCACCAAGCTCAAGCAAGCACAGAATCTTAACCAGTTGACAGCATCAGACAGCAGATAGCTCCAAACAGCAGTAAACCCTAGCTTCAACAGCTGCACAGTTTTGACATGAATAATCTTCATCTTTGTCAATCTTTGATCTTCATATCTATCTTCAATGGCTTCTTTCTTCAAGGTAAGCTCTCCTAGAGGATAGTCATTTAACAAGATGAGTTGAATGTTAAACAGTTCATTGACTACCAAAGGAAGCCTACAAACAGTTTAACATTATAGCAAAGTGGTTCTCTCAAAGTTCTACCTATAAGGTAAGGCCACTTAACCCTCCAAAGGAGGGAGGTGAATACCATAGAGGGACTTTATGTCATAGAGAGGAATGGAAGCACATGAAGTTATCCATGTTTGTACAAAACAATTCAGTCTATTCTAAGGCTCTGCTTATGCCTATTATTTCCTATGTCTTCAATCAACTCCTTCAATCTCCAAGCTCCAAGGATCTTCTTTTGTCTTCAATTAACACCTTTGATTCTCCAAGCTCCACAAGCTCAAACCAGGCCCCATACCCCATAGAAAAGCCCAAAAGCCCAAGCAAACCAATATAAACCCCAAGTGGGAACACCAAACAAACACTCCATTTGCAAAATATACTAAAAATAGTAATATAGTATTTAAAATTCTAAGATTTATTCTAAGGGGATTTCTACATCTACCCTACATACCATATATGTCTCATAACCTGATTCATGCTAAAAACCCCAAAATAAAATGTTATAATGCACCTATGTTGAGTTTAAACCCTAAAACTATCACCCTAATGTTCTCTAATCAAAACTAATCAAGGTTAATTCACAAAAATGTGGAATAAATCTCTAAGGGAACCTAATGTTCTAACCTATCTAGTACAAAAAGAATGGAATCAAAATATGAAAGGAAATGGCTAAACAAAATTCACCAAATAATATGTACAAACAAAATGAAAATAAAAAGCAATTAAGTTTGAAAATTCACCATAAATGGAAAAGTGCCTAAAATAATATTTTTATTTTTCCACAATCTTCTTGACATCATGATGAGAATGGAGCAAAAACTCCCATGCAAAAATGATTATTTTTGGATTTATTATGAATTATTTTGTAAACTATATGCAAACAAAATAAAATGAAAATTCAATTAGAACAGGGGGTGGCAAAAGCAACTATCCTACTTCAGAAACACATTGGGCCCAGGAGGGGGGGTGCTGGTAGCACGCGCTGGGCCCAGTCCACTAATTCAGAAAAACAAAAAAACCACAAAACAAATAAACGGAGGGGGGGCGAATAGCGGGTATTTGCTTTGAAAATCCATGATGGGCCTCAAACGGGGGTGGGAATAGCAGAATCTGCTAGGCCCAAACCAGAATTCCAAAAGGGAGAGAGGGGTGTTAAGGGAAACCACGGGAGTTTGATCAGCAATACTCAACTGGGCCTAATGCCCGAGCCCACTCACACTAAGCCTCAGCATTAGTAACCCTAAACAAAATTCTCCTCATTCTTCATTCCAATGCCACTATTGTTCATCGTTCTCTAAACGAAACCCTAAACGGCGCTCTTCCCTGAACCTCTCTCAAACCTGCAAGCTCTACAACCAAATCACCAACAGCCTTCGTTCTCAACACCATCACCAATCAATCCCTCAAAGCTCAGTTCAAAAAATACTAATCCCTAACACTCGCCTCACCAACTTCTGATATTCAACCTAAACACTAAGATTTACCCTAATTTCCAGTTCCACCTAACGCTTCGAAAACAAGCTCAATCCAGATAAACAAATGGCATGCATGATTACAAGCTAGAGAAAGAAGAACAAAAACCTGGGGAATTTGATGAAGACGGAGGCGTTTGGAAGACTTGGAAGGATCTGGAAGGATTTGATGAAGTTACTGAAGATCGACGGCGAAAATATCTTGCGGTTGTTGAAGAACCATGAAGAAACCTGGAGATGATCTGACGAGCGATGACGAACGTTCTTCAACGTTCTTGATGATGAACACTGAAGGTTCTTGGACGGAAGATCTTCACGCGAAAATCTGGAGATGATGAAGTTTGTCGAAGATCCGTATGAATTTCTGGAAAATTTGTTGAAGATTCTTGATTTTGTTTGAAGGTTTCTGGCGTCGGATGAAGAACACGATGAGGATTCTGGAGATTAGTGGTGAAGAACACGACGAGGTTCTTGATGATTTGCAATTTCCGGTAGATGATGAAGGTTCTGATGGATTTTCAGGCGAAATCTTGAGTCTCCGGTGAGAGATTGATGGAGATGATCGGTGAGGATTGGTGTTGAGAGGAGAAAAATCTGGGAAAATTGCAGTTTCCGGCGGTCTCAACAGACTCCGGTGACTGTTACGGCGGAGGGAGACGGTGGCTGCATGGCCGCCGGTGAAGGGACCGGCGAGGGGTTAGGTGGCACAGAGGGAGGATGAAAGGAAGACACGTGGGGTGAGGGAGAAGCAGAGGGAGACACGTGGGTAGTGTGTTGGTGCAATTCTGAGTGTGTGAGAGAGTGAGGTGGCCAATCCTGGGGCTGCACGCGTGGCCACGTTTTATACTGCCAAGTGGCATCACTCTGGACTTTTGACTGGGCCTGATTTCGTGGATACTGGCCCATTAGACTGATTAATTGATGAACATCTGGATTAAACTCTGAAACAAAATTAAAACTAAAAAAACCCAATTAATCTAAAACGAAAATTAAAAAAAATAAACCCTAATTAAAATCTATTATTAATCCTGATTAATCTATAAAACGAAAATTAAAAAAAATAAAATCCTAATTAATCTAAAAACAGAAAAAAAAACATTTAACATCTAAAAACTATTTAAAAAAAACTAATTAAATCTAAAAACAATTAAACTCTAATAAAAAACTGAAACATTAAATTCCAATTTTAACAAATCTACTCTATTAATTTTGAAAAATCAATTAAAACCTAATAAAATCTAAAAACACAATATCTAATTAAAATCTACTCTTATTTAAGAAAAAATAATATCTAGTTCTATCTATTTAAAAAAACTATTAAAAGGAAATTAATATCTAAAAATCTTTATTAAAACTATTCTATTAAAAGAAAAAAAAAATATCTAAAGATTTTAAAATTTATTAACTCTCTAAAAAAGAATATTTATTATTTTTTTTTATAAAAAAAAATCTAAACAAATCTATTAAATTCTATTAAAGAAAATATTAACCTATTTACTATCTAAAAAAACAAATAAACCTATTAAAAAAATCTATTAATGCATTAAAAATCTAGAAAATGACAGAAAAATCCTAAAAATGCCAGGAGGCCGATTAAATCGAATAAAACCCAATTGTGCAACCGTATCGAAACCCAGGCACCGAGATGGCCTGAAAACACAGGGAACGAACACCAATTCTCAACAGACTTTTATTCCAACCGGCCTGTACTGCCTGAAACGCCAGGGGCTATAATCCCGATAAAATCCATCTGACTGAGAAAAATGCAATGCATGCAGTATGCGAATGCGAATGCAAAATGCGTCGAAACATAAACCAGATATGGGGACCGGTTGGTCAAATTTTAGGGTGCAACAGCTGCCCCTATTCAAGCGACTTGGACCTGAAGGGTTGAAGAGCAAACAGCCTCCAAACATTCAAAGGTAGAAGACGGTTGAATACAAAATAAACCCGAAAATTTGCCAACCGCAGAAATAAACTGCACACTTGCTTGGGGAACACCATCTAGAGAACTGAATCCAATTATTATGGCAACAAACTGATCGATCACCTGATAAAGACCTTTGACTTTAGCCCCAGTTACTTGTGTGGCACCACAGATGCACTTGATCACCTCCCATCGTCTAATGATAGACGGAGAGACACCATCCCGAAGGAAAACCATATCCATACTCACATTGTCTAAGGATAGACAGAAAGACACCATCCCGAAGGAAAACCAATATCCATACTCACATTGTCTAAGGATAGACAGAGAGACCCCATCCCGAAGGAAAACCATAACCCATACTCACATTGTCTAAGGATAGACGGAGAGACACCATCCCGAAGGAAAACAATAACCCATACTCAAATCGTCTAAGGATAGACAGAAAGACACCATCCCGAAGGAAAACCAATATCCATACTCACATTGTCTAAGGATAGACAGAAAGACCCCATCCCGAAGGAAAACAATATCCATACTCACATTGTCTAAGGATAGACAGAAAGACCCCATCCCGAAGGAAAACCATAACCCATACTCACATTGTCTAAGGATAGACGGAGAGACACCATCCCGAAGGAAAACAATAACCCATACTCAAATCGTCTAAGGATAGACAGAAAGACACCATCCCGAAGGAAAACCAATATCCATACTCACATTGTCTAAGGATAGACAGAAAGACCCCATCCCGAAGGAAAACCATAACCTATACTCACATTGTCTAAAGATAGACAGAAAGGCACCATCCTGAAGGAAAACAATATCCATACTCACATTGTCTAAGGATAGACAGAAAGACACGATCCCGAAGGAAAATAATATCCATACTCACATTGTCTAAGGATAGACAGAAAGACACCATCCCGAAGGAAAACAATATCCATACTCACATTGTCTAAGGATAGACAGAAAGACACCATCCCGAAGGAAAACCATAATCCGTACTCACATTGTCTAAGGATAGACAGAAAGGCACCATCCCGAAGGAAAACAATATCCATACTCACATTGTCTAAGGATAGACAGAAAGACACCATCCCGAAGGAAAACCATAACCCATCAGCGGAAAGAGAACCATATTCATCACCACCCATCAAATTTCAGAATCCTTTCGTCTATAGGAATTGATGGAAAGAACAATATCTTCAAAGGGGCCACATCATCAATAAGGATTGACAGGAAGAAAAACCACCTCCAAAGAGCCATGCCGTTGATAAGGATCAACAACTAGGAAAACCAAACATTCTTCAGAGAGCCTCGACGTCAATAAGGATCGACGGTCAGGAAAACCTTCTTGAAATGTCATCTCATCCAATAAACAGAAAGAACGCCGATATCTGAAAGATCGCCTTGAAACCTCTCAACGTCTAAGGATAGACGGAGAAAACCATACCCAAACTCACGACGTCTAATGATAGACGGAGAAGGCTCGCTGGGGGAAACCCATCGTCAATGTGAACTGACGGGAAGAGAAGTCTGTCAATATTAGACGACTGATGAGCAAAGCATAACTGTTGTATGATCTAAGAATCAAACACCAAAGAGCTGTCTGAATAAAGCTGCTGGATAAATGCCCCTGAACTGATTACAGAGTACTTCATGTTGCCACTGAAGGCTGATAGAAAAACTGGCTTATGCTTCGTATGCATATGCGTATGTTTGAATTTTTCTATGGCGTAATGCTCCATATAGGATGGAAATGCTACACATTTTGAGGATGAAATGCAAGTATGATGCAAATATGAAAATGCAGGCTCGGGTCGCTGGAGAAGTTGGATACAGAAAACCGCTTCAGCAAAATAAATGCTGGAAAAGTGAAGCCAACTCCGCTGGAGATAACCAGACATCACAGAATTATTCCAGCAAAATAAATGCTGGAAAAGTGAAGCCAACTTCGCTGGGGAATAACCGAATGTGGCAAGCATGATTGGACTTCTGTCAAGGATAGCTTACCCGTGCCAATGAAAATTGGACTTTTGCTGGGGAAAACAGACGGAGTCTTCCTGCGTACCAATGAAGATTGGATTTTGAAATGCTGTACCACCACAGGTTGGGCCTCACAGTGATTGCCAATATGGATTGGGCTCCCTGAAAATTGCCAATAAGGATTGGGCTTTAGGCTATCTGTGATGAGTCATGTATAATTGACGCTGAACAATATCCTGTCTGAATTCACAGCTTCTGATTGAAGGGTCAATAGATGGTAACACGAATTCCCGACCTTTGACTCACACTTAGAGATTAGCTGAATCTGCTCGAATAGCTCTGAGTAATTCTGATGACACGGAGAAGAACAATTCCTTCGCTTCTGATATGCCCCAGCTTGTGGGACCTCTGTGGGGATAGTCCTCAAAAGGAAATCTGAAAATTTGTACCCTGATGGTCTGATATGAAATGCCCCAGCATTCTGAACCTCGGAAAAATGCTTCAAATCAAATTCCTCTCGAATAAAGAATAACTTCCGTGCTCTCAGGATGGCCTGCCCCTGTCTGCCATGACTTTGCCCCTGAATGGCTGATTCGGTATAGTGACTCTAGCTACGAGAGATTTACCGAATCTCGACCTGATTGCCCCGGAATAACGACTTTGGATGGCTGACCTCACTGGGGATCACTTGATAATAGCTTGCCCCGGCTCTCGAAACATTCGGGCATCCTGTATTCTATCCTGATCAGACTTTCCACTGTAGGAAACTTTCCTGCTGTTAAGCGCTTACTCGTAAGTAAAACCAGTTGTTCTGCATAAAAGACATATTAATGCAATGCATATGACAGTTTTAACATCCAAGCTGTTCACTGGAAAAATGGAAAAAAACCGTTTATGACACATAATGCACAAATCATTTATCAAAATATCAACATCAGTACCAACATGGTAAGAAGAACCCTTTTAGGAGTCAGCTTCGACGCGATCTTTACCGATGTATGCCTTCAAAACAACCCTGCTTCAATTAGGACTTTTGAAGGTTGTAACATGGTCAGGTTCACGGTTTTGAAAGAAAGGATAAAGGCTCAAATTTTAATTTCAACCCACCCATTCTCCTTAATGTTCTCCGATCTTACGTTCAGCTAATTCGACCTTAGCGCTCACCTCTTAGAGGTTGAAATATAGGAGTGATAGTTCGAGAAACTATGAGCTTTCGGAGTGACAGCCACTCACTCTTCGTCTTTGACACTTGGGGTCACACGACTCGTATTTCATTTGAGGACTTTTTTTTTGTAATCCTTTTCATCTTTTCTTTCCCTAATTTTTGCCTGGACTGACTCTTTTGAGTTTCTTTTGATTTTCCAGTCTAGCGGGATGCCCTTATTTTTGCCTAAGTCCTTTGTTTTCAAGTTTTGACTTAGCGGGCTTTTGATTCTTTTTGCTTTCCGTTTTTTTTTCCGAACAAGTCGTGTGACACTGGTTGTCTGACTCTTTGGGGAATAATGTGACTGTCTTACTCCTGATGCTTAACCATTGTGGCTTTTTAGGCACGACCTATAGAGGTGTGATTGATCCTTGAACGGACACTCCTTTTGCAATTTGGACGCTCGGTCGAATTAGCTAACCCCTACCCTGCCCCAGGTTGAGATTGAGGGCTTTTCGTTTTCAGAAAGAACTCCTACTACTAGGCTCAAAGGGGTTAACAAGGGATTATCTTCCTTATGTCTCCGGTGTTTAGGGATTTGAAACAATGCTTGTACATCATCAGCAGGTTTTATTTCAAAGGCATACAATATCAGAAGCTTGCATGTCGTTCATTTTCGTCATCCTCCCCGGATTCCGCTTAACCAAGCGTTGGATATCTGTAAAAATCAATTAGTGAACACGAATGGATTTAATCAAAACATGCATATTCATTTCATTATCATCAATTGAATGAAAACAACAAGTTTTACAAACAAGATTGCAATTTAACAAGAAAGAAACTACAAACGTAAAGAAATGACAAGATGAAACACAGGGAAACATCAGCTTCCGAGGACCGGGTTTTCACATCTGACTTGCTGCTGAACCAGCCATCTTCAAAGTTGCCTATTGAAACCATACTGCTTAAAACGGATGTCGAGTGAATTGCATTTCTGACTTCAGTGGGCTCTGTCTAGCACGCAGGTTTGGCCGATAACGATAAGGCTGCTGACTCTGGAAAGGAATTGACATCTGTTGCGAACACTGGACAGATTGTTGACTTTGATCAGTCGAATCACTTGGAGGTCGAGTCTGACTTATCAGGGACTCCTTTTGCTCAAGCGCTTTCATCCTCAGGCTTGGTCTAGGCAGCAACTGAGGACAGGGGGATTCTGACACCAATGATTGTAGAATATACTTCTGATCTACGGCAGCTTCAGGAACGTCCATCATTTTAGCACCGACTGGGGTAAGACCCTTAGGTACAATTACGCCACCCGGCGTGAGTTCAATAACTTTTACGTCAATCAAGTCCTGAACGTTGTGCTTAAAAGCGTGACAACTTTCCACATCATGTTCGGGTGCCCCAGAATGAAATTCACACTGCTTACTAGTGTCATACCCATAAGGAAGCGTCGTTCCTGTGAGGGGTTCCAATGTTCTTTTTTCAACCAGCTTCAAACTCAATAAAGTTTGAAAGAGCTTAGCATATGTTGAAGGCGACGCCTCAAATATCCTCCTTGACCTTCGTTGAACCGGATGCGTCTTTTGTTGTTGTTGTTGGTGTCGATCAACACGTCTTTTAATCTCAGGTTCCACAGGCACGAGTTCCACAGGCACAGGTGGAACAAGCTCCTTCACTGCGGCTTCAGATAGCTGGTCATCCTCTTTCCTAAGCACACTCTTGACTACTTCCATGATCAAGCTCATTTGGGTCTTCAGCTGATTGTTTTCCTCTTTGAGTATCTTCTGATCCATACGCAACTCTTGCATGTCTTTCATCATCTGCCCTAGCTGGCTTCGGACTTCAATCAATTCAGCTTGATTCTGTTCCATATCTCTGAGGAATTCCTGCAACAAACTGGTGATAGGAAATAAGACCCACGGTTCTGATGTACCTATTATGTGAGAATGCAATGCAGAAATCAAACACATATTCAAGACAAGACAAATGCACCCAAGCTATAAGTACAGATATAAACGCCTCACACCACTATGTAAAGCCAACAAGAGCAGCAAACAAGCACACCCAAGTACAAAATACAATGACCCCAGCCAACAAGCCTGGTGGTGGTCAGCAAACAACAATGCACGAAAGCTAAGCAGTCAGCAGAGAAAAACAGATGCGACACCCGGCGCAGAAACCTCTAGCAACTTGCTCCATATTCAACTGAGCTCTCAGTTGGACATTCTTCCGACCATACACTTTCAGTGGAGTATTCCATAACATTGACTGACGAACCCCCACAACTAGATGAAGGAGAATCAATAATCTGGACAAAACCCTGAGGTGTGATAAAGATCCTGTTAGAGTCTAGCAGATTCGGAACTTGGCTTCTAAGCACCTTACAATCATTTGTCGAATGCCCCTGTACCCCCACATGGTACTCACAGCGGGCGCTGGCATCAGAACCTGGAGGATAAGGCGGGATCATTGGACTATTCTCTTTCGGTACTATTAATCCACTTTCGACCAAATCTGGCAACAACTGACTGTACGACATCGGTAGCTGAGTAAACTGCCTTTCAGGTTTCCTTGGTCTTTGTCGGGCGTGACGACGCGGCTGACGATAATATGACTGCTGGCTTGAAGTGTCTGAAAACTGAGCCTGAGACGCCAGAGATTCTGAGACAACCTCGCTTCCTTCTTCCCACTCCTCTTGAGAACTGAGAACTGATTCATTCTTATCAACTGGGATATAAGGAGCCTCTCGAATCTTTCCATTCTTAGGTTCTCTCTCAATAAGCTCTCCCATTCTCATCAGGCCTTCAAAGCTTATACAAGTGAACATCATGTCGTAATAACGGCCCTTCAGAGTACCCAAAAAGAGGCTAACCATTTCTCTCTCCTGAATCGGTGGTTGAACACGAGCAGCCAACTCTCTCCATCTTCGCACATACCCCCTAAAGGATTCATTCTCCGCACGAGATAATTCTTGCAACTGCATGCGAAAAGGAGCCATTTCCAGGTTGTAGTCGTACTACTTCACGAAGGCATTGGCTAAGTCCGACCATGATTTAATGCTATCACTCTCCAAGTGCAGGTACCAGTCCAAAGATGCTCCGATCAAACTATCTTGGAAACAGTGAATCATGAGCTTGTCATTGGTGATATGTGAAGTCATTCTTCTGCAGAACATAACCAAATGTAGCTTCGGACAGTTATCCCCTTTGTACTTCTCAAAATTGGGCATCTTGAACTTCGGAGGCAATACAAGACCTGGCACCAAACACATGCCCGCAGCATTCAGATCAAGAGTATTCTTATTCACCAGGGCAGCAATCTGATCTTCCAACGTCTGAAGTCTTCTCATATACTCAGCAGTCCTTGGGTCCTGAATATTAACCTGCGGAACAACTCTTGGAGATGGAACAATCCTTGGTGAATCTGGCGTAGAGAAAGTGGAATTGTGACACTCTGCGCCATTGAAAGAATATGGACCTCTGACAGGGATTTGCACGTGTTGCACCCTAAAATTTGCTCAACCTTATGCACTTGGTTTATGTTTTCAATATCATTAGCATTTGCATATAGAGTCATGTACATAGACTAATCATCTGCATAGCATAGCATAGCAAGTCATCCAACAGGGGACCAATCATTATTCTCATCTCTAGAGGCCTATCAAGAGGCTATTATTCAAATTCAATCTCATTCAAGTCATCAGAAAAGAATTTGAAAGTTGAAGAAGTCAGTAGGTCAAGCTTTGAGTATGTCTCCTATCTGAGGGCATCTGAGGATCAACAAGGGAGTTGTGAGCTGAGAATTGAAGGCATGGGGAGTATCTAGACATCTTGGAGGACTCATAAAGTCATTTGGAGAAGGAGACAAGTCATTGGTGTAGTCACAAGAGTTGTGGAGGAAGACAGTCAACTAGGGTTTCATTTGGGTCAACCCTGGGTCAACCCTAGGTCAAAGGATTGTTGGAGAGGCATTAAGGGCTATTGAAGAGATGTGGGGTTCATCATTTGACATGGAGAATAAGGATATGTTGTTATGCTAAGAAGAAATCAAGAGAAATCAAGGAGAAGAGGAGGTTCTAAATTAGGGTTTCTGTGTAAAAGCCCCTAATTTAGGTCAAATTTCCAAGCAAGATAAGTCAAAGTGCAAGCTTCAAATGGATCCTTGGCCAACATGAAACTTGTAGAGGATCTCAAGACCTTTAATTTGAGTGGTGGAAGACATCAAGGAGATTTATAGAACTCAAGTTATGGTCCTTACAAGTTACAGGTCATCTGAGGTATCTGAAATTTTGTCTGTGAAAGTGACTTGACTTCCAAGCAATTTTTACCCCTCAAGGAGATTTAAAATGAATTTCTGGTCAACATAAGAGTTGTTCCTCATTGTCTTAGCTTTCTAGAATGGTATTGTATGCCTTCATGTGATTTGTGGAACTCTACTTATGGTCTTGGCAAGCAAAGGGTATTTTGGTCATTTGAGAATTACAGGTCATTTTAACCTATGCCCAAAACTCATAAAAGGAAGCTTCAAATGGAAACATTTACAACATCAAACTTGTTCCAAATGACATTTTGAGTCTAGAAAAGTGACCATGAGATATTGGAAAGATTCATAGCACAAGGTTTCAAAATTGTTGGATTTAATGAATAAAAATGGCCTTAAAAATGAGATTTTTCATATCTTGGCCAAATGAAGCAAAATTATAGGTCATTTTGAATGGAAAGATCATTTTAAAGACATTGGCTAAAGTAGAATTTTGAGCTTAGTTCATATTTTGTGAGTTATCCATGGTTGCTTGTAATGGAAGATACATAAACCAAATTCAATGGAAAGAATGCAAGGGAAACTTCTCCAAGTTTCTAGGAGGTTCTAACCTCACCTATATATTGATAAGAGATAGTTCATGCCATGGTTGGTGATTTCATTTGTTCAAAACCCCAAGTTATACACACTTTCTCCATTTTGCATAAGCTTCAAAAACTCTCCCAAATCTCCATCAATCTTCATATTTTCTGGTTGAATCTTCATCATCATCATCCAAGCATCACAATTCACATATTCATTTGGCTGAATCAATCAAGGATAGTGCTATACAAGTTTCATCATTCAAGGTTCAAGAAATTGGAATCATATGATACAAGGAGTTTGAGCCCAAATCTTTGCATACAGAATCAAAGTGGTGGTGTGTGGATCAGTTTCAAGTCCCTGCAAGCATTGGATCCAAGATCTCCATAGCAGTTTCTCCATTTTTAACCAGGTTGGTTTCTTTGCTCGATTTGCATGGTTTAGTCAGTATGATAGGGTTTTGTTAGCTTAGACTGGTTAAGTTAGGTTAGATGATGAGTTCCACAAGGTTTGGAGAGGTTTTATGAGGATTGGTTATGGAGTGTACAAACTGTTGAGGCTTATAGCTATTGGTATATTGCATGATAATCTTGAATAAATAGTGTGTGATGATCAGTGCAAGATATGGATTAGTTTAGGGCAAGATTTAAGGAGAATTGGAGTGATCAATCACAGGTGACAATGGCGGATCAGAACTGTGATGCTTATCGGGTTTGAAAATCTAGGCTGTTATATTGAAAACTATGGATATAGTGGTGTTCTGCGTGAGAAGGAGAGCAATTTTGGTGTTTATATCGTGGCTTTTCATGGAGAGACGAAGGAGATATGAGAGCTGGAAGTTGGCTGAGTCAAACTCGTGTGCAGGGTTTAGTCTGCAAACCCTAGGGTTGATTGGGGAAGACGATCCCCTGGCCGTCCGATCGTGCAATTTATTTGACGTTTTATGCCCATCCAAAGGTCCAGATTCAAAGTTGATAACGGAGGGAAGACTTGGGAGTGAAACGCTCCGTTTCACTTAAGTCTCTGAGTGGGCTTTGTGATTCACTGCTAATGACACCCCCAAATTGCCAGGCCCAATGAATTATAACGGTTTTTTTTGCTATGTGCACCGTTTTGCATTTTTTTGTCTTTTTGTTGAATTTCTGAGCGCGTGTGGGCCTAACACAATTGATGTTCGCACTCCACTTTTCCAGCCCACAATGGATTACAACTGCAGCGAACTGCTTTTCTCACCCCTCTCCCATTATTTCTTCATAGTTCTTTTTAATTTCTTTTCATTTTTTCATGCATTTTCAAAAATCATATAAAATGGAAAAAACATTATTTTCTGATGATTCTTTTTGCATAATTTTCTTTAAAGAGTCTAGAAAATTATAAAAAATAAAAATTGCATTTTATTTTTTATTTGATATTTTTCCCATATTTTCCAAATAAATAGCATTTTAAATAGTTTCATTTCATACATAAATTTTTTAATTTTTGTTCTAACCAATGCTTTAATATTTTTTGCCCATTCTTTTTAGGTTGATTAATAGGCATTGTTATCTTGTAGATACAATTTAATTCATATTTTTAGGAGTAGTTTTAGGTGATTAGCTTAGGTGAAAACAACATGAACAAATTAGGGTTTTAAGTGACAACTTAGGAGAATTAATTCATTTCCCTTAGGACTTAAAGTTTGAATAGTTTAGCTATGGGACTATAGGGGCTATGGGTAGTTATTAGATCCCCTTAGAAATCACTAGGATTCCCCTACTGCTATTAGCATATTACTGTCTATATTTGATTGATTGGTGTGGTGTGCCCTCTGGGGATTACTGTTTGTCTGTGTGGGTATTGGGACTGTCTGGGGATTGGGGGAGCTGAAGACTGAGGATGATGAAGCCATTGGAGATCCAGAGACTGAAGACCAACTTCCAGAGTTGGAGAGGAGATTCTTGCTAGCAGCTGCTGAGGAGATTAGGGTTTAGGAGTTAGGCAGAGATCTAGATTAGAAAGTTTGATTCTCAAACATGGAAGGTTTTGACTGCCTCCATTCCTCTCTGTGATACAGAGTCTCTCTGAGACATTCACCCCCTTCCTTTGGAAGGCTTGGTGCTATTGTCTAAGGGATAGAACTCTTGAGAGAAAATGTCTTATGTGTTAGAAGCAGTTGGTTTACCACCATTGGTAGTCAACTAATTGCTTAACACCCAATTCACTCTGGTGATTGATCCCTCAGCTTGGAGGATAGGACTTGAAGAAGAGCCATTGTAGACTGAAGATTGGTGACCAGAGCCCTTGCTTGAAGACTGTGAAGATAGAGACTGCTACTGACTGAAGCTTGTAGCTGATTGGAGATGACTTGAAGATGGATATTGATGCAGAGCTGCTGTGGCTGTTCATTTTGCTGTATTTCATTTCTTGATGTATTGATTGGTTTCCTGGACTGTATTGTTTGCTGTTTACCCTGTTGGGTTGAAAGTGAAGCCTGTTCACTTTTGCCTATTGTTTTCCAGGTTCGAGGTTGAGTGGGACTCCCTTGCCTCGCTTGTATTGTTGCATTCATGCATTTTACTGTTTTACTGTATATATCTGATATTGTTTCTGTTTCCATCTATTCCCTTAGGATCTCTGTTTCTCTCTGCGCAAGAGAGGAGCATGATAGACACTAGGTCTTAACCCATGCATGATAACATTAGGTTAGTTTGATTCCCTTCGCAACCGTAGGTTAGGGTTCTGTCTTTTCTTTCTCAAAACAAACAGAAAAACACCATAAAGATTTCAAACACAATAAAAGACAATTCTTTCGTAAAAGAACGTGAACTCATCAAGACATCATTTTTTTCTGCTTGGACTGCTAATCAGAAAAACCTTTTTCAGAAGGAATAAAATCAACCAAGACAAGCTTGTGTCGTACGTGGCCCGAACTACGTTTGCTCTGGTCTTCCATGCCATGTGGAAGTACGTAGGCATAGGATGCGATATCCTAGCGAGCAACCTTCCCCTCCTTTCCCGGAGGTAGGCGAACTACGTTGACTCTGATTTCTCGTTCCAGACGGGAATACGTAGGCATAAAGTGCGACACTTTGCCGAGTCATTTTATTTTCCTTCTCTTTTCTTTTCAACCCTTGACCTATAGTTTAGGTAGAATAACAATCCATACCCGAAAACAAGCGTGGATCCCGTCGAGTACGACGGACGTGAGGGGTGCTAATACCTTCCCCTTGCGTAACCGACTCCCGAATCCAGGTTTTGGTTGCGACGACCATACCTTTCCCGTGTTGTGCGAGGTTTACTCTGAGCATTTCCTTTCCCTCCCGTGGGATAAATAACGCACGGTGGCGACTCTTCTGTTCAGCCGGCGCCGATTTTCGCAGTAGCGACAGCACGGGCTGAGCAACATTGTTCATCTGAGCTCTTTGACCATTGTTTCCTCCTCCATTTATGGTTGTTATGGCTTCCATGACCTGACTCACCTAGTACTTCAACAATTCAAACTCCGCCCGAGTAACAATCAAGTTCTGCTCTCATGAAGCCATGATCTTTCCAGATGCTAACTCAAGTCTAATGCGAATGTCGGGGACTCAACTGGGGATGCGGACAAAAACGGGTAAGCTCCCTGTTTCGGCTGAGAATGAATATGCAAAATGAAATGCAAATGCAAACAGTCATGAAAAATGCAAAATGCACACACAAGGGACCAAGTGTGCTGTTGAGAAGCCCAATCCACCATACTGGTCTTAACCAGACCTATAACACTGCTCAAGCCTGGTCTCAACAAACCAAAACAATACTCCAACCTGGTCTCCAACAGACCCTATAACGCTGTCCTCAAATATCAACACCACTGAATCTCAATCAAGAAAACCGCTAATCTGGAGGTCAAGTTACCGAGCTTATATTCAGTTGTTCTGGGTACCCTAATGTTCCGCTGATAGGAAGAAAGGGGTGTATCAATTACAACCCTTCTCTGTTCGTCCGTCAGTTCGGATATGCGCTGAAGAACCCGCCAAAGGAAGAAGAAGTACAGGAATCTCTGTACTTCACCAGAGACGTGAAGGGGGAGTTATTAGCTAAGTTGCAACATGCCTGGACGCGAATTAACCGAAGAGGGAAGCCGTTGTTAGGAAAGAATGACTGTCAGGCCTATGCACCTTATAGAGTTTGGATTCAGGAGAGAGCCAGTCAGTTGAGGATGTCATTTCCAAATGCACCAGTTCTTGTCCCTATTCCGGTAGCGGAGCCAACTACTGTTTCTAGGGAAGCCTATGAGCAGGTTGTGAGAGAAAAAGAAGCCTTGTTGAAGATCAACGAAGGGTTGGAGCAGGAGCTAGCCCAGATACGCAGCGAGAAAAACAAGGTTGTGTATGCTTTCCAACAGCAGATTGAGCTAATGAACAGACTAGGGGCTGAGTTGATTGAGGAGAGGAAGAAGCGCGAACGTCTGGGGCAAGAGTTCAGAAGCTCCCATGACATGCTTGAATCCAAGAAGAAAGCGCTTGACATCGCTCACCGAGAGATCTCTTCTTGCAATAAGACTTGGAATGCTACGCTCACCAACAATAAGAAGAGGGAAGATAAGTTGAAACAGCAAATCTCCGACCTTGAAGAGCAATTAAAGTCCAGCATCAAGAAGTGTGAGGAAGAAGTGATGACCCGGTACAGTCTCCAGAATGCACTAAACAAGGCCATCAAAGGCAGAGATGAAGCTGTGTCTCAGAAGCGTAAACTAGAAGATCGCTTCGGAGAGGGGGCCTGGGAAGAAACTGCTGAAGACGTACGCCGTGTTCTTAAGAAACGGAACCAACTTGTTGAAGGGCTGCTTGCTCGACCCAGTCATCCGGAGACCAAGAAGTTGCTAGAAGAATATCAGACTTATGGGAGGATTTGATCATTTCATGTAGTAACTTGTGTGCTTTATTTGCTTAGTGCTGACCATCACCAGGATTGTTGGTTGAGGTCATGCCTTCTCTTTGTACTCTCAGTAACATTGTATTCCGGGTTTATTGATTTCTCAGCAATATATGAGGCTTTCTGTGATTCAGCTCTGATCTTTATGTTGATAGCACTGTCACTGCACCGGCACCTTCTCACCAGAATCGGGGGATGAATTTCCCTAATGCACAGACACACACTGCATTGCATTCATACTCACATTGCATTACAGGTAATCATTGGATGTCATCTTATTTCCTGCTCTGTAACAGGTACTTTTCAGGATTGCAGATCAGCACCCGCACCGCTATTCTACCCGCACCAACTGTCGAAGAATCATGGATCAGATGCAGAACGAGATGCAAGATGTGCGTGAGAAGCTCTCTCTCTTTATGCAGACCATGGAAGCTATTGCAAAAGGTCAGGAGAATTTGCAGGCCATGGTCCAGCCGCTGTTGGCCCAAAATGCTGGTCACGGTAATGAGGATCATCAGTCCGTACGGGTCGATACTGTTCATGGAGATGGCACTCCCACGCCAGTGGCGCCACCTGTAGTCAATATACCTGCTGCTAATGTCAACAACGCTACCGCTGCTGTGAATGGTAACGTCGGAGTTGGGAATGAGACTGCTGTCCATAACGTTGGGCTTGGTGATGTCAACTTGGGAGATAATATGGGAGGCAACGGCTTTGTCAATGCTGGATTCGGATTCAACGATCAGGGATTCGATAACACTGGGAAATATGGTTTCAATGCTCAAGGCTTTGGGCAAGATGGCTATGGTGTGACCAATCAGGATTTCGGAGGTTTCGGAAATGGAAACGGCGTTGGGTTTATGGCTTTTGGGCCTGCTGGAGGTGTTCAGGGATACGGCAATAGAGGCCGAGGTCCGGGGACGAATCAGATTAGAGCTGGCCGTAATAATGGATATGACGGGTATGGAGCTGGGAATGGTATGTGGCAAGAAGATCAGCAGGAGGACGCTTTCTCCGGCGGAGGTTTCAAAGGGCCGATGGATGACTCCCAGAAGATCAGAATGCTAGAAGAGCAGATGAGGGGGGTCCTGAACCAAAGTGCTGTGGGCTTGGACATGGCAACAATGGGTCTGGTACCTGGCTTGAGGGTGCCAATCAAATTCAAAGCTCCTGCGTTCGATAAGTATAAAGGGGACACATGTCCGAAAGTGCACGTACGGGCTTATTACAGAAAGATGTCTGCATACTCAATTGATGAAAGAATGCTAATGCATTTCTTTCAGGATAGTCTGTCGGGCCCTTCCTTAGAATGGTACATGGGGTTGGAGCCCACCAATATCAAGACATGGAAGCAGTTAGCAGAGGCATTTGTGGCTCACTACAAGTATAACAGCGATTTGGCGCCCAATTGGGTCCAATTGGCAGGGCTGTCTCAGAAGAAGGGGGAGAGCTTTAAAGAGTACGCGCAAAGGTGGTGCGATATGGCTGCCAGAGTCCGTCCTCCTGTAGAAGATAAGGAAATGAATGACATGTTCGTCGGCACATTCACAGGATTGTTTCATGACATGTTGTTTCACACATCTCTGGCCAGTTTTTCAGACCTAATTCTGATGAGAGAAAAGATTGAGCGTAACATTAAGCAGGGAAAATTCCAGGTCGAGGAATCAACTGCATCTGGCAGTAATAGGAAGGCTTTTGGTGGGCGCCGTCAGGGCGAGGCAAGCGCAATGTTTGGAGGCCGAGGCCGAGGCCGAGGCAGGGGACGAAACCAATATCATCAGCCGCAGCAGGTGGCGAGTGTTACTATCCCGTATCAGCAACAACCACTTCAACAACAACAACCGGTTCAGCAGCAGCCAATGCAGCAGCAGCAGCAGCAGCAGCAGCCTCAGCAGGGGGCGCAGCAGGCTCAGCGAAGATTCCAGGGTGGTAAACCAAGAAGAGTGTTTGAGAAGCCTCCCTCAATGTATGCTGATTTGTTGCAGACATTGTTGGGATTGAACCTGGTAGAGAAGAGAACTCTGGCACCCATAACGGGAACTCCCCCGTTTGGTTATGATGCAAGCAGGCACTGTGAGTTTCATTCTGGGGCTCCGGGCCACGATATAGAGGGTTGTCATGCTTTTAAGCACGTTGTGCAGGATCTTTTGGACAATAAGACTATCAATTTCGGAACGGCAGGTCCGAATATAGTGCAGAAACCCATGCCTAATCATGGGGCAAACGCCATTTTGACTGAGGAAGGGTTGAATCTGATTATGAATGTCGACGATTTAAAGACGCCGCTGAGCGAGATAAAAAGCAGACTGTTACAAGGGGGTGTTTATCCAGGATGTGACGAGTACTGCTTAGAATGTTGGACCCTAGTTGGGGGGTGCGATGATTTGAAGAAAGGCATTCAGGCTTTAATTGATGGAGGCACATTGCAGTTTGACCGAGCAGCAACTGAAGAGCCCGCAAGGGCAGTAGCAGATGATCAGAGTGATGTGGCCACTATAACGATTCCTCGAAAGACAATCACTATTGCAGCACCAGCTCAGCGACCACCGATCACCATAACTAAGGTCGGCCCGATCCCATACAAGAACACGAAGGTCGTCCCATGGTCATATGGGTTGGAGGTGTATTGTGACGGAATAAAGATTGATGTTAACAAGCAGCCAGCTGAGACTGTCGATAACGTTGTTGGTTCAGGAGGTATGACAAGGAGTGGTAGGATCTTTATATCACCTGAAGTGGAGGCCGAAAGACTAGCAAGAGGAAAAGGGAAAGTGGTTGAGAATGTTCCGGTGCAAGCAAGCGAAAAAGAAGCGACATCGAAAGATGTAGAAGAGTTCATGCGCTTGATTCGGAAAAGTGATTATAAAATTGTGGAGCATCTGCAGCAGACGCCGTCCAAAATATCCATCTTGTGATTGCTCTTATGTTCGGAAGCTCACAGAAATGCTTTGCTGAAAGTCCTGGATACTTCTTTTGTACCTCAAGACGTCTCCGTGAATCAGCTGGAAGGAGTGTTGGCACATGTAAATGCAGGCCACAGCTTGGGCTTTACCGACTTCGATTTGACCCCGAAAGGGAGAGATCATAATATGGCGCTGCACGTTTCTGTTGAGTGCAGAGGATCAGTAATGTCGCATGTATTGGTCGACACCGGATCGTCTTTGAATGTGCTACCCAAGAAGGCGATGATGAAGCTAGATGTTAGAGGAATCCTGTGCACGCCCAGTGACTTGGTAGTTAGAGCCTTCGACGGCACGCGAAGAACAGTCTTTGGATCGATCATATTGCCTCTACAAGTAGGGCCGGAGGTGTTTGCAACTGAGTTTTATATCATGGATATACAGCCTGCGTACAGCTGCTTGCTTGGAAGACCTTGGATCCATGGGGCTGGGGCTGTCACGTCTACCCTGCATCAGAAGTTAAAATATATGGTCGGAGACAGCGTAGTCACCGTATGCGGAGAAGAAGACATCCTGGTCAGTCATCTGTCGCCATTTAAATATGTGGAGGTCGACGGAGAGATCTACGAAACGCCCTGCCAGGCATTTGAAGGGTTGCGCGTCAAGGACAAGGGTCCCGGGCCGAGCAAAGCGTCGGAGATAGCTGTTTCATCGTATAAAGAAGCTCAAGCTCTAGTGGGGGCCGGAGAAGCAAAGGGCTGGGGAAAAGTCCTGGATATTCCTGTAAAGATGGACCGGTTCGGACTGGGATACCAACCGTCGTCGTCAGCACCTGTTGTGGGGGCACCCCGTTTCAGAGGGCCAATAACCATCTCTGCCAGTGGAGTATGTCATGAAACCGTCAACGCTGCTTCGGAGTCTGACGAAGGAGACAGCGACTGTGATATGGATGCCTGGATTCAGCCAAGCACGCCAGGACAAGGACTGTGCAACTGGTCTATTCAGGAGCTTGTTCCTGTGACTCTTAAACAGTAATGCTTTGCTTTATTAATTGTTAAGTAATCTGGTGTCTTGCCCGGGGCATCAGGATTTGCTTAAGGCTGTGTTGTTATGAACATTGCGTGTTAATCATTAAATAAATGGCGTTTTTTCATGTGCAAATACTGTAATCTCTGTCTTTCTTGTTTTATATTTTTCAATAAGATGGCAACGTGGGTTATTCGCTTTATACGCATTTTGAAGCACTTAACCATTCCTTTTGCAGGATAACATTTTCAGATGACATCCTTGAACCACCTATGACTTGTCCCGACTTTGAGCATCCGGTATTTCAGGCCGAAGAAGAAGTTGTCGAAGATAATGACGTTCCTGAAGAACTGTCTTGGTTGGTGAAGCAAGAGGAAAGAGCCATTCTGCCTCACGACGAGGTCATCGAAATTATCAACTTGGGGTCGGAAGGGGTTGAGAAGAATATTCGTATCGGAGCCGCACTGCAGGGTGATATCAAGCGAAGACTGGTTGAAATGCTCCGAGAGCATAGTGATGTGTTCGCTTGGTCGTATGAAGATATGCCAGGGCTCGATACAGATATGGTCGTGCATCGCCTGCCACTGAAAGAAGATTGCCCACCGGTCAAACAAAAGCTTCGCAGGACTCGACCAGATATGGCAGTGAAGATCAAAGAGGAAGTACAAAAACAGTGGGACGCTGGTTTCCTGGCTGTGACAAAATATCCCTCATGGGTTGCTAACATTGTACCAGTGCCAAAGAAAGATGGCAAGGTTCGGATGTGCGTGGATTATAGAGATTTGAATAAAGCAAGCCCAAAAGACGATTTTCCGCTTCCTCATATTGACGTGCTAGTTGATAATACGGCTCAATACTCCGTATTCTCCTTCATGGATGGCTTTTCAGGCTATAATCAGATTAAAATGGCGCCAGAGGATATGGAGAAGACCACTTTAATTACGCCTTGGGGAACATTTTGCTACAAAGTGATGCCCTTCGGCTTGAAAAATGTTGGGGCAACATATCAGCGTGCGATGACGACTCTTTTCCATGACATGATGCATAAAGAGATCGAAGTTTATGTTGACGATATGATTGCCAAATCCCAGACGGAGGAAGAGCATCTGGTGAATCTGCTGAAGCTATTTAAAAGGCTCAGGAAGTTCAGGCTGAGGCTGAACCCTAACAAATGCACCTTCGGGGTGAGATCGGGTAAATTGCTGGGGTTTATCGTAAGTGAAAGAGGAATAGAGGTCGATCCTGCTAAAATAAAGGCAATTCAAGAAATGCTGACGCCTAAAACAGAGAAAGAGGTACGCGGGTTTTTAGGGAGGTTGAACTACATCGCCCGGTTCATATCTCACCTAACTGCTACGTGTGAACCGTTATTCAAGCTGTTGAAGAAAGATCAGGATGTAACGTGGAACGAAAATTGTCAAAAGGCGTTCGATAAAATAAAGCAGTACTTGCAGGAGCCTCCTATTTTGATACCCCCAGTGGCGGGCAGACCCTTGATCATGTATTTGACGGTTCTGGAGGGAAGCATGGGTTGTGTTCTCGGTCAACACGATGAGACAGGAAGAAAAGAGCATGCAATTTATTACTTGAGTAAGAAATTTACAGACTGTGAATCTCGATACTCAATGCTGGAGAAAACTTGTTGCGCGCTAGCCTGGGCCGCCAAGCGTTTGAGGCAATACATGCTGAATCATACAACCATGCTCATCTCGAAGATGGATCCGATCAAATATGTATTCGAAAAGCAGGCGTTGTCAGGGAGAATTGCCCATTGGCAGATGGTCTTGACTGAATATGACATCCAATACGTCTCGCAAAAGGCTATAAAGGGTAGTGTGCTGTATGAGTATCTGGAGGAGCAGCCTATTGAAGATTACCAATCGATGAGGTTTGATTTTCCTGACGAGGATATCATGTACCTAAAGATGAAAGATTGTGAAGAGCCGTTGCCAGACGAAGGGCCAGAATTGGGTTCCAAGTGGAAGATGATATTTGACGGAGCTGTGAACGCTTACGGTAGCGGAATAGGGGCAATCATCACTACGCCACACGGGTCGCACATCCCGTTTACTGCCCGATTGACCTTTGCCGTTACCAATAATGAGGCCGAATACGAAGCTTGTATAATGGGGCTTGAAGAAGCCATTGATTTGCGAATCAAACATCTGGACGTATACGGAGACTCAGCTCTGGTGGTGAATCAAATCAAAGGGGAATGGGAGACACGTCAGCCCAATTTGATACATTACATGAATTATGCGAGGAGATTGTTGCCTTTCTTCGACAAGGTTGAGTTGCATCATGTGTTGCGGGCAGAGAATCAAATGGCTGATGCCCTCGCCACTTTGTCTTCCATGTACAAAGTCAATTTCTGGAACGAGGCTCCCTGAATCATTATCTCTCGGTTGGACAGGCCTGCCTTTGTGTTTGCTATTGATGAAGCATCTGACGACAAACCGTGGTATTTTGATATCCTTAATTTCCTGAAGAATAAAGAGTATCCGGCTGGGGAATCCAGTCAAGATCAGAAGACTCTCAGGAGATTAGCGGGTAATTTCTATTTGAATCTGGATGGCGTCTTGTACAGAAGAAACCACGACTTGGTGTTGTTGCGTTGTGTAGACGAAAAAGAGGCAAAGCTGCTCATGGAGGAGATACACGAAGGTACCTTTGGTACGCATGCTGGTGGACATGCTATGACGAGAAAGCTGCTACGGGCAGGCTATTTTTGGCTGACTATGGAGACTGACTGCTTCAAGTTTGCGAGGAAGTACCACAAGTGCCAGATCTATGCTGACAAGATCCATGTGCCTCCGAGTCCTCTGAATATGATGTCGTCGCCATGGCCATTCTCAATGTGGGGAATCGATATGATTGGAAAGATCGAGCCGACAGCTTCTAATGGGCATCGGTTCATCCTAGTAGCAATCGATTATTTCACCAAGTGGGTGGAAGCGGCGTCATATGCAAATGTAACGAAGCAAGTGGTGGCCAGATTCATCAAGAGAGATATCATTTGCCGATATGGGATCCCCGAGCGGATAATCACGGACAACGGTTCAAACCTGAACAACAAAATGATGAAGGAGCTCTGTCAGAATTTCAAGATCGAACATCACAACTCCTCCCCTTACCGACCCAAGATGAATGGCGCTGTTGAAGCGGCCAATAAGAATATCAAGAAGATCGTCCAGAAGATGGTGGTGACCTATAAGGATTGGCATGAGATGCTACCTTTTGCTTTGCACGGTTATCGTACGACGGTACGCACATCAACCGGGGCAACCCCGTTCTCGTTGGTATACGGAATAGAAGCAGTGCTACCATTGGAAGTTGAGATCCCTTCTCTGAGGGTATTGCGAGACGTTCAGCTGGACGAGGCAGAATGGGTGAAAGACAGGTTGAACCAATTGAGTTTGATGGATGAGAAGAGGCTAGCTTCTCTAGCACACGGTCGTTTGTACCAGAGCCGAATGAAGAAAGCATATGATAAGAAGATACATCCGCGAAGCTTTCAGACGGGCGACCTTGTGCTGAAGAGGATTCTCCCGCCGCAAGCAGATCACAGGGGTAAGTGGACCCCCAATTACGAAGGGCCATATGTTGTCAGGAAAGTCTTTTCAGGAGGGGCGTTGCTGTTGTCCACCATGGACGGTGAAGACTTCACGTCGCCTGTAAATTCGGACGCAGTTAAAAAATACTTTGCTTGAAATTGACCCGCTGGACAAAAAAAAGAGAGTCCAGGCAAAAATGGGGCATCCTGGCGAACCAAAAACAGAATAAAAGGTTCGGGCAAAAGTTAGGGATAAAACTGAAAAAATGTACACCCGCGAAGTTGAAAACCTACACTGGGCGGCTTCGGCAAAAAAGGGTATCCCGGTGAACTGAAAACCCGTAAAGGGCGGTTCACGCAAAAGTTAGGGATTTGAAAAGCAAATGACTGCGGGCCGAATTTGGCATTTCAGTAAACATTAGTGCGGGAGGATACCTGAGGGGTCGATTATCAGATACAACCGCTTCAGAGGTATGGATACCAGGAAAGCATTAGAGTCGGATGAGTCATAGGAGGATCAGTTCGTGGTGTTCGTCTGCATCCCGTTGCCGACATGTGTACAAAATTTAATTTGTCAAAATATTTATGCTTCTTGTGCATACGTGTATATTTGCTTTGCGTAGCTTCCTCATTTCAGGAGTTACATCCCGTGTACAAAAATTCCGCCCATTCAGGGGCCCAATCAATGAAATATGTTATTCAGTACTTGATGCTGGCTCTTTACTGTTTTGTGCATGATAAAACGCCTAAGTTTACTGAAACTAGCATGTGTATAACCTCACTGGCCCTTGCCAACAATTGCTAAAGCTTTGAATTAACTGAAAATAATGTCACTAACCTGAATCGATCTAGTTGCATAGGCTTGTTTTGTCTTGTTTGTGTTGTTGCAGGTTTCATAGCCGTACGAGGAAGATGATCAAAAGATTGCAATAACGAAAGACTCGACCCCCACGCAGGTCATGTCTGATGTTCCTGAAGAAGGATCGAAATCCCCAGCTAGTCGTAGCTTATCCAGAGGGCATTTTCCAGTAAAGTCATTTATCCTCAGCAGAATTGGCGATGCCAAAACCGTAGGCTGTATTCAGACGGTGCATTTCAAGCAGAGGGGGTTCAGCCTCAGAAGATTAATATTTTGTGAGCTGTATTCAGGCAGTTCACTTTCCCCGCAGGGTCATTTACTCTCCCCCAGTGGAGTCAATTGATTTTCCCAAGAGAATCATCCCATCCCCAGCGGAATTCTCTTCTCAGCAAGTGTTTTCCTTCCTCCCCGTGGAACTCGAAGATTAAGACCCTCCCCGGTAGAGTTGGTGTGAGTCCTGGCATTTATTTTGTCAGAATACCGTGTGATATCCGTTCACTTTCCAGCATAAGTCCGATCATACCAAGCGCATCTGTTATTCTCCAGCAAAGTTGTATTCCCAGCAGGGTGTCACTTCAACAAGGTGCTTGGTTCAAGTTCCGTTTCCCAGCTGAGTCGACTTCATCTTTCCAGCATTTATTTTGCTGGAATAACTCTGTAGCATCTGGCTATCCCCCAGCGGAGTTGGCGTTATCTTCAACATTTATTTTGCTGAAGCAGTTCCTGTACCTCAGCAGTTCGAGGCTACATTTGCATTAGCATATAGTGTCATACTTGCATCCACCAAATAAAAGCGTAGCATTTCCATGCCGAATGGAGCATTGCATCATTGTCGAACGCATGCATTTTTGAAACATAAACTAGGTTGGCTAACCGTTGTTCCAAGTATTGTCTCTCTTGTAGGAAGAGAGAGCCCTTGCTCAGATGAATCAACAAGCAGTCGAAGTCTCGGCAGGAGGCAATCAACGAAGTGTCAGTTTCGGCAGTATTCCCCACAGAGTCAGCAGGATAAGTTTCTCCTTATCCCCAAGCAGAGCTATTGGTCATCAAAGGATTCATGAATCAGAATTTCAGAGGCTGCCGCCAGTTATCAAAGCAGGCATCCGGTAGTTTGGTTTCCAAATATCCCCAGTAGAGTCAGCCTCAAAGTTGCTGTAACGTCAGTGATAAGAAGTTTGCGGACCAATGGAAGGATGAGTCCTAACGTGGACAATTTTATTGACGGGATTTCTTTGTGCTAGAGACGATTGTTCGAATGTGGAGTCCTAACGTGGACATTTCCTCAAGTTGACGATGTGTGTTAGTCCTAATGTGGACAGGTTCGAGTTCTCGGTATTGATTGGGTGTGGAGTCCTGATGTGGGCGAAGGTTGATTGTTCTTCGTGTTAGTGTTCTGACGTGGACAATTTTATTTCCAGCAGATAGCTTTATTCGTAACGGTGAAATGTGCGTCCTGACGTGGACAAGTTTATAGTTCTTCGTGATGACAAGATACGAGAGTCCTGACGTGGACAATTTTATCCTTCTTCGTGTTACTGGCAAAGTGTGTGCCCTGACGTGGACGGAGTTTTATTTCCTCAGCAAGTCAATAGATCGGAGTCCTTACGTGGACAAAGCATATCAAGTTTATTCCTAACGTGGAAAGACAAGATTCCTTACGTGGAAGAGGATGGGTTTCCTTACGTGGAAAGGAGATTGTTTCCTTACGAGGAAAGATTGAGTCCTTACGTGGACATATCAAGATGGGAGTCCTTACGTGGAAAGTTCAGAAAGAATGTGGTTTCCTTACGTGGGAAAGAGATTGATTCCTTACGTGGAAAAGTTATGATTCCTTACGTGGAACGGTTATTCCTTACGTGGAAAGGTGGGTCCTAACATGGACGATGTAGTCCTAACATGGACAAGTTTGATTCCTTACGTGGAAAGAGAAGTTGTTTCCTTACGTGGAAAAGTGTGGTCCTGACGCGGACAGATCCAGAAGAAAGTTATTCCTAACGTGGAAAGAAGTTGTATTCCTTACGGGGAAAGATGAGTCCTGACGTGGACAAGGTTATTCCTTACGTGGAAAGAGAAGCTTCAGTTCCTTACGTAGAACAGCAATTTCAGTCCTGACGTGGACAGACGCAGAAAAGACGAGTTTATTCCTAACATGGAAAAATGGTGATTCCCGACGTGGAAAGATGATGGTTCCTTACGTGGAAATCTTGGAGTCCTGACGCAGACAGATCAAAGGTTGATTCCTAACATGGAAGAAAAGATGTATTCCTTACGTGGAAAGGTGAGTCCTAACATGGACAGTGCTATTCCTGACGTGGAAAGATTGAGTCCTTACGTGGATATGGCAAGGTTCAGTCCTTACGTGGACAGATTCAAATCAAGATAGTATTCCTTACGTGGAAAGAGGCTTGTATTCTTGACGTGGAAAGAAAGAGTGTGTTCCTGACGTGGAAGGGGTTTAGTCCTAACGTGGACGGATTTAAAAGAAGACGTATTCTTTACGTGGAAGAGTTTGACGAAGAAGAAGCTCATTCCTAACGTGGAAAGGTGAGTCCTAACGTGGACGGTGTTATTCCTAACGTGGAAGAGTTTATTCCTAACGTGGACGATTTATTTCTGACGAGAAGGCAGACGAGCCATCCCCAGCAAAGTTATTGAGGTTTTCCCGAATTGACGAAGCAGGCGTCCTGACATGGACAGTGTTCTATCGCTGCGATGATAGAATCTTTTCCGGAACGATGAAAATAATCCCCGGCACGGTCGCGCGAGACCAGTGGGTTGTCATAACGGTCAGATTCAGCTGATGAATGTCGTTCCCCAAGCAGGAGCCTAGTTTATTCTCATCTCTAGAGGCCTATCAAGAGGCTATTATTCAAATTCAATCTCATTCAAGTCATCAGAAAAGAATTTGAAAGTTGAAGAAGTCAGTAGGTCAAGCTTTGAGTATGTCTCCTATCTGAGGGCATCTGAGGATCAACAAGGGAGTTGTGAGCTAAGAATTGAAGGAATGGGGAGTATCTAGACATCTTGGAGGACTCATAAAGTCATTTGGAGAAGGAGACAAGTCATTGGTGTAGTCACAAGAGTTGTGGAGGAAGACAGTCAACTAGGGTTTCATTTGGGTCAACCCTGGGTCAACCCTAGGTCAAAGGATTGTTGGAGAGGCATTAAGGGCTATTGAAGAGATTTGGGGTTCATCATTTGACATGGAGAATAAGGATATGTTGTTATGCTAAGAAGAAATCAAGAGAAATCAAGGAGAAGAGGAGGTTCTAAATTAGGGTTTCTGTGTAAAAGCCCCTAATTTAGGTCAAATTTCCAAGCAAGATAAGTCAAAGTGCAAGCTTAAAATGGATCCTTGGCCAACATGAAACTTGTAGAGGATCTCAAGACCTTTAATTTGAGTGGTGGAAGACATCAAGGAGATTTATAGAACTCAAGTTATGGTCCTTACAAGTTACAGGTCATCTGAGGTATCTGAAATTTTGTCTGTGAAAGTGACTTGACTTCCAAGCAATTTTTACCCCTCAAGGAGATTTAAAATGAATTTCTGGTCAACATAAGAGTTGTTCCTCATTGTCTTAGCTTTCTATAATGGTATGGTATGCCTTCATGTGATTTGTGGAACTCTACTTATGGTCTTGGCAAGCAAAGGGTATTTTGGTCATTTGAGAATTACAGGTCATTTTAACCTATGCCCAAAAATCATAAAAGGAAGCTTCAAATGGAAACCTTTACAACATAAAACTTGTTCCAAATGACATTTTGAGTCTAGAAAAGTGACCATGAGAGATTGGAAAGATTCATAGCACAAGGTTTCAAAATTGTTGGATTTAATGAATAAAAATGGCCTTAAAAATGAGATTTTTCATATCTTGGCCAAATGAAGCAAAATTATAGGTCATTTTGAATGGAAAGATCATTTTAAAGACATTGGCTAAAGTAGAATTTTGAGATTAGTTCATATTTTGTGAGTTATCCATGGTTGCTTGTAATGGAAGATACATAAACCAAATTCAATGGAAAGAATGCAAGGGAAACTTCTCCAAGTTTCTAGGAGGTTCTAACCTCACCTATATATTGATAAGAGATAGTTCATGCCATGGTTGGTGATTTCATTTGTTCAAAACCCCAAGTTATACACACTTTCTCCATTTTGCATAAGCTTCAAAAACTCTCCCCAAATCTCCATCAATCTTCATATTTTCTGGTTGAATCTTCATCATCATCATCCAAGCATCACAATTCACATATTCATTTGGCTGAATCAATCAAGGATAGTGCTATACAAGTTTCATCATTCAAGGTTCAAGAAATTGGAATCACATTATACAAGGAGTTTGAGCCCAAATCTTTGCATACAGAATCAAAGTGGTGGTGTGTGGATCAGTTTCAAGTCCCTGCAAGCATTGGATCCAAGATCTCCATAGCAGTTTCTCCATTTTTAACCAGGTTGGTTTCTTTGCTCGATTTGCATGGTTTAGTCAGTATGATAGGGTTTTGTTAGCTTAGACTGGTTAAGTTAGGTTAGATGATGAGTTCCACAAGGTTTGGAGAGGTTTTATGAGGATTGGTTATGGAGTGTACAAACTGTTGAGGCTTATAGCTATTGGTATATTGCATGATAATCTTGAATAAATAGTGTGTGATGATCAGTGCAAGATATGGATTAGTTTAGGGCAAGATTTAAGGAGAATTGGAGTGATCAATCACAGGTGACAATGGCGGATCAGAACTGTGATGCTTATCGGGTTTGAAAATCTAGGCTGTTATATTGAAAACTATGGATATAGTGGTGTTCTGCGTGAGAAGGAGAGCAATTTTGGTGTTTATATCGTGGCTTTTCATGGAGAGACGAAGGAGATATGAGAGCTGGAAGTTGGCTGAGTCAAACTCGTGTGCAGGGTTTAGTCTGCAAACCCTAGGGTTGATTGGGGAAGACGATCCCCTGGTCGTCCGATCGTGCAATTTATTTGACGTTTTATGCCCATCCAAAGGTCCAGATTCAAAGTTGATAACGGAGGGAAGACTTGGGAGTGAAACGCTCCGTTTCACTTAAGTCTCTGAGTGGGCTTTGTGATTCACTGCTAATGACACCCCCAAATTGCCAGGCCCAATGAATTATAACGGTTTTTTTTGCTATATGCACCGTTTTGCATTTTTTTGTCTTTTTGCTGAATTTCTGAGCGCGTGTGGGCCTAACACAATTGATGTTCGCACCCCACTTTTCCAGCCCACAATGGATTACAACTGCAGCGAACTGCTTTTCTCACCCCTCTCCCATTATTTCTTCATAGTTCTTTTTAATTTCTTTTCATTTTTTCATGCATTTTCAAAAATCATATAAAATGGAAAAAACATTATTTTCTGATGATTCTTTTTGCATAATTTTCTTTAAAGAGTCTAGAAAATTATAAAAAATAAAAATTGCATTTTATTTTTTATTTGATATTTTTCCCATATTTTCCAAATAAATAGCATTTTAAATAGTTTCATTTCATACATAAATTTGTTAATTTTTGTTCTAACCAATGCTTTAATATTTTTTGCCCATTCTTTTTAGGTTGATTAATAGGCATTGTTATCTTGTAGATACAATTTAATTCATATTTTTAGGAGTAGTTTTAGGTGATTAGCTTAGGTGAAAACAACATGAACAAATTAGGGTTTTAAGTGACAACTTAGGAGAATTAATTCATTTCCCTTAGGACTTAAAGTTTGAATAGTTTAGCTATGGGACTATAGGGGCTATGGGTAGTTATTAGATCCCCTTAGAAATCACTAGGATTCCCCTACTGCTATTAGCATATTACTGTCTATATTTGATTGATTGGTGTGGTGTGCCCTCTAGGGATTACTGTTTGTCTGTGTGGGTATTGGGACTGTCTGGGGATTGGGGGAGCTGAAGACTGAGGATGATGAAGCCATTGGAGATCCAGAGACTGAAGACCAACTTCCAGAGTTGGAGAGGAGATTCTTGCTAGCAGCTGCTGAGGAGATTAGGGTTTAGGAGTTAGGCAGAGATCTAGATTAGAAAGCTTGATTCTCAAACATGGAAGGTTTTGACTGCCTCCATTCCTCTCTGTGATACAGAGTCTCTCTGAGACATTCACCCCCTTCCTTTGGAAGGCTTGGTGCTATTGTCTAAGGGATAGAACTCTTGAGAGAAAATGTCTTATGTGTTAGAAGCAGTTGGTTTACCACCATTGGTAGTCAACTAATTGCTTAACACCCAATTCACTCTGGTGATTGATCCCTCAGCTTGGAGGATAGGACTTGAAGAAGAGCCATTGTAGACTGAAGATTGGTGATCAGAGCCCTTGCTTGAAGACTGTGAAGATAGAGACTGCTACTGACTGAAGCTTGTAGCTGATTGGAGATGACTTGAAGATGGATATTGATGCAGAGCTGCTGTGGCTGTTCATTTTGCTGTATTTCATTTCTTGATGTATTGATTGGTTTCCTGGACTGTATTATTTGCTGTTTACCCTGTTGGGTTGAAAGTGAAGCCTGTTCACTTTTGCCTATTGTTTTCCAGGTTCGAGGTTGAGTGGGACTCCCTTGCCTCGCTTGTATTGTTGCATTCATGCATTTTACTGTTTTACTGTATATATCTGATATTGTTTCTGTTTCCATCTATTCCCTTAGGATCTCTGTTTCTCTCTGCGCAAGAGAGGAGCATGATAGACACTAGGTCTTAACCCATGCATGATAACATTAGGTTAGTTTGATTCCCTTTGCAACCGTAGGTTAGGGTTCTGTCTTTTCTTTCTCAAAACAAACAGAAAAACACCATAAAGATTTCAAACACAATAAAAGACAATTCTTTCGTAAAAGAACGTGAACTCATCAAGACATCATTTTTGTCTGCTTGGACTGCTAATCAGAAAAACCTTTTTCAGAAGGAATAAAATCAACCAAGACAAGCTTGTGTCGTACGTGGCCCGAACTACGTTTGCTCTGATCTTCCATGCCGTGTGGAAGTACGTAGGCATAGGATGCGATATCCTAGCGAGCAACCTTCCCCTCCTTTCCCGGAGGTAGGCGAACTACGTTGACTCTGATTTCTCGTTCCAGACGGGAATACGTAGGCATAAAGTGCGACACTTTGCCGAGTAATTTTATTTTCCTTCTCTTTTCTTTTCAACCCTTGACCTATAGTTTAGGTAGAATAACAATCCATACCCGAAAACAAGCGTGGATCCCGTCGAGTACGACGGACGTGAGGGGTGCTAATACCTTCCCCTTGCGTAACCGACTCCCGAATCCAGGTTTTGGTTGCGACGACCATACCTTTCCCGTGTTGTGCGAGGTTTACTCTGAGCGTTTCCTTTCCCTCCCGTGGGATAAATAACGCACGGTGGCGACTCTTCTGTTCAGCCGGCGCCGATTTTCGCAGTAGCGACAGCACGGGCTGAGCAACATTGTTCATCTGAGCTCTTTGACCATTGTTTCCTCCTCCATTTATGGTTGTTATGGCTTCCATGACCTGACTCACCTAGTACTTCAACAATTCAAACTCCGCCCGAGTAACAATCAAGTTCTGCTCTCATGAAGCCATGATCTTTCCAGATGCTAACTCAAGTCTAATGCGAATGTCGGGGACTCAACTGGGGATGCGGACAAAAACGGGTAAGCTCCCTGTTTCGGCTGAGAATGAATATGCAAAATGAAATGCAAATGCAAACAGTCATGAAAAATGCAAAATGCACACACAAGGGACCAAGTGTGCTGTTGAGAAGCCCAATCCACCATACTGGTCTTAACCAGACCTATAACACTGCTCAAGCCTGGTCTCAACAAACCAAAACAATACTCCAACCTGGTCTCCAACAGACCCTATAACGCTGTCCTCAAATATCAACACCACTGAATCTCAATCAAGAAAACCGCTAATCTGGAGGTCAAGTTACCTGCATGCCCCAACCCTTCTCACAGGTAGGTGTCCTAGTAACTGACACAAGGTATGGCATCCTATGCGGTCGTTGGTGTCACAGACTTTCAAGACGGATGATACGATACCCATAAGGTGTGGCATCATCATGTCCTGAAGAGGCCTCACTTAGCCAACTTCCAAATGATCGGTCCCCGGAGTCGAGAATCCAACTAACCAACAACCCCCTCAACCCTAAGGGTTGAAAAAGAAGTCAACCAGAAGAACCTCGTCCGAGCATGGATTTCATGAGACACTAGTACATGCAAAGCATGTACGCGCCCACTAATTTCCACTCTAATTCTAGGTGCACTCAAGCCCAGGTCCGGCTTATCTCTCAATCATAGAACCCCCTCATACCCACAGCAATTATCACAAAATAAAGCTGAAAGTAAAATACAGAAAACGTAAATCCATACAAAATCCACGACGGGAAAACAAGCACTAGGATTGACTCTCTTAAGGGACGTTGGATCCCAAATGCATAAGGAACCATCGCAGTCCCCAGCAGAGTCGCCAGATGTCGCTACTGCGAAAATCGGCGCCGGTTGAACAGAAGAGTCGCCACCGTGCGTTATTTATCCCAAAGGAGGGAAAGGAAACGCTCAGAGTAAACCTACCGCAAAGACGAGAAAGGAATGGTCATCGCAACCAAATCCTGGATTCGGGAGTCGGTTACGCAAGGGAAAGGTATTAGCACCCCTCACGTCTGTCGTACTCGACGGGATCCACGCTTGTTTTCTAGTACGGATTGTTATTCTATCTATTCTACAAGTCTGGGGTTAAAAGAAAATAAAATGACTCGGCAAAGTATTGCCCTTTATGCCTACGTATTCCCGTCTGGAACGAGAAATCAGAGTCAGCGTAATTCGCCTACCTACTGGAAAGGAGGGGAAGGTTGCTCGCTAGGATATCGCATCCTATGCCTACGTACTTTCATACAGCATGAAAGATCAGAGCAAACGTAGTTCGGGCTACGGAAGACACAGATTTGTTTGACTGTTTTTTATCCTTCTAAAAAAGGGTTTTCTCCTGATTATGAGCCCAAGCGGACAAAAATGACTCTTTGATTGGTTTACAGTCTTTTACGCAAGAACTGTCTTTTATTGATGTTTGACCTCTTATTGTATTTTTGATTGTTTTGAGATAGAAGAGAAAGAACTCTAAAACCTAGGGTTAAAATGGGGAGTAAAACTATCCTATTGTTATCATGCATGGATTAACACCTAATGTCTGTCATATTTCTCTCCTGCGCAGAGAGAAACAGAGATCCTAGGGGATAAACGGAAAAGAAACAGCATATATACAGTAAAGCAGTAAAGTGCATGAATGCAGCAGTACAAGCGAGGCAAGGGAGTCCCACTCGACCTCGAACCTAGAAAACAATAGGCAAAGTGAAACAGCTTCACTTCAACCCTATGGGAAAATTAACAAACAATACAGCAAAGAAAATAAACCCCAAAACCAGCTCTGACAGCACACCAGCTCCTACAGCAGCAACTCTGAAAAACAGCAAACTCTGACAGTTGATAAACAGCAATCTTCCAATGAACCCCAAAGTCAAGCTCCAATGATACCCAAGCTACAACAAGCTTCCATCTCCAAGAAATCACCAAGCTCAAGAAAGCACAGAATCCTAACCAGTTGACAGCATCAGACAGCAGATAGCTCCAAACAGCAGTAAACCCTAGCTTCAACAGCTGCACAGTTTTGACATGAATAATCTTCATCTTTGTCAATCTATGATCTTCATCTCTATCTTCAATGGCTTCTTTCTTCAAGGTAAGCTCTCCTAGAGGATAGTCATTTAACAAGATGAGTTGAATGTTAAACAGTTCATTGACTACCAAAGGAAGCCTACAAACAGTTTAACATTATAGCAGAGTGGTTCTCTCAAAGTTCTACCTCTAAGGTAAGGCCAATTAACCCTCCAAAGGAGGGAGGTGAATACCATAGAGGGACTTTATGTCATAGATAGGAATGGAAGCACATGAAGCTATCCATGTTTGTACAAAACAATTCAGTCTATTCTAAGGCTCTGCTTATGCCTATTATTTCCTATGTCTTCAATCAACTCCTTCAATCTCCAAGCTCCAAGGATCTTCTTTTGTCTTCAATTAACACCTTTGATTCTCCAAGCTCCACAAGCTCAAACCAAGCCCCATACCCCATAGAAAAGCCCAAAAGCCCAAGCAAACCAATATAAACCCCAAGTGGGAACACCAAACAAACACTCCATTTGCAAAATATACTAAAAATAGTAATATAGTATTTAAAATTCTAAGATTTATTCTAAGGGGATTTCTACATCTACCCTACATACCCTATATGTCCCATAACCTGATTCATGCTAAAAACCCCAAAATAAAATGTTATAATGCACCTATGTTGAGTTTAAACCCTAAAACTATCACCCTAATGTTCTCTAATCAAAACTAATCAAGATTAATCCACAAAAATGTGGAATAAATCTCTAAGGGAACCTAATGTTCTAACCTAGCTAGTACAAAAATAATGGAATCAAAATATGAAAGAAAATGGCTAAACAAAATTCACCAAATAATATGTACAAACAAAATGAAAATAAAAAGCAATTAAGTTTGAAAATTCACCATAAATGGAAAAGTGCCTAAAATAATATTTTTATTTTTCCACAATTTTCTTGACATCATGATGAGAATGGAGCAAAAACTCCCATGCAAAAATGATTATTTTTGGATTTATTATGAATTATTTTGTAAACTATATGCAAACAAAATAAAATGAAAATTCAATTAGAACAGGGGGTGGCAAAAGCAACTATCCTACTTCAGAAACACATTGGGCCCAGGAGGGGGGGTGCTGGTAGCACGCGCTGGGCCCAGTCCACTAATTCAGAAAAACAAAAAAACCACAAAACAAATAAACGGAGGGGGGGCGAATAGCGGGTATTTGCTTTGAAAATCCATGATGGGCCTCAAACGGGGGTGGGAATAGCAGAATCTGCTAGGCCCAAACCAGAATTCCAAAAGGGAGAGGGGGTGTTAAGGGAAACCATGGGAGTTTGATCAGCAATACTCAACTGGGCCTAATGCCCGAGCCCACTCACACTAAGCCTAAGCATTAGTAACCCTAAACGAAATTCTCCTCATTCTTCATTCCAATGCCACTATTGTTCATCGTTCTCTAAACGAAACCCTAAACGACGCTCTTCCCTGAACCTCTCTCAAACCTGCAAGCTCTACAACCAAATCACCAACAGCCTTCGTTCTCAACACCATCACCAATCAATCCCTCAAAGCTCAGTTCAAAAAATACTAATCCCTAACACTCGCCTCACCAACTTCTGATATTCAACCTAAACACTAAGATTTACCCTAATTTCCAGTTCCACCTAACGCTTCGAAAACAAGCTCAATCCAGATAAACAAATCGCACGCATGATTACAAGCTAGAGAAAGAAGAACAAAAACCTGGGGAATCTAATGAAGACGGAGGCGTCTAGAAGACTTGGAAGGATCTGGAAGGATTTGATGAAGTTACTGAAGATCGACGGCGAAAATCTCTTGCGGTTGTTGAAGAACCATGAAGAAACCTGGAGATGACCTGACGAGCGATGACGAACGTTCTTCAACGTTCTTGATGATGAACACTGAAGGTTCTTGGACGGAAGATCTTCACGCAAAAATCTGGAGATGATGAAGTTTGTCGAAGATCCGTATGAATTTATGGCAAATTTGTTGAAGATTCTTGATTTTGTTTGAAGGTTTCTGGCGTCGAATGAAGAACACGATGAGGATTCTGGAGATTAGTGGTGAAGAACACGACGAGGTTCTTGATGATTTTCAATTTCCGGTAGATGATGAAGGTTCTGATGGATTTTCAGGCGAAATCTTGAGTCTCCGGTGAGAGATTGATGGAGATGATCGGTGAGGATTGGTGTTGAGAGGAGAAAAATCTGGGAAAATTGCAGTTTCTGGCGGTCTCAATAGACTCCGGTGACTGTTACGGCGGAGGGAGACGGTGGCTGCATGGCCGCCGGTGAAGGGACCGGCGAGGGGTTAGGTGGCACAGAGGGAGGATGAAAGGAAGACACGTGGGGTGAGGGAGAAGCAGAGGGAGACACGTGGGTAGTGTGTTGGCGCAATTCTGAGTGTGTGAGAGAGTGAGGTGGCCAATCCTGGGGCTGCACGCGTGGCCACGTTTTATACTGCCATGTGGCATCACTCTGGACTTTTGACTGGGCCTGATTTCGTGGATACTGGCCCATTAGACTGATTAATTGATGAACATCTGGATTAAACTCTGAAACAAAATTAAAACTAAAAAAACCCAATTAATCTAAAACGAAAATTAAAAAAAAAAAAATAAACCCTAATTAAAATCTATTATTAATCCTGATTAATCTATAAAACGAAAATTAAAAATAAAATAAAATCCTAATTAATCTAAAAACAGAAAGAAAAAAAAAACATTTAACATCTAAAAACTATTTAAAAAAACTAATTAAATCTAAAAACAATTAAACTCTAATAAAAAACTGAAACATTAAATTCCAATTTTAACAAATCTACTCTATTAATTTTGAAAAATCAATTAAAACCTAATAAAATCTAAAAACACGAATATCTAATTAAAATCTACTCTTATTTAAGAAAAAATAATATCTAGTTCTATCTATTTAAAAAAACTATTAAAAGGAAATTAATATCTAAAAATCTTTATTAAAACTATTCTATTAAAAGAAAAAAAAATATCTAAAGATTTTAAAATCTATTAACTCTCTAAAAAAGAATATTTATTATTTTTATTTTTAAAAAAATCTAAACAAATCTATTAAATTCTATTAAAGAAAATATTAACCTATTTACTATCTAAAAAAACAAATAAACCTATTAAAAAAATCTATTAATGCATTAAAAATCTAGAAAATGACAGAAAAATCCTAAAAATGCCAGGAGGCCGATTAAATCGAATAAAACCCAATTGTGCAACCGTAGCGAAACCCGGGCACTGAGATGGCCTGAAAACACAGGGAACGAACACCAATTCTCAACAGACTTTTATTCCAACCGGCCTGTACTGCCTGAAACGCCAGGGGCTATAATCCCGATAAAATCCATCTGACTGAGAAAAATGTAATGCATGCAGTATGCGAATGCGAATGCAAAATGCGTCGAAACATAAACCAGATATGGGGACCGGTTGGTCAAATTTTAGGGTGCAACAGGGACCAATGGAGTTAGCTACTGCAGAGATAAGCAAAGAAACTGTATTCAGAGTATCTTCGCGTATGGATAAACGGATGTATTTTCCTACTGGTTGACAGAAGTATTTCCCCGGAGGTCGCCAAAATTCTATTGCCTATGTTGATAGGAGTTCCTCGTTTGACGAGATATGGGTCCTGACGTGGATAATTTATTCCTATATTGACGGGATTTCTTTGCATTGGCGAAGTGTGTGAGTCCTGACGTGGACAGATCTTATTTCCTCGTGTTGACGGGATGTGATAGTCCTAACGTGGACAGATTTGATTTCTCCGTGTTGACGTAATGGGGAGTCCTGACGTGGACAAAATTGATTACTATTCGTATTGACGAAATGGTGTCCTGATGTGGACCATTTATTCCCAGCAAATATCTTTCTTCGTATTGGCGAAATGTGCATCCTGACGTGGACAAGTTTATAGTTCCTCGTGTTGACGAGATGCGCGGGTCCTAACGTGGACAAATTTATCCTTTCTTCGTGTTGACGAAACAGTGTCCTGACATGGACAATTTACTCCTGTGCTGACAAGATGTGAGTCCTAACCTGGACAAATCAAGTTTACAGTTCTTCGTGTTGACGAGATGTGAGTCCTGACGTGGACAAATTTGTTTCTCTTCATGGTGACGGGTTGATTTCTCCGTGTTGATGGAATGTTATTCCTAACGTGGACATTTTATTCCTAACGTGGACAGTTTATTCCTAACGTGGACTTTATTCCTAACGTGGACAGTTTATTCCTAACGTGGACAGTTTATTCCTAATGTGGATGATTTATTCCTGACGTGGACAATTCATTCCTATGTTGATAGGATTTCCTCGTGTTGAAGAGATGCAGACAACTCATCCCCAGCGAAGTCGCCGGTATTTCTCCGTGTTGACAGAATGTGGAGTCCTGATGAGGACAAGTTTTATTCCTATGATGATAGGATTCCTCCGTGTTGACGGAATATGGGGTCCTAACGTGGACAAGTTTATGATAGGATTGCTTCGTGTTGACGAAATAGGCGTCCTAACGTGGACAAAGTTTTGTTCCTGTGTTGTTGAGATTTTCTCAGATTGACGAAATGAGAGTCCTGACGTGGACAGATGTGTGTTTATTCGACGAAATGTGGGTCCAGATGTGGACAAGGTTACTCCTGTGACGACAGAATATCTATTTGTGTTGACGGATTTGTTTCCCTTCTTGTGTTAACAAGGTTAGTCCAGTTGTGGACGGAGGTGTTTTTGCAAAAATGGTTCAGTACCTGTGGCGTTACCTAGGTGGTGGAAGTTGAAATCAGCGTTACTATCAGACGTTGGATCAGTTGTTGTCGTAACAACCAGATTCAGATAAGGGATATCGTTCCCCAAGCAGTTGTGCAGTTTATTTCTGCGGTTGGCAAATTTCCAGGTTCCTTGGTATTCAACCGTCTCATACCTCGATTGTTTGAAGGCCGTTCGCTCTTCACCCAGTCGGGTCCAAGCCGTTTGAATAGGGGCAGCTGTTGCACCCCAAAATTTGCTCAACCTTTTCTTGCTTGATTTATGTTTCATTGCATTTCATTTGCATAGTTACATCATGTACACAGTTCTAACCATTTGTATATCATAGCATAGCATGCCTCCAACAAGGGATCAAGGGTTTCTATCAAGAGAAGAGCCTAGCAAGAGGTGTTATCCAAGATTGAGAAGTCATTCCAGTCATCAAGAAGAGATTTGAAGTATTGAGAAGCTTGAGTGCCTATATGTGGGTTTTGCTCCTATCTTGAGGAATATTGAGAATCATCAGTGGGATGAGAAGCATGGATTGTGAATTTGAGGTGTGTATGGATATCATGGGATGCCTATAGGGCCATATTAAAGTTGATACAAGTCATTGATTCAAGTATGAGAGCCACAGTTGAAGTGCAGTCAACTAGGGTTTCATCTGAGTCAACCCTAATTCAATTGTGCAAAGTGAAGAGCATCAAAGTCTACTTTGAAGTCATGAGATTCATGGATTGGTATGTTGATACATGTGTGGTGTTGTGCCAATATTAAGCAAAGAAGGATCAAGAATGTGGGGAGTTGCTAAATTAGGGTTTCAGTGTAAAATCCCCTGTTTAGGGCCTAACTTCAAAGCCACATAAGTTAAAATACAAGTTTCAAATGGATTCTTGGCCAACGTGAAACTTGTAGAGCATCTAAATACATTTAATTTGAGTACTAGAAGTCCTCAAGGGGATTTATAGAACTCAAGTTATGGTTCTTGCAAGTTACAGGTCATCAGAGGACACTGAAATTTATCTGTGAAAGTCACTTGACTTCCAAGCAATGTTTTCCCTTCAAGGAGGTTTCAAATGGATTCTTGGCCAACATAATAGTTGCAGATCTTGATCTTAGATTTCCATAGAGTACTAGAAGTCCTCAAGAGGATTTGTAGAACTCAAGTTATGGTCTTTGCAATCCAGGGGTATTTTGGGTATTGGTGATTATAGGTCATTCTCAAGCATGGGTCAAAATCTCAAACTTAGAGGCCTCAAATGGAAAATTGTTCAACTAGAAAATTGCTCAAAATAGGGTTTTAACCTTGACCATTCATGAAGGAGACTTTGAATTGGCTCATAGGAGAAGTTGGGTTGAAATGGCTTTGAAATGAAGAAATTAAAGTGATTAAAAGGCAAAAAAAAATGGGATTCTTTGTTTTATGGCCAAACCAAGCAATGTTATATACCAAATTGATCAGAAAAGGCATTTTAAAGATGATGACAATACCACTTTTGGGATTTGAGGCCAATTTCACATGGTTCCCTTTTGTACCTTAAGGTTGAAGTAACATAACCATCACACTCCATAAGATCAAAAGTAAGGCAATTACACATCCAATTCAATTCTAAATATCACAAGAGGAGAAATTCAAGCAAGATTGAAGGCTGAAACAGAGCAAGGCACGATTTCCACATATGAGATTTTCAAGGAATGTGAGAAATTGAATTTCTCATTCAGGTTGTTACAGAAGTTTCTAGAGGGTTCTATCAGCTTCTATATAAGCATTGCAACTGATTCAGGTGGTTTTTTGGCAAGGATTGAGCAAGGAATCAGAGAGAGCAACTGAATTTTCTCAACTGCATCTCAGAATCGGTTTTGGAGATTGAAGGGGATTCAAGGCAAATTGGTGATTGGAGGAGCTTTAGAAGTGGTTCTTGAGTGATTCTGCAAAAGATTGGAGGTTGAATCGAGTATTTGCACCTTCTGTTCATCCAGTTTTTCCAGGTTTGTAACTTTCAGTTTTTAGCTTAGATTAGGGGAAATTGATTAGCATTTGATATGTGGTTAGGTTAGTGATGATGCTTAGATGGATTTCAATCCAAGAATTGAGCAATTCGTGACATTTTGAGTGTGATGCCATTTTCTGTTGAAGCTCGTATCTCCTAGTTCTTGAGGTTTTAATGGCGTTTGGATGGTGAGAATTAATCAGGGAAGCATGTAGATGAGTTTAGGCTTATTAATTTTAAGATTTTGAGTGATCAAGAATTGGATGAATCTCTGCAACTTGGATCGGGTTTGGCTTTAGGGTTAGAATCAATGGAAATGGAGGTCATATTCATGATCAGGATGAAATTTCAAGTGGGATAGGGTATTTAGTTGGCTTGATTGATGAGGTTTTGGGATGCCTTCACCAGAGAAGACGGTGGCGCAAAGCTCAGGCCACCGTCTGAGTTTCTCCCTCCATTTTCAAATGTTTTGGGGACGATGAATCTCCCACCATTGAGTCATGTTTTGACCTTGACTAATTCCACAAATCAATGGTGTTGCACCCCAAAATTTTACCAACATTTATTTGCCCATCAAGTGTTTGAAGTTTGATATCTTCATCAGAAAGTTCAAGAGATCCTCAGTGGAATGGGTTGAAACCAAGGTTGTGTGCTTCATAGCTTGAGAGTTGTAGGAGCCCCTCAGATGATTTTGAAACTTTAAGAATGAACTTGGAAGTTTTAGAAAGCCTATGAGATGTCTTGAAAGCCATCATGAAGCCCAGAGAGGTCATTATGCAAGAATTCAGAAGATTTAACCATGAATAGTAGAATTAGGGTTTTGACTGGGTCAACCCTAGATCAGCTGAAGGTTTGGAGAAGGTTGAGACCTAATCAAAGGGCCATGAGATCATGGAATGATGTATGGAGATGTTATAAAGATGATTCCTAGACCAACTCATCATGATTGAGGAGTTTGAGAAGTTTTGAGTTAGGGTTTCCAAGGATTGTCAGTGAAAAACCCTAGTTTGATCCCTATCTTCCAGGCAGTTTTAGCTCAAGATGTGATTGATATATCATCTTCCCCACAACATGAATGTTGTAGAGCTTGTTCATAGCTTTAATTTGAGTGGTAGAAGTCCTTGATAGGAGTTGCAGAGCTCAAGTTATGGTTTTGACAAATTACAGGTCAGCTGAGGTGTGTGAATCTGGGTCCTTGAAAGTCACCCAACTTGCAGACAACTTTTGCCCTAGTAGGATGATTCCTATGATCTCTTGGTCAACATGAATGTTTAATATCATCTTCTTAGCTTTCTATAGAGTACTATAAGTCCTTGATAGGATTTGTAGAACTCAACTTATGGTTTGAACAAGACAGGGGTATTTTGGTCATTTGGTGATTATAGGTCATTTTAAGCAAAGGCCATATCTCCTATTTCCAAGCCTCAAATGGAAAAACTCAAAACATCAAAGTTGTTCAAAATGGGATTTTAAGCTTATAAAAGAGGTCATTAGTTATTTAAAAAGCTTGTAGCAAGGATTTTCATGATTGGGTAAAAATGACCTAAAAATGGCTTATAAGTTGAAAAAGTTGAAATGGAATTTTGGTTTAGGAGATGTACAAATCCAAAATGGGTCATCCAATATGTCATTTTGACTCCAAACATTATTTTAAAAACAATGGTTCAAGTAGAATTTTGATTTGAGGTCTTAAAATGGAGGTTGCTTTGTAACTTTCATTCTTGCATAATAAGGCAACTTGAGAAACTTCACATAAGGCAAAACCAAAGCTTGTTTTTTCACTCATTCAATCCCAATATCTCATGTAAGGAGATTTTAAAGCCAAATTGACAAGATTAAGGCATGAGATAATGGATATAAAATGTATCATTTCATGAGAAATTCTATAACATTCTAGCACTTTCCATGAGTTTCTAGACTCTTCTTTTGATTGTTATAAAAAGGGTGAAAGTTGCTGAGTTTATTGGATAGAGATAGAGAGAAAGTGCCATTGCAAGGTTTCTTCAAAATCAAGCAAGCTCCAATTTCTTCTTCTACAAGCCTCATCCATCTCAATTCTTGCAAACAGAAAGGTGTCCACCATTGGAGGAGCATTTGGGGAAGATTTCAAGCCTTGAATCAAGCTCTAGCACCACTCACCATTGATCTTTAGCAGGTTGGTAACTTGATCTATAAGTCCTTATTTAGGTGCATTCTGTTAGAATTTTAGGTGGAAAGATAGCATGCTAGGTTAGAGGAAGATTTTCTGAAAGTTTGAGAGGGATCCATGGAGTTTCGTGGCAGGGTACCAATTCTTGCAAGATTGACAATAGGTTGTTCATGGGGTTTTAATTGATATGTTATGGTTCAGATTGGTGAGGGTAACATAAGGAACAAGTTTAGACTATTAGATTTGAGATTCATCAAGGTTGATCTCAGAAGAAAATGTTGGAACCCTAGCGTTTGCGCGTTCTGTTTGGATGATACAAGGCGTTTCAGTGGAAACTGCACGCATGGCCATATTCCTGGTGATTAGTAGATCAATTTAGGTTTTGGAAGTTTTCGATTTCATGCTGAATTGATGGAGAACGAGGAGGTTGAAGTATCACGCATGAAGACTGGTTTGGGAGTAAACCCTAGCTGGAGGTTGAAGACAACCTCCCAGCCGTCCGATCACCCTAAGACTTTTGACTTGAAGAATGCATCCAACGGGCCAGATTCAAACTTGCAAATGGAGGGAGTCTGATGCGTATGAAACGCATCGTTTCATTAAAACTGAACCATGGGCCTCAGCAAACCTTGCTACTCGCACCCCACCCAGACGGCCCATTCAAGATAACACTAGAATTCGCTTCTATTCGCACCGCAGCTTTAACTTTTTTCTTTTAATTTGTCAATTAATTTTTCTGAAGCATTTGGGCTTATCACGCGTGCTATTCCCACCCCCAGAGTTTGGCCCATAAGCGCATATGAACTGGGCGTTTCTTCTATTCTCACCCCCCTCCCCCATTTATTTTATTTTCTTATTTCAATTTCTTTTAATTCTCTTGCATTTTTATAAAAATCATATAAAATAGGAAAATTAATATTTTTCACTTCTTGTTTTTTTTCACATATTCATAATTCTGTCTAGAAAAATGTAAATAAATAAAATTCCATTTTATTTTTCTTTTGATATTTTTAGCATATTATTCTTGTAAATAGTATTTTTAATTGATTTAGTTGATACTCAATTTTGTATAATTTCTTTTAGGACTTTCCCTTAGGATTTTTGAGCCATTCTTTTTGGCATAGTTAGGTATTGAATCATAGTTCATATAGGATTTAATTCACAATTTGTAGATTAAAATTTGGTATAGTTTGCTTGTTTGGCATTTAGGTGCTCAAATTAGGGTTTTAGGTTGTATAAGTAGATTTAACAATTTTGTTTTGGGGTTTATAGACCAAATTAGTATATGGGGAATATATGGGTTAAGGGTAAGTATGTGTAGAATCCCCTAGAATTTTGCTAGAATATTATGTGGTGTTTTAGTATTTTTTTAATTGATTTTTGAATGTATGGTTAGTATGTGTGTTGCTTAAAGGCATAGTTTGTATTGTTGTGCTTGTTTTTCTTCTCCTTTGAGTGTGTGAACTTTGAAGATTGAGTTGAAGACCTTGTGGATCATCATTGAAGCTTTGAAGACCTTGTAGAGGAGTTTAGCTAGCTTTTGTTGTTTTGTTTATAGGATCATAAGTGCATAGGCAGAGCCTTAGATAGAATAATTCCATTCAATAAACAAGGAGTGTCTTGTTCACCTCCTTCCTTCTCTGTGACATAAAGTCCCTTAAGGGTATTCACCTCTATCCTTTGGAGGGATTAGTGACCTTGCCTTATGAGGTAGAACTTTGAGAGAGCCTTTCCTTTTGATGTTAAGTCCTTAATGGCATCCTTTGGAAGTCAGTGAGCACTTTAACATCCTCATCTCATCTTGTTGATTGAATCTGGTTTGTTGGAGCATTTGAGCCATTGAAGGTAGAAGCTGAAGCTTTGGAGAGGATGATTCCTTGAAGATTGTTGAAGTCTGAAGACTTTGTGAAGATCAAGTTGATACCTGAATATCCCTGAAGATAGTGAAGCCTGAAGGTGGAGCTGACCAAAGAAGCTGAAGCTTAAGGGAGAAGATGAGTTGATACTCATGTTGTAAGGTTGATACCTGGAAAGCAAGTGATCTCTGAAGTCTGAAGACTGAGTAGCTGCTGGAGGAGCTGAAGCTTTCTTCTGTTTTCTTTTCTGTATTGTGTGTTTTGTCTGATTTGTCTGTTGCATTAGATTAAGTCCATCTAGAATAAGTTCAATCTAGGAGCATGATTGCATTAGAGGTTGAGTTGCTCCCTCTGCTTGTATTGTTATTGCGTGGCTTTGCTTGCGGGTATTCGGTAGAGCCCAGCTCCCTTGCCCATGTGTTTATTTTGCTTGATAGCATGTTTTCTTCTATCTGTATGATTGCAGTTTACTGTTTATTGCTTGATAGCATGTTGTTTATTTTTCAGTATGATTACTGTTATTTCATGACTGGCTTGAGGTCGAGACGAGCTTGTGGAGGCTGAAGCCCCACACACATTTCCTCCCTCACTTGCATTGCATGCATTTTACTGTTAAGCTGATGCTTTGTCTGTTTTGGTGTATCATTGACATGATCCCTTAGGACTCTCATCTCCTTTGATAAGGATTTGATGATAGACTTTTAGGTTGAAACCTATGCATGACAACAGTAGGACTTGATAGTCTCCCTCCTAGTTGGGCCTGTTCTCTTCTCATCTCAAAACAGTTTAAGATACAGTAATCATGAATGATTTCTTTCGTACGTTACGAGCCTTAAGCTATCTGAGAAAGGATTGTGGGAGAGTTTCTTTTCCACAGTCTGGATGTTTAGTATGGTACCCTTTGGGTGACATGCGACGCATTCACTCTCAGGTCATAGTCTCTAGTGCGGTTGAAATCGCAAACATAATAAAAAAACACTTTTTTCAGGAGATAACCCGTAGTTTCCCGAACTACGTTTGCTCTGATCTTCCATACTGTGTGGAAGTACGTAGGCATAGGATGCGACATCCTAGCGAGCAACCTTCTACCTTCCCCCATAATCCTTCGTAGGCCGAACTACGTGGACTCTGATTTCTCATTCTCTGATGAGAATACGTAGGCATAAAGTGCGACGCTTTGCCGAGTCATTTTTCTTTTCTTTTTTCAGCCAGCCTTGATAGGTAGATAGATTATAACCAACCCGTCCAAGTAAACAAACAAGCGTAGATCCCGTCGAGTACGACGGACGTGAAGGGTGCTAATACCTTCCCCTTGCGTAACCGACTCCCGAACCCAGACAATGGTTGCGATGACCTTGTCTTACCCTCTTTTCGTCAGGTTTTTCCGATCGTTTCCTTTCCCGCTCTGAGGGATAAATAACGAAAGGTGGCGACTCTTCTGTCATGCCGGCACCTTATTTTCGCGCAAGCGACAGCTGGCGACTCTGCTGGGGACTTGATAGTTTCCTAGGGATCCAACGTCCCGAAAGCGAGTCAATTTTGGGATCCAACGTCCCTTAAGAGAGTCAATCCTACCGCTTGTATGTTTACTTGTTGGGTTGCGTTTATTTATCGCATTTTTACTTCTCGCACTTTATTTCCCGCATTTTATTTTCAGTATAATATGATTATTTGTGCTGTTATGGGATGGGAGTTCTGATGAGTGAGAAGCCAGACCCAGGCTTGAGTGCACCATAGACTTAGAGTGGAAATTAGTGGGCGCGTGCTTGCTTTGCAGGCACTAGTGTCTCATGAAATCCACGCTCAGACGAGGTTCATCCGGTTGGCTTCACTTTCAACCCTTTGGGTTGAGACGGTTGCTGGTTTGGTGGATTGTCGACTCTGGGGACCGATCATTTGTGATTCAGCTAAGTAAGGCCTCTTCAAGACTTGATGATGCCACTCCTTCTGGGAATCGTATCGTCAGTTTTGAAAGTCTGTGACGCTGAGGAACGCATAGGATGTCGTACCTTGAGTCAGTTTAGGTCCATACCTGTGAGGGGGATTGGGTCCATTGCAGGAAACCTTGACCTTCAGACTACCTGGTTTTCCTGACCGTGAATCAGTTATGTTGGTACCAGGGTTCTCATTTGCAGATATGTTTGTTCTTGATAGAGCAAGTTTTTGATCAGAGGATCTTATCATCGGATGTATGTCTGTTCTTGATAGAGCAGGTTTTGATCAGAGTATTATCAGCAGATGTTATTTGTTCTTGATAGGGCAGATTTTGAGTGGGGTCTGAAGATCTCACCAGCAGATGTTATTTGTTCTTGATAGGGCAGATTTTGAGTGGGGTCTGAAGATCTCATCAGCAGCTGTATGTTTGTTCTTGATAGGGCAGATTTTTGATTTGGGGTCTGAAGACTTCATCAGCAGATATCTCCTGATCATGCACCCGGGGTCCCTATTATCAGGCACTTATTCTTAACAGAACAGAATTTTGATCTCGGTCCTATCAGATGGTTATTCTCAGTAGATCAGATCAGTGGTCTTACACCGGGGTTTTTCTTCTCATCAGTGATTGTTGATACAGAATCTCCACAGCAGCTATCCGGATATATTATTGCATGCCTGCATTTCGCATTAGTTTGCATGTTCATTTGCATTCCATTAACGTGTGTCTGTGTTGCAGGTACCGTTTCCCCGATCCCGGATTTCTCGCCTTCTGCTGTTGTCATGGCCTCTCTCAGGAAGACTGTTGCATATAAGTTCCCGGCCCCTGATGTGTCGAAGCTGACTGGTTTGATAGCCCTGGCAGGGGATTCTGTGAAGGATAGGTTCAGGAAGTCTTATGGCAGGTTGCTTAGTCTGGTTTGCAAACCTTCTACGTCCGAGTTGAATGGGTTACATGCTCTTCTGCAGTTCTATGACCCTCCTCTGAGGTGCTTCACTTTTCGTGACTTCGTTCTCGCGCCGACATTGGAAGAGTATGCTGATATGCTGGGTGTGCCTATCAAAGGGCAGATGCCTTTCGTCCACATGGATGCTGAGCCTGATCTGGCTGGCTTAGCTTCTTCACTCCATTTGAGCGCCTCTGAGTTAGTGGTGACGAGTTGGAACAAGGTTCCAGGGTTCTCCCTGCAGTTTCTGATAGCTAAGGCTCAGCAGTGTGCTAAGGACAAATGTTGGGACGCATTCAATGCCATCCTTGCTTTATGCATATATGGCATTATCCTGTTCCCCAACATGCCTGATTTCGTGGACTTTGATGCATTCCACATTTTCGCCTCAGGGAATCCAGTCCCTACTCTGATCGGAGACGTCTACCATTCAGTGCATTACAAGAATGAGAACCGGCGAGGGAAGAACGTCTCATGCTGCGTACCGTTGTTGTACAGGTGGTTTGATAGTCATTTGCCAAAGAGGGGTTCCTCCGTCTTGTCTGCAGCCACAGCTGAGTGGCCTGAGCGTCTGATGAGTTTGTCGGCAGAAGACATTGATTGGTTCGTTGACAGAGACAGGTTAGGCACCGAGGTGATCTTCAGTTGTAGTGGGTTTCCTAATGTACCTCTGATAGGTAGGAAGGGTTGCATCAACTACAATCCGTCATTGCTAGTTCGTCAGTTCGCATACGCTTTGAGGACTCCGCCGAAGGAGGAAGAGGTACAGGAATCTCTGTACCTCACGGGTACCCTAGAGGGGGATTTGTTGTCCAAGCTTCAGCATGCGTGGAACAATATCAGCACGAGAGGAAAGCCTTTGTTGGGAAAGAGCAACAGTCAAGCCTACCCTCCTTATTCAGCTTGGATCAGAGCCAGAGCCGACGCTATAGGGATGCCATTTCCTCACGTTAGACCAGAAAGTCCTCCACCAGTCGAAGAGCCTACTACTGTGTCTATTCGTCAGCACAACCAGGTACTAGCCGAGCGGGATGAACTGAAGCAAGCGAATGCAGAGTTAGAGAAGGAGTTAGCTCAGCTTCGAAGTGAACGGAACGAAGCCGTGCATGCTCTCAGAAAGCAAACAGAGTCGGTAAACCAACTGGGTGCAGACTTGGCAAAGCAGATTGCTGATCGGGAATGCTTGGGTCAAGACTTCAGGGTCGTTAATGATGTACTAGCTACGAAGAAGCAGCATCTGGAGGAGGCATATCGGAGGATATCTAAGTTCGACCAGCATTGGAAGACCTCCATGGCCACCAGGAAGGAGCGAGAGGACAAGCTGATGCTGCAGATTTCTAAGCTAGAAGCCGAAGTAAAGGACGGTGAGCGGAGGTTTGATGAAGAGACCGCCCGCAGATACGCCGCCGAAGCTCGACTCAACAAAGCTCTTGCTAACCTGAAGGAGCATAAGCTGATGTTTGAGTCTAAGAAGCGGAAACTGGAGGATTGCTTTGGCGAAGGAGCTTGGGAGAGTTCAGTTCAGGGGCTTCAGCATACCATCATGCAGAGGGAACTACTCGTCGAGGGGTTGCTCACTCTGCCAGATCATCCAGAGACGAAGGAGTTATTAGCAGAGTACCGCGCCCGTGGCCGTACTTGACTAGTTGTATTCCTGTTGTTTTGATCTTTGATGTGCGCTGACCATCACCAGACTTGTTGGCTGAGGTCATGCTGTTGATTTGTTTTGTACCCGCTGATACTATGTACTGCCTTGACAGGCCTTTCCATATATATATGAGATTGATGTTTCCATGATTGGGCTCGGATTTCTTCGTCTTCTTATTATTATCAGCACTGGCACTAAGGCACTAGGATCGGGGGAAAACCTCCCACGCACACAGACACACGCATACATCTGCATGAAGCATATTTGCATGGCGTATATCTTATTGCTTTTCCTAACCTTTATTGTTGACAGGTTTTTCAGGTTCACAGGTTTCGAGCTGCTTCCAGTCACCAGGATTGATCAAAGACTCATCCACCGCTACTCAACTCGTGCTAATCAGATAAGGATCATGGACCAGGTGCAGTCAGATGTTCAGGAGCTCCGTGAACGGATGGATCGTTTTATGGAGCTGATGCAGGTAGTCGCTAATGGTCAGGACCAGCTTCGTACTTTGGTTCAACCTCTGATCTCCAGGGTTGATAGTAATGGCATACTGCATGGCGGGGCTGTGCCTACTCCTCCTCCAGTGGATGCTCCACAGAATGTTGTTCCTGTTGTCGGGGGCAACGGCAGTGCTAACGGAAATCTGATGACTAATATCGGGCTCAACGCAGCAGGCGTCGGCAATGGTAGTCTAGGAGCCAATGTCAACATAGGGCCGGTCAACGGCAACGCTGGTGTCGGAAATCTGTTGGTGCCCCAACCGTGGCTGGACGACCATCAGGATGACGTATTCTCTCAGAGAGGTGTAGATGCAGAGTTGAATGCTGAAGCTCGACTCAGGTTCAAAGCGCTGGAAGATAAGATGAGAGACATTGAAAATCAGAACACATTGGGCGTTGATATGTCCAAGCTCGGGTTGATTGCTGATTTTAAGGTACCTCATAAGTTCAAGGTGCCTGTCTTTGAGAAGTATAAAGGTACTACTTGCCCCCGCGTCCACCTTCGATCTTATTATAGAAAGATGTCTGCTTATTCTGACGATGAGAAGTTGCTGATGCACTTCTTCCAAGATAGTCTTTCTGGTCCATCACTCGAATGGTATATGGGTTTGGAGCCCGCTACTGTGCGCACCTGGAAAGACCTTGCTGAAGCGTTCGTCCTCCACTATCAATACAATAGCGACTTGGCTCCCAACCGAGTTCAGCTTCACAATCTCTCACAGCGGAACAATGAGAGCTTTAAAGAGTACGCCCAGCGGTGGCGTGAATTGGCTGCTCGGGTTCAACCGCCGATGGTTGAGCGTGAGCTAGTGCAAATGTTTGTGGCTACCCTTCCTGGAATCTACTATGAAAAGCTGGTCAGTGGCATGTCTGGAACATTCTCGGCTCTCATCACTATGGGCGAGCATGTTGAGAACGGAATAAAGATCGGAAAAATCCAGGGCGAATCATCCTCAGCTGGAGGAGGTGGTAAGAAACCCTACGCTGGCAAGCGTCGAGAAGGAGATGCAAATGCTGTCACTAATGCTCGGAGAAAGGGCAAGGGCCCACAGCAGCAGATTGCTAGCATAAATATCCCAGCAGCTCCACCGCAGCAGCAGCAGCAGCAGCCTCAGCAGCAGAATCAACAGGGGTATAGGAAATATCAGAATCGGGCTCCTCTGGCAAATCGTCATTTTGAAACTCCACCTATGTCGTATGCGCAGCTTCTGCAAACCTTGTTGCAGCTTCAGCTAGTTCAAAAGAGGACGTTGGCTCCCTTAACAGGGGCACCACCACCGGGGTATGACGCCAATGCTACTTGTGATTTCCATACGGGGGCACCGGGCCATACGATTGAGAATTGTAAAGCTTTTAAGCACAAAGTGCAGGACTTGGTGGACGCCAAGGTTATTAACTTTTCTGATAGTGTGCCCAACGTTACCAAAAACCCTATGCCACATCATAGGGGGGGCGGAGTGAATGTCGTTATCACCGAGGAGAGTGCAGACTTGCTGACTGATGTCAAAGATTTGAAGACGCCGCTTAGTTTTGTCAAGGCTAAGTTGCTGAAGAAGGGCTTCTTTCCCGGATGCGGGGAGTTATGTATGGCTTGTGCTACACATCCTGATGGGTGTGAGCAGCTGGTAGAAGGTATCCAAAGTCTGATGTCTGAGGGTATTTTGCAGTTCAGCCGGAGCATTGAAAGTGTATCAGGGGAGGTTGTGCTGAGACAGGCAGATGAAGTCTCTACCATTACCATTCCTCGTCAACCTATTACTATCTCTGTGCCCCGACCGCCTACTATCACTATCACCAGGGCCGGGCCAATCCCTTTCGAAAGCACTAACGCCGTCCCATGGCATTACGGCGCCGAAGTCTATTGCAATGGTCAGAAGTTAGAGATGGAACCATACGGATCGACTGTGCAGAATCTTATCGGAGTCAGTGGCATTACTCGAAGCGGTAAAGTGTTCGCGCCAGCGGAGGTTGCGGCAGAGAAGGTAGTCAGAGCCGATGTTGTGGATAAGGGTAAAGGCAAGGCTGTCGAAGAGGTCCCTTCTGGGGCAGAAAAGGATTTGCTAGTTAAAGATGCTGAAGAGTTCATGCGATTAATCAAGAAGAGCGACTACAAGATTGTAGATCATCTTCATCAGACTCCGTCAAAGATCTCTATTCTTAACTTGTTGCTGTGTTCTGAAGCGCACCGCAACGCACTACTGAAGGTATTGAACGCTGCCTACGTGTCGCAGGAGATATCAGTAAATCAGCTGGAAGAGGTGGTAGCCCATGTTAACGCTGGCAATGGGCTGGGATTCACAGATTTAGAGCTGACTCCTAAAGGGAGAGACCACAACAGCGCCTTGCACGTCTCGATAGAGTGCAGAGGCACAATCATGTCGCATGTCCTGGTGGACACGGGTTCGTCGCTTAATGTGCTTCCGAAAAAGGCACTGATGAAGTTGGACACTCGTGGATTGCTTTGCACGCCCAGTGATCTGGTAGTGAAGGCCTTTGACGGAACTAAGCGCCACGTTTTCGGAGAGTTGACCCTGCCAATTCAAGTTGGTCCAGAGACGTTCAATACGGTTTTCTATATCATGGATATCATGCCTGCCTACAGTTGCCTTTTAGGTCGGCCATGGATCCATGTTGCTGGTTCCGTGACATCCACGCTGCATCAAAATCTCAAATATGCTGTCGGGGGAAGCATAGTGACCGTCTGTGGTGAGGAGGACATTATGGTGAGCCACTTGTCGTCCTTTAAATATGTTGAAATGGATGGCGAAATCCATGAAACTCTCTGCCAAGCATTTGAAACCGTCAGGGTGAAAGAGGTAGCTCCTGTCGTCGTAGAGAAGCAAGAGATGAATCTCTCCTCGTTTAAGGAAGCTCGGGCCGTCGTCGAAGCCGGTTCCACCCCAGGTTGGGGGCATGTTTTGGATATACCAATCAAGCAGGATAAGTTTGGATTGGGGTACTCTCCTGGAGCTGAAGCTTCATCTTCTTCTAGCAGCTCGTCTCGTGGGAAAGGGCCGATCCTATTCACCAAAGGAGGAGTGATTTTTGAAAGCATCAACGCAGCGTCTGAGGACAGCGGGGATAGCGATTGTGATCTTGACGCCTGGATTCAGCCAAGCAAGCCGGGCGAGCGCCTCAACAATTGGACCATCAAGGAGATTATCCAGCTGACAAGTGAAGAGTAATGATTTGCTTTTTACAATCTTTGTACAACCCTATGTCCTACCCGGGGCGTAGTGGTTTTATTGTCAGGGCCTTGTTGGATTATGTACATGCATTTTGTTAATAAATAAAAGGCGTTTTCTTCGTACTCAAATATTGTGTTCCTTGTTATTCCTGTTTTATGTTTATTTCGAAAAACAATAAAATGGCAACGAGGTTTGTGCTAACCTGCATATTCTTGCTTTAAACTTAACCCTTGTTATTGCAGGATCCACATAACAGATGACATCGACTCTGGACCCTCTACGGCTCACTACGACTTTGATTACCCGATCTATCAAGCCGAGGATGAGATTGATGAAGACGAAGACCTTCCGGAAGAGTTGGCCCGCTTGTTGAGACAAGAGGAAAAGGTTATTCTGCCTCACGAGGAGGATATTGAGATCGTCAATCTGGGTTCTGAAGAGCTCGTCAGAAATGTCAGAGTAGGGGCTGCGCTGCAGAATGACGTCAAGCATAGACTGGTCGAGATGCTTCGAGAGTATAGTGACGTCTTTGCTTGGTCATACGAAGATATGCCCGGACTTGACACAGACATTGTGGTTCATCGCTTGCCGTTGCGAGAAGATTGCCCTCCAGTCAAGCAGAAGCTTAGGAGGACGAGACCAGATATGGCTGTAAAAATCAAAGAAGAAGTCCAGAAGCAGTTGGACGCAGGATTTCTAGCCGTTACCACTTACCCTCCGTGGGTCGCCAACATAGTGCCTGTACCGAAGAAGGACGGTAAGGTACGCATGTGCGTCGATTATCGGGATTTGAATAGGGCGAGCCCTAAAGATGATTTCCCGTTGCCTCATATCGATGTGTTGGTCGACAACACAGCCCAGTTTTCCGTGTTTTCGTTCATGGATGGCTTCTCCGGTTACAATCAGATTAAGATGGCACCGGAAGACATGGAGAAAACGACGTTTATCACCCCCTGGGGAACATTTTGCTATAAGGTAATGCCCTTTGGTCTGAAGAACGCAGGGGCCACTTACCAGCGAGCAATGGTAACTTTGTTTCATGATATGATTCATCAAGAGATCGAGGTCTATGTTGATGACATGATTGCAAAGTCCCAAACGGAGGAAGAGCATTTGGTCAACTTATTGAAGCTTTTTGAGAGGCTTAGGAAGTTCAGGCTGAGGCTGAATCCTAACAAGTGCACTTTCGGAGTGCGGTCCGGAAAGTTATTGGGGTTTATCGTTAGCGAACGAGGTATTGAAGTTGATCCTGCGAAAATAAAAGCTATTCAAGAAATGCCAGCGCCGAAAACAGAAAAAGAAGTTTGTGGTTTCTTGGGCCGAATAAACTACATTGCAAGGTTTATTTCTCAGCTCACGGCCACTTGTGAACCGATGTTCAAACTTTTAAAGAAAGATCAGGCGATTACTTGGAATGAGGATTGCCAGAAGGCATTCGACAAAATAAAGCAGTATCTTCAAGAACCTCCAATCTTGATACCCCCAGTGGCTGGACGGCCATTAATCATGTACCTGACGGTTCTGGAGAATAGTATGGGGTGTGTTCTCGGTCAGCACGACGAGACGGGCAGAAAGGAGCATGCCATTTATTATTTGAGTAAAAAGTTCACTGAGTGTGAATCTCGATACTCGATGCTGGAGAAGACGTGTTGTGCATTAGCTTGGGCCGCCAAACGTCTACGACAGTATATGCTCAATCACACCACTATGCTAATTTCGAAGATGGATTCGATCAAGTACGTCTTCGAGAAGCAGGCTCTTTCGGGCAGGATTGCCAGATGGCAGATGGTGTTAACAGAATATGATATTCAGTACGTCTCCCAGAAAGCCATTAAGGGAAGCGTATTGTCTGATTACCTTGCCGAACAGCCAATCGAAGACTACCAGCCGATGAAGTTCGAATTCCCTGACGAGGATATTATGTTTCTCAAAGCGAAGGATTGCGATGAGCCATTGCCCGATGAAGGGCCAGATAGGAAGTCTCAGTGGAAGTTGATATTCGACGGAGCGGTTAATTCCTATGGAAGTGGTATCGGGGCTATCATCACGACTCCTCACGGATCCCACATCCCGTTTACTGCGAGACTGACGTTTCCAGTTACCAACAATGAAGCCGAGTATGAAGCATGTATTATGGGTCTAGAAGAGGCAATTGATTTGAGGATCAAGAATCTAGATGTATATGGTGACTCAGCGCTTGTAATCAATCAGATTAAAGGGGAGTGGGAAACTCGTCAAGCGAATTTAGTGCCGTACATGAATTATGCCAGGAGGCTGCTTCCGTTCTTCGATCGAGTGGAACTTCATCATGTACCCAGGGCTGAAAATCAGATGGCTGATGCCTTAGCCACGTTGGCTTCGATGTATAAAGTCAATTTTTGGAATGAGGCTCCAAGAATTGTGCTTTCGCGTCTTGACAGACCGGCATTTGTCTTTGCAATCGAGGAGGCCGCCGACGGCAGACCATGGTTCCACGATATCCAGACCTTCCTTATGACTAAGGAGTATCCTGCGGGTGCGTCAACCCAGGATAAGAAGACTCTGAGGAGGCTGTCTGGAAACTTTTATCTCAATTCTGATGGAGTGTTGTATAAGAGAAACCATGATCTCGTGCTACTCAGATGTGTAGATGAGAAAGAGGCGAGTATGCTCATGGAAGAAGTCCATGAGGGCACATTTGGTACGCACGCCGGCGGGCATGCCATGACGAGAAAAATCCTGAGAGCAGGGTATTACTGGCTGACTATGGAGTCGGATTGCTTCAGATTCGCGAAGAAATGTCACAAATGCCAGATTTATGCTGATAAAGTTCATGTGCCGCCGTGCCCATTGAATGTCATGTCCTCCCCTTGGCCGTTCTCCATGTGGGGCATCGACATGATAGGCAAGATCGAGCCCACCGCATCCAATGGTCATCGTTTCATTCTGGTAGCTATTGACTACTTCACCAAGTGGGTGGAGGCAGCCTCGTACGCTAATGTGACCAAGCAGGTGGTAGCTAAATTCATAAAGAGGGACATCATCTGTCGCTATGGAATTCCCGAGCGGATCATTACTGATAATGGTTCGAATTTGAATAACAAGATGATGAAGGAGCTGTGCCAGAGCTTCAAGATTGAATACCACAACTCATCTCCTTATCGGCCGAAGATGAATGGCGCCGTCGAAGCCGCCAACAAGAACATCAAGAAGATTGTTCGGAAGATGGTTGTGACATACAAAGATTGGCACGAGATGCTGCCGTTTGCCTTGCACGGTTATCGTACGACGGTGCGCACGTCGACCGGGGCAACTCATTTCTCCTTAGTGTACGGTATGGAAGCTGTCCTACCTTTAGAAGTGGAGATTCCTTCTTTGCGAGTTCTGGTTGATGTAAAACTCGACGAGGCGGAGTGGATTACGAATCGTTTGAACCAACTCAGCCTGATGGACGAGAAGAGGTTAGCATCGATTGCATTTGGTCGCCTGTACCAAAGCCGAATGAAGAAAGCTTATGATAAGAAGGTGCGCCCTAGAAGCTTTCAGACGGGTGATCTCGTCCTGAAGAAGATTCTTCCGCCACACTCCGATCACCGGGGCAAGTGGACTCCGAATTACGAAGGGTCGTATGTCGTCAGTAAGGTCTTCTCGGGAGGAGCTTTGTTGTTATCCACGATGGATGGTGAAGATTTTGCATCCCCGGTGAACGCGGACGCAGTTAAAAAATACTTTTCTTGAAAGAGACCCGCTGGACAAAAAAGAAAGAGTCCAGGCAAAAAGGGGCATCCCGGCGAACCAAAAACAGAATAAAAGGTTCGGGCAAAAATTAGGGATATATTGAAAAATGTACACCCGCGAAGTCGAAAACCTACACTGGGCGGCTTCGGCAAAAAAGGGTATCCCGGTGAACTGAAAACCCGTAAAGGGCGGTTCACGCAAAAGTTAGGGATTTGAATAAGCAAATGACTGCGTTCCGCGTGTGGACTTTCATTGTTTAGTGGTTTGGAGGACCTGAGGGCCGTTTATCTGAATCAATCTCTTCCGAAGCTGAAGCGTCGGAGAAGTATCGAAGTCGAGTGGGTCTTAGAGGGATCAACTCATGGTGTTCGTCTACGCCTCGTTGCCGACATTTGTATATACTGATGTATATTTATGTTTTCTTTTTTGCGCGGCTTCCTCATTCCAGGAGCTTGCCTCTGTTGTAAAACATTTTTGCCCATTCAGGGGTTCACCATTAATAAAATGCATATTATTCAGCAATTATGCTTGCCTGTTTAGCATTTATCTGTTTTGTTTGCGAATGAAAACGCCGATGTTTCTGATAAAATGCGCATACATAAACTTACGGGCCTCGGCCCATTGATTATTGAAACAATTAATTACCTGAATATCGTCACGAGATAATAACCTTGATAGGCCCCTTTGAGGAGGGTATCTTATCTGTTTGTTTGTGTTGTTGCAGGTGTAGCGCTTTCCAGACAGTGTGCCGTGCGCATCCCCGAAGCAGGACGAGTCCTCCTTCTCCAGCAGAATTTAGTAGTCTCTCCTCCGCAGAGTCTGAGCACAAGATAGTGAGCATTGATATGTCTCCCCAGGCAGAGATGATTCTCTTCCCCAAGTAGACGCATCCTGAAGGAACGTCACCTCATCAGAAGTGTTCAAGCGCAAAGATCATTCCCCAGCACCGGGTCACAAGTGTAGATTTCAGAGGAATGTTCGGGTGCCGAAGATCGTGTTTCCCCAATAAAGTCGCCGCAGCAGGTGTTCCCCCCGCACCGGGTCACAAGTGCAAGTCTTGTAGGAAGTTGTTCGTATGCCGAAGGATGCAGTAACTGATGGTGACAGACTGAAGTCTCCAGCGGAATTGAGATTCCCCACCAGAGCCGTAGTCTCCCCCGAAGGCGGACGATTCTTTCTTCCCCAGTGGAATTAAAATTCCTCGTCAGAGTCATGCTCTCTCCAGCGAAGCGGAATGACTTCTCCTTCCTCAGCCGAGTTTGCAGATGTCCAAGAGAGTCGAGTCCTTGGAAGTTGATCAAGCCATGATCGGTTTCTTCCCCAGGGGAGTGTGGAGCGGATGAGGTTGTTTCCCCACAGAGTTGTTATCCCCAGAAGAGTAGCCGAGAAGGCCACGCAGTTTATTCTCGCGATTGATATCAGCAGGTCCAGGTTCTCGTAGAGCTTCGTCCCCTGCAGCAGTCAACTGAAGTTGTTTTCCATGCAGCAGTCAACGGGAGATCATTTCCCCAGACAGAGTCCGATTGATATTGGCGTGTCCACGTTCTTCTCAGCAGGATGATTCCTCTATCTGAGTAGTTCTTTCTCCTCGACAGGAGGATTTCCCCCTCGGCATTTATTTTGCTGACGGGATCGCATCATTGTGCATGACTGCATAGCATTTAACACTGCATAGCATTTAACATTGCATAGCATTTAGCATAAACGCATAGCATTTCCACCGTGGGGGGCATCGCGCCGAAGCATATGCATCATAAACATGATCTAGGTTATTATCACTCTTGTTTTACAGGTGTCCCGCCGAAAGGTCAGTTGCTCAGGATGATTCCTGACGCTCTCCCCAACGAGGTCGTTGCCTTAAGATGATTCTTAAGACCCCGGTGTAATCCCCACAGTCGCTCGCTCAAGATGATTTTTGAGATCCCCAGCGAAGTCTTCAGTTCGAGATGATTCTTGAATTTCTCGGCAAGGCCGTTTGCTTAAGATGATTCTTAAGACCTCAGCGCAGTTTCCCGAGTTGTTTGCTTAGGATGATTCTTGAGCTCCCTAGTAGCGTCCCCAGCGAGAGTTGCCCAGGAAGATTCCAGGAATCCCTAGCAGACTGTTTGCTCCAGAATGGCTATCAGTTCAGGATGATTCTTGAAGGTGCCCGACGGAGTTTGTTTGTTCAAGATGATTCTTGAAGTCCCTAGCAGCGTGAAATGTTTGCTCTAACCGTGATGTCTAATCTGAAGATTGACTTCGCGAACGCCTGAAGGCGACATCAGAATGCTCCTGTGGATTCAGGTTTCCGTGTTGATGAATTAGCGCTTATCTGAAGACAAAGTTCAAAAATTTGTAGATACAGCTTTTGTTTGCAAAGTGATCCGTGTTGGCCTGAAGACCAAGTCAGTTACCCTGAGGTGATGATTGATTGCGATCAAGTGAATGATATTTCTTCTGACTGAAGTCGAAGATGTTTCTCCGGCTGAAGCAGAGTTTGCCTGAAGGCAAAGTGTTTGAATCCCCGTGGAGTCATGAATGGCTCAGGATACCATTTCTCTGACTGAAGTCACAGATTTCCCAAGCTGAAGTGAAGGTGCCTGAAGGCAAGGTTATCCCTAAGGTCATGAATGACCTAGGATTCATTTTTTCGGACTGAAGGCCGAAGTATATCCCTGACTGAAGTCACGGATACTCTATAGCAGAGGCGGAGTTGCCTGAAGGCAGATCCATGTATCCTTGAAAGCCAAGGATCATTTTCTTCAGACTGAAGTCGAAGATACCTCCTACAGAGTTGCCATCCTTGAAGGCCAAGGATGCTTATCTTCAGAAGTACTTGAAGATCTTTTCTAGCTGAAGTTGGAAATGGCCAGGGGCCAGGGTTTCATATATCTTTGATGTTGAAGTTCTACAGTGGGATCAGTGCAGTAGTAGTCCGATGTTCGTTCGCTTCTCACCCAGTCAGGTTCAAGCCGTTTGAATAGGGGCAGCTGTTGCACCCCAAAATTTGACCAACATTTATTTGCCCATCAAGTGTTTGAAGTTTGATATCTTCATCAGAAAGTTCAAGAGATCCTCAGTGGAATGGGTTGAAACCAAGGTTGTGTGCTTCATAGCTTGAGAGTTGTAGGAGCCCCTCAGATGATTTTGAAACTTTAAGAATGAACTTGGAAGTTTAAGAAATCCTATGAGATGTATTGAAAGCCATCATGAAGCCCAGAGAGGTCATTATGCAAGAATTCAGAAGATTTAACCATGAATAGTAGAATTAGGGTTTTGACTGGGTCAACCCTAGATCAGCTGAAGGTTTGGAGAAGGTTGAGACCTAATCAAAGGGCCATGAGATCATGGAATGATGTATGGAGATTTTATAAAGATGATTCCTAGACCAACTCATCATGATTGAGGAGTTTGAGAAGTTTTGAGTTAGGGTTTCCAAGGATTGTCAGTGAAAAACCCTAGTTTGATCCCTATCTTCCAGGCAGTTTTAGCTTAAGATGTGATTGATATCTCATCTTCCCCACAACATGAATGTTGTAGAGCTTGTTCATAGCTTTAATTTTAGTGGTAGAATTCCTTGATAGGAGTTGCAGAGCTCAAGTTATGGTTTTGACAAATTACAGGTCAGCTGAGGTGTGTGAATCTGGGTCCTTGAAAGTCACCCAATTTGCAGACAACGTTTGCCCTAGTAGGATGATTCCTATGATCTCTTGGTCAACATGAATGTTGAAGATCATCTTCTTAGCTTTCTAGAGAGTACTAGAAGTCCTTGATAGGATTTGTAGAACTCAACTTATGGTTTGAACAAGACAGGGGTATTTTGGTCATTTGGTGATAATAGGTCATTTTAAGCAAAGGCCATATCTCCTATTTCCAAGCCTCAAATGGAAAAACTCAAAACATAAAAGTTGTTCAAAATGGGATTTTAAGCTTAGAAAATAGGTCATGAGTTATTGAAAAAGCTTGTAGCAAGGATTTTCATGATTGGGTAAAAATGACCTAAAAATGGCTTATAAGTTGAAAAAGTTGAAATGGAATTTTGGTTTAGGAGATGTACAAATCCAAAATGGGTCATCCAATATGTCATTTTGACTCCAAACATTATTTTAAAAACAATGGTTCAAGTAGAATTTTGATTTGAGGTCTTAAAATGGAGGTTGCTTTGTAACTTTCATTCTTGCATAATAAGGCAACTTGAGAAAGTTCACATAAGGCAAAACCAAAGCTTGTTTTTTCACTCATTCAATCCCAATATCTCATGTAAGGAGATTTTAAAGCCAAATTGACAAGATTAAGGCATGAGATAAGGGATATACAATGTATCATTTCATGAGAAATTCTATAACATTCTAGCACTTTCCATGAGTTTCTAGACTCTTCTTTTTATTGTTATAAAAAGGGTGAAAGTTGCTGAGTTTATTGGATAGAGATAGAGAGAAAGTGCCATTGCAAGGTTTCTTCAAAATCAAGCAAGCTCCAATTTCTTCTTCTACAAGCCTCATCCATCTCAATTCTTGCAAACAGAAAGGTGTCCACCATTGGAGGAGCATTTGGGGAAGATTTCAAGCCTTGAATCAAGCTCTAGCACCACTCACCATTGATCTTTAGCAGGTTGGTAACTTGATCTATAAGTCCTTATTTAGGTGCATTCTGTTAGAATTTTAGGTGGAAAGATAGCATGCTAGGTTAGAGGAAGATTTTCTGAAAGTTTGAGAGGGATCCATGGAGTTTCGTGGCAGGGTACCAATTCTTGAAAGATTGATAATAGGCTGTTCATGGGGTTTTAATTGATATGTTATGGTTCAGATTGGTGAGGGTAACATAAGGAACAAGTTTAGACTATTAGATTTGAGATTCATCAAGGTTGATCTCAGAAGAAAATGTTGGAACCCTAGCGTTTGCGCGTTCTGTTTGGATGATACAAGGCGTTTCAGTGGAAACTGCACGCATGGCCATATTCCTGGTGATTAGTAGATCAATTTAGGTTTTGGAAGTTTTCGATTTCATGCTGAATTGATGGAGAACGAGGAGGTTGAAGTATCACGCATGAAGACTGGTTTGGGAGTAAACCCTAGCTGGAGGTTGAAGACAACCTCCCAGCCCTCTGATCACCCTAACACTTTTGACTTGAAGAATGCATCCAACGGGCCAGATTCAAACTTGCAAATGGAGGGAGTCTGATGCGTATGAAACGCATCGTTTCATTAAAACTGAACCATGGGCCTCAGCAAACCTTGCTACTCGCACCCCACCCAGACGGTCCATTCAAGATAACACTAGAATTCGCTTCTATTCGCACCGCAGCTTTAACTTTTTTCTTTTAATTTGTCAATTAATTTTTCTGAAGCATTTGGGCTTATCACGCGTGCTATTCCCACCCCCAGAGTTTGGCCCATAAGCGCATATGAACTGGGCGTTTCTTCTATTCTCACCCCCCTCCCCCATTTATTTTATTTTCTTATTTCAATTTCTTTTAATTCTCTTGCATTTTTATAAAAATCATATAAAATAGGAAAATTAATATTTTTCACTTCTTGTTTTTTTCACATATTCATAATCCTGTCTAGAAAAATGTAAATAAATAAAATTCCATTTTATTTTTCTTTTGATATTTTTAGCATATTATTCTTGTAAATAGTATTTTTAATTGATTTAGTTGATACTCAATTTTGTATAATTTCGTTTAGGACTTTCCCTTAGGATTTTTGAGCCATTCTTTTTGGCATAGTTAGGTATTGAGTCATAGTTCATATAGGATTTAATTCACAATTTGTAGATTAAAATTTGGTATAGTTTGCTTGTTTGGCATTTAGGTGCTCAAATTAGGGTTTTAGGTTGTATAAGTAGATTTAACAATTTTGTTTTGGGGTTTATAGACCAAATTAGTATATGGGGAATATATGGGTTAAGGGTAAGTATGTGTAGAATCCCCTAGAATTTTGCTAGAATATTATGTGGTGTTTTAGTATTTTTTAATTGATTTTTGAATGTATGGTTAGTATGTGTGTTGCTTAAAGGCATAGTTTGTATTGTTGTGCTTGTTTTTCTTCTCCTTTGAGTGTGTGAGATTTGAAGATTGAGTTGAAGACCTTGTGGATCATCATTGAAGCTTTGAAGACCTTGCAGAGGAGTTTAGCTAGCTTTTGTTGTTTTGTTTATAGGATCATAAGTGCATAGGCAGAGCCTTAGATAGAATAATTCCATTCAATAAACAAGGAGTGTCTTGTTCACCTCCTTCCTTCTCTGTGACATAAAGTCCCTTAAGGGTATTCACCTCTCTCCTTTGGAGGGATTAGTGACCTTGCCTTATGAGGTAGAACTTTGAGAGAGCCTTTCCTTTTGATGTTAAGTCCTTAATGGCATCCTTTGGAAGTCAGTGAGCACTTTAACATCCTCATCTCATCTTGTTGATTGAATCTGGTTTGTTGGAGCATTTGAGCCATTGAAGGTAGAAGCTGAAGCTTTGGAGAGGATGATTCCTTGAAGATTGTTGAAGTCTGAAGACTTTGTGAAGATCAAGTTGATACCTGAATATCCCTGAAGATAGTGAAGCCTGAAGGTGGAGCTGACCAAAGAAGCTGAAGCTTAAGGGAGAAGATGAGTTGATACTCATGTTGTAAGGTTGATACCTGGAAAGCAAGTGATCTCTGAAGTCTGAAGACTGAGTAGCTGCTGGAGGAGCTGAAGCTTTCTTCTGTTTTCTTTTCTGTATTGTGTGTTTTGTCTGATTTGTCTGTTGCATTAGATTAAGTCCATCTAGAATAAGTTCAATCTAGGAGCATGATTGCATTAGAGGTTGAGTTGCTCCCTCTGCTTGTATTGTTATTGCGTGGCTTTGCTTGCGGGTATTCGGTAGAGCCCAGCTCCCTTGCCCATGTGTTTATTTTGCTTGATAGCATGTTTTCTTCTATCTGTATGATTGCAGTTTACTGTTTATTGCTTGATAGCATGTTGTTTATTTTTCAGTATGATTACTGTTATTTCATGACTGGCTTGAGGTCGAGACGAGCTTGTGGAGGCTGAAGCCCCACACACATTTCCTCCCTCACTTGCATTGCATGCATTTTACTGTTAAGCTGATGCTTTGTCTGTTTTGGTGTATCATTGACATGATCCCTTAGGACTCTCATCTCCTTTGATAAGGATTTGATGATAGACTTTTAGGTTGAAACATATGCATGACAACAGTAGGACTTGATAGTCTCCCTCCTAGTTGGGCCTGTTCTCTTCTCATCTCAAAACAGTTTAAGATACAGTAATCATGAATGATTTCTTTCGTACGTTACGAGCCTTAAGCTATCTGAGAAAGGATTGTGGGAGAGTTTCTTTTCCACAGTCTGGATGTTTAGTATGGTACCCTTTGGGTGACATGCGACGCATTCACTCTCAGGTCATAGTCTCTAGTGCGGTTGAAATCGCAAACATAATAAAAAAACACTTTTTTCAGGAGATAACCCGTAGTTTCCCGAACTACGTTTGCTCTGATCTTCCATACTGTGTGGAAGTACGTAGGCATAGGATGCGACATCCTAGCGAGCAACCTTCTACCTTCCCCCATAATCCTTCGTAGGCCGAACTACGTGGACTCTGATTTCTCATTCTCTGATGAGAATACGTAGGCATAAAATGCGACGCTTTGCCGAGTCATTTTTCTTTTCTTTTTTCAGCCAGCCTTGATAGGTAGATAGATTATAACCAACCCGTCCAAGTAAACAAACAAGCGTAGATCCCGTCGAGTACGACGGACGTGAAGGGTGCTAATACCTTCCCCTTGCGTAACCGACTCCCGAACCCAGACAATGGTTGCGATGACCTTGTCTTACCCTCTTTTCGTCAGGTTTTTCCGATCGTTTCCTTTCCCGCTCTGAGGGATAAATAACGAAAGGTGGCGACTCTTCTGTCATGCCGGCACCTTATTTTCGCGCAAGCGACAGCTGGCGACTCTGCTGGGGACTTGATAGTTTCCTAGGGATCCAACGTCCCGAAAGCGAGTCAATTTTGGGATCCAACGTCCCTTAAGAGAGTCAATCCTACCGCTTGTATGTTTACTTGTTGGGTTGCGTTTATTTATCGCATTTTTACTTCTCGCACTTTATTTCCCGCATTTTATTTTCAGTATAATATGATTATTTGTGCTGTTATGGGATGGGAGTTCTGATGAGTGAGAAGCCAGACCCAGGCTTGAGTGCACCATAGACTTAGAGTGGAAATTAGTGGGCGCGTGCTTGCTTTGCAGGCACTAGTGTCTCATGAAATCCACGCTCAGACGAGGTTCATCCGGTTGGCTTCACTTTCAACCCTTTGGGTTGAGACGGTTGCTGGTTTGGTGGATTGTCGACTCTGGGGACCGATCATTTAATTGGCATTGGGTGGGCTGAACGAGTTCTTGCTATACACACCCCAGGTTGAAGCCCAATAAGGAAATACACTGAAATGGATTGTTATTTGCCACGCCTGTTTCTCAATTTCCCTTTTATTTCCTGATTTCATTTTATGTTGGTTTGGGCTTAGGTCAAATTGATATACGCACCCCCTCTTGGGCCCAGGTTGGGATATTAACTGGATATTATTGCTATTTGTCACGCAACTTTATTAATTTTCTTTACTTTCTTTTCATTTTTACATTTTCATATAGTTTAGGAAATAATTCACCATAATTAGGAAAATTAGTCTTTTTAATCTAGATTTTTTTCCCCTGATTCCTTAGAAAGTGTAGAATTTAATAGGATAGAAAAATAACTAATTCATGCATTTTGGAATTTATTTGCATTTTTTGCATTTTTATTGCTTTTATTTTCAATATGTTTGATATGTGCTCTTTCTGATTTTATTGTGGATGATTGGTGATGACTTTTGAGTTGATTATTTTTGGGCTAGATAGCTTAGATATGCATGTACCCCTAGTAATTTTCTCATATTTTTGTGAGAGAAGTTTAGGCTAGTTAGAACTTTGAACATTAGGTGGTTTAGAATTAGGGTTTTAAGATAGTACCCTTAGGTTTAGGGCATAGTTTTAGGTCCAAATGAATGGTTAACCCCCTGGTTTTTGTATGGAGTGATTCTTAAGAGGTTTAGGAACCCTTAGAATTTTTTGTAGGATTTTACAATCACTTTTGGTATTTTAATTAGATTTAGTTTTAAGACTAACTTCTAGGTGTTTTTGATGAACTAATTTGGCTAGTTTGATTCAATAGTTCCCCTTAGATTAGGGTGGTGTTGCTTTTGATCTTGGGTGATCATGAAGACCAATAGAAGGAGCTTGGATGTGAAGATTTTCTCATCTGTTGGAGTGCTTGTCAGGAGCTTAGGAAAACTAGGGTTTAGGAAGAGCATTAGACTAGTTTTGCTTCTTTCTTCAAACATGGAGCATATTGGTCATCTCCATTCAATCCAATGACATAAAGTCCTCTTAAAGAAGTCACATCTCTCCTTTGGAGGGATGAGTGGCATGCTTTAGGAGTAGAACTTTGAGGGTACTTTTCTACTGCAGTGTTAAGTTCTCAGTGGCTTCCCTTGGTTGTCACTGGATTCCTTAACATTTCAACTTGATCTTGTTGATTTGATTCTCCCTTGGAGGTGCTTGTTGAAGCTTGGTAAAGAGAAAGTTGTGTGCTTGTTGAAGCTTGTTGAGAATGGAGGATGTGCTTGTTGAAGCTAGGGTTTTGTTGCTTGCTGAAGTTGGTTGCTTGATTGAAGCTAGGGTCTTGCTGCTTGTTGAAGATGGAGTCAGGAGCTTGTTGAAGCTGTTTACTGGTTGAAGTTTGCTGGTTTAAGCTGGTTGCTTGTTGAAGTTTGAGGCTTGTTGAAGTTTGTTTGCTGAGGCTATTCATGAAGATGAAGGTTGTTGCTGTCAACTTTTTCCTGTTTAATCAACTTGTTGCTGTCAGAGTTGCTGCTTGTGCTGTTTGCTATAGGAGTTTGGTACTGCTGCTTGGGCTGCCTCCTCTGCTTTGGTTTTGTTCTCTGTATTGTTTGTTGGCTTGTCAGCTTGCCCCCTAGGTTTGAAGTGAATGTTGATTCACTTTGCCTGTTGTTTTCCCAGGTTCGAGGTTGAGTGGGACTCCCTTGCCTCGCTTGTATTGCTGCATTGCATGCATTTTACTGTATTTGCTTGCTTTCTTTTCTGTTTATCCCCTAGGATCTCTGATTTCCTCTGTGCAGGAGGGAATTATGACAGACATTAGGATTCTTATCCATGCATGACAACTTTAGGTTAATTTTTATCCCCTTTTCAACCCTAGGCTTTTTAAAGCTTCTTTCTCTTCTTATCTCAAAACAACTCAAAAATACAGTAATAAGGTTAATCGATGTCGTACGTCACGAGCCTTAAGCTATTTGAGAAAGGGTTGCTGGAGAGCTTCTTTCAAGTAGTCTGGCTGCTTAGTGTGGCACCCTTTGGGTGACACGCGACGTAGTCACTCTCAAATCATAGTCTCTAGTGCGTCAGAGATTGCATACAAACTAAAAAAAACACTTCTTTCGTAAAAGATTCAAAACAAACATCAAAGTGTCATTTTTGTCCGCTTGGACTCTTAATCAAGAAAAACCCTTTCATAAGGTAATAAAAAACCAGTCAGACAAGCTTGTGTCTTCCATAGCCCGAACTACGTTTGCTCTGATCTTTCATGCTGTATGAAAGTACGTAGGCATAGGATGTCGTATCCTAGCGAGCAACCTCCCCCCCTTTTACCCGTAGTTAGGCGAACTACGTTGACTCTGATTTCTCGTTCCCGACGGGAATACGTAGGCATAGAACTGCTATGTTCTGCCGAGTCACTTTTCTTTTCTTTTGTCCTTAAACCATTAGCGTAGATAGTAAACACACCCTTAGATAGAAAACAAGCGTGGATCCCGTCGAGTACGGCGGACGTGAGGGGTGCTAATACCTTCCCCTTGCGTAATCGACTCCCAAATCCAGGATTTGGTTGCGATGACCATTCCTTTCCCGTTTTGCATTAGGTTTACTCTGAGCGTTTCCTTTCCCTCCGTTGGGATAAATAACGCACGGTGGCGACTCTTCTGTCATAGCCGGCGCCGATTTTCGCAGTAGCGACAATATGGATTCTTTTTGTAGGGTTCAGGGTGTTCATTTCATTACAAAAATCTCACTTACACTCAAATTACCAGCGTTAGAGAAAAGTGTTTTCTGAGAGAATGTATGAACCTTGAAACACCATTTTTACTTCAATGCAAAGCTTTTTCAATACAATTTTACATTTTTTCCCAGTTACTTTCATCCCTATTTTTATTGCATTTCCATTTTACTTTTATTTCTTCCAACAATATTGATTTTACAATTGTTGAAGTCATCTTTTTACATTCTCTAAATAACAATTTCGACCAGGTCAAAATCATCCTTTTTTGATTGAAAACTATAAATTAAAATATTTAGCATTATGTCCTAGGATTTCCTAGTTGATCCAACAAGTAACCTTTAATAAGAAATTAGTGGTTTTTTACCAATTTTCAGTGTAAACAAATTGGCACGTCGAGTGGGACATGAGCTAAATTTTTTGTCTTTGGCAGAGATTCAAAGTTTCTCTCATAAGTTTGTTCTGCATTTATGAATCTTTCTGTGTAATTTTTATGCGATTAAGAAGTGGAAATTCTTTACCCAAGATGCCGCGTCCTCCTTTAGATAACACCAACCTTCAGAAAAATCCCCAGAATGTAGTAGAACAGCCAGCCATATCAACGGTTGAAGAGCCAGTTATCTCAAGACATGTTAGGACAATGGCTCTGGTGGTGTCAACGATGCTATTCGCACCAATACCGTCAAAAGGGGGCGACACTCCCACCGCAACCAGGGAATGCTCTTTTTAACCCTGCAGTTGCAAGACCTTTATTTGGGTTCTCAATGCCAACGAGTGGTAAAGATTACCCTTATGGTATACCAACGTCGATGATGGCTAACCTTCATACTAATATGTTAACTTTTAGTGATAGCGCAATGGCCATGGGGCCATCATACAATCCTTATAATGCGTCGGCGTCGACCATTAACAATATGGTTTGACCAGGAGGGACAAGTTATATCCCTCAAACTACGCCATCTTTAAATATTACCTCTATGATGGCTATGAGGCAACAGATGGATGAGAGTAACTTAGAATTAGTTAACACTCTTACCCAACAAATGGGAACTATTTTAAACCCTTTGATTGCAAACACAAACCAAACCTATAAGTTGTTGGCAAATCAAATGGGTCAAATTGCTGACTTCTTTGGCACACCTCAAGTACTGGCAAGACCAACCTCTCAGATATCAAACATTAGCCAGGTCGAGATGCCTTAGAATGGGACAACACAAGCCATTGTAGGTCAGGTCCAAGGATTTCGATCACCTGAACCTCCTCTAAATAAGGAAGAGGAAGAACAGATAGGACAATATAACCCTGGACCTTTATTGATCCAAAGGAATCAAGACGCCTACCAGGTGCTTAGACATGTCCAACAAAATAATTTTGGGGGGCATAATAACATAGCAAATGTGGTCGAACAGAGTTTTTTCCCAAAATGGCCTTAATGTGGAACAGAGTTACCTAGGGGTTGGAAAGTCCCAAAATTCCTAAGTTTATCAAAGACACTAGTGAGTCGATAGTTGAACATATTTCCATGTATAAAATTAAGGTTGGTGACATAGTTGTAGCACCCTAAAATTTTCCCATCTTTTTTCTTTTATCTTGGCTTATCGTTTCATACCATTTTTGCATTAGCATTTGTACATAGCATTGATCATAGACAGGGGATCAAGGTATCTTATCCAAGAATCAAGAGAAGGGGTTCATCTTCAAAGCTCAATCAAGAGATCAAGTTCGACTTTATGGCAATCTCAAGTCACAATATATCTATCATCATCAAGGCATGTTAATCAACCACTTGAATCAAGAACACAAGCATTGATTCTTCTCCTCCTACCTCATGGGTAACAAGTTAAGATTTTTGTTCAAAAGAGATTTGTGGCTAGTTATTGGGTAAGACATGATTCTAAAGCTCAAAACACACCTTGAGGGTCCCCCACATGGATTATTTGTCATCACAAGCCATCACAAGAGCCTCAGTCAGTGGAAATGGTCCTAGTGTTTCATCTGATCAACAAAAGTCAATTGTGATTTAATTAGGTCAAGATCTTGGATCTCAAGGTGAATCAAGGGCGTGATAGTTGTTTTCAAGTGATTTCATGTGTTTGGAACAAGAAGAATCAAGAAGCAACATAAAATCAAGAGTTTGACTAGATTAGGGTTTTGGTGGAAATTTTTCTAAGTGTAGAAAACTCTAATTCTAGCCATCTTGCAACTTCCATAACTTTCTCATTTTTGATCCAATGAAGGCAAACTTGCTATAAAATTAAATAGGACATCATGAACTATAATTTTGTGGAAGAAAGCATGTCCAAAAGATTCATGGTTTGGGAGATATGATGAGATAAAGTTGGAAAAATGGAGATTGTGACATGTCAACACTTAGAATGTTTCTAAGTATAGAAACATCAGTTTGAGGCACCAACTTTCAAGCCCATCTTTCATGGTGATAAAATATTCATTTGAATTTTCCTATTACATGAGAGTTGTAGAGTATTCTCCAAGCTTTCTTTTGAGTACTAGATCATCTCCATTGGATGTGTAGAATTTAAGTTAAAATGCTCCCAAGTTAGGGTTTCAAAGATGTCAAGATCAACAAGTGTCTAGGAAGATTTTTGGACCAAACTTCCAAGGAATTTTTCATTAAGCTCTTGATCTCAAATGAATTTTCACACAACATGAAAGTTGAAGATCATTCTTCAAGCTTTCTATCCATGACTAGATCACTTCCATTGGACCAAAACTCCCCTAGTTATGATGTTTACAATTTGGTGATTCATAACGGGCAAAGTGTTCTCATGACTTAGAAATATTTCATGATGCTTAGGAAGATTTTGCAAGTGACTCTCATGTTTGTTTTTTTACATTTATTCAAGCCTCCTATCAAGTTCATTCCAATATAGACTTTACTCCTTGATTTCCCTATTTTCTTTTGGGCACAAGAATGACATAATTTGATGATGAATTCATTCAAATATGTTCCATAGAAGTAGCATGCATGAATGTTAACTTTACACATCATGTGGTCATCAATTTGGCACGATTTGAATCTCTTGGAAGCATGCTTCATTGTGTATAATCCACACACATTTTACCCTATTTTTCTTGCCAAAAGCACTACTAAAACTAGCCAAACACATTCATGTACCTTTTGTATTGTTTTACACTTTTTCTGCCAAAAGAAGGAAAGAATAATGCTTGCCCAACAAGAATGCTCCACTCACCACATTCTGATTGCTCTCTCTCACACCACCCCAAGATGACAACCAACACCCTTGAAATGGTAGAGCTCGTGTCACTCTACTTCATTTTTCAAATTTCACAAAATTTTAACCATCATTGTTTAACCACTGTAAACTCCTGTCTCACGTGCCAACCATCACATAAAAGCCTCCAAACCCTAATAGAGGAGGCAGCCATCTCATTTCAAGAGGATTAAGATATGAAAATATTCATTGTGAGCTTTATTTTTCAACCTTTGATTTTCTCATTTCTTTGAGAATATCAACCTTTGTTTGCTCCATTCATCATCTATACACTAACCTTAAGCTACTATATGCATTGTTCTACTTTTTTATTAGTTGCTTTGTGCCATACAAGCTTGTTTTTATTCTTTTGAAGATTGATTTGGGTAGGAGGATTTAAGAAGATTCACAGAAAACAAATCACAGATTCATCATCCTCAAGGTGTGCTAAGTCAGTTGAAGAGGTTTTTCTTGAAGTTTCTACAAGTATTGAAGGTGCAGTGGACACTCTCCATTAGCTAACTTTAATGGCTTATTTCCTCTCATTTTAGATACATGATAGGTTCATTCTGGGTACATCTGAAGTCCTATTCATGGTAGGCAATGTTTGCATAGATGGTTTTCTTGTTTTGTTGACTTTCAGTTTTTGTGTTCAAATCTTTTTTTTCTTCGATTCACCATGTTAACTTGATTATTTGAGAAAAATGTTTTCATATTTGGAACCTACGTGAAATTTGGAGTGGGGTAGTGGTTTCCTTTTTCATTTATGGGCAGTTTAGTGGAGCTCCGGTGGTTGTTTCGCCGAAGAAGACGACCGGAGCTAGGGCTCCAGCGTCTGAATGTTGGGAACGAAGTTGATGTGGCCTTGGAGCCACATTTTGAATTCAAATGACATTACGTGTCTCCTTCTGTTTGGCCTTGGCATGTGAGTCTACGCCACCTCCATTAATGAGGATGACCTGGCTTTCCACACAGGCGTTTTTGTCTCAGATTGTGATCCAACTGAACTGGGCTTTGTTGGTTTTGATACCCACATCCCACCAATTCCTGGCCCAAACGCACATTTGAACTAGGTTTAGTTCATTCTGCTTTTAAGTTTCTCACCCCCTTGCCTAATTTCTTTTCTTTGTTTTTTATTTTTTGTTCTATTTTATTTTTTATTTTATTTTTAATAGTAAAACCCTTTTAAAAATTCCACAAAAATAATTTTCTGATACTTTTACATCTTACTTAATTTTTTACTTTTTTAGTTTTCATTTTTATTTTATTTTAATATTTTATTTTGAATTATTGATTTTGTGTGTTTTATTTGACCTAGTTTGAAACATGACCTCAATTCTTGCCATTTTTAATTGACTTTGGGCTCAATCTTTTGCACACACTTAGACACCTATTTAATGAATGTTTGAGTGTTGGTTGGATGCTTTGATGATTACCTTTTTTTTTGGTTTTCATTTAGTTTTACTTGGCCCTTGATTAGTTGCTTGCTTTGCCTTTTTTGATGCATTTGATGATGCTCGCTTGCCATTCTTGTTTTGATGCTTTGCTATATGATTCATAACACACATGACATGAGTTTGGGAATTTATTTGGATTTTATATGCTTTTGTTTCTATTTTTGGTTGGTGCATCAAGTTGTTGCTACTTTGACTTGACCTAGTCTTTGGAGTTTATTTCTTGAATGATCCAATGGATGTTTGATGGTTCTTGTATGCCCTAGTTGACATGTTTGAGGTTCTGACTTTCATGAATGGAGGTTCACCGCATGACCATTTTATCTTATATGCTTCACATGATCATTTGTTTCCTTCATGGGTTAACTTAAGAGATGTTTGCTTGACTTTTGTGCTACAACTTGAGTTTGCCTCTTCTTGAATTTGATTGTTGATTTGAACTTGAGCATGATGCATATCATATGAGTTTGTTTCTGACTTTGATGGATTAGTACTTGATCGTTTGTTTCTTGTTGAATATTTATTTTCTTTGAGAATGACTTTGGTGTATGAACTTGTTCTTGATGCATGTCTTGAATTCAAACCTTGATGTTCCTTTTGTGTGTTCATGAATGAATCGTTGACTAGATATTCATGTTGATGTTGCTTTCCACACTTGGTTTCATGTCCTTATCTCATGTCATTTCCTTTTAGGTTATGTCTTGTGTTGTACCCCAAAATTTGCCCAACCTTTTTCTTTACTTGGTTTATGTTTTCATTGCATTGTTCTAGCATATGCATTGCATATCATTGTTCATTTGCAGGGGATCAAGAGAGGTGTGCATAGCAAGAGGAGGTTACCAAATGTCTAAGCCTAAGCAAGAGGTTTTATTCAAGTGGTTAGGTGCTTATCATCATCAGAAGCTGGTCAGAGCTCTTAGAGGAAGTGAATGGATGTGTATTGCTTATCTCCTATCTTGGAGGCCAATTGAAGATCATCAGAGGATCACAAGTTCATGGATATGGACATGAGGTGTTTGTTTCTACCGGCCCTTTTTGCAGTAGTGATAATAGCAAATAATGATAATTTGAAAATGAATAATTTTACATGGGAGAGTCGAAAATAAGCTTAAAGGAGTTGGCTAGTGTCATGGAAAAAGTCCCTAAGTCAATTGATGATTACTTAAATAGATTTAAACTTCTCAAGGCAAGTTGTTTCACTCAGGTGCCTGAATATAAGTTAGTCAAAATGGTTGCTGCTGACCTTGATTATTAAATTAGGAAGAAGTTAGACACTCAATACCTTAGGGACATGGAACAATTGGCATATAGGATTCACCATGTTAAATGCTTGAAAGCTGAAAAAGCCAAAATAAATAAGTATCACAAAAAAGAAAATTTTGCTTATGTAGAGGAAAACGATTACCTCACAGATTTAGGTGACGAATGTGTCATAGAAAGCGAGGTCAATGTGGCTGAACTTAAGCCATGACCCCCATATGTATGTAAATTGCTGAAACCATCGAATGGGAAAAATCTTGTCGATCCAAGAAAGAATGATAAGTTTGCTACTATGACTTATACTTTTGATATAATAAAGTGTGAAGAAATATTTGATTTATTGGTCACAGATGGACAGATTTTAGTGCCTCCGGGCCTAAAAAATCCTCCATTAGAACAAAGAAAAAAGAGAGGATTTTGTAAGTACCATAATTTCCTAGGTTATAAAACTTCTCAATGTGTGCTTTTCAGGGATTCGGTGCAAAAACCTATGAAAGAAGGTAGGCTACAATTTGGTGAAAATCCAAATACATTGAAGAAGGTGGATTATGATCCCATGCAAATGGAGGACGCTCACTATATTGAGCTTGTGGAGATTCTGATGGTCGAATATACTGAAGGCTCCAACATGAAGGTTGACAAGGGTGAGAAAATATCTGTTGTTGTTGATTCTGACATGAAAGCGGTGTAATCCAAGGCTGAGGAAGGGTTGATTGATTTTCTGGAGTGTTTCAAGTTGAATTACTCAAAATCAATGGTGTGCCCATGTTGCAATGTTGTCTTTGATGAAGAAGCGGCAAAGAAACTGGAGAGCGCCATGAGATACAATACCAGAAGATGCAAGGGAGGAAGCCAGACTGCAAGGTTCACCTCAAACAATAGGGGTGGCCCTCGTAGGAATGAGAAGTATAGAAGGTCGTTCCAACAGCCTTGACAAAGAACCTTTATCTCACCAGCTAATGTACCTAAGGAAAAGTGGGTGAAGCCCCTAAATTAGAAGGGGGGAAATCAATCCAAATGAAAGGAGATCAACCCCAAGGTAGGGGTTGTCAGATAAGAACAAGCATAAGGTGTCGAAGGGAAAATCACACAAACCTCCGACTTACAAAAGGAATAATTCGATGATGCAAACTTAGTGGAGGCGTCACCAAAGGAGAAAGAATGCTAAAAGAGAAGCCTTTGCAACAAAACGTGAATCCCCAAAGGTGAAGCGCAACATGGTTGTGTCGAAGGTTTAAAGGAAGCCTTACTCGAAGAAATTGAACGAGGAAGACAAACTAAGATCCAATCAAGGAATGTCCTTGAAAGAGGCTCGTCTGGGAAAAACGGCATCTAGGGCGAGGGAGAAAATGTATGAATACTCTCATTAGTCTAAGGAAGAGACCCCATAATACACTCCTCAAGCTGAGGAGGAAGTGCCCCCAATATACTCCTCAGCCTAAGGAAGAAGATCTAGAGCACATACCTCAGTCGGACGATGAAATGGTCGAAGATGATTTTGATGAAGAATTTGAAGTCGACTTGCAGATCAATAGCAGCATAGTCTTTATGCTGCCTACTGAATATGACAGGGTGTCTGAGGTGTCTGAGGCTAAAAATTATTACGTGCAAGATGAGGCTTCAACTCATAAGCCTTTTTGTTACTATTTTATGAATAACAATGTAGTCAAAGAGCAATAGGCCTTGTTCGAAAGGTCGGATCCTAGAATGATGTGCCACCTAAAGCCACTATTCATCAGGGCGAATGTGGATGGTTTGGTTGTCAACAATGTTTTTGTTGATGGAGGGGTGGCAATCAATCTGATGTCACATTCATTATTTTAATAGATGGGGAAGATTGATGACAACCTTCGACCCCATAATGTAGTTTTGTCGAACTACGAGGACAAGATCAGCCACATTTTAGGTGTGATCCAAGTGGAGTTATTAGTTGGCTCTACTTCAAGGCCAACATTATTCATGGTCATCACGTCCAATGCTAACTACAATTTATTCCTTGGGCATGAATTGATTCACGGAATAGGTGCGGTGCCTTCAACTCTACACCAGAGGATTGCTATCTAGAGAGTGGATGGAATTGTTGAAAATATAGAAGATGGCCAGAGTTACTACAAGGATGAGGTGGGTAAGGTCATAAGAAAGGACTTGGATAGCAACCTGGAGAAGATTCCTCCATGCTATGTAAATGAGGAGATATATACCCCTCATAAAGACTCTACCTATTTCTCGAACTTGCACCTAAACTATGGGTTTGTTTAGGATAAATAGCAGGTGGAGAGTTAGCCTGTCAAAGAAGGGACTCTGCCACCTACAAAGTGGACAATAAACAATGAAAAGGATTTTTGAGTCAAGTTCATTGGCTCGGATATCGGCTTACATGGCCGAAAATAGAATAAATTTGGCCCTAGAGGATGAAGTGTTTCAGAACATGGCTCTTGAAGCCATTGTCTAAAACTCTGAGAATCTTGGAGGTGGCCTAAATGGCCATACAACAGCTTTAGAAAGTCGGAGGCTCGATTGCATATATGACAATGAGCCTTTTGGTTTTGAAAAAAAAACCACTTGAATCTAATAAGAAAATTCAAGCCTAAGACCCACTAGAAGAGGTATATTTGGGAGACAAAGCAATGAAAAGGCCAACGTGCATTAGCTTGAAAATTGAACCAATCATGAAGAAGAAGGTGGTTGAACTGCTCAAATAATTTAAAGATTGTTTCTCTTGGGACTACAATGAAATGACAGGATTGATTCGAGACATGGTGGAGTTAAAGTTTCCAATTTGACCTAGCAAGAAGTTGGTGAAATAGTTGCGAAGGAGGTTCGCACCAGAGATAATATCGAAGATCAAGGAGGAGATCGAAAGGCTGCTCATAAGTAAGTTCATAAGAACGACCAGGTATTTCGAATGGTTGGCTAACATTGTTCCAGTTATAAATAAAAATGGGACTCTTAGAGTTTGCATAGATATTAGGGATCTAAGTAATGCTACACCTAAAGACGAGTACCTTATGTCTGTGACAGAAATGCTAGTAGATTCAGTCGCAGGTCATGAGTATTTAAGTATGCTAGATGGGTACCATGGCTATAATCAGATATTTATAGCTGAAGAAGACGTACCTAAGATGGTGTTTCGATGCCCAGGTGCATTAGGGAGTTATGAATGCATTGTGATGCCCTTTGGTCTACAAAATGCAGGGGCGACTTACTAAAGAGCTATAAATTCTATGCTTCATGACTTCATCGAGACTTTTATGCAAGTCTACATCGATGATATAGTTATAAAATCCTCATCAGAGAATGGTCACTTAGACCATCTTCGACAGTCCTTTCAAAGGATGGAGAGATATGGATTGAAAATGAATCCATTAAAATGTGCTTTCTATGTTCGCGCATAATATTTCTTAGGATTTGTGATGCATAAAAAAGGCATAGAGATTAATCAAAAAAAGACGAAAGAAAATGTTGATCTCAAGCCTCCTTAGACGAAGAAGCAGCTTCAGTCTTTGTTTGGAAAATTAAATTTCCTAAGAAGGTTCGTCTCCAACTTAATTGCAAGACCCAATCTTTCTCGCCATTGCTTTGACTCAATAAAGACAGTGACTTCATTTGGGGGAGCGAACAAAAAGAGCCTTTTGACAACATTAAATAATATATAATAAAGCCTACAGTATTGTTACCTCCAAGTAGAAATAAGAGCATGAAGTTGTACATAGTGGCCCAATATTCGACCATAGGAAGTATGTTAGCTCAAGAGGATGATAATGGTGTCGAAAGAGCCATTTATCACCTCAGTTAAATATTGATAGACGCAGAGACTAGGTATAATCCAATTGAAAAATTATGTTTATGCCTATATTTCTCTTATACTAAACTGGAGCATTATATAAAACCAGTGGAACTTAATGCTTACTCTAATTTCAATGTTATTAAACATGTGTTACCAAGGCTTATATTACATATTTGATTTGGAAAATAGGCATTGGCGCTTACTGAATATTCATTGACTTATTGTCCTTTAAAAGCAGTAAAATGAAAAATTGTCGCAAACTTTATTTTCAACCATTCAGTGGTCGAATCAACAGAAGGATATGTAGGAACTAGGCCTTGGAAGTTTTACTTTGACAGTTCCAGACATAAAGATGGAGCTGGAGTAGGAGTAATTATCATCTTTCTAGAAGACATACCAACCAAATTCAAGTTTATGATCAAATGGCCATGTTCTAATAATGAGCCTAAATATGAAGCTTTAATAACAGGCCTTAAGATTTAATTGGATTTAGGGGCAAGAGACGTCGAAATAATGAGAGATTCAGGGTTGGTGATCAGAAAACTGAAGAAAAATTATAAATGCATCAAAGAAAATTTGAAGTTGTACTTTCTCAGAGCCAACTCTTTACTTAAATGTTTTGATCACGTTTCAATCTACCACATACCTCGACTGGAGAATCAAGAGGCCAATGACTTGGCTCAAATTTCCTCAGGATATAAAATCTCTAAAAAGAGTTTGGAAGAATTGATCAAGATAAAGGAAAAGTTATTCTCGGAAGAGAACCCTCAAAAGACATCGTCCATGTCAAAGCTTGGGGGAAAATGGATTTGAGACATTGTCAAACTTAGAAAAATATAAGTTATTTGAAAATTTTCTGAACTACAAAGTTTTGACCATTGACTTAATGTCAAATAATGATTGGAGAAAACGTATTGTTGATTACATGGGGAATCCAATAGGAGTGACTGATTGAAAATTCAAATACAAAGCCTTAAGTTACATAATTATAGGCAATAAATTATTGAAGAAAACTCTTGTGGGAATTCTTCTCAATTACCTTGGTGAAAGCAGAGCATATTTGGATATGTACGAATTACATAATGATCGTGTGGCTCTCATCAAGAAGACCATAAGATGAGATGGTTTTTATTTCGAATAGGGGTTTATTGGCCAACTATGTTGAAATATTTCATAGATTTTGCCAAGGGTTGCCAGGATTGTCAAAAGCACTCAAGTATTCAACATGTGTCATCTAGTGAGTTGCACTCGACAGTCTAGTCATGGCCTTTCAAAGGTTGGGCCCTAGATATAATTGGTGATTTTAAACCATCCTCTTCGAAAGGACATTAATATATCTTGTTGGGAATAGACTATTTCACTAAGTGGATAGAAGTGATTCCCCTGCCTAATGTCGACCAAGAAGAAGTAATAAGTTTCCTTTAAAATCATATTATATATAGGTTTGAAATACCTGAAACTATTACTATAGACCAAGACTCAGTTTTTAAAGGGTAAAAATGGTAGAGTTCGCCTCAGAAGTAAGGTTCAAGTTATTAACTTTGACACCTTATTACGCCTGGGCTAATGGTCAGGTCCAAGCGGCTAACAAGATTGTGATTGGTTTGATAAAAAAGTATGTGGGTAAAAAAACAATAAATTTGCATAGAACTCTAAACCAAGTGTTGTAGGCATGTCCAAAATCTACCAAAGAATCCTATAACTCCACGCCATTCTGACTTGTTTATGGACACGACGCAGTGCTCCCTTTAAAAATCCATTTACAATAAGATAGGATTCAAAGGCAAGCTGAGATCCCTACGGAGTACTATTGGGGTATGATGTTTGACGAGTTGGGATTTGGTCAAAAAAATATTAGTTGCTCTAGATATTTTGATGAGACAAAAAGAGAGAGTGGCTAAGGCATACAAAAAAAAGTTAAGTCCAAAACGTTCAACTTAGGAGGCTTAGTTTGGAAAGTCATAATGCCCATCGATCGAAAGGATAAATATTTGGGTAAGCGATCCCATAATTAGGAAGGACCGTTTTAAGTTATGCAAGTATATAAAAACAATGCATATGAGGTCGAAGAATTGACCCCTGAAGGTCGAACTCTGCGAATAAAATGGCAAGTATTTAAAATAATATAGGCCTATTTTTTAGGAGATGCATATTAATGCAGGATAAAAATAACTTTAGAACTAAGAAGGCTAAAAACATTAATAGCCTTAAAATTGCCTAAATGCCTCAAAGGGCATATTTAAATTACAACGATCCAAAATGTTACTACAAATGACAAAAAACTTCAATAAAAAATAACAAAAACACTGCCCTAGAAAGAAGCTTTAAGTTTCTCATATTGCAGCTTTGTTGTAGTTAGTCGATGGTCAACCTGAGAAATTGCTTAAGGAAATTCTACAATCTCAGCGTCGATAGAGGTGACGGTCTATAGGTGTTAGATCCCAATATAGGTCTCTTCATCTATTTGCAATTGACTAACATGCCAGATTTCTTTCTTTTCACCTTCAGCTTCTTGTACCTTTTTCTGCAGGGCTTTAATTTCTTTCTTCTAGCTAAGGATCTTGGCATCCAAGACATCAACAACCCCATCTTCTTGGTGAAGTTTCTCTTCCAACTACTTAGCACATTGGTCAGTCTCCCTGGCTAAGTTCCATGCCTTCGATTTCTCATCTGCTTTAGGCGCCATCTTCGTCTGAGCATCTTGTTTCCTTTGGAAATAAATAAAGATATGATCAGAGAGGGGTCCAAAAGATACTATGATATTAACCACCTCGCTAGGGGCATTAGGAACATTGAGTTTTTTCAACTGAGACTAGATACCAAACCTGTAACAGCTCAATTTTCAATAATTGATTATTTGTACTAATTGATTGATTTAATGAATTATTGGATCTATTTATTTATATGAGTTAATGGATTTAACTGATTTATTCTATTTGGTAGAATAAGGTGAATTTACTAGATCTTCTCTAATTAATGATAAGATGAGATATATCGAGGAGAAATAACAGAGAAGGATATATAAGAGAAAGTGGAAAGAAAAGGATAGAAATAGAGAGAAAGGAAAAGAAGAGAAAGAAAGAAGAAAGAAGAGAAAAGAGGAGAAAATAGAGGAAAAGCTTGGAATCATCATAACGACTTCTAGCTTCTGATTAATCAAGGTAAGGGTGTGAAATGTTGTTATCTTGCCAATGTATATGATTATGTATGTGTGTGTTTGGATTTGTTAGAGGTTTTCCATCTTTTTCCATTCTAGGGCAGAAATAGATTTAATCGGTAGAATCGATGTTTGAATGGTTAAAATCTGGAATAAATGGTGTAGATTAGTCAAGGATTGTTAGGCTAAGACTACTGGAAATCGTTGGAATTGAATCGAGTGATTTGGGAGCTTCTGATGAATTTTGAATAGTTGGGGTTTTGAACATCGCAGACATTCGCTAGCACCTTCGCTAGGCGACCAGGTCACGAGTGTTCACTGTAGTGAGCTAGTAGCGAATGGTCCCAGACTTAGACAGAATGTAATTGACCCTCTTCGCTGGTAGCGAGCGAGGTAGCGAGGGGTTCGCTAGAAGAAGCCCCAGCGAGTATGTGGCGAAGCATTACAGTAGCTTCTGTTTGCCTTCGCGAGATTGTTCGCTAGGCGAACAGGTAGCGAGTGTTCGCTAGGCGAGCAAGCCAGCGAGTGTGACAGCATTCTTATTTCTTTGTGTTTTCCATCCAATGTTGATTGTTTGATTCAATTGTGTTCCATCCTTATCGGAACTGAATAATTTGTGTACTGTTGTGATATGTTGTATTGTGGGTAGCCGTATGGCGTAAATCCTAGATTGGGGAATCGATTGTGAAATGTGGCCTTTTGGCATATATAATGCATTGTTTAAATTGATTAAAAATGCATGATGATTTATGATGAAGTTGTTGCCGTTTGGCACGATGATGTGAATGCATATTGATTGTATGCGGTTGTATGTGAAGAATGCATGAGAACATATTGTGAATATGTGTGCATTGCTTGATAAATGTGGTCTTTGACAAATATATGCATTATTTAAATTAATTAAAAGTGCATGATGAATGTGGTTGAGTTTGTTGTCATTGGCGCGATATTGTGAAATGCATATTGATTGTATGCGGTTGTATGTGAAGAATGCATGGTAACATATTGTGAATATGTGTGCATTGCTTGATAAATGTGATGATGTTGAAAGTATGAATACTTTGGTATGATGTGTGAGTGTGCAATCATGATATAATTCTTGTGATGAATTATTTGACTATGCATGGGATTAAGATGCAAGAACGGTCTTAAGTGCATATGATTGTTGATTGCATACGCATCATTTAGTCAAGAGGAAATGCTTGCTAGTTTCGTGGAGACTAGTGACTTGTCCCAAACCTAGAAGGGTGGGTTTGAAAGCTTAGAGGACGGGCTTTTATTGTTATCGGTCTAGGGGACGGACCCGGTTTAAATGTAAAAACCGAAAAAATGATAACAAGTGTTGGTACCACATGGCATGAGTTGCATTGAGTTGCATTGAGTCTCATGACATAAATATATGATTGTTGTATGAAGTTATGCATATGTGTATGTACATGACTTGTGTAATTGAGAATGATGAATATGTGATTGTTGTATGAAAGTATGCATATGTGCGTGAATTGTTGGATTGAGAATTTTGGATGTAGGCATGATGAAATATGCTTGGTAATTATCCATATCTGTTTATATCTGTATTGTGAATGTGTAACTGTGAATTGGTGAATAAACATAATATGACCATGTTGATGTGGAATGATGAGGATTATGGATGTGTGTATGATGAACACGCTTGATGATTACCCATATTGGTTTATATAACATTGTGAGGTATATGTTAATGATAATGAATTGTGGTGAGAAAATGTGGAATATGTGTATTTTATGCTTGTGTATACATATATGATTATATGCATTGTTATTATGATAATATTTCTCACCCTTCTGCTGGAATGATGCCCTATCTGACATCGTGCAGGTATCGAGAATAAAGCTGCTCGTAGTTACGTGGTCGTTGTTGGTGTAGCCATTTGGTAATTTAATTATGTTGGGTCGAGTCATGCTCTAGTCATGTAACACTGGGATCGTTGGTTTATGTTTTAGAGATACATTGTGTACTCTATGTTATGTTTTCATATTCATTGGAATATTGTGATGTTGGCCTTAATGCCTAAGTAATATTAAGTTATGTGATGAACATGAATGTTCTATTAAGAGAGTTATGATTTAAATTGAATCCGCTGCTACATGTAAAGTGGAATTTTGAAAAGCATGATTATTTTATTAAAGTGTTGTTGAGCATGACAGGTGGTTTTGATGTTTTGAAAGTTGTGTGACGCCCTTTTGTGAATGCATGATAATTTACTCTGATTATTCATATACTTTCCGTGGGGTTTAGAAGGGTGTTACATTAGTGGTATCAGAGCAAGTCGGTCCATCCGGCCAAGTTGTCTAATGTTAGTTGTTCCCCTGTATGCGACATGTGTGTGAAAACACTGTCGATACATGTTTGTTGTCTAACCTTGTCTGCAGAAGTGGGAATGATCCAAGTGGGGGAGAAGCTGGTGCTTCATCAGGATGCTGCAAGCGTGGAGTTGTAGCTTAGTGTGTAGTAAATGCTCTTATAGTTTAGTAAAGATGGTTTATGCCCCATCATGATTTTCGGCTGTCTATTGACAAATTGAGGAACTGATCAACCTTAATCTCTTGTTGATAGAAATTGGGATTGTGCTGGATGGGATAGACGTGTCTTGCGAGCTTAAATGGCGTGAGCAGTGAATTGTTTGGAGTTAAATCCAGTGCTTAAGAATTGTTTTGATGAGTCGGCACAAGACAGTGTTGAGATGTTTAATTTTGATGGGAATTTTGAGTGTTAATGAAAGTGGGAAGTTGGCGGTTTGCCAACTAATTGTGGTTGTCTGGAAGTTATTCTGACAAGATGGTGATACACAGCCATGACGTGAAGTGGAGTTGTGATTGACTTAGTTACGGAAACTAGTCCGATATTGAGAGCTCCATATTATATGTCTATTTGGATGGTCAAGGAATTAAATTGATTGAGTAGTTTTGAGACTTGTGTCTGGTGTGTGTGTGTGTGCTACGGCAACAGATTGTGAGGTTGAGTATGTAAAGGGTGGATGGTGACTTCTGGTGATTATTAAAGTAAGAGGTGGAATACAATATTGGTATAATTAGACCTTTAAACATATTAAGAGTTGGAGATGTGTTGAATGGCCTTCTAAGTGTGAAGATGTTGTTTTTCTATTGTTGTCGTAACGAGAGAACCGTAACTCGGAATGACGTCAGATTAGAAGCGTTGGAAGCTATTACAATTCTCTATGTGATGGTGAAGTAGTGACAGGGAATTAAGTTATTTATTGATGGAATACGTTTGGATGTTGTAGTGAGTGCGGAAAGTGTGATTCGTGTTTCCGCCATAACTCACAAATTGAGTGAGTCAATGGTTGTGTAATCGATGATGGTTGGATATATTCGAAGAGTATAGAGGATCATGTTGAACATCGGGGACTTGAGTTACCAGTGTTGGAGAAGAAGCAGTGATATGCCGCTGTGAAGAAAGTTCAAAGAGTTTTGGGGAGAGTTGTCAATAGCCCGTGTGTTGGTTTTGTCGAATCTGACAGAACTATTTGTTGTGTTTTGTGATGCTTGTTGATATGATTGGGAGATATGTCAAGTACAACTTCAGCGAGTTTTGGTTATGCTTTAAGGCAACTTAAAGTACATAAGGGGACTTACCTGAAAAGTGATTTAGGTTTGGTTGTTGTTGTGTGTTTGTGTCGGGGTTTAAAGGTCTCAATTATTTAGTTGAGATTTGAGATGGTTGGTGATCTTACGAACTTAAGGTATATGTTGATTTGAAAGAGTTGAATATGATGTAGAGGAAATAATTGGGACTTCTGAAGGAGTTTGGTTTTGGTCGAATTACCATTCGGGTGAGATAACGTGGTAGCTGAGGTATCAAATTGGAAATTTCTGCATATACCGATAATGATGGTAATGAAGTTAGAACTAATTAAGCAAATCCGGGATGAGTTGGTCTGTGAGGACACTTCTTATGGAGTTGAGATTTGTATGTCGAGGCCGACTATTGGTATTCTCGATGAGATTCGAAAAGGTCGGAATTCTAATTTGAGTTAATAGAGTGATTAAATTTGATGAATTAAAGTCGAAGAGCTGATTTTCGGATTGATGGGAATGGTACTATAAGATGTTGTGATGGTGGGCGTGTTCCAAATAGTGTGAGTTGGATAAGAGTACTCTGGAAGAAGGACATTGAGATAGATTGAGTATCCATCCAGGTACTGTGAGGATGTGACCGAATTTGAGAAATTGTTTTGGTGACCATAAATAGAGAGAGAAGTGGTTGAGGTTGTATATGCTGATTAGACTTGTTGAAAGTCGAATTGTGAACATCAGAGACTGTTGGGCCTGATACAACTGTTGAATATTTCTGAGTGGTATGAGATAGTATTCCCATGGATTTTGTGACGGGTTTTCCGAAGAATTTGAAGAGATATGATTCGACTTGGGTGGTTATGAATGGATTGACAAGATTAACTCATTTCTTACCAATGAGGATGAATCATTCTATGCTGAAGCTAGCTAAGAGGTATAGTGAGGAAGTTGCGAAGTTGTATGTGATTTCGTCGAATATTGTGTCAGATGGGAATCTGAGTTTTCAATCGAGATTTTTGGGAGAGCTTGCAGACGCCTTGAGTACCATGATTGAAGTTGAACTCTGTCTAGCATCCGTGGACGGATGGGCAGACAAAGAGAACTATCCAGTATATAGAAGATTTGTTGAGAGCTTGTGTGTTGTATCAAGATGGATCAGGGGGTAGTTAATTGTCGCTGATTGAGTTTACCTACAATAATCTCTATCATTCTAGTATCGAGATAACATCGTATGAGGCTTTGTAGGGTAGGAGGTGTAGGACTCCTTTGTGTTGATGTGTGTCCAGCAAGAGTGTTGTACTCGGACCTGAGATTGTGCAAGAGACGATTGAAAAGATCAAAAGAATCCAAGAAAGGACGTGTTTTGAGAGTTACGATAGTAACTGGTGTTGGTCGAGCTTGAGGTCTCGGAAGCACACACTGTGTTTTGTTAATCTGTATCAGAGTGGTGCAGCGGAAGCGTGGGGAAAATAGCATGTTAGACTATTTTACCGCTGTCACTTGTGGGAATTGCATGATATGTTCATGTGTATAAGCTGAGGAGGTACATTGATTCAGATGGATGGTGTAGGAGTGAGGGAGGATTTGACTGTTGAGGCATTGCTAGTTCAGGTTGATGAACGAGAAGCAACTTCGAAGTAAAGGGATTCCTTTGGTGGAGGTAGTTTGGGAGAAAGTTGGATTTGGGAGATTGGGATGCGAGAGTCGTATCCAGAGTTGTTTGAATCAGGTAACATTTTCGAGGACAAAAATTCCTAAAGTGGGGGAGGGTTGTAACAGGCCAGTTTTCAATAATTGATTATTTGTACTAATTGATTGATTTAATGAATTATTGGATCTATTTAATTTATATGAGTTAATGGATTTAACTGATTTATTCTATTTGGTAGAATAAGGTGAATTTACTAGATCTTCTTTAATTAATGATAAGATGAGATATATTGAGGAGAAATAACAGACAAGGATATATAAGAGAAAGTGGAAAGAAAAGGATAGAAATAGAGAGAAAGGAAAAGAAGAGAAAGAAAGAAGAAAGAAGAGAGAAGAGGAGAAAATAGAGGAAAATCTTGGAATCATCAGAACGACTTCTAGCTTCCGATTAATCAAGGTAAGGGTGTAAAATGTTGTTATCTTACCAGTGTATATGATTATGTATGTGTGTGTTTGGATTTGTTAGAGGTTTTCCATCTTTTTCCATTCTAGGGCAGAAATAGATTTAATCGGTAGAATTGATGTTTGAACGGTTAAAATCTAGAATAAATGGTGTAGATTAGTCGAGGATTGTTAGGCTAAGACTACTGGAAATCATTGGAATTGAATCGGGTGATTTGGGAGCTTCTGATGAATTTTGGACAGTTGAGGTTTTGAACATCGCAGACATTCGCTAGCACCTTCGCTAGGCGAGCAGGTCGCGAGTGTTCCCTGTAGCGAGCTACTAGTCAATGGTCCCAGACTTGGAAAAAATGTAATTGACCATCTTCGCTGGTAGTGAGGGGTTCGCTAGACGAAGCCCCAGCGAGTAGGTGGCGAAGCATTACAGTAGCTTATGTTGCCTTCGCGAGTTTGTTCGCTAGGTGAACAGGTAGCGAGTGTTCGCTAGGAACTCGCTAGGCGAGCAAGCCAGCGAGTGTGACAGAATTCTTATTTCTTTGTGTTTTCCATCCAATGTTGATTGTTTGGTTCAATTGTGTTCCATCCTTATCGGAACTGAATAGTTTGTGTACTGTTGTGATATGTTGTGTTGTGGGTAGCCGTATGGCGTGAATCCTAGATTGGGGAATCGATTGTGAAATGTGGCCTTTTGGCATATATATATATATAATACATTGTTTAAATTAATTAAAAATGCATGATGATTTATGATGAAGTTGTTGCCGTTTGGCACGGTGATGTGAATGCATATTGATTGTATGCGGTTGTATATGAAGAATGCATGAGAACATATTGTGAATATGTGTGCATTGCTTGATAAATGTGGTCTTTGACAAATATATGCATTGTTTAAATAAATTAAAAGTGCATGATGAATGTGGTTTAGTTCGTTGTCGTTGGCGCGATATTGTGAAATGCATATTGATTGTATGCGGTTGTATGTGAAGAATGCATGGTAACATATTGTGAATATGTGTGCATTGCTTGATAAATGTGATGATGTTGAAAGTATGAATACTTTGGTATAATGTGTGAGTGTGCAATCATGATATAATTCTTGTGATGAATTATTTGACTATGCATGGGATTAAGATGCGAGAACGGTCTTAAGTGTATATGATTGTTGATTGCATACGCATCATTTAGTCAATAGGCAATGCTTGTTAGTTTCGTGGAGACTAGTGACTTGTCCCAAACCTAGAAGGGTGGGTTTGAAAGCTTAGAGGACGGGCTTTTGTTGTTATCGGTCTAGGGGACGGACCCGGTTTAAATGTAAAAACCGAAAAAATGATAACAAGTGTTGGTACCACATGGCATGAGTTGCATTGAGTTGCATTGAGTCTCATGACATAAATATATGATTGTTGTATGAAGTTATGCATATGTGTATCTACATGACTTGTGTAATTGAGAATGATGAATATGTGATTGTTGTATGAAAGTATGCATATGTGCGTGAATTATTGGATTGAGAATTTTGGATGTAGGCATGATGAAATATGCTTGGTAATTTTCCATATTTGTTTATATCTGTATTGTGAATGTGTAACTGTGAATTGGTGAATAAACATAATATGACCATGTTGATGTGGAATGATGAGGATTATGGATGTGTGTATGATGAACACGCTTGATGATTACCCATATTGGTTTATATAACATTGTGAGGTATATGTTGATGATAATGAATTGTGGTGAGAAAATGTGGAATATGTGTATTCTATGCTTGTGTATACATATATGATTATATGCATTGTTATTATGATAATATTTCTCACCCTTCTGCTGGAATGATGTCCTATCTGACATCGTACAGGTGTCGAGAATAGAGTTGCTCGTAGTTGCGTGGTCGTTGTTGGTGTAGCCATTTAGTAATTTAATCATGTTGGGTCGAGTCATGCTCTAGTCATGTAACACTGCGATCGTTGGTTTATGTTTTAGAGATACATTGTGTACTCTATGTTATGTTTTCATATTCGTTGGAATATTGTGATGTTAGCCTTAATGCCTAAGTAATGTTGAGTTATGTGATGAACATGAATGTTCTATTAAGAGAGTTATGATTTAAATTGAATCCGCTGCTACATGTAAAGTGGAATTTTGAAAAGCATGATTATTTTATTAAAGTGTTGTTGAGCATGACAGGTGGTTTTGATGTTTTGGAAGTTGTGTGACACCCTTTTGTGAATGCATGATAATTTACTCTGATTATTCATATATTTTTCGTGGGGTTTAGAAGGGTGTTACATTAGTGGTATCAGAGCAGGTCGGTCCATCCGGCCAAGTTGTCTAATGTTGGTTGTTCCCCTGTATGCGACATGTGTGTGAAAACACTGTCGATACATGTTTGTTGTCTAACCTTGTCTGCAGAAGTGGGAATGATCCAAGTGGGGGAGAAGTTGGTGCTTCATCAGGATTCTGCAAGCGTGGAGTTGTAGCTTAGTGTATGGTAAACGCTCTTATAGTTTGGTAAAGATGGTTTATGCCCCATCATGATTTTCGGCTGTCTATTGACAAATTGAGGAACTGATCACCCTTAATCTCTTGTTGATAGAAATTGGGATTGTGCTGGATGGGATAGACGTGTCTTGCGAGCTTAAATGGCGTGAGCAGTGAATTGTTTGGAGTTAAATCCAGTGCTTAAGAATTGTTTTGATGAGTCGGCACAAGACAGTGTTGAGATGTTTAATTTTGATGGGAATTTTGAGTGTTAATGAAAGTGGGAAGTTGGCGGTTTGCCGACTAATTATGGTTGTCTGGAAGTTATCCTGACAAGATGGTGATACACAGCCAGGACGTGAAGTGGAGTTGTGATTGACTTAGTTACGGAAACTAGTCCGATATTGAGAGCTCCATATTATATGTCTATTTTGATGGTCAAGGAATTAAATTGATTGAGTAGTTTTGAGACTTGTGTCTGGTGTCTGTGCTACGGCAACAGATTGTGAGGTTGAGTATGTAAAGGGTGGATGGTGACTTCTGGTGATTATTAAAGTAAGAGGTGAAATACAATATTGGTATAATTAGACCTTTAAACATATTAAGAGTTGGAGATGTGTTGAATGGCCTTCTAAGTGTGAAGATGTTGTTGTTCTATTGTTGTTATAACGGGAGAACCGTAACTCGGAATGATGTCAGATTAGAAGTGTTGGAAGCTATTACAATGCTCTATGTGATGGTGAAGTAGTGACAGGGAATTAAGTTATTTATTGATGGAATACTGTCGCTACTGCGAAAATCGGCGCCGGCTGAACAGAAGAGTCGCCATCGTGCGTTATTTATCCCAACGGAGGGAAAGGAAACGCTCAGAGTAAACCTACCGCAAAGACAGGAAAGGTATGGTCATCGCAACCAAAACCTGGGTTCGAGAGTCGGTTACGCAAGGGGAAGGTATTAGCACCCCTCACGTCCGTCGTACTCGACGGGATCCACGCTTGTTTTCGGGTATGGATTGTTATTTCTATCTACTCTACAGGTCTGGGGTTAAAAGAAAATAAAATGACTCGGCAAAGTATCGCACTTTATGCCTGCGTATTCCCGTCTGGAACGAGAAATCAGAGTCAACGTAGTTCGCCTACCTACAGGAAAGGAGGGGAAGGTTGCTCGCTAGGATATCGCATCCTATGCCTACGTACTTTCATACAGCATGAAAGATCAGAGCAAACGTAGTTCGGGCCACGTACGACACAAGTCTGTTTTGATTGCTTTTATCTCCTTCTGAAAAAGGGTTTTTCTGCTTAACAGTCCAAGCAGACAAAAATGACGTTTTGATGAGTTCACATTCTTTTACGGAAGAAGTGTCTTTTATTGTGTTTGAAAGATTTATTGTGTTTTTCTGTTTGTTTTGAGAAAGGAGAGACAGAACTCTATCCTACGGTTGCGAAGGGAATCAAACTAACCTAATGTTATCATGCATGGGTTAAGTCCTAGTGTCTATCATGCTCCTCTCTTTCACAGAGAGAAACAGAGATCCTAAGGGAATAGACGGAAACAGAAACAATATCAGATATATGCAGTAATACGGTAAAATGCATGGATGCAGCAATACAAGCGAGGCAAGGGAGTCCCACTCACCCTCGAACCTAGAAAACAATGGGAAAAAGTGAACAGGCTTCACTTTCAACCCAACAGGGTAAACAGCAAACAATACAGTCAGGAAAACCAATCAATACATCAAGAAATGTAATACAGCAAAATAAACAGCCACAGCAGCTCTGCATCAATATCCATCTTCAAGTCATCTCCAGTCAGCTACAAGCTTCAGCAAGCATCAATCTCCATCTCCACAGTCTTCAGGCAAGGGCTTTGGTCACCAATCTTCAGTCTACAATGGCTTTTCTTCAAGTCTCATCCTCCAAGTTGAGGGATCAATCACCAGAGTGAATTGGGTGTTAAGCAATTAGTTGACTACCAAGGGTGGCAAACCAACTGCTTCTAACACATAAGACATTTTCTCTCAAGAGTTCTATCCCTTAGACAATAGCACCAAGCCTTCCAAAGGAAGGGGGTGAGTGTCTTAGAGAGACTCTGTATCACAGAGAAGAATAGAGGCAGTCAAAACCTTCCATGTTTGAGAATCAAGCTTTCTAATCTAGAGCTCTGCCTAACTCCTAAACCCTAATCTCCTCAACAGCTGCTAGCAGGAATCTCCTCTCCAACTCTGGAAGTTGGTCTTCAGTCTCTGGATCTCCAATGGCTTCATCATCATCAGTCTTCAGCTTCCCCAATCCCCAGACAATCCCAATACCCACACAGACAAACAATAATCCCTAGAGGGCACACCACACCAATCAATCACATATAACAGTATATACTAATAGCAGTAGGGGAATCCTAGTGATTTCTAAGGGGATCTAATAACTACCCATAGCCCCTATAGTCCCATAGCTAAACTATTCAAACTCTAAGTCCTAAGGGAAATGAATTAATTTTCCTAAGTTGTCACTTAAACCCTAATTTGTTCATGTTGTTCACACCTAAACTAAACACCTAGAATTAATTTCTAAAAAGGGGAACTAAATTGCATCTACAAGTTGTATATCTAAACTAAACAACCTAAAAAGAATGGACAAAAAATATTAAAGCAACTATAAGAACAAAAATTAACAAATTTATGTATGAAATGAAACTATTTAAAATGCTATTTATTTGGAAAATATGGGAAAAATATCAAATAAAAAATAAAATGCAATTTTTATTTTTTTTATAATTTTCTAGACTCTTTAAAGAAAATTATGCAAAAGGAATTATTGAAAAATAATGTTTTTTCCATTTTATATGATTTTTGAAAATGCATGAAAAAATGAAAAGAAATTAAAAAGAAATATGAAGAAATAATGGGAGAGGGGTGAGAAAAGCAGTTCGCTGTAGTTATAATCCAGGTGGGCTTGAAAAGTGGGGGCGCGAATAATAATATCACTAGGCCTAATGCGCTTCAGGAAATTAATTGGGAAAAAGCCAGAAAAAAGGAAAAGAACTCGGTGTATTTAGCAAGTGATTCACGTTCATTTGATTGGGCCTATCCAAAAGGGGGTGTCATTAGTCATGCAATTCTGAGCCCACTCTGAGGGTTTTAGTGAAACGGGGCGTTTCACTCTTTGAAGTTCCCTCCGTTATCAACTTTAAATCGCGTCCGTTGGATCAGATTCCCAGTCAAGGTCAACAACCCCATCGTGTGGCTTAGACATCATCTTCTACCTTGAGCAACCCTAGGGTTTCAGAAAACCCTAACCATGCACGATCTTGCACACCTCTGTTCTCCCTCATACCTCCATGGATTCACACGATATAAAAAGCAAATTTGGTCTACAACAATCCCTCTACACAGCCATAACCATAAAACTTCCTAAAACTCAAGCAATAAATCAATTCGATGAAGATAACAGTTGTGATCCATCATGAACACCTGTGATCAACTCAACCAAAACTCACCAATTCTTGTCCTAAGTTCAACTACAACTCAAGCTAATCTTAACATGCTAATCCAACAAGATTTTCGTGCCTCATCCTAGTAGTTATAGGCTCTAACAGATTATGCACTCCATAGCCAAACCTCACAAAACCTCTCCAAACTCTGTGAAAATCATCATCTAACCTAACTTAACCATTCTAAGCTATCAAAACCCTATCATGCTAACCAAAAACATACAATTCGAAGAGAGATCCAACCTGGTTTAAAATGGAGATACAGCTATGGAGATCCCTACATCAATGCTTGCAAGGACTTGAAACTGATCCACACACCACCACTTTGATTCTGTATGCAAAAATTTGGGCTCAAACTTCTTGAATCTTGTCCTTGAGAAGTTCTTGCAATTTGGATGGTTATCTTGAACAGCACGATTCTTCCTCCAATTCTACCAATCTTGATGTGGATTATGGTGCTTGATGATGATGATGAAGATTCAATCAAAAGATGTGAAGATTGATGGAGATTTGAGAGAGTTTGTGAAGCTTATGCAAAATGGAAAAAGTGTGTATAACTTGGGGTTTTGAACAAATTAAATCACCAACCATGGCATGAACTATCTCTTATCAATATATAGGTGAGGTTAGAACCTCCTAGAAACTTGGAGAAGTTTCCCTTGTGTGATTTCCCTTGAATTTGGCTTATGTTTCTTCCATTGTAAGCAACCATGGATAATTCTTAAAACATGAACTAAGCTCAAAATTCTACTTTAGCCAATGTCTTTAAAATGATCTTTCCATTCAAAATGACCTATAATTTTGCTTCATTTGGCCAAAATATGAAAAATCTCATTTTAAGTCCATTTTTATTCATTAAATCCAACAATTTTGAAACCTTGTGCTATGAATCTTTCCAACCTCTCATGATCACTTTTCTAGACTCAAAATGTCATTTGGAGCAAGTTTGATGTTGTAAGTTTTTCCATTTGAGGCCTCCTTGCATGAGTTTTGGGCATAGGTTGAAATGACCTGTAATTCACAAATGACCAAAATACCCTTTACTTGCCAAGGCCATAAGTAGAGTTCCATAAATCATATGAAGGCATACTATACCATTATAGAAATCTAAGACAATGAGGAACAATTCTTATGTTGACCAGAAATTCATTTGAAATCCCCTTGAGGGGTAAAAATAGCTTGGAAGTTAAGTCACTTTCACAGACAAAATTTCAGATACCTCAGATGACCTATAACTTGTAAGGACCATAACTTGAGTTCTACAAATCTCCTTGATGTCCTCCACCACTCAAATTAAAGGTATTGAGATCCTATACAAGTTCCATGTTGGCCAAGGATCCATTTGAAGCTTGCATTTTGACTTATCTTGCTTGGAAATTTGACCAAAACTAGGGGATTTTACATAGAAACCCTAATTTAGAACCTCCTCTTCTCCTTGATTTCTCTTGGTTTCTTCTTAGCATAACAACATATCCTTATTCTCCATGTCAAATGATGAACCCCACATCTCTTCAATAGCCCTTAATGTCTTTCAATCAGTCAATTGACCTAGAGTTGACCCAGGGTTGACCCAGACGAAACCCTAGTTGACTGTCTTCAACTGTAACTCTTGTGACTTCACCACTGACTTGTCTCCTTCTCCAAATGACTTTATAAGTTCTCCAAGATGTCTAGATACTCCCCATGCCTTCAATTCTCAGCTCACAACTCCCTTGTTGATCCTCAGATGCCCTCAGATAGGAGATAGACTCAAAGCTTGATCCACTGAACTCTCTGCTTTCAAATTCTTTTCTGATGACTTGAATGAGATTGAATTTGAATAATAACCTCTTGATAGGCCTCTAGAGATAAGAATAATGACTGGTCCCCTGTTGGATGACTTGCTATGCTTATGCTATGCAGATGATTAGTCTATGTACATGATTCTATATGCAAATGCTAATGATATTGAAACATAAACCAAGTGAATAAGGTTGAGCAAATTTTAGGGTGCAACAGCTGCCCCTATTCAAGCGACTTGGACCCGATTGGGTGAAGAGCCCGGAGCCTTCAGACATTCGCGGTACGAGGCGGTTGAATACTAGGAACCCAGAAATTTGCCAACTGCAGAAATAAATTGCGCTCCTGCTTGAGGAATGACATTCATCAACTGAATCTGACTGTTACGACGACCCACTGATCTTGCGCGACCGTGCTGGGGATTATTTTCATCGTTCTGAAAAAGATTCTATCATCGCAGAGACAGAACATAGTCCACGTCAGGACGCCTGCTTCGTCCATCTGGAAAAAACTTCAACAACTTTGCTGGGGATGGCTCGTCTGCCTTCTCGTCAGAAATAAATCGTCCACGCTGGGAATAAACTCTTCCACGTTAGGAATAACACCGTCCACGTTAGGACTCACCTTTCCACGTTAGGAATAACCGCTTCTTCGCCTACCTCTTCCACGTAAAGAGTATGTCTTCTTTTGAATCTGTCCGCGTCAGGACTGAACTTCTTCCACGTCAGGAATACAACTTTCCGCGTAAGGAATCACATTTTGATTTGAATCTGTCCACGTAAGGACTAAACTTTGCTATATCCACGTAAGGACTCAATCTTTCCACGTCAGGAATAACACTGTCCACGTTAGGACTCACCTTTCCACGTAAGGAATACATCTTTTCTTCCACGTTAGGAATCAACCTTTGATCTGTCCACGTCAGGACTCCAAGATTTCCACGTAAGGAACCATCATCTTTCCACGTCAGGAATCATATCTTGATATGTCCGCGTAAGGACCCACTCTTTCCACGTAAGGAATAAACTCGTCTTTTCTGCGTCTGTCCACGTCAGGACTGAACTTGCTTTTCTACGTAAGGAACTGAAGTTTCTCTTTCCACGTAAGGAATAACCTTGTCCACGTCAGGAATCACATTTCGTCTTGATTTGTCCACGTAAGGACTCACCTCTTGACTTGCTGAGGAAATAAAATTTGTGCACGTCAGGACTCATGCACCTTTGACCTACTTGGGAAGTGAGACTTGTCCACGTCAGGACTCACATCTCAACCTGCTGAAGTAATAGAACATGTCCACGTTAGGACTTGCGCGTCTTTGACTTGCTGGAAAAATAAACCCCGTCCACGTCAGGACACACACTTTGCCAATAACACGAAGAAGGATAAAATTGTCCACGTCAGGACTCTCGCGTTTTGACGACACGAAGAAATACAAACTTGTCCACGTCAGGACGCACATTTCACCATTACGAATAAAGCTATCTGCTGGAAATAAATTGTCCACGTCAGGATACCAACACGAAGAGTAACGAACTTTGTCCACGTCAGGACTCCACACTCAATCAATACCGAGAACTCGAACCTGTCCACGTTAGGATTAACACACATCGTCAACTTGGGGAAATGTCCACGTTAGGACTCCTCATTCCAACAATCTTCTCTAGCACAAAGAAATCCCGTCAACAAAATTGTCCACGTTAGGACTCATCCTTCCATTGGTCCGCAAACTTCTTATCACTGACGTTACAGCAACTTTGAGGCTGACTCTACTGGGGGCATTTGGAAACCAGACTTCCGGACGCCTGTTCTGATAACCGGCGGTAGTCTCTGCAATTCTGGTTCATGAATCCTTTGATGACCAATAGTTCTGCTTGGGGATAAGGAGAAACTTATCCTGCTGACTCTGTGGGGAGTAGCGCCAAGGCTGTTTTTTGATTCACTTGAGCAAGGGCTCTTTCTACCTGCAAGAGAAACAATACTTGAAACAAACGGTTAGCCAACCTAGTTTATGTTTCGAAAATGCATGCGTTCGACAATGATGCAATGCTCCATTCGGCATGGAAATGCTACGCTTTTATTTGGTGGATGCAAATGCAGACTCGAACTGCTGGGTACAGGAACTGCTTCAGCAAAATAAATGCTGAAGATAATGCCAACTCCGCTGGGGATAACCGGATGCTGCAGAATCATTCCAGCAAAATAAATGCTGGAAGGATGAGGTCGGCTCAGCTGGGACACGGAACTTGAACCAAGCACCTCATTGAAGTGACACCCTGCTGGGGAATATAACTCTGCTGGAGACTAACAGATGCGCCTGGTATGATCGAACTTCTGCGGGAAAATGAACGGGTATCACACGGTATTCTGACAAAATAAATGCCAGGACCCGCACCAACTCTGGCGGGGATAGTCTTAATCTTCGAGCTCCACCGGAAGGAATGAAAATACTTGCGGAGAAGAGAATCCCGCTGGGGATGGGATGATTCTCTTGGGGAAAATTAACTGACTCCACTGGGGGAGAGTAAATGACCCTGCGGGGAAAGGTAAACTGCCTGAATACAGCTCACCGATCTGAAATATTAATCTTCTGAGGCTACACCCCTCTGCTTGAGACAAGGAATCCTTCTGGGGGACACCACACTGCCTGAACACAGCCTATAATTTTGGAATCGCCAATTCTGCTGAGAATAAATGGCTTTGTTGGAACACACCTTCTGGATCGGCTACGACTAGCTGGGGAATTCGACCCTTCTTCAGGAAGAACACGCATGACCTGCGTGGAGATCAAGTCTTTCGTTATTGCAACCTTTTGGTCATCTTCCTCGTACGGTTGTGATACCTGCAACAACACAAACAAGACAAGACAAGCCTATGCAACCAGATCGATTCAGGTTAGTGACGTTATTTTCAGTTAATTCAAAGCTTTAGCAATTGTTGGCAAGGGCCAGTGATGTTATACACATGCTAGTTTCAATAAACTTAGGCGTTTTATCATGCACAAAACAGTAAAGAACCAGCATCAAGTACTGAATAACATATTTTATTGATTGGGCCCCCGAATGGGCGGAATTTTATACACGGGATGTAACTCCTGAAAAGAGGAAGCTACGCAAGGCAAATATACAAGTATGCACAAGAAGCATAAATATTTTGACAAATTAAATTTTGTACACATGTCGGCAACGGGATGCAGACGAACACCACGAACAGATCCTCCTATGACTCATCCGACTCTAATGCCTTCCCGGTATTCACGCTTCCGAAGAGATTGTATCTGATAATCGGCCCCTCAGGTATATTCCCCGCACCAATGCTCAATGCAGTATCAAATTCGGATCGCAGTCATTTGCTTTTCAAATCCCTAACTTTTGCGTGAACCGCCCTTTACGGGTTTTCAGTTCACCGGGATACCCTTTTTTGCCGAAGCCGCCCAATGTAGGTTTTCAACTTCGCGGGTGTACATTTTTTTCACTTTTATCCCTAACTTTTTCCCGAACCTTTTATTCTGTTTTTGGTTCGCCAGGATGCCCCATTTTTGCCTGGACTCTCTTTTTTTCTGTCCAGCGGGTCTATTTTAAGCAAAATATTTTTTAACTGCGTCTGAATTCACAGGTGACGTAAAGTCTTCACCGTCCATAGTGGACAACAACAACGCTCCTCCTGAAAAGACTTTCCTGACAACGTATGGCCCTTCATAGTTGGGGGTCCACTTGCCCCTGTGATCTGCTTGCGGCGGGAGAATCCTTTTTAGCACAAGGTCGCCCGTCTGAAAGCTTCGCAGATGTATCTTCTTGTCATACGCTTTCTTTATTCGGCTCTGATACAAACGACCATATGCTAGAGAAGCTAGCCTCTTCTCATCCATCAAACTCAGTTGATTCAACCTGTCTTTTACCCATTCTGCCTCGTCCAGCTGAATGTCTCGCAATACCCTCAGAGAAGGGATCTCAACTTCCAATGGTAATACCGCTTCCATTCCGTATACTAACGAGAACGGGGTTGCCCCGGTTGATGTGCGTACCGTCGTACGATAACCGTGCAATACGAAGGGTAGCATCTCATGCCAATCCTTATAGGTCACCACCATTTTCTGAACGATCTTCTTGATATTCTTATTGGCCGCCTCAACGGCGCCATTCATCTTGGGTCGGTAAGGGGAGGAGTTGTGATGTTCGATCTTGAAATTCTGACAGAGCTCCTTCATCATTTTGTTGTTTAAGTTTGAACCGTTGTCAGTGATTATCCGCTCGGGGATCCCATATCGGCAAATGATATCTCTCTTGATAAACCTGGCCACCACTTGCTTCGTTACATTTGCGTAAGACGCCGCTTCCACCCACTTGGTGAAATAATCGATAGCCACTAGAATGAACCGATGCCCATTAGAAGCTGTCGGCTCGATCTTTCCAATCATATCGATTCCCCACATCGAGAAGGGCCAAGGCGATGACATCACATTTAGAGGACTCGGAGGCACATGGATCTTATCGGCATAGATTTGGCACTTGTGGCATTTCCTCGCGAACTTGAAACAGTCAGTTTCCATGGTCAGCCAAAAATAACCTGCCCGCAGCAGCTTTCTTGTCATAGCACGCCCACCGGCATGCGTACCAAAGGTACCTTCGTGTATTTCCTCCATGAGCAGTTTCGCCTCTCTTTCGTCTACACAACGCAACAGTACCAAGTCGTGGTTTCTTCTGTATAAGACACCATCCGGGTTCAAATAGAAATTGCCTGCTAATCTCCTGAGAGTCTTCTGATCTTGACTGGATGCCCCAGCCGGATACTCTTTATTCTTCAGGAAATTCAGGATATCAAAATACCACGGTTTGTCGTCGGATGCTTCATCAATGGCAAATACATAAGCCGGCCTGTCAAGCCGAGAGATAACGATTCGGGGAGCCTCGTTCCAGAAGTTGACTTTGTACATGGAAGACAAAGTGGCGAGGGCGTCAGCCATTTGATTCTCTGCCCGCGGCACATGATGCAACTCAACCTTGTCGAAGAAAGGCAACAATCTCCTTGCATAATTCATGTAGTGTACCAAATTGGGCTGACGCGTCTCCCATCCCCCTTTGATCTGATTCACCACCAGAGCTGAGTCTCCGTATACGTCGAGATGCTTGATTCGCAAATCAATGGCTTCTTCAAGCCCCATTATACAAGCTTCATATTCGGCCTCATTATTGGTAACTGCAAAGGTTAATCGGGCAGTAAACGGAATGTGCGACCCGTGTGGCGTAGTGATGATTGCCCCTATTCCGCTACCGTAAGCATTCACAGCTCCGTCAAATATCATCTTCCATTTGGAACCCAACTCTGGTCCTTCGTCTGGCAACGGCTCTTCACAATCTTTCATCTTTAGGTACATGATATCCTCGTCAGGAAAATCAAACCTCATAGATTGGTAATCTTCAATAGGCTGCTCCGCCAGATACTCAGACAGCACACTCCCCTTTATAGCCTTTTGCGAGACGTATTGGATGTCATATTCAGTCAAGACCATCTGCCAACGGGCAATTCTCCCTGACAACGCCTGCTTTTCGAATACATATTTGATAGGATCCATCTTCGAGATGAGCATGGTTGTATGATTCAGCATGTATTGCCTCAAACGCTTGGCGGCCCAGGCTAGCGCGCAACAAGTTTTCTCTAGCATTGAGTATCGAGATTCACAATCGGTAAATTTCTTACTCAAGTAATAAATTGCATGCTCTTTTCTTCCTGTCTCGTCGTGTTGACCGAGAACACAACCCATGTTTCCCTCAAGAACCGTCAAGTACATTATCAAGGGTCTCCCTGCTACCGGGGGTATCAAAATAGGAGGCTCCTGCAAATACTGCTTTATTTTATCGAACGCCTTTTGACAATTGTCGTTCCATGTTACAGCTTGATCTTTCTTCAACAGCTTGAATAATGGTTCGCACGTAGCAGTTAGGTGAGATATGAACCGAGCGATGTAGTTCAACCTCCCTAAAAACCCGCGCACCTCTTTTTCTGTTTTAGGCGTCGGCATTTCTTGGATCGCTTTTATTTTAGCAGGATCGACCTCTATTCCTCTTTCGCTTACGATAAACCCCAGCAGTTTACCCGATCTCACCCCGAAGGTGCATTTGTTAGGGTTCAGCCTCATCCTGAACTTCCTAAGCCTTTTAAATAACTTCAGCAGATTCAACAGATGCTCTTCCTCCGTCTGGGATTTGGCAATCATATCGTCAACATAAACTTCGATCTCTTTATGCATCATATCATGGAAAAGAGTCGTCATCGCACGCTGATATGTTGCCCCAGCATTTTTCAAACCAAAGGGCATCACTTTGTAGCAAAATGTTCCCCAAGGCGTTATGAAAGTGGTCTTCTCCATATCCTCTGGCGCCATTTTAATCTGGTTATAGCCTGAAAAGCCATCCATGAAGGAGAATACGGAGTATTGAGCAGTATTATCAACTAGCACATCAATATGAGGAAGCGGAAAATCGTCTTTTGGGCTTGCTTTATTCAAATCTCTATAATCCACGCACATTCGAACCTTGCCATCTTTCTTCGGCACTGGTACGATGTTAGCAACCCATGAGGGATATTTTGTCACAGCCAGGAAACCAGCGTCCCACTGTTTTTGAACTTCCTCTTTGATCTTTACTGCCATATCTGGTCGAGTTCTGCGAAGCTTTTGTTTGACTGGCGGGCAATCCTCTTTCAGTGGCAGGCGGTGCACAACCATATCTGTATCGAGCCCTGGCATATCTTCATACGACCAAGCGAATACGTCACTATACTCTCGGAGCATTTCAACCAGTCTTCGCTTGATATCACTCGGCAGTGCGGCTCCGATAAGAATATTCTTCTCAACCCCTTCCGACCCCAAGTTGATAACTTCGATGACCTCGTCGTAAGGCAGAATGGCTCTTTCCTCTTGCTTCACCAACCAAGACAGTTCTTCAGGAACGTCGCTATCTTCGACAACCTCTTCTTCGGCCTGAAATATCGGGTGTTCAAAGTCGGGACGAGTCATAGGTGGTTCAAGGATGGCATCTGAAAATGTTATCCTGCAAAAGGAATGGTTAAGTGCTTCAAAATGCGTATAAAGCGAATAACCACGTTGCCATCTTATTGAAAAATATAAAACAAGAAAGACAGAGATTACAGTATTTGCACATGAAAAAAACGCCATTTATTTAATGATTAACACGCAATGTTCATAACACCACAGCCCTAAGCAAGTCATGATGCCCCGGGCAAGACATCAGATTATTCAACAATTAATAAAGCAAAGCATTACTGTTTAAGAGTCACAGGAACAAGCTCCTGAATGGACCAGTTGCACAGTCCTTGTCCTGGCGTGCTTGGCTGAATCCAGGCATCCATATCACAATCGCTGTCTCCTTCGTCAGACTCCGAAGCAGCATTAATGGTTTCATGACATACTCCACTGGCAGAGATGGTGATTGGCCCTTTGAAACGGGGTGCCCCCACAGCGGGAGTTGACAATGACGGTTGGTATCCCAGCCCGAACCGGTCCATCTTCACCGGAATATCCAGCACTTTACCCCAGCCCTTTGCTTCTCCTGCCTCCACTAGAGCTTGAGCTTCTTTATACAACGAAACGGCTATCTCTGACACTTTGCTCGGCCTGGGACCTTTGTCCTTGATACGCAACCCTTCAAATGCCTGGCACGGTGTTTCGTGGATCTCTCCGTCGACCTCCACATATTTAAATGACGACAAATGGCTGACCAGGATGTCTTCTTCTCCGCATACAGTGACTACGCTGTCTCCGACCATATATTTTAACTTCTGATGCAGGGTAGACGTGACTGCCCCAGCCCCATGGATCCAAGGTCTTCCAAGCAAGCAGCTGTACGCAGGCTGTATATCCATGATATAAAACTCAGTTGCAAACACCTCCGGCCCCACCTGTAGAGGCAATGTGATCGATCCAAAGACTGTTCTTCGCGTGCCGTCGAAGGCTCTAACTACCAAGTCACTGGGCGTGCACAGGATTCCTCTGACATCCAACTTCATCATCGCCTTCTTAGGTAGCACATTCAAAGACGATCCGGTGTCGACCAATACATGCGACATTACTGATCCTCTACACTCAACAGATATGTGCAGCGCCATATTATGATCTCTCCCTTTTGGGGTCAAGTCGAAGTCGGTAAAGCCCAAGCTGTGGCCTGCATTCACATGTGCCAATACTCCTTCCAGCTGATTTACAGAGACGTCTTGGGGTACGAAGGAAGTATCCAGGACTTTCAACAAAGCATTTTTGTGAGCTTCCGAACATAACAGCAATGACAGGATAGATATTTTGGACGGCGTCTGCTGCAGATGCTCCACAATCTTATAATCACTTTTTCGAATCAAGCGCATGAACTCTTCTACATCTTTCGATGCCGCTTCTTTTTCGCTTGCTTGCACTGGGACATTCTCAACCATCTTACCCTTTCCTTTCGCTAGTCTTTCGGCCTCCACTTCAGGCGATATGAAGATCCTACCACTCCTCGTCATACCTCCTGAACCAACAACATTGTCTACAGTCTCAGCCGGCTGCTTGTTAACATCAATCTTTATTCCGTCACAATACACCTCCAACCCATATGACCATGGGACTGCTTTTGTGTTCTCGTACGGGATTGGTCCGGCCTTAGTTATGGTGATCGGTGGTCGCTGGACCGGTGCCGCAATAGTGATTGTCTTTCGAGGAATCGTTACAGTGGCCACATCACTCTGATCATCTGTTACTGCCCCTGCCGGCTCTTCAGTTGCTGCTCGGTCAAACTGCAATGTGCCTCCATCAATTAAGGCTTGAATGCCTTTCTTCAAATCATCACACCCCCCAGCTAGGGTCCAGCATTCTAAGCAATACTCATCACATCCTGGAAAAACACCCCCTTGCAACAGTCTGCTTTTTACCTCGCTCAGCGGCGTCTTCAAATCGTCGACATTCATAATCAGATTCAACCCTTCCTCAGTCAGAATGGCGTTCGCCCCATGATTAGGCATGGGTTTCTGCACTATATTCGGACCCGCCGTTCCGAAATTGATAGTCTTATTGTCCAAAAGATCCTGCACAACGTGCTTAAAAGCATGGCAACCCTCTATATCGTGGCCCGGAGCCCCAGAATGAAACTCACAGTGCCTACTTGCATCATAACCATACGGAGGAGTTCCCGTTATCGGTGCCAGGGTTCTCTTCTCTACCAGGTTCAAACCCAACAATGTCTGCAACAAATCTGCATAGGTTGAGGGAGGCTTCTCAAACACTCTTCTTGGTTTACCACCCTGGAATCTTCGCTGAGCCTGCTGTGCCCCCTGCTGAGGCTGTTGCTGCTGTTGCTGTTGCATTGGCTGCTGCTGAACCGGTTGTTGTTGCTGACATGGGATAGTAACACTCGCCACCTGCTGCGGCTGATGATATTGGTTTCGTCCCCTGCCTCGGCCTCGGCCTCGGCCTCCAAACACTACGCTTGCCTCGCCCTGACGGCGCCCACCAAAAGCCTTCCTATTACTGCCGGATGCAGTTGATTCCTCGACCTGGAATTTTCCCTGCTTAATGTTACGTTCGATCTTTTCTCCCATCAGAATTAGGTCTGAAAAACTGGCCAGAGATGTGTGAAACAGCATGTCATGAAACAATCCTGTGAATGTGCCGACGAACATGTCATTCATTTCCTTATCTTCTACAGGAGGACGGACCCTGGCAGCCATATCGCGCCACCTTTGCGCGTACTCTTTAAAGCTCTCCCCCTTCTTTTGTGACAGCCCTGCCAATTGGACCCGATTGGGTGCCAAGTCGCTGTTATACTTGTAGTGAGCTACAAATGCCTCTGCCAATTGCTTCCATGTCTTGATATTGGTTGGCTCCAACCCCATGTACCACTCTAGGGAAGGGCCTGACAAACTATCTTGAAAGAAATGCATTAGCATTCTCTCATCAGTTGAGTACGCAGATGCACTTTCGGACATGTGTCCCCCTTATACTTATCAAACGCAGGAGCTTTGAATTTGATTGGCACCCTCAGACCAGGTACCAGGCCCATTGTTGCCATGTCCAAGCCCACAGCACTTTGGTTCAGGACCCCCCTCATCTGCTCTTCCAGCATTCTGATCTTCTGGGAGTCATCCATCGGCCCTTCGAAACCTCCGCCGGAGAAAGCGTCCTCCTGCTGATCTTCTTGCCACATACCATTCCCAGCTCCATACCCGTCATATCCATTATTACGTCCAGCCCTGATCTGATTCATCCCCGGACCTCGGCCTCTGTTGCCGTACCCTTGAATACCTCCAGCAGGCCCAACAGCCATAAACCCAGCGCCGTTTCCATTTCCAAAACCTCCGTAACCCTGATTGGTCACACCATAACCATCTTGCCCAAAGCCTTGAGCATTGAAACCATATTTCCCAGCGTTATCGAATCCCTGATCGTTGAACCCGAATCCAGCATTGCCAAAGCCGTTGCCTCCCATATTATCACCCAAGTTGACATCACCAAGCCCAACGTTATGGACAGCAGTCTCGTTCCCAACTCCGACGTTACCGTTCATAGCAGCGGCAGCGTTGTTGACATTAGCAGCAGGTATTTTGACTACAGGTGGAGCCACTGGCGTGGGAGTGCCATCTCCATGAGCAGTATCGACTCGCACAGACTGATGATCCTCGTTACCATGACCAGCATTCCGAGCCAACAGAGGTTGGACCATGGCTTGCAAATTTTCCTGACCTTTTGCAATAGCTTCCATGGTCTACATAAAGAGATCTAACTTCTCGCGCACATCTTGCATCTCGTTCTGCATTTGATCCATGATTCTTCGACAGTTGGTGCGGGTAGAATAGCGGTGCGGGTGCTGATCTGCAATCCTGAAAAGTACCTGGTACAGAGCAGGAAATAAGACACCAGCCAAAGATTACCTGTAATGCAATGTGAATATGAATGCAATGCAATGTGTGTCTGTGCATTAGGGAAATTCATTCCCCGATTCTAGTGTGAAGGTGCTGGTGCAGTGGCAGTGCTGACAATATAAAGATCGGAGTTGAATCACAGAAAGCCTCATATATTGCATGGGAACCAATAAGCCAAGAATACAATGTTACTGAGAGTACAAAGAGAAGGCATGACCTCAACCAACAATCCTGGTGATGGTCAGCACTATGCAAGTAAAGCATACAAGTTACTACATGAAATGATCAAATCCTCCCATAATTCTGGTACTCTTCTAGCAACTTCTTGGTCTCCGGATGACTCGGTCGAGCAAGCAGCCCTTCGACAAGTTGGTTTCTTTTCTTAAGAACACGGCGCACGTCTTCAGCAGTTTCTTCCCATGCCCCGTCTCCGAAGCGATCTTCCAGTTTACGCTTCTGGGACACAGCTTCGTCTCTGCCTTTGATGGCCTTGTTCAGCGCATTCTGGAGAATGTACCGGGTCATCACTTCTTCTTCACACTTCTTGATGCTGGACTTCAACTGCTCTTCGAGGTCAGAGATTTGCTGCTTCAACTTATCCTCCCTCTTCTTATTGTTGGTGAGCGTGGCATTCCAAGTCTTATTGCAAGAAGAGATCTCTCGGTGAGCGATGTCAAGCGCTTTCTTCTTGGATTCAAGCATGTCATGGGAGCTTCTGAACTCTTGCCCCAGACGTTCGCGCTTCTTCCTCTCCTCGGTTAACTCAGCCCCTAATCTGTTCATTAGCTCAATCTGCTGTTGGAAAGCATGGACGGCCTTGTTTTTCTCACTGTGTACCTGGGCTAGCTCTTGCTCCAACCCTTCGTTGATCTTCAACAAGGCTTCTTTTTCTCTCACAACTTGCTCGTAGGCCTCCCTAGAAACAGTAGTTGGCTCTGCTACCGGAATAGGAACAAGAACTGGTGCATCTGGAAATGGCATCCTCAACTGACTGGCTCTCTCCTGAATCCACTCCCTGTAAGGCGCATAGGCCTGACAGTCGTTCTTCCCTAATAACGGCTTCCCTCTGCGGTTAATACGCGTCCAGGCATGCTGCAGCTTGGCTAGTAGTTCCCCCTTCACGTCTCCGGTGAAGTACAGAGATTCTTGTACTTCTTCCTCTTTTGGCGGGTTCTTCAGCGCATATCCGAACTGACGGACGAACAGAGAAGGGTTGTAGTTGATACACCCTTTCCTTCCTATCAGCGGGACATTAGGGTAACCAGAACAACTGAAGATAAGCTCGGATCCCAGCAGATCTCTATCAAACCAATCAACGTCTTCAGAAGTTAACCTCATCATATGCTCTGGCCAGTCGGGCGTGATTGCATTATCCATGAAAGGTCCCCTCGATGGAAAATGGCTTTTGAACCACATATACAGCAAAGGTACGCAACAGGAGACATTCTTGCCTCTCCTGTTTTCATTCCTGTAGTGCATCGAATGGTAAAAGTCCCCGATCAGTGTTGGTACTGGGTTACCGGCGGCAAATAGATGAAATGCATCCATGTCCACGAAGTTTGGGAAGTTAGGGAACAGCACTATCCCATAAATGCAGAGGGCCAAAATAGCGTTAAAGACCACCCAACACCCATTCTTGGCGTACTCTTGAGCCTTACCAACCAGAAACTGAAGAGAAAAACCCGGAATCCCTCGCCACGCAGTCATCAACAAGTCAGAAGGATTCACATGCAGGGCCTTGGCTAAATCCTCCAGATTGGGCTCAGCGGCTGAGTGAATAAAGGGAACTGCATTCTGAACTGGCAGCTCAGTGAACTCTACATACTCCTCCATGGTGGGCCCTAGGATAAAGTCCGCAAACGTGAAACATCTCAAAGTCGGGTCATAGAATTGCATTAAGGTGTACAGCCCATTCAATTCATCATCAGTAGACCTGCGCACTAAACCCAACAATCGTCCGTAACTCTGCCTGAAGCTTCTACGGACATCCTCATCTGCAAGAGAAATCAGACCCAGGAGGGGAGTAATATCAGGGATAGGTAGCTTATACGCAACGGTCATCCTCAAACCAGCCATGATCAAATACTCAGAAGTCCAGACACTAGAAACGGGGGGATGCAAATGCACCTGCAGCACAGACACACGTTAGTGGGATGCAATGATAATGGGTATGCAAACAATGCAATGCAAATAACATGCAACAGGGACCAACTGCCATAGCTGAATAGCCTGAACCATATCAAGAAGTCTCAGATAGAATCTCTAGAAGTCCTCAAACCATGGTCTCGGATAGACCTACAACAAAGCCCCAACAATGGTCTCTGACCGACCTCAAATCATAACTCCGACTGGTCTCTGGTAGACCTCAAATCACATTTCCAACTGGTCTCTGACAGACCTCATAACACATCTCCAAATGGTCTCTGACAGACCTCATAACTCTCCATAAATACCCAGGATCTCTGATCAAGAAACAACCGGTAGTCTGAAGGTCTAGTTACCTGCATATCCCCAAACCCTCTCACAGGTGGATGTCCTAGTAACTGACAAAGGTATGGCATCCTATGCGGTCGTCGGCGTCACAGACTTTCAGGGTTGATGATACGATTCCCAGAAGGAGTGGCATCATCAAGTCCTGAAGAGGCCTCACTTAGCCAACTTCCAAATGATCGGTCCCCAGAGTCGACAATCCAACTAACCAGCAACCCAAGCCACCCAAAGGGCAGGACAGGAGGCCAACCAGAAGAACCTCGTCTGAGTGTAGATTTCGCGGGACACTAGGACATGCAAAGCACGTGCGCGCCCACTAATCTCTACTCTAAGTCTAAGGTGCACTCAAGCCCAGGTCCGGCTTCTCACTCAATATCAGAACACCCATCACATCCCAATACAGCAATAATAATCAATATATAATGCTGGAAATAAAGGTCAGAAATATAAATCCATACAAAATCCTCGACGGGAAAACAAGCGTTAGGATTGACTCTCTTAAGGGACGTTGGATCCCAAATGCATAAGAACTATCGCAGTCCTTAGCAGCCAGGGGACGTTGGATCCCCAGCAGAGTCGCCAGCTGTCGCTACTGCGAAAATCGGCGCCGGCTGAACAGAAGAGTCGCCACCGTGCGTTATTTATCCCAACGGAGGGAAAGGAAACGCTCAGAGTAAACCTACCGCAAAGACAGGAAAGGTATGGTCATCGCAACCAAAACCTGGGTTCGGGAGTCGGTTACGCAAGGGGAAGGTATTAGCACCCCTCACGTCCGTCGTACTCGACGGGATCCACGCTTGTTTTCGGGTATGGATTGTTATTTCTATCTACTCTATAGGTCTGGGGTTAAAAGAAAATAAAATGACTCGGCAAAGTATCGCACTTTATGCCTACGTATTCCCGTCTGGAACGAGAAATCAGAGTCAACGTAGTTCGCCTACCTACGGGAAAGGAGGGGAAGGTTGCTCGCTAGGATATCGCATCCTATGCCTACGTACTTTCATACAGCATGAAAGATCAGAGCAAACGTAGTTCGGGCCACGTACGACACAAGTCTGTTTTGATTGCTTTTATCTCCTTCTGAAAAAGGGTTTTTCTGCTTAACAGTCCAAGCGGACAAAAATGACGTTTTGATGAGTTCACATTCTTTTACGGAAGAAGTGTCTTTTATTGTGTTTGAAAGATTTATTGTGTTTTTCTGTTTGTTTTGAGAAAGGAGAGACAGAACTCTATCCTACGGTTGCGAAGGGAATCAAACTAACCTAATGTTATCATGCATGGGTTAAGTCCTAGTGTCTATCATGCTCCTCTCTTGCACAGAGAGAAACAGAGATCCTAAGGGAATAGACGGAAACAGAAACAATATCAGATATATGCAGTAATACGGTAAAATGCATGGATGCAGCAATACAAGCGAGGCAAGGGAGTCCCACTCAACCTCGAACCTAGAAAACAATGGGCAAAAGTGAACAGGCTTCACTTTCAACCCAACAGGGTAAACAGCAAACAATACAGTCAGGAAAACCAATCAATACATCAAGAAATGAAATACAGCAAAATAAACAGCCACAGCAGCTCTGCATCAATATCCATCTTCAAGTCATCTCCAGTCAGCTACAAGCTTCAGCAAGCATCAATCTCCATCTCCACAGTCTTCAGGCAAGGGCTTTGGTCACCAATCTTCAGTCTACAATGGCTTTTCTTCAAGTCTCATCCTCCAAGCTGAGGGATCAATCACCAGAGTGAATTGGGTGTTAAGCAATTAGTTGACTACCAAGGGTGGCAAACCAACTGCTTCTAACACATAAGACATTTTCTCTCAAGAGTTCTATCCCTTAGACAATAGCACCAAGCCTTCCAAAGGAAGGGGGTGAGTGTCTTAGAGAGACTCTGTATCACAGAGAAGAATAGAGGCAGTCAAAACCTTCCATGTTTGAGAATCAAGCTTTCTAATCTAGAGCTCTGCCTAACTCCTAAACCCTAATCTCCTCAACAGCTGCTAGCAGGAATCTCCTCTCCAACTCTGGAAGTTGGTCTTCAGTCTCTGGATCTCCAATGGCTTCATCATCATCAGTCTTCAGCTTCCCCAATCCCCAGACAATCCCAATACCCACACAGACAAACAATAATCCCTAGAGGGCACACCACACCAATCAATCACATATAACAGTATATACTAATAGCAGTAGGGGAATCCTAGTGATTTCTAAGGGGATCTAATAACTACCCATAGCCCCTATAGTCCCATAGCTAAACTATTCAAACTCTAAGTCCTAAGGGAAATGAATTAATTTTCCTAAGTTGTCACTTAAACCCTAATTTGTTCATGTTGTTCACACCTAAACTAAACACCTAGAATTAATTTCTAAAAAGGGGGACTAAATTGCATCTACAAGTTGTATATCTAAACTAAACAACCTAAAAAGAATGGACAAAAAATATTAAAGCAACTATAAGAACAAAAATTAACAAATTTATGTATGAAATGAAACTATTTAAAATGCTATTTATTTGGAAAATATGGGGAAAATATCAAATAAAAAATAAAATGCAATTTTTATTTTTTTTATAATTTTCTAGACTCTTTAAAGAAAATTATGCAAAAGGAATTATTGAAAAATAATGTTTTTTCCATTTTATATGATTTTTGAAAATGCATGAAAAAATGAAAAGAAATTAAAAAGAAATATGAAGAAATAATGGGAGAGGGGTGAGAAAAGCAGTTCGCTGCAGTTATAATCCAGGTGGGCTTGAAAAGTGGGGGCGCGAATAATAATATCACTAGGCCCAATGCGCTTCAGGAAATTAATTGGGAAAAAGCCAGAAAAAAGGAAAAGAACTCGGTGTATTTAGCAAGTGATTCACGTTCATTTGATTGGGCCTATCCAAAAGGGGGTGTCATTAGTCATGCAATTCTGAGCCCACTCTGAGGGTTTTAGTGAAACGGGGCATTTCACTCTTTGAAGTTCCCTCCGTTATCAACTTTAAATCGCGTCCGTTGGATCAGATTCCCTGTCAAGGTCAACAACCCCATCGTGTGGCTTAGACATCATCTTCTACCTTGAGCAACCCTAGGGTTTCAGAAAACCCTAACCATGCACGATCTTGCACACCTCTGTTCTCCCTCATACCTCCATGGATTCACACGATATAAAAAGCAAATTTGGTCTACAACAATCCCTCTACACAGCCATAACCATAAAACTTCCTAAAACTCAAGCAATAAATCAATTCGATGAAGATAACAGTTGTGATCCATCATGAACACCTGTGATCAACTCAACCAAAACTCACCAATTCTTGTCCTAAGTTCAACTACAACTCAAGCTAATCTTAACATGCTAATCCAACAAGATTTTCGTGCCTCATCCTAGTAGTTATAGGCTCTAACAGATTATGCACTCCATAGCCAAACCTCACAAAACCTCTCCAAACTCTGTGAAAATCATCATCTAACCTAACTTAACCATTCTAAGCTATCAAAACCCTATCATGCTAACCAAAAACATACAATTCGAAGAGAGATCCAACCTGGTTTAAAATGGAGATACAGCTATGGAGATCCCTACATCAATGCTTGCAAGGACTTGAAACTGATCCACACACCACCACTTTGATTCTGTATGCAAAAATTTGGGCTCAAACTTCCTGAATCTTGTCCTTGAGAAGTTCTTGCAATTTGGATGGTTATCTTGAACAGCACGATTCTTCCTCCAATTCTACCAATCTTGATGTGGATTATGGTGCTTGAATGATGATGATGAAGATTCAATCAAAAGATGTGAAGATTGATGGAGATTTGAGAGAGTTTGTGAAGCTTATGCAAAATGGAAAAAGTGTGTATAACTTGGGGTTTTGAACAAATTAAATCACCAACCATGGCATGAACTATCTCTTATCAATATATAGGTGAGGTTAGAACCTCCTAGAAACTTGGAGAAGTTTCCCTTGTGTGATTTCCCTTGAATTTGGCTTATGTTTCTTCCATTGTAAGCAACCATGGATAATTCTTAAAACATGAACTAAGCTCAAAATTCTACTTTAGCCAATGTCTTTAAAATGATCTTTCCATTCAAAATGACTTATAATTTTTCTTCATTTGGCCAAAATATGAAAAATCTCATTTTTAAGTCCATTTTTATTCATTAAATCCAACAATTTTGAAACCTTGTGCTATGAATCTTTCCAACCTCTCATGGTCACTTTCCTAGACTCAAAATGTCATTTGGAGCAAGTTTGATGTTGTAAGTTTTTCCATTTGAGGCCTCCTTGCATGAGTTTTGGGCATAGGTTGAAATGACCTGTAATTCACAAATGACCAAAATACCCTTTACTTGCCAAGGCCATAAGTAGAGTTCCATAAATCATATGAAGGCATACTATACCATTCTATAAATCTAAGACAATGAGGAACAATTCTTATGTTGACCAGAAATTCATTTGAAATCCCCTTGAGGGGTAAAAATTGCTTGGAAGTCAAGTCACTTTCACAGACAAAATTTCAGATACCTCAGATGACCTGTAACTTGTAAGGACCATAACTTGAGTTCTACAAATCTCCTTGATGTCCTCCACCACTAAAATTAAAGGTATTGAGATCCTCTACAAGTTCCATGTTGGCCAAGGATCCATTTGAAGCTTGCATTTTGACTTATCTTGCTTGGAAATTTGACCAAAACTAGGGGATTTTACATAGAAACCCTAATTTAGAACCTCCTCTTCTCCTTGATTTCTCTTGGTTTCTTCTTAGCATAACAACATATCCTTATTCTCCATGTCAAATGATGAACCCCACGTCTCTTCAATAGCCCTTAATGTCTTTCAATCAGTCAATTGACCTAGAGTTGACCCAGGGTTGACCCAGATGAAACCCTAGTTGACTGTCTTCAACTGTAACTCTTGTGACTTCACCACTGACTTGTCTCCTTCTCCAAATGACTTTCTAAGTTCTCCAAGATGTCTAGATACTCCCCATGCCTTCAATTCTCAGCTCACAACTCCCTTGTTGATCCTCAGATGCCCTCAGATAGGAGATAGACTCAAAGCTTGATCCACTGAACTCTCTGCTTTCAAATTCTTTTCTGATGACTTGAATGAGATTGAATTTGAATAATAACCTCTTGATAGGCCTCTAGAGATGAGAATAATGACTGGTCCCCTGTTGGATGACTTGCTATGCTTATGCTATGCAGATGATTAGTCTATGTACATGATTCTATATGCAAATGCTAATGATATTGAAACATAAACCAAGTGAATAAGGTTGAGCAAATTTTAGGGTGCAACAAATACGTTTGGATGTTATAGTGAGTGCGGAAAGTACGATTCGTGTTTCCGCCATAACTCACAAATTGAGTGAGTCAATGGTTGTGTAACCGATGATGGTTGGATATATTCTAAGAGTATAGAGGATCATGTTGAACATCGAGGACTTGAGTTACCAGTGTTGGAGAAGAAGCAGTGATATGTCGTTGTGAAGAAAGTTCAAAGAGTTTTGGGGAGAGTTGTCAACAGCCCATGTGTTGGTTTTGCCGAATCTGACAGAACTATTTGTTGTGTTTTGTGATGCTTCTTGATATGATTGGGAGATATGTTAAGTACAACTTCAGCGAGTTTTGGTTATGAGATATCAACCTTCTGCTGGAATGATGTCCTATCTGACATCATGCAGGTATCGAGAATAGAGCTGCTCATAGTTGCGTGGTCGTTGTTGGTGTAGCCATTTAGTAATTTAATTATGTTGGGTCGAGTCAGGCTCTAGTCGTGTAACACTGGGATCGTTGGTTTATGTTTTAGAGATACATTGTGTACTCTATGTTATGTTTTCATATTCATTAGAATATTGTGATGTTGGCCTTAATGGCTAAGTAATGTTGAGTTATGTGATGAACATGAATGTTCTATTAAGAGAGTTATGATTTAAATTGAATCCGCTGCTACATGTATAGTGGAATTTTGAAAAGGATGATTATTTTATTAAAGTGTTGTTGAGCATCACAGGTGGTTTTGATGTTTTGAAAGTTGTGTGAAGCCCTTTTGTGAATGCGTGATAATTTACTCTGATTATTCATATATTTTCTGTGGGGTTTAGAAGGGTGTTACAAAACCCATAAAGAAAGTCTTTCTCATGTGTTGCAAAAGATCGATCCCTTTAAGTTGGGTTTTCAGTTGTTGAAGAATTTCCTTGATGGTTTCGGGCCCAATGTTGCCTCCAGATACAGTTGAAGAACTTGAGCATTTGTTGGTTGAGTTGCCTTTGTTGCTCAATACCATTTTAATGTAAGCACGGTGATTTTTTTCTTTAATGCTTATAATTCTTCTGGAGAAAGAATGTTGCAGGGTGGAGATTTTGGTTTAGCATTCGAGATCTTTTGAACTTCCTTCTCAGCATTGGGAGTGGCTCCCATAGTTGGTTGTTCAGCATTGATCAAAATAGTTTCTGTTTATTGGTGAGAATCTTGATTTTTCTTAGGGCTGTCAGGAGGAGAAGTCTTCTTAGGCTCTTCTTACTCTAAGGTATTCCCTGGAGAGGTTTTGTCCATATCCATGCCACGAACGCTCTCTTCATCAGAAGACGAGGAAGTTGAGTAATTTTTTTTATATTTTTCATTTGAGTTATGGGAGATGTTGTCCATAATTTCTTTGGGTTTGCTAACTTCCTCATTAAGTTATGAAACAGGAATGGCTTGATTGATGAGCGAACTAGTAGTTTGAGGCGTTGGTTGAGTAAATCTCGATACAGGTTTGGCCGAAGGCTTACCCTAAAAGATTTAGATGTTAGGACTTAGAAAAATACCAAAAAGAAGGTTGAAGTAAACATGGATGTACCTTCAGAGTATCTCCATCTGGAGTTGAGTTAGCGCTCGCATTGGAAGCCAACTTCCTTGTTTCCCCGATCGATTCTTCACCTTTCCCCGAAGGAGCTTTGATTAGTGCATTTTGATGTACTTTCTTCTACTATCGTACTTAGTAAACTCTATAGTTTATTTTATTAATTTTAATATTTTATTATATTTTTATAATCCAATTTATTTCTGGCTTTATTTTATTTATGTACTTTATTTTGAGCTTAAACTGTTATTTGATACCTCTTCACTGTGCAGACCATAACATGAGCTAAAGAATCAGATTGATGCGTTCTAATAGGTGTTGGAAATTTGAGAGGATGAGATAAAAGTTTCATGTTGAAGCCAGAAGCATATTCAGAGTGTAGAAGGCTCAAATATATCATTTAAGTTTCAGACTTTAGAAAATAAGTCATTTTGGGCCGGTTTTGGCCCAGTTTTTATGTTTTTTGACCCGGTTTGATTTAGGACCTGAATCTGTGTCTCCTTAAACCTATTTCAACCATAGCTAGTGTTCATTCGTCCTATTCACTATTCACAAATTTAGCTTTCCTTTGTAATTTTCATGGAGAACTAATTCCAAGAGTCGTTATGCTGTATTCGGATTCCAATTTGAGGTTTTTATAAATTTCAAATTAGTTTTAATTTCTTTTCAATTCTTCTTATAAAATCGTTTGCTTAATTTGATTTCTACTTATAGGATAGAGTTGATTAAACTCGATTGATGTATGATCCTTAACTATAATCACGTTAGAGTGTCATTTTCGTTATTGTGTTTGATTTTATCGCGTTTGCTTAATTTTAGAGAGCTTAAATCCGATTGCTTAATTCGGATAATAGGAACATACATCACATAATACCAAATGCACTTGTCAGTGGATATTGTAATCGAATAGGGTAAAATCTTCTTAGGGAACTGGAATTATAAGATCGATGATAAGTAGGAAATCAATATAGTAGATTAGCTTATTTATCAACTTTGCTTTTACCACTCATATGTCTCTTTTAAATGAAATTTATCTTGGCTTTTTGAATTTGCACACTCCAAGTGACTTATGAAACAGCAAATGACAAAGAAGCTTTCTTAATGCACCCTATGTATTATTAGAGCACCACGTAAAAATATAAAAATACCCCTTGAATTCAGAGATGTATATTTGAACTCACTCTAAGTTAATAGGAATATAATTTAATATTGAAAAAACTACAGAGATATATCTTCGGACGCTGCTTATAGATAACGCTCCAGAACCCTTTTTATTTCTCACTTGTAAAAAAATAAATTGTTCTCTAAAACTCTCAAAATTTTCAATGCATTATTTTGAGGGACTTGGTGGTGTGCATTAGCGCCATTGACGAAAATAAAAGTTGTATGAAAATTCAGAGATGCATCTTCATATTTTTTTAAATGATTTGGTTCCCAAGAACCAGAGATGCATCTTTGTATTTTATTAGTCTGCAGTTTTTTGTTTTTCTTGCTTTTATGGTTACTTGTAGTAATTATGTGACATTTGTCTAGTTTACTTACTAGCATTACGGCTGATAAAGATGACAGATTGAGGTAGGTAGGATTGTACAGCATGCATCTATCCGGAGGGAAAATAGTTAGGTTCTGCAGGCTCCTGATCCTTATAGCCTAGTTGATGTGGGGGCGTCGACTTCAAGAGCTCATATATCTCCACCTTCATCTTCTCATAAAAGATGAGTGTCACCTAGTGACACATCAATGTCTCCATCTTCTCGTAGCGACTGGTTTCACCTACTCATGCAACAGAGGTATCCGAGTCATCGAAGGTACCTTAGTCACTAGAGGCACCAGTGCTAACCTAGGCACTGGAGGGACCTCTGGTTGATGAGACAATAGAGGTATTTGGAAGAAGCCTGTTAGAGTTATCAATGCTGCCTTTTTACCCGGACCACACTGTCAAATATATCTGGGACAGAGAGGTAAATTATTTTTCTACAGGACTATGATCCGCTGAAATTTATTAACCATGGGCAAAAGATTATTGGCTTACAACAGCCTACTGACAAGTGGTTTCAGGTTTCTTTACAGCTATCTAAGATGAAGGACTTATGCAACACTGGTTATGTTACGGTAAACCACAGGATGCTTAATGTATTTGTAGAGAGATGGCATACCGAGACCTCATTATTTCATCTACCACTTGGTGAGATTATCACACTCAACGATGTATCATGTTTGCTGCATCTTTAGATTATAGGGGAGATTTTAGCCCATGGGAGGATTAGCATAGATGTAATTGAGTTTATTGTAAACTATCTGGGAGTTGACCTAGATGTCACCTTGAAGGAGTTTGAAGTCATCAAAGGGGCTTGTAATAAGTTTTGATTCTTTAAGAAGATACAGATGAGCTGGTTAGAGAAAAGCAGGCTGCTGATTAACAGGAGCATGTGGGGAAGCATAGAGTGTATGCTATAAGAGCATACCTGTTATATTTGGTTGGCATTTCCAATTTTGTGGACAAGAGTGCCACTTAGGTGGATGTCCTCTACCTACGATATTTTGAGAACATTGAGTGGATCTATGAGTACAACTAGGGGGCGCATGTTTGGTTTACTTGTACTCTAAGTTATATGAGGGTTGTAGGTGGAAGACGAAGCAGGTGACAAACGACATCACACTTTTACAATAATATTTATTGGTTTTTTAATGTTTGTGTATCATTTTATTAATATTTTTGCAACACCCTTACAAATTATTTATGTGTTCCAACACTTTTCATGCTTGGTGTCATACCCTTAATTGTAACCCTAAGATCCTACATCATTTGCACATCATATAAATATACCTTTATGCATCACTAACCTAGTTGTATATACAAAGTTTGTTCCTTGTTCCATTTGTGACTGCAAATTAGGGTTTTGAGCCTCATAAAAGGATTTAGGCAAAGGGTCGGTCAAGGATAAACATGATCTTCAACCTATCAAGTCTCCCATCCATTCATAAAGATCAAGAGCTCCCATCCATTAATAATCAAGTACAATATTTCCTCATTTCAAAATCAACAAGAATCAAGATCATCAGTGCACTAAAATTATGGTTTTGACCTAATTGAGTCCCTGGGTTGACTTTTGGAGCAAGGCATGACCCAATACCTCAAGATATGTTTCAATGACCTCAAATATATCACATGGGCTCATTAATATAACTAGATTGATCCAAAGAACTTGGTTCATAAGTAAAACAAAGATTCAAATTCATCTGGACCACAAGCTAAGCTTTTTATGAAAAGTCAACTGTGCCTTTGACTTTTGACGAAGACATGATCTCAAATCTTGGTACATGACTCAAGATATTCAAAAACACCCTTGGAATCCATCCATGATTTTTAATTTAGCCCAAGGATTTTATTTCATAAAGGATCAAAAAGTTCAAGATTCATCTAATACAAAAAGTCAATTGTGTTCAATATCAAGTTTGACATTTTGAGTTTTTGGTCAACCATGCCCTTTTCAAGTCAATAAAAATGTTAATATATGATTTAGATCATGATTGATCAATAAAAATCAAGAAAATGAGATAACTTATAAAGAGGGCAACCTTAGAAAACTTAGAAATTTTTCTAAGTCATGAAAAACATTGACTTTTGCCCTACTTTGCAAGGTCATAACTTCTAAACTAAGCAACCATTTTCTTGGATCCAAATATCAAATTGAAGATCTTGTTACATACTAAAACTTTGTCACTTAGGGTGGATTCCCAAAAAATACATAGATTTTGAGATATGAAGCCATGAAGTTAAGGTTTCAAGACTTTTTGAACCTTGACACTTAGAAAAAGTTTAGGCAGAATCTGTTTTGTGTTTTAGCCAACTTTAAGGACATTTTTCATAATGATCCAAATTGAATCAAGACCACTTGTGAACATCAAAGTTAAAGTAGTATATCTCAGTTTTCCAACAAGTACAATAACATCCATTGATCATGCTTGAGCAAGAAGTTATGGATTTAACAACATGCCTTGATCAAACTGATTTTTCTAGACAATTTTCATGTTTACTTGCATCATACGATTTTCAAAACAGATTTGGTGACTTTGCAAGCCTTGTCATCCTTCAAGATCAGAAAGAATATTGTTGAATCACATAATATCTTCAACATTGAACCATAAGTCAAGGATTTTATCTCTTAGCAAGTAAGAATCATCATTGCAAGTCCATGGAGTCAAGTTTGTTTTTATGAATTTAAATGAAACATTGAATTGGCATGAAATGAGCCACACCAGTTCAGATATGTTCAAAAATAATGAGTGTTCAAACCTGCAAAATTTCAATTGAGTCAAGATTCTAGCTATGCTAGAGAAGACTTTTGGTACCTTGGCATTTAAGATAAAGGCTACATGGCTATATCCGTTGGACAATAGCATGCTCCCTCATCCTACATTATTCATCTAAAACCAAAACATTTTCCTATAAATAGAGGACTTCTATGATCAATTCATATACACCAAAACAATATCAAAGCTTGTTTTCTCTCATTTCTTTCTTTCACTCCAAGTTTTCAAAGTTTTAAAGAGTAAACTTCTAATTTTCAAAACCAGAGCTTAAACCACTCAAACAATAATCCAAACACAACAAAATCATCCCTTGAAGGTGTTCAAAACTTCATCTTCATCCCAAACCACCAAAATCAAAAAGTCAACTATCAAAACCTCATATCTTTGACTTTCTGCATTTTCAAAGCCATGTCTTGATTCTGTCCATTTCAAAACCATCCAACACTCCAAACACTCTCTAAATAGTATCCTTAAACTGTTCCAAACATAGTTTCTCAACTGTAACACCATTTGGTAGAGTTTCTATTTTGGCCACTTGTGACACATTTTGCAAGAAGGAGACAGATTTTGTTCTAGAGGTTTCCCTTTGGTTCCAAGCATCTAAGAGACTTCTATAAGGTATATTGGAGGTGTCCAAAGCATTGGTTTACTTCTGTAGCAAGTTTCTTGAAAATTAGCAAGCGAGCTTCAAGAGGTAAGCTTCCAAAATACTTGAAATTTAAGACATATGCTTTGTTTTGATGTACATTGATCATGATCATGTCATATATGTCTTACTTGCTATGTTTGAATCATTTTATAGTGTTATTATTGATTTTATATAGTTGTAGCATAGAACTTGCAAAACCAGGTCCTTTTTTAAGAACAACTATGGGGTTTTAAAATGTAGGCATTTTTAGAAAAATATACCACCACCAATGTGTTCCTTGTGAAATTCTAAGCAAGTTAGGTCTTTACATTTTTTAATTTCATGGAGAAATGAGTGAGATATGATCCTTCTTGCAAATGACACAAAACTTGAGTTTTTGCCCAACAAACCAGCCATAGAGCCTTTGTTCTGGCCAGGCCTAGGTCATTGGTTTGGTTTATGAATTAATGGGTGTGGTTTGATACATAGATGTATCACCACCCTAGTGGTTAAACCTGCGCGCCTTTGAAACCTTGCACCATTAAAACTAGAGTTCGAATCCCCCTCGCCCCAGTTCTTTTTTATTTTTCTGATTTTTAAGTGTTTAACACATATAATAATGTGCTTCCACCATTATTTCACATGTGTGTGCTAGCTCAATTGGTTTAGTTTTGAATCCCCAGCCAACCCAACATGGGTTCAACACCTACTTGGACCATTTCCTTCTTTTTAATGCATATTTTTCTTCAATTTCTTTACAAACTCAAATGGCTATAATTTTCTCTTTTTTATCATTTTAAACCCATTCTTTTTTTAAAATTGTTCATGATAATGTCTATTTTCTAAATAATAAATTTTTCTATGTGAAATAAATGTGTAAATTTGTGAAGAAAATGAAGAAAAAATGTGGTAAAAAATTAAGTTTTGCTCTCACCAAGGATTGAACATGCGCCCCCGACGTCATGGGTTTAAAACATTACCAATAGAGTCAATGCACGTGTGACAAGGAATGGCTAGAGTTTATAATATATTAAAGTTTCATATTGAGAATTTTTTTTAAAAAAATAAAACCCAAAAGGTTTGGAGCGAGGGGGATTCGAACCCCAGACCTGAGGGTCACACAAGCCTTAAACACACGCCTTCAACCACTGGGGTGGTGATACATCCGTGTATAAAACCACACCCATATAATTAAGTAGTAAAAATGAAAAGAAAAATGAAAATGGCACCACCTCCATGTTCGTCTTCTTCCATGATGGATGAAAACCTTCTGAATCTCTTGGCTCGATTCAATTTGCAGCTTATGATGTGTATGAAGCACTTACACATGATATATGTGAAGTTTTTGAATGCTTGGTTTTATAGTTGAGTTTTGAGTGTTTGGATCACTTACACATGATATATGTGAAGTTTTTGGATGCTTGGTTTGATTGAAAATGGTCTTGAATTGAGAATTCATGTTTTCACCTTTGAGACTTGAAAATTTTAGAAAGAGGGGGAATGAAAGAAAACAAGCTCTTGCAATGTTTTGGTGTACTTAGAATGAAGCATAAGGCCATATATTTATAGGAGAAATGTGTCTAATATTTTAAATTTGAAAGGATTTGGATGTAGGCTAATACCATCAAGTGATGTCATGTACCTATAACTTGAAAGCCAAGGCACACATGGGTTATTCCTCACATGGCTCAAACTCTGATCTTTTGAGCTTGGTTCCTCATGGTTTCATCCCATCCTTTGATGATCTGATCAAGTTCTAACAGATTGGAGGGTTTTTGCTCAAAATTACTATTCCACTTCAATGCTAGAGGACAAAACCTCACTTCATAGCTTTTGAAATGATTTTTTCACATGCCAAGTGATGTATCTTTGAAATTTTAGTTATGCTTTGCAGAGCACATGATGTATGATAATTTTGGAGTTGATCTTGTGAAGATTTCAGGCTTGCAAAGCTTATCCAAGTCGTGTGGCACAATGAGGTTTATCAATTTTGTCTTAAAAATCAGTTGTAGCAAGGCATGTTGTGAGATTCATATCTCCTTGCTCAAATTGGGTAAATGTGTGTTCTTGGTCATTTTAGAAAACTGAGATATCATACTTCAACTTTGATGTTCAAAGTTTGTCTTGAATCATTGTGGATCATAGTGAAAAATATCCCCAAAGTTGGCTTAAACATAAGACAGATTTTGTCTTAAAATTTCACTAAGTGTTTTAAGTTTAAAACCATGGAACCTCCAACTTCATGGCCTTATATCTTAAAACTTATGCATCTTTTGGGAATCCACCCTCAAGGAAAAAGTTGTAGTATGTAACAAGCTCTTAAATTTGATCTTTGGGCTTACCTGAAACACACTTTGATGCTAAAGTAAGGATTGAGCATAGTGATAACAAGTACAGAGAGAGAAGTAAGAATGTGATTACCTGACCCTCTAGTGAAAGAGTGTATTTATAGTGTGCCCTCGTCGCAGGGCCAACGGTTACTATGCATTGGGCTGGATTGCCAGGCCCAATGTTGGTAACTGCTAGGGTTGACGTGGCTTCATGAAGACCAGCACATGGTCTTCACCCTAGTGTAACTGTTACGTGCTATCCGGGAGGTGGAGGACTGAATAATCAGGGAATGGATAGTTACCTGATGACGTGTCTCCGCGTTGAGGACACGTAAAGAGCGTGGGGGAGGTCAGAAGAGCTCCCCGAGTTGGATGGGTTCTTCCCGACAGTGGGGCAGAAGAGGGGCGCTTCAGGCAGATATGAGGATACTACTCGATTGTCGTTGGTCCGTCCCCGACGGGAGAAGATGTTTTGCCCGACAGGGGAAAGGTCTCTGCCCGGCGATGAGGCGGCTTAGGTTTTATTGGGCCTTTCAACCTGATGGGGTTTGGGTCTGCTCGACTATGGGCCAAGCGTCGGCCCAGTCCAGAACAAAATGGTTACTTGGATTGGAAGTTATGGCCTTGACAAGTTAGCACCAAATTAGGGTTTTCTCATAACTTAGAAAAAAATTCATTTCTTCATGGTTTCCCTTTTTACAAGTAACATCATTTTCTTTTATTTTATTTGATCAATCATGATCCAAATCACATATTATCCTCATTCTTGACTTTAAGAAACTATGGTTGATCAAAAACTTCAAAAGTCTAACTTGATTTTGACCACAGTTGACTTTTGTATCAGATGAACTTGAATTTTATGATCTTTTATTGAAATCAAAACCTTAGGTTATTTGAACACTATGGATGAACTCCAAATGTGTTTTTGAGTGTCTTGAATCTTATCCCAAGGTTTGAGATTATGTCTTGGTCAACATTCAAAGGTGCAGTTGACTTTTTCATCAGGAACCCTAGTTTGCGGTCCAGATCAATTTGAATCCTTGTATTACTTATGAATCAAGTTCTTTGGATCAATGCAATCATATGAATGGACTAATATGAGGAATTTGAGGTCCTTGAAACATATCTTGAGGTATTGGATCATGCCTTACTTCAAAAGTCAATCAGGGACTGAATTAGGTCAAAACCCTAATTTTGGTGCACTGAGGATCTTGAGGCTTGATGAGCTTGTCATGATGCAATATTGCACTTGATTATGGATGAATGAAAGCTCTTGATTCTCATTAATGAGTAAGGGACTTGATATGTTGGATATGATACACATCTTTTGACCATTCATGTACTTGAGCCCTTGAGGGACTACCTAACCTGTAAAGCAAATAAGCACAGACACACACATCTTGTACTTGTTTTGGGTTAGTCATGCATAAAAACACAAACACATATGTTATGTAAATGAGGTGAATGAAGTGGAATCTTATGGGTAAGAAATTAGAGTATGACACTTGTGTGCAACTATTTAAGGGGAGGATGATAGTCTGTCATGCCTATTGTTGTTGCTGGGAAGATGTGGAGATTTTTGTTATGTCTGGAAGAAGTTATTATTCTTTGTAGTAGGTTTTAGTCTTCAGGGGGAGTAAGGTTGTGGTGGCTTCTGCTGCTATTAATGGGAACTTCAATTGCTCAATTTTTTTGATGTCTTTTGGTTTCCTCCTTAAGGGGAGAACTGATTATGTGTGACAAGGGGAGTGGTGTACATGCTTGTGTTGCTGCTGGAATATTACAGTTTGTAAAGAGCTTACATGGTCTCATGTAGCTTGTGTTGATTTGTGACGTCAGGTCTAATGTCTTGACATTGTGTTGACTAGTATTCTGTATTGTTTTGAAAGCATTGTGGTTCTTGGGTTTTTGTGTTGGATTTATGTGTTTGTGTGTTTTTGTTTCCGCTTTATGTATCTCTGATGTGGGCTAAGGTTATTTTAGCCAAAATTTCCCAAAGGGGGAGATTCTAAGTCCTGTGGGTTTTGGATTGGTTGCATTTTGGCAAAATAACATGTTGTTAGCAAGATGTTGAACCAGATGTTCTGCCATGTTAGTTAGACATCATCTTCTACATGATGTTATGACATATTCCAGGACATGTTATACCAGGTAGCTAAGGCATGGCTATTTTGGTAATTTTAGTGTGTTATTTAGTGTGTTTTGATGCACACGTGGGCAACTGTTATGGGAGTATATTGTGGTAATTTCTGTTATTACAGATTCTGTTACTTTTCATAAAAAGGATCCATGAGTCTTTTTAGGAAAGTTTGTATTTTATCCTATTTTTATGCAGTTTAATTTGCAGCCAGTTTATACTGATTTTTGTTATTTGTGCGTCTCATGAAGCCCAAGTCCAGTAGGTCTGAAGGCTATTTAAAGAAAAACCCTATTTGAAGAAGATAGCATATTGTTAGAATTTAGAGAATAAATATTAGATGTTGTTTTGGTTGGTCCCTAGGGTTTTCGTTTGTTAATTGTATGTCACTCATGTATCTTCTGATGCATTGAGTTTGACTGATTTTTCATTGTTCACTCGAAGCTTTTGAGCAAAGAGTGTATTGTTCTTGGTTGAAGCTTTTAAGTAAGATCAAGTATTGTTTTGGAAGTGTGATCTTCTGTTGTGTTGTTTTGTAAATATTTATTGGGATTGTGATTGTTTGATATCACTGAGGTGATTAGGAAGTGAGAGGGGTTCTCATATCTTGGAGTTCCTAGGTAGAAGTTGCACTAGGTAGGGATTTAGTGAGGAGTTGTAAACTAGAATTGTTTATCTTTGAATTAATACTACTGATAGTGGATTTCCTTCTTGGCTTGGTTATCCCCAGATGTAGGGGAGTTGCACTGAACTGGGTTAAAAACTTTGGTGTTATTTATTTTCTGCAATTTACAGTTTGTTATTATTGTGTTTGCAAGTTGTGTTTTGATCCCAGTGTTGTGACATCTGTCTTGACATCTAGTATCTGCGTGCCAGAAATCAAGGATTTCAATAGACTCAACATAATGTGCTTCCTCCATCTACATGGGGTTGACATCCACTTTCATTTTCGATTTTGGCTTCTCACTAAATTGGAGTCTTTCATCGTTCAAAGCTTTTTGAACCAAGTCCCTGAAAAGAATACATTGAGAAGTCTTATGACCCAAGAAATTATGATATTTGCAAAAAACCCTTTTCTTCCTTTGTTCTAAAGGAGGAGTTTTAAACCAGGAGGCACTAGTATTTGACCATCTTTAACTAACAAATCAAAGATTTTCACATTTCGTAATATCGAAGGTATAAATTCTAGTGGTGAAATTCTCATTCTTGTTAGTTTCAATAGGATTTTATCCATTGGATGGTTTTAAATGTTTACAGGTGTGTGATGGGCTAAAGACGTGTCTACTTATGCGTCTAGCGGTATCTTACTGCAAGTGCACAGCCTATCGAAGTAATATTTAAGATTATCGATCCACAGGGATTCTATGGTTACTTAGTGCTAGATGAACTTCTAGTTTAGCTAAGGCGAATGGTTGTCACGATTGTTGTTGGTTTTTAAGACTATTAAAGGCGGAATTAAATTTAAGTTTTTAATAAAGTAATACTAAGGCGGCCGGTATGTAATTATACTAACTTAGGTGGGTCAATCTAACCTAGGCTTATAGAGATGTTCACTTAATCTATTCGGTAGAGATTACCAGTTTAAATACCCTCAACTCACACTCTCGTGGTCTTATATCAGATCTTATCCCTAAAGCCCTATGCCTGCTCTCGCTAGCCCATAAGTGTTTAGAGGTAATTTTTGGAAACTAAGTAATTCTAATTTATCTTAAAGCGCTCTCGTTGTGTTTAATTTAAATGCCTAACTTTAGCTATCTGGTTAAAATCTCACACTCTTGTGGTCTTGACCTAACCTAATACTCTTTTCTTACTCTCGTAACGAAAAGGTCTATTTCAATTAAAAAGTATCAGCCAGAATATTAAGTGATTTATTATTTTCAGCCTATGGTTATATTTTACCGGTTAAGTCTGTTATAACTACATACCGCCCTAAGGTGTTTAGCTACTCATCGATGTTGAATCAGACAGAGACAGAGAATTTAATAATAACGTACTCATGGCAGAAAAATAAATAGACATTATAATTAAATTAAATTTCAATATAATGAAAAACCTGGTTAACAAATATTCGAGCAGACTCCTTCTTCCACAGATCGGAAAGCTTGGAGTAGGCGGAAATTAAAAATAAACGAATGCTGAAGGTTTAGAAACAAATAAATGTATAACAATTTCCTGATGTTGGAAATTGTTATATGGTTGGTTTGGATACAAATAAAAACGAAACAGAAAACTAAAAGTAATGCAGGAATGGAAATGCTGGTTCGTAAGGCAGTTTGGCAGAGCTTCCGCAGGAATTTTGAATAAAGAAGTTTGTCCCTTTGTTCATAGAACTTGTACTATTTATAGAGTCTTTAATGGGCTGGATTTTTTTTTTGACCTTTGTTGCATGGGCCTTGCTAGATTTGTTGAAGGAATGCAGGAACGTGGCAAGAAAATAGGAGAGATGGTCTTCACGTAATGCCAATAGGAGAAGTGGTCTTCACGTAATGCCTTGACGTAGTCTGAGTCAAAAACCAAATTTTATCCTTGTCACGGGCGTGACAAGGTCTTCACGTTCGTATCTTGAGGTTTTTTAGTGTCACGGTCGTGACCACTCTCTTACGGTCGTGATGGCCCAAATTGGGGTGTCACGACCGTGACACCCTTGTAACGATCGTGGCTGCAACAAATTATGCAGTCTTTTTCAGGCTTCTTCATTTCTTCATCTCTTTATGGTTTCTTTTGTTCCTTTTGCTCTTAATTCATGTTTTAGCTCCATATAATGATGTACCTGCAAAATGGTAAGAAAAACTCGGGAAGTCGAGTGTTAAAACGGTGAATATGCGATAAAACGTTAATGAAATCTGGCGATATAATCGATGCGTTTTCTCGTTATCAAACTTCCCCAAACTTAAACCTTTGCTTGTCCTCAAGCAAATAGTCGGTTGAAAATCGGCGGACAAGATTTTATTCACGCATACTCATAACAAACCGTACGAGGGATCGTTTTGTCGGATTTCCCGGTACTTTGATAGAACACTACCGATACACTAATGACACAAGCAACAAGCTGTGTCGTCGACTTCCCGTTAAACGAAACAATCGGCAATCACATTACGATTTCACCTAGAGTTTTTCGATCTTATTTCGCCCGGTTTCATTCTAGCGCAGTCACATTAAGCCCTTTGCCTTAGCACGCACGTAGTGGAGTAGCCGGTTAGCGATTTTGATCCTTTTTGAGCACGGGGTCTGGTACACGAGTGTGGTAACCCTACACATTTTATCCGATTTGGAGGTTGTGGGGGATCGAGCCGTAGCACGCCCTACCGAGTTCAGAACCAGTACCTCTGAACCAACTCGCAACGGACTCCTTCTCATATTTCTCGTTTCTTATATGCGACCGTGTACTTTGGTGCAATTTCTTTTCATTTTGCATCGAGATATGAAGGATCATTATTGATTAGGCATCAAACGCTTATATTCATCGGCTCCCCACGTGGTTTGTGTTCAGACGGTGCTGACTGCTAGTATAAACTACTAGGGGTTACTTTTGAACTGAAACTAAAAGCGTACTCGTAATGGTGATCGGGATGGAATTGCTTAAGTAGGGAGTCAAAGATGTCAAGATTGTATTGGTCTTGTTTAATCGTTCTCGGCTTCCTAGTTACGATTCCGTAGGTAAGTCGGGTAATGCGAATAATTAAAGATTTTTTTTCTGGTATAACTAAATAATCGGGGAAAGCTCGAAATTAAAGATAATAGCGCAAAGATTTGCTCATTTCATTAATTTGCTAAAAGAAATACAACGGAATTGAAAATACAACGAAATGGAAAAGTGCGAAAAAGGGAAAATGCGGACATGAAGGGTACCTCTCCCACACTATATCAGACATTGTCCTCAATGTTGTGATATAAATGCGGTACGAATACAGTACAACGACTAAAACGAAAAACAAACATAAAACTAAACGATGGTTGCTGAGGACCGCGGGCTCGGCCTTTGGTACGGGAGCGGCGTCTAGAAGGAGTCGCGTCAGGATCAGAACCGGTGCCGGAGGCAGCAGTGATGCTAATGCGGAGGGCTTCTAGCTCGCTGAAAATTTCTCCAAACCACTCATTAGTGGCTTCCTGGTTTGCTGCAATAGTGATGAGTAAAGCATCATACTGCGCCTTCTGCCTTCGCTCCAGTGCGGCGTTCATCTGGTTCTGCTGATGAATCGCAAGGAGGACTTCCTCAAGTGTGACTGCGGGAGCAGGGGGCTGTCGGGTAGATGTCTCTGGTATATCCTGGACAGGCTCAGCTGCATCCATAGCGTCCTGCATCTCGTCCGCTGGAGGGTCTTCCTGATCATCATGAACAGGGACGTGATCGGCAGCAGCAGGTAAAACAAAGAGCCAGTTGGCTCGGTTGGATGGATCGATGCGGTTTCGGGACGGCAGAATGATGTGATGGAAAATGGTGTCGTTGACAACAGGGCTATACCTGCCATCCTCTCGCTGCGCGATCAGGTGAGCGGACCTGCAATAGCTCTTGGTGAGGAATTCTGCGGCTAGGTGAGGCTGATTAACGAGCGCGTCACCAAGCCCCAACTGAATGGCGAGGGCGGTGACAATGCCGCCTATGAAGAACGGGGAGGAGCCTCTGTGTGCAATGGCTTGGATATGATGAAGCATGAAAGGGGCAGCGTTGATCGGCTCGTCATTAAGAGCGCAGTGTAAGAACAGAAGCTCCTTGGAGTTGAGCTTATGGTTGCTTTCTCGAGCGAAGATGGTGTTGCATATGACACGGTGAAAATAGCGGATTGCCGGGTTGTGGATGTGCGTAGCATTGAGGCTTTGGAAGGTGGATGCACGGGTGTTGGTTAAGTCGTGCCATAGAGTGAAAGCTTGTTCACTAAAATTATCGGGCACGCGACGGTGAGCTTCAGTTCCGTGATCGAAGCCTAACAACTCGGCTATCCTGGTTTGCGGAAGGTTGAACTCTTGGCCATGCAATCTGAATGTTGCGATACCGGTGAGCTGACTCTGAGAACCGGGAGGGGTGATGTAACTGAAAGAGCTTAAGAACTCCAGTGTCAGAAGTTCGAATGTGGGCTGAGGTTGACTGCAGAGATCCCACAGACCGACCTTTTGCAGCAGGCTTTGAACGCTGGCAAGCATTCCGAGTTCCCTCAAACAGTCAGTGGCAATGTAGCGGGTAGGTTGCACACCGCGGTTTTGGAATCGGATGAAACGTTCTCTCTGGGTTACTCCAGCATCACCTTCTCTAAAAGTGATGGAATCCATAGCATGCAAGAGTTTAGAGTGTAGGAAGAAGGTTTTGTGAGGTTATGTGAAAGAAAATGGTAGAATGAAGGAAATAGAGGTTCGGGATAAATAATGGAGAGGGAGAATATGATAGGTTATGATAATGGGGGGTTAATGAGGTTTAAAATTGGTAATGGGGAGGTTACGGAGGTTATGGAGAAAATGGGTAGTTTTGGGGAAGTTATGGAGGAAGAAGAAGAAGAGACACGATGAGAAACAGTTCTGTTTCTCACGATTCCTGTAATAGGGGTTGTCACGGTCGTGACAGGGGCGTGACGGTCGTGACACGCTAATTAAGCACGTCACGATCGTAAGATGGGTGTGACGACCGTGAGGGCATGCTTCGCTGAATAATTTCCAGAAAAAAACATTTTCTCACGTGATTCATAAATTAATAATAATTTATTTTCTTCACTAACACTCATATTAAATAAACACCATATTGTATATAATTTGCAACACAGTACTATACTAACTTGCATGAGAGATTGTATATATGAAATAATGCAGGCATAACAGTATATAGAAAAAATATATAAGTTGCTAAAAATGGAGAAATTTTTGGAATTAAAGGTGCATTGCATAAAGTAATTGAAAATGAAGTTACAAAAACGGAAATTACGGTATGAAATTGTTGCGAAAGATAAATCTAACTAGAAACGAAAACAATGAGAAAAAATAAACTAAATCACTTATAGCATTTTCAAAAGCGTTTCTTCAGGTCTTCGATGGCGGAGTCCAAGTGATAGAATTGTTCGCAGGCCATGTCAGTCAATCCTATAATGTCCAATCGCATGCTCTTAATGTCTTCTTTAAATAGATTAATGTCAGTTTGGTAAGCATTGAGAGTGTTCATGATGTTTTGTAAGTTGTTAGCATAATCTCCTTGATTCACTTCAGGGGTTTCATGTACTTCGTCAGTTGGGCCAATGTCATGGTAACCAGGAGGTGTCTCAGGGTCAGTTTCAACAGCAGTCATTATATCATCTTTTATCCTGTGAGACTGAGGTGTTTCAGGAGTAGCTGGATAATCAGGTGGGTTTAACTCATAAAGCCAGTTATCCTTATTGTGAACACTTACTCTAGCATGATTAGGCAATGTGAACAGGGTTACTACTTCGTTCCGGATTAGGTACTCAAAAGGTGGGTGTCCAAAATTCCTTATGATATGCCTATTGAAGCAGAATTTAAGATTCATAGGGCGGATTGTTCCTAGACGGTTGCACCTGTCCAGTTGGTACCTAAGTCCTATGGCATCAGCAATCATGGTTACAAGACCTCCTACTAATATAGGTAATTCAGGTTCTTCTTGGATGCGGGTGAAGGTTTGCATCATGAAAGGTACACCATTAACAGATTGTCCATTAGTGAAACATGACATAATAAATATTTCATCTTTAGAGACTCCGGTAATGTTTTCTTCTTTTCCAAAGAAGGTGTGGGCAAGGAATTTATGGAAGTAACGGAGAGCAGGATTATGGATCTCATCATTATTCATGTTATTTGGTTCAGGGTGGTAGTTTCCGGTTAAAGTTCCCCAAAAGAAATCTAGCTCCACATCCATCAATTCTACCTGTGTGGTAGTAAAAGCAAATGGTCCACTAGGGAATCCTAACAAGTCAGATAGTTCTTTATGGTTAAAGTCATATTCTATTCCAAATAGGCGGAAACTAATAAATCCTTTCCTAAATCCAAAACCGCGCTCAGGTAGGTAAAGTAAGGAGCTAAGGAACTCAAGGGTGAGCTTGCGGTAAGTCGCAAACTTATGTTGGATCAATGCATTCTCCCATCCGAGTCGGTTGAACAAGTACATGACACTATCATGTATACCTAGGGTTTCCATAGTCTTATCATCCGGGTACAGGGTCAAATCCATTTGCCTCTGTAATAACTCTTCAAACTTCATTCTTTGGTTCCTACCTCTAAATTTGGTTTCCATATGGTTAATTGGTTGGTTAGCCATGGTCAGTGCAAATATGGGGGAAACAAATCAGTGGAAAAGACTTTAGAAAATCTGTAAAAAGTGATTTAAGATAAAATTAAGAAAATGAGATGCATAATGTAATGGCGATAAAATAAAACTATAAAATGACAAAACAATTAAACAAATAGTAAAACGATAAATAACAATATGATAAAAGAAAAGAATAGTTTAAATAATTAAATAAGTAAATGGGTTGCCTCCCACTAAGCGCTGTTTTTATCGTCAAAAGCCTGGCGTAGTGCTTAGGTTTAGATTAATCAGGGGAATTAGTGGACAATTCTAAAAGCTTTAGATTATTCGCATAATCTCTATTTTCAACTTTATGATAGTGTTTTAGACGTTGTCCGTTTACTATGAATGGTTCACTATTCTTACCCTTAATTTCTATTGCTCCACTCGGGAATACTTTAGTTATATCAAAGGGTCCTGACCATCTAGATTTTAATTTTCCAGGAAAGAGCCTAAGTCTTGAATTAAAGAGGAGTACAACGTCTCCCACACTAAATTCTTTCCTAGATAGGCGTTTATCATGCCATCGCTTGGTTCTTTCTTTATATATCTTAGCATTCTCATATGCATCTAACCTTAATTCTTCTAATTCGTTAATGTCTAGGATTCGCTTTTCTCCTGCAGCATTATAGTTTATATTGAGAGTTCTGATCGCCCAATAAGCTTTGTGTTCTAGTTCTACTGGGAGGTGACAAGATTTTCCATAAACTAGTTTGAAAGGTGTAGTACCTATGGGTGTCTTGTAAGCGGTCCTATAAGCCCATAGAGCTTCATTAAGTTTAGATGACCAATCTTTCCGAGATATGGCGACAGTCTTTTCTAAGATTTGTTTAATTTCTCTGTTTGAGACTTCGACTTGTCCACTTGTTTGTGGGTGATATGGTGTAGCCACACGGTGTCTTACTCCATATTTAGATAGTAATTTGTCAAAGATTTTTGAAATGAAGTGCGAGCCACCGTCACTTATGACGAGTCGAGGCACACCAAATCTGGGAAAGATTATATTTTTGAAAAGCTTTATTACTACTCGTGTATCATTTGTAGGAGAAGCTATGGCTTCAATCCATTTCGAAACATAATCGACAGCTACGAGTATGTAATTATTACCGAAAGATGATGGGAATGGTCCCATGAAATCTATTCCCCAGACGTCGAAGATTTCTACTTCTAATATTCCTTTTTGAGGCATTTCATCTCTTCTTGAAATATTGCCAGTGCGTTGACACCGGTCGCAATTTGTAACAGCGATGTGGACATCCTTCCATAGATTTGGCCAGAATAAGTCGGCTTGCAAGATTTTTGCACAAGTCTTGGAAGTGCTTGCATGTCCACCATAAGGAGATGAATGGCATTGAGCAATGACATCTTCTATTTCTTCTTCGGGAATACATCGGCGAAAGATTCCATCTGGTCCTCTTTTGAACAATAATGGTTCATCCCAATAGTAATGTTTCAGATTATGAAAGAATTTCTTTTTCTGCTGATAGGTTAGATCGGGTGGAAGAGCTCCTGCGGCTAGGTAGTTAACAATGTCAGCGTACCATGGCAGTCCTACAGTTGTCTGTATTGTTTCCACGGGTTCTGGTTCATTTATATCTAACTGCGCTAGGTCGCTTCCTATTTGTGCTATCAGCTGTTCATACGGAAAATCATCGTTAATCGGCACTTGTTTGGGTTTAATACCTTCTATTCTAGATAAATGGTCCGCTACGACGTTCTCAGTACCTTTCTTGTCTTTTATTTCTAGATCCAACTCTTGTAAGAGTAAAATCCATCTTAAGAGTCTTGGTTTAGCATCTTTCTTAGTTAATAGATATCGGATAGCAGCATGGTCTGTGTAAATGATTATTTTCGCTCCAACTAGGTAAGAACGGAATTTGTCAAGCGCAAAGACAACTGCTAACAATTCTTTTTCTGTAGTAGCGTAGTTCATCTGGGCAGAATCTAAGGTTCTACTGGCATAGTAAATCGCGTGAAGTTTCTTTTCCTTTCTCTGGCCCAGAACTGCGCCTACAGCATAGTCACTCGCATCGCACATGATTTCAAAAGGTAATCTCCAGTCAGGGGGTTGCATGATTGGTGCGGTGATGAGGGCTGTTTTTAGAGTTTCGAATGCTTTAAGACAATCTTCATTGAATATGAACTCAGCGTCTTTCATTAATAAACCAGTAAGAGGTTTAGTGATTTTCGAGAAATCTTTGATGAATCGTCGGTAAAAACCGGCGTGTCCTAAAAAGCTTCGTATTTCTCGAACGGTTTTAGGGGGTTGAAGATCTTTTATTACTTCAATCTTAGCTTTATCAACTTCAATTCCCTTGTCGGATATTACATGACCTAATATTATTCCTTCGTTGACCATAAAATGACATTTCTCCCAGTTAAGCACGAGATTTACTTTTACACATCTTTCTAACACCATTTCTAAGTTCGATAAGCATCCTTCAAAACTTTGCCCGCATACAGAGAAGTCGTCCATGAACACTTCCATGATGTTGTCTATAAAATCTGCGAAGATTGACATCATACATCTTTGAAAGGTTGCAGGAGCGTTGCACAATCCAAAGGGCATTCGCCTATAAGCGAACGTTCCATAAGGACATGTGAATGTAGTCTTCTCTTGATCATCAGGATGGATAGGGATTTGGAAAAATCCTGAGTAACCATCAAGATAACAGAAGTAAGAATGCTTGGCTAATCGTTCTAACATTTGATCTATGAAAGGTAGTGGGAAATGATCTTTTCGAGTGGCTTTGTTTAGTTTACGATAATCTATGCACACTCTATATCCCGTCACTACTCTTTGCGATATCGATTCGCCTTGAGCGTTTTTCACAACAGTTATACCTCCTTTCTTTGGCACTACATGTATTGGACTAACCCATTCACTATCAGAGATTGGATATATTATCCCGGCATCTAATAATTTCTTAACTTCTTCTTTTACTACAGTGCTAAGGGTTGGGTTAATTCTTCTTTGAGATTCTCTGGAGGTTCTGCAATCTTCTTCTAGCAGAATACGATGCATACAAACTGAAGGACATATTCCTTTGAGATCAGATATGTTATATCCTAATGCAGTTGGATATTTCTTCAAGACATCTAAAAGTTTCTTTGTTTCTATAGTTCCTAAACTGGAATTTACTATAACTGGTCTTTTACATTCAACGTCTAAGAATTCGTACCTTAGGTTATGAGGTAAAGTTTTTAATCCTAATGTAGGTTTATCTTTACTTGGCATGGGATTCGGTGTAAGTGCTAAACTTTCGCTTAGACTATCATCCTGATACGGTTTTCGCCAATTATCATCTTCGAAAATCGGAGGGATTTGAATTTTCATTATTTCAGAATAAGTGGTCTCTTTCAGTTCCATTTCTCTTACGCATTCGTCAATTACGTCCATTAGATAGCATGTATCCTCTATAGCTGGTGATTGTAAGAATTGTGTTAAAACAAATTCAACCTTCTCTTCACCTACTTCAAAGGTTAGCTTTCCTCTTTTTACGTCTATTATAGCTCCGGCGGTAGCTAAGAATGGTCTTCCTAGTATGATAGGTGTAGTGGAGTCTTCAGAGATGTCCATGATTATAAAATCAGTAGGAATGTAGAATTGTCCTATACGTACTGGGACGTTTTCTAGTATGCCTACAGGATATTTAACAGAGCGATCGGCTAGTTGAACAGACATTTTAGTTGGTCTTAGGTCTCCCATGTCTAGCCTTTTGCAAATCGTTAAGGTCATAACACTGATACTGGCTCCTAAATCGCATAGAGCTTTGTCAATGACGAATTTTCCTATTACACAGGGTATAGAGAAACTTCTTGGATCCTTTAGCTTAGGAGGCATGTTATTCTGAATTATGGCGCTACACTCGGCAGTAAGTGTAACTGTTCCGTTATCCTCTATCTTTTTCTTATTGGATAAGATTTCTTTTAAAAACTTAGCATACGAGGGTATTTGGGTAATTGCTTCTGTAAACGGAATAGTAATATTCAATTGTTTCAGAAGTTCGACAAATTTCTTAAATTGACCCGTCGTCTTGGAATTTATTAATCTTTGAGGGTACGGAATTGGTGGTTTATAGGGTGGTGGAGGCACATAAGGTTGTTCTTTCTCCACTACCTCTTGATTGTCATCTTCCTTTTCTTCTGGATCATTCACCACTTCAGTCGGTTTATCCGGTTTTTGGTACATGGCTGGGTTGTCAAGTCTTGGATCGGTAGGTCCGTCAAGTTCCTTGCCACTTCTTAATATTACAGCGTTAGCATGTCCTTTCGGATTAGGTTGAGGTTGTCCAGGGAATACTCCAGCTGGTGCAGCAGTAGGTGCTTATTGTTGAGCTACTTGTGAAATCTGAGTTTCAAGCATTTTGTTACGTGTAGCTAATGCATCTACTTTGCTCACTAATTGTTTAATCTGCTCACTAGTGTGAATGTTTTGATTTAAGAAGTCCTTGTTTGTTTGAGATTGGTTAGCTATAAAGTTCTCCATCATCAATTCAAGGTTCGATTTTCTAGGGATATTAGGAGCAGTCTTTTGATATCCTGGTGATGTAGCTGGTGCTTGACCTGGTGCGTAATAAGCATTGTTATTCTTATAGGAGAAGTTCGGGTGATTCTTCCAACCTGGGTTGTATGTGTTTGAGTAAGGGTTTCCTTGGGCATAATTCACTTGATCAGTGGGAGTTCCTGCCAATAGTTGACAATCAGAAACTTCGTGTCCTGGGACTCCACATAACTCACAGTTAGGTGTTACTGCAGCCACGGTGGTTGCAGGTGTTATGGCCAAGTTATCGATCTTTTGGCTTAGTTGGTCAAATTTCGCATTGACTTGGTCCAAACTACTTACTTCGTACATACCTCCCTTTGTTGGTTTCTCAGTTGCGACTCTCTCGCTTCCCCAAAGGTAATGATTTTGAGCCATACTTTCGATAAGTGCATAGGCATCACGATATTCTTTGTCCATCAATGCACCACCCGCGGCAGCGTCAATTGTCATTCTTGTATTGTACAAGAGTCCATTATAGAATGTATGGATGACCATCCAGTCTATTAATCCATGATGTGGACAAAGTCTAAGTAGATCCTTATAGCGTTCCCAAGCTTCGAATAATGATTCACTTTCTCTTTGCTTAAATCCGTTGATCTGAGCTCTCAGCATAGCTGTCTTGCTAGGTGGAAAATACTTATTCAAGAAAACTTTCTTAAGTTCTGCCCACGTAGTTACTGAGTTCGAAGGCAGAGATTGAAGCCAAGCTCTTGCTCTGTCTCGAAGCGAAAAAGGAAATAAACGTAGTTTAATAGCTTCTTGGGTAACTCCATTGGCTTTTACGGTATCTGCATATCGCACAAAGATCGAAAGATGAAGATTCGAATCCTCGGTAGGATTTCCGGCGAATTGATTTTGTTGCACGGCTGATATCAACGAAGGTTTTAGTTTGAAATCATTTCGGTTGATAGCCGGCGCTGCAATGCTTGAATGCGGTTCACCTTGCGAAGGATTAGCGTAATACTTGAGTGGATGAGTCTGTTCTTCAGCCATCTCTGCGTCCTCTGATTTTATGACTGGTTTAGGCGGATCTAATTGAAGATCTGGAATATTGGAATTATTTTCGAAATCGAATATACGTCTTCTTACGTGTAAGAAGCGTTCCGATTCAGGGATTAGAGGTTGCAAGTCTTCGCTTTTAGAGCGAGTACTTGGCATACACTCGGAGATTAGATTAAATTAAATAGTTGATACCTTAGTCTAGACAATGCTACCTAAATGCACTAGTAACTAAATTAAGGAATCCCCGGCAACGGCGCCAAAAACTTGATGGGCTAAAGACGTGTCTACTTATGCGTCTAGCGGTATCTTACTGCAAGTGCACAGCCTATCGAAGTAATATTTAAGATTATCGATCCACAGGGATTTTATGGTTACTTAGTGCTAGATGAACTTCTAGTTTAGCTAAGGCGAATGGTTGTCACGATTGTTGTTGGTTTTTAAGACTATTAAAGGCGGAATTAAATTTAAGTTTTTAATAAAGTAATACTAAGGCGGCCGGTATGTAATTATACTAACTTAGGTGGGTCAATCTAACCTAGGCTTATAGAGATGTTCACTTAATCTATTCGGTAGAGATTACCAGTTTAAATACCCTCAACTCACACTCTCGTGGTCTTATATCAGATCTTATCCCTAAAGCCCTATGCCTGCTCTCGCTAGCCCATAAGTGTTTAGAGGTAATTTTTGGAAACTAAGTAATTCTAATTTATCTTAAAGCGCTCTCGCTGTGTTTAATTTAAATGCCTAACTTTAGCTATCTGGTTAAAATCTCACACTCTCGTGGTCTTGACCTAACCTAATACTCTTTTCTTACTCTCGTAACGAAAAGGTCTATTTCAATTAAAAAGTATCATCCAGAATATTAAGTGATTTATTATTTTTAGCCTATGGTTATATTTTACCGGTTAAGTCTGTTATAACTACATACCGCCCTAAGGTGTTTAGCTACTCATCGATGTTGAATCAGACAGAGACAGAGAATTTAATAATAACGTACTCATGGCAGAAAAATAAATAGACATTATAATTAAATTAAATTGCAATATAATGAAAAACCTGGTTAACAAATATTCGAGCAGACTCCTTCTTCCACAGATCGGAAAGCTTGGAGTAGGCGGAAATTAAAAATAAACGAATGCTGAAGGTTTAGAAACAAATAAATGTATAACAATTTCCTGATGTTGGAAATTGTTATATGGTTGGTTTGGATACAAATAAAAACGAAACAGAAAACTAAAAGTAATGCAGGAATGGAAATGCTGGTTCGTAAGGCAGTTTGGCAGAGCTTCCGCAGGAATTTTGAATAAAGAAGTATGTCCCTTTGTTCATAGAACTTGTACTATTTATAGAGTCTTTAATGGGCTGGATTTTTTTTTTTTACCTTTGTTGCATGGGCCTTGCTGGATTTGTTGAAGGAATGCAGGAACGTGGCAAGAAAATAGGAGAGATGGTCTTCACGTAATGCCAATAGGAGAAGTGGTCTTCACGTAATGCCTTGACGTAGTCTGAGTCAAAAACCAAATTTTATCCTTGTCACGGGCGTGACAAGGTCTTCACGTTCGTATCTTGAGGTTTTTTAGTGTCACGGTCATGACCACTCTCTTACGGTCGTGATGGCCCAAATTGGGGTGTCACGACCGTGACACCCTTGTAACGATCGTGGCTGCAACAAATTATGCAGTCTTTTTCAGGCTTCTTCATTTCTTCATCTCTTTATGGTTTCTTTTGTTCCTTTTGCTCTTAATTCATGATTTAGCTCCATATAATGATGTACCTGCAAAATGGTAAGAAAAACTCGGGAAGTCGAGTGTTAAAACGGTGAATATGCGATAAAACGTTAATGAAATCTGGCGATATAATCGATGCGTTTTCTCGTTATCAGTGTGTGGGGGTTCTGCCTTCAACTCAGCCACATTGACTTCATTTTCATCAAAACCATCATCGCCTACGTCGGAGACGTACTCATATGTGTCTATGTAAGTAAATTTCTTTTTCTTATGATACTTAATAGTTTTGGCTTTCTCAATTTTTAAGCGTTGGACTTGACGAACCCTATCTACAAGTTTTTCCATATCCCTTAGATATTGGGTATCCAATTTCTTTCTAATCGAATAGTCTAGGCCACCCGCGGCCATCTCGACTAACTCATGCTCTGGAACTTGTGTAAAGCACCTGGCTTTGAGAAGTCTAAACCTATTTAGATAGTCCTCTATTGACTCAGGGACCTTTCGCCTAACACTAGCTAATTCTTTCAAACTAATCTTCGATTGTCCCATATAAAAATTTTAATGGAATAGCCTTTCTAACTGGCTCCATGTTTGGACAGACTAGGGAGGGAGAGTCGTAAAACATGTAAAGGCGTTTTTGGTTAAAGATTTTGGAAAGTATTTTTGTTTTAAGTTCTCATTATTAGCTAAATCGCTAGCCTCTGTTTGATACCTAGCGACATGTTCTACTGTCAACTCATTAGTGTCTCCAGCGGACTTCGTGAATTTTGGGATCTTTAATCCCTTAGGTACTTCCGACTGTCGAATATATTTTGGCAGTGGAGAGATAAATTTTGGTCGGTGGAGTCCCACATTTAAGCCATTATGGTCCAGGATTTGTTCGACCACATTAGTTATATTGTTTTGCCCTGCAAGATTATTTTGCTGGACTTGCCTAAGTACTTTATCAACATTTTTATTTCTCAGAACTATCAGAGGGGTTGGGTTATTTTGTTCTATCTGCTCCCCATTTAAGGGAGGGCCTTGTTTCAACCATTGGTTTTGGACCAATGTGGCTTGTGCTTTTATATTCTCAGGGGTTACAACCATTCTAATGTTAGATATCTGTAGAGTTGGTCAAATTGATATTGGGGGTGTGCCAAAGAAATCAGCAATACGCCTCATCTGACTTGCCAACACTTTATAAGTTTGGTTTGTATAAGAAATCAATGGAAGGAAGATGGTCCCCGTTTGTTGGGTGAAAGTCTTTACCATTTCCAGATTACTCTCGTCCATCTGTTGCCTCATAGCCATCATAGAAATGGTATTTAATGATGGTGTATTCTGAGGGATATAATTTATCCCTGTTGGTCGTGCCAAATTATTGATGGTCGACATTGAGGCATTGTAAGGGTTTTGTAATGGCATTGTGTCCATTATGTTGTCACTAAAAGTTGACACAATTGGTTGCAAGACTGTCATCATAGACGTTGGCATTTCATAGGGATAATCTCTGCCAGGGGATGGTATTGAGAACCCAAAAAAAGGTCTCGCCAGCGCAGGATTGTTAAGGGAATTTCCTGGTTGTGGAGGGGGTGTATTCCCTTGGGACGGAATTGTTGCGACTGGTCTCGCTGATGCTGATTGAGTCGTCGTTCTAACTGGTGTAGAAAGAACTAGTTCTTTATTGGATGATACAACCGGTTGTTGCACCACATCTTATGGGTTATTCTGGGGATTATTATTGTCTTCAGGAGGATGCGACATACTGGATAACACCTTACCACTCCTTAAACGCATGCGAAAATTCCCAGAAAAAATTCTTAAGAGTATAACCCAATTTTCTAATGTAAGAAAAACAAAGGATAATATAAACAAAGTGCACTTAGCACAGGTGCCACTAGACGTGTCAATTTGTTTACCCTGAAAAATGGTAAACAACCACTGGTCTTTAAATATATGGCTTATTAGCAGGATTAACCAGTGAATCCTTAGGAGATAATGCTTAAGGACTTGTTCTTTGTTAATTTCATTGTGTCTTAAGATTATTGGCTTCGACTATTTCGAAGGGGATGTATGAGGATAATGTGATAGTGAGTATCTAAGCTTCTTGCAGAAAATGTAAAGTAAAAATAACAATGTTGAAAGCACTCAAATTAAAAAATAAAGGTTAGAAAAAAGATGAAAATGAGGAAAGAAATGTAATTGAATTAATTAGAAAACTTCGTATTGAATAAACATCATGTTTCATCTGCGCTTACATTCTCTCTGTCATTTGTTCGTTTCTCTTAACGTTGATACTTTGAGTTTCTTTGTGAAATTTTTAGTAATACAAATGAACACACCCTAATCCAATAAAATAAACTACTATATATAAAAGTCTAAAATAACTACTCTCTAACATTCCTTTCCCTTTGGTTCGCCACGTGCAGTTCTGCATGTAGTTTGCCTTTCGACTTTCTCCACGTGTCCTTTTGAGATAAGAATCCAAGCAGTTTGCAAGATTTGAACGTGACAAAATCGTGCTCAAACAACCGCTTCTTCGAGCAGTTTTACTACGACGCTACCTGCTTGGTCGAAGCAATTAGTGTCGAACTACTCACTTTCAACAACCAATAAAAATTCTCTAAGTACCTGAGCGCGGTCGAACCGCTGCTCTTCCAAGACTTTTCCCTTGTTTGCTGGTTTTTCCTCATTGGTTGAATATTCCATCTAACAGGTGCAAGATGCTCTAGGATCTCCACCGAGGCCAACTCATCAAGAAATACTAGAGGAGCGGTAGGTTAGGTTAGATCATGCTCATGATGTGTTGCCTAGATGTCGCCCAATTATGGAGATTTTGAAGACAGGTATTGATAGATGTATATTTCCTAATGGTTCTAAGATGAGTGAGGTTTTAGATGTCATTATCACGGAGGCACGGGAGGCACTGATGTACCGAAGACAGCATGGGAGCACAGGGGATAGAAGAGCCCGAGTAGCTCGAGTCTAGCATATGCAGTAGTTGATAGTATTTGTAGTTTGGATTTATGTTCGATTGTATTTTATTTTTGATTATTTTGACTTTATTGTATATTTCAACTTTATCGTGTATGTCATGATGACTTATTTTGACTTTGAATTTATACAAGTCATTTTTTGCATATCCATCACATAATAGGCGCCTTAACAATTATAAATCGTCATTTTCATTTGAGTAACCATAAAACTAACTTAACTTTCACTGTTTTGACTGGTTATGAAGATGTATCTCAGTAAACCCTAAACGGAGATGCATCTCCGGATCAATAAATGTTTAAAATGGATCTTTCAGAGAGTGATGCATGGGGTATGTTTTAAAATATTTCGAAGATACATCTTCGGCTCAATAAATGTTTAAAATGGATCTTTCAGAAAGTGATGCATAGGATATGTTTTGAAATATTTCGGAGATACATCTCTGAATTCGTGTTTATTAAATATGTTAGTGTGGCTCAGTAGAATGCACGAGATGTGTTTTAAAATATTTCAGAGATACATCTTCAAATTAATTATAACATTTTAACTAAACAATAATATATTAAAAAACATACCTCTAGAATCTGTGGAGCATTTTAAGTTTTTTATATGGTATTTTTTTTATCCTATAAGGTGGGATATGATCAATGACATTTGACTTCAACATATTTAGAAAGATTTTTGATACAGGAGATTATACGTCCATCGACAGCCAACTTCCATCGACAGCCACTATTTCTGAATTTGTCACCTTAAATCATGCATAAAAAAGTTTAGTTTTAGAAAAACACTAATAAAGATGCTTACAAATTTCTCACAAAGGAGTTCTCACATGATCACAATTTTAGTCGTAGGAAAACTCAAATAGCTTTTTTAAAAATATCACATCATCATAATACTTTTCTAAGATATATTCAAGTTTACTTTAGAGTTACTAGAGAATAAGAGAGGGTGGGAGGTTTTCCAAATATGTAATATCATCACAATTCTAGCCAAAAAAAATGTAAATAAAGGTGTCACATAATCACAATATTTGTCTAAGATAGATTCAAGCTTACTTAAAATTATTAGAGAAAGAGAGTGGAAAATTTTTCTTTGTAAAACCTACATAGATTACTTAAAAACTGATTTATAATTAAAAATTGATTTTTATTTTTAGTCAACTTTTTTTTATTAAGATTTTTTTTTAATTGAGTTGAACCACTAATACGGTTTGATTTATCTCAATTTGATTCATATACCACAAACAAATCTATTATCATCATATGTATCTTTGAATATTTTGACCGTACTCTAGTACTCTTGTGAAAGAAATAACAAAATTTCTTTCACAAAATTATGGTCAATTTTTGTCTATCTATCTCAAAAAATTTGATAAAATTATCCAAAGAGGAAATTGTATTGAAAATTTACAAAATTTAAATTATTAAATAAATAGTTAAATACAATAAAATGATATATCATTAGTTGATTGATTAAAAATACATTACTCAATTTTTTGAAATAAATAGATAAGTTGGTCCCAAGTTATTTTTTTACATAAGTTGACTTTTTACACCGATTAAAAAAAATATGAATGAAGGAGAAATAATGGTATTTTTATTAAAGTACTCATATAATGTATTGAGAATGATGAAAGTAATATTAATGAGAGGATAAAATAAAAAAAGATGCATTGAAAATTGAAATAAATCATACATTTTGAGACACTGTTTTATTTCAAATGAATCACTCGTTATAAATAGTAAAGAATACATTAAAAAAAAATGGATAAAGAGTAAGTGAGTATCAATGACGATTTTGTGTAGCATCAAATTGACGTAAACTGAAATCTTATCGTACGTAATAACTTTAGAAAGAGTGACATAACGAGTAACAGTTTTTGGAATCCTTCCTCTTTCTTTCGTAACTTGTCTCATTACAACTCTTTGTTTCCACACAACTCTTATTTTATGAGGAAAGCCTCATGCAAATTGCATTTGTCTACATATATCGACGTGGGGTTTCGTTTACATTGTTTGGACTCATTCCCCAAATCAGCTATAGGCAAGTTATACAAATTAAAAATAAATAAATAAAAGCATATTAGATGCCAACACAGAAAAAGTAGAAAATTTCTTTGTTTGGCACTATCTATCATAAACGCTAGCTAATCTAAAAATACAATTTTAATCCAAAAAAACTCGTGTATGCTATTCCTTAAAACTTAATCATATGTTTAAGGGAATACCTGTGGAAAAGTGGCCAAAAAACTAGGGGCTTGGGTGAGTACAAAATCTTTTTCCATGTCATGCCCCATTCCAAGATTATAGAGTGAAATATTCGGTCTAAGGAGGTTTACTAAAGGAAAGTATCAAGCCAGAGTGAAATATTTGGTCTAAACTATTCGTTTGAACTAACGTGATAATCATGTTTCAAACACTTGTATAATTATGCTTACTTACACGAGGATTCGACTTATCAATTAAGAATATTTTTATCTATTTCTCCACAAGAATATTTATTGGTATAGATGTTATCCAACGAATTAGATAGCGTGAATTTTTTAATCTTTTCATAAAAGCGTATTTAAGTTTTTTTTTTCCTTTTGATATAATAAATACAGGTGAGAAAACTCTCTTCAAAGAATTTTGGAAATTGTAGAGAAATGTGCCTGCGTTGACTAGAACTAGCTGGTAAAACCCAAAGAGGCTAATCAGAAGATGCAACTTGCAAGTATAAATATTCAATACTCTGCCATTAATAATAAACAATGTGACATAAGAGCATAGTCCAATTAGGCTTCCAGAGTAATGCTCAATAAATGTGCTAATTTCTACCTTGATGCTTAATACTCTAATTATCCTATTGTTCTATCTACCTAAAGAGATTATTCATGTCATCAAATACATGAATAAAGACTAATGTACAACAAATTGAAAATTATACTAATTTCAAAAGCGGCAAATTGTCTTTTGTGCCAATTTCAAGGATGGTCATTTGTCGTAAGCGGATGTTTAAAAAAAAATTTGTTGGCTCAATATTTTAACAAAATTGCAGACAATATCTCCCCCATTGTCTTCTCAGGCATGTCCCCTTCTTTGATATCTTCCATGGACTCTAGAACAGCAGCATCTAATCCTAGCTTTCTCTTTGCAATCTCATACACATTCTCATCAACCGTTCCCTTCGTCACCAGTCTAATGGAAAACAACATAAGAAAACAATCAGCCAGATTACTTAAAAAGAACAAATATAGAAGGTTTAGTATCCCCGCTATTCCTTCCAGAAAAATAAATTAAAAAATAAAAAAATAAAAGTAAAAAATAAAAAATAAAAAGAAAGAGAAAAATAGCAATAGTTAGTACTATTGTGGACGTTAATGGGAGAGAAAGGACAAATACCTATATATGGTTACAGGCTTTGTTTGACCAATTCGATGACAACGATCTTCTGCCTGTCTATCAATCTGTGGATTAAAATCCATGTCATGAATCACAACTGTATCAGCTCCAGTTAAGTTTAAGCCCTGTCCACCAGCTCTTGTGGAAAGCAAGCATGCAAAAATTGAAGTATCACTATTGAATGTGTCGACTATTGTTTGCCTCTCTGCTACCTGTGTGCTGGGAGTCCAATAGTAAATAGTAAGGAAAGCAGCATTCTGCTGAACAATACTTGAAACGTGCACATTTCAACCTGGTGCTAAGCAGACTGGATGATAAATTATTTGATTTTGAAAATCATGATAGACACCTCAATATAAAATTAGTTGAAACTATGAGTTTACCTTTTCAAATAATTTCATCTAAAAAAACCTAAAGGTGTGCATATTAGCTTTTCTACATTGCTATTTTTAATAAATAATGATCAGTTCCAGTTTAGTAAACCAATTATTTCATGAAGTAGATAGATAATGATCAGTTCCAGTTTAGTAAACCAGTTATTTCATGAAGTAGTAACTTCCAATTCCTACCTCTTGTTTACATTGTCATGTAGTCACTTACGAAGTTTGGAAGGATTAAGAGGAAGGAGAGTGAAACACATTGGTAGTTGTCGAAAATTTTGTCTTCATTGCAGTCCGTCTCTAGTCGCCTAATTGCGGCATTTGGCTTGCTTTCATTGCAGCCTCCAACACCATAGTGTTTTTGGTGTGAAGGGATGGATTTAGTCTCACGTTGCTTAAAGATATGGTTTGTGTTATTTTAACCTTACAAGTCAGTTTTGCAAGAATAAGTTAGACTCAACCCAAATTCTACTATGGTATTAGAGCCTATAGATCAGGCCACGGACCACCCACCCACCGTTTATAACCACACACTAGTGTTGGGCATGAGGTGTGTATTAGAAAAATCTCAAGGCCCCGCATTGGTTACATATAGAGCCTAGAAAGAGTTTACATAGAGATTGGCACCCCTCACCTTGCAAGTTGGTTATGTAGAGATGAGTTCGGTCAAACCCTAATTCTAATTCTATGATGACATCAGAGACTATCCTACTATCCTAGATTTATATTGGGCTTCCCGCACCGTCCACGCTTCGGCTCATAGAGGCCCATGCCTGACGGAGTGTTGAAAATTCCACCTTCATTGTGGTGTCTGCCCCTGGCCCGCCTAAATTGTGGCATTTGACTTGCCCTCGTTGCAGCCTCTAACACCTTTATTGTGTTGGATGTGAAAGGGGATTTAGTCTCACGTTTAGAGATATGGCATGTGTTGTTTTAATTAAGTGGGGCCAATCCTCAGAGTAGTAAACAATTTAAACATTCAACAAAAAAAATGACCTCCCTTTTAGTGTGGCATTGGGTTCAGGACTTTGATTCTGTAGTTCAGGGAATGCTGAGACAGATCGTATGTATGGTTTTGGAACTGAAAAATGTTGCCATCCAAAACCCATTCCCAAGCAGAACATTTTACAATCAATTATAGATCAGTGATCCAATAGGACAAGAATATTGTCAAGGTTGTCAAACTCATGATTTCATAACTCAACACACTAACAGTTGCAAAACAAATTCAAAATCAATGACAGATATAATAAGTGTTTCGTCCTAATGGGAAAGCTAAGAAAAAATACACCAAACCATACTCCATATTGGAATTTTGATAACATTGGTTACTTAAGAGTGAAAGGTGATACGACTAGGCTCCCATCCCATCGCTGGAGCTGGATTGAGCTGGGTTTTGGCTCATCAAAGTTGGGTTCATTCTATTAGGGATAAAGGTTGGACCTCCCATGTAATGAGCCAAGGCCCAATTCTCTTCCCTAATTCATAACTGAATTCTGTTATGAGTTGGTGGTTACTACCTATGAAGCAGTGACACCCTGAATACGCCCCTGACACTGACACGGCGACACCGGTAATAATTTGAAAATTTGAATAAACTAAAAGTAATCACATGTGGCAGTGTAGGTGTCCGATACCGACATGGACATGCATTTTTCAGAGGTGTCGGTGCTACATAGGTTAACTACAACCAACTATATATACTTAGATTGTAACTGAAATCATCAATGAGTCATTCTTTCAGTTTCTCTCTCCCCCTCACCCTCTCCCTTTCTCCCTCTGAAATCCTGCATATGTAGCTTGGGAAGAACCAGATTCTCTCCTATGTACGTGGTGGTTATACTCAGTTTCAGACTCTCTTCTATCTCGCTTCATTCTTCTTTGTCACTCATGGCAAGTGCGGGAGGAAATTCATCTGTACTGCCATACACAGGTGAAAACCCAATCTAGACAATTCAGATCTGAGTTGCGATCCCTAACGAAAGGTAACATTACTGAGTTCCTCACACACTCGCGCCGTTGTTGACACTCTCGTGTCAATTGGAGATCCAGTTTTACATAGAGATTAAGTTGAGCTTATTCTTGAAGCTCTTCCCACCGAGTGATTTTGTAGCTGCTGTTAACGATAGGTCAGAGTTCGTCTCTCGATGAATTAGAATCACTGCATCTCACTCAAGAACCTTACATTGAAAAGTTCAAGAGAGACACTATAGACATTGTCACTGCTAACCTAACTCAAGGTATCTCACAACCTTCAATCCACAGGATAATTTTCCTAATTATAACACCTCCAATCAATACAATCTGAGTGTAAAACTATATTTTACAATGACAGTGCAGGTCTTATTCACTCATGTTCTTATATATGATTTAATTGTGTCCGAGTTCAGCCGTGGATTATATCAGCCTACATAAAATGTTCCATAAATATTAAGTGTGAAGAAAGCTTTAATGTCATAAATGGCATTACCTTCCATCAAGCCGTTTGTAGGTCAACCCAATAACATCCAAAGCCCACTCCAATACATCAAGCATTGATGTCCATTGACTAAAGATCAAGACACGATGACCACTCTTCTTTAGTGATGGAAGAAGCTCTGCTAGAGCCTACATTATCCAGAGTAGCTCAAATCTCAGCATGCCATGCAAATAATCATGCCAAAAACAGCATTGTTGACAATAACAAAAATTGAGCCACAAAATTCATACCCGACATTTTGCAGAAAGCATAACGTACTTATCTGAAAGAACCCCCTTTCTATCATTGATACGATAATGAAGTAAAAGCTGCAAATTTTAAAAAAAAAAAGTGCACCTTCAAATTCAAGCCAACAATATGCTATCAACAAGTTAGATTAATTATATTATAATGCCTGAAAGCTTGTATTTATTAGAGTTCTACATTTTTGAAAGCTTGATTTCTATTTGCTATATTATGCAAATACACCTAGGGATGTGTAACAGAAAAGGTAACATGTCAACAAAAAAAAAAACCAATGAGGGAGTTAAATACTGATGAGATGGTTGCCAGCTACATACATAGCAAATAGAAGCTAGAAATCAAAAATATAATACACTTAGTGGCAGCCATAGAATTAAAAAATTGGTCAGTTTGTACAACTCAGTTGTTCCTAATAGTGACTGTTTCTAAAATTTATGTAGCTAATGTTAGCTTAGCCTTAGTCTCAGAAATGTTGTATGGCAGTATTTACTGATATAACAGACCATGTTAGTTAGTTAGTTACACTTGGTAAAAATACTATATCTTTGTATCAGAATCATTGTGACAATAATACAAATCCTTTTTAATCTGACCCACTCACACACTCATTATTTTGAAACTTGGAGAAAACTAAGATGGTTTAGATCCCTAGACCATAATGGTCTTTCCCAAAAATCACCATCCACAATTGCCAGCAGGATCGCCATTAACTCCTCCATTCTAAATTTCTACAATATCCAGCAGCCAGAGATGGATCATGCCTCTATTACAGTTCCAGGTTCAGCTCAAGTAAATTCTCACACCAAGTTGAGCCTGTCGTCAAGACCAAGGCTCATCAAAGACTCCATCATTCCAATATTGTACTGAGAACTCGTCAATAGCTTTTGTAATAATTGGATTGAGACTCGAATCACATCAACCCTTCAAATCATGCTTGGGAACATTGATGTTCCATAATTTGGCTATCAGAGTTATTAATAGAGGATAGCGGAGAGGAGCGGCCGACCCCAAAAATGGAATAGTGGGGTAGCTGATAGCGGGATAAGTTTTGTTGACTTTTTAAAATTAACTATTTTTTGACTAAATATATAAATAATCTATACAAATAAATTATTTTGGATGAACAATAAAAAAGAATATTAAATTTGCAACACAAGTTTTATAAAAATCAAATTAATAAGATAAAAATGGATTAAACATTTAATTATTTGTTCTGATATATTTTTTATTTTTTTTATTATTAAATGTTATTATTTTTATTAAGTTTTATTAACATATTATAAACTAACAGGCTAAAATGTCTTTTTCTTAAGATACCCAAACATAAAGAGAAACACTCAGTTATGTACTCTAGGGCCCATTTCAGTTATGTACTCTGGGCCCATTTCAGTTATGTACTCTAGGGCCCATTTCAGTTATGTACTGTCAAAAATGCCTTTTAACCCGGTCCAAAAATGGGATGGCAGAATAGTGGATAGCGGGATAAGTTTTGTTGACTTTTAGAAGTGATTCTTTTTTGGACTAAATATATAAATAATCTATACAAATAAATTATTTTGGGTGAACAATTAAAAAGAATATTAAAAATTAGCAACAGAAAAGGTTTATAAAAATAAAATTAATAAAATAAAAATGGATTAAACACTTAATTATTTGTTCTGATATAATTATTATCATTTTTATTATTAAATGTTATTATTTTTATTAAGTTTTGTTAAAATATATAAATTAAGGGGCTAATATGCCTCTTTTTAATAATTAAGATACCCAAACATAAAGAGAAACACTCAGATATGTCCTCTAGGGCCCATTTCAGTTATGTACTGTTAAAAGCTTTTTAACCCTGTCCATTTGGTTACACCTCAAATAAAACCCTAACCACTGTTGCCTTTCTTCTCCATCTGCAAAATATCGCATCTGCCCAGAGAAACACAGCCGGAGAGAAGAAAAATAAACAATAGCCGTCTGAAATCGCTCCGCCCAGGGGAGCGCAGCACTACCCGAACCGCTTTCTCGCCGGAATCGGTCGCTCTCTCAGACTGCATTTCGCTCCCATGTTTGCGCGCGAATGGGGGCCTCCCCGGCAGGACAGCCCGGGATCGCGGCTGCAATTAATAACTATGAATAAAACCCTAACCACTATTACCTTTCTTCTCCATCTGCAAAACAACCGCATCTGCAAAACAACCTGAGAACCAGAGAAACACAGCCGGAGAGAAGGAGAAAAACACAACCCACGACCCGCGATCTCGCCGATATCGGCTGCGATTTCAGACGACCAACCGCTCCTCTGTTCTCCCGCGGTGGGTGGCCGCTCGGGCCGGACCGCCCTGAATCGCGCCGTGAGCGGCCGCAATCGATAACTCTGTTGGCTATATGAATTTGTAGCAGTGCTTTAAGAAGCAACGAGGGGAAACCATCAGAAGGATATTATTAAGTGGCATTCCTTCTCCTTTTCATTCACTCTCATTACTAACATGTAGTGTGTGCTCTTGTTGTTTAATTTTGACCACTGGAAACAAATTTTGTTTACCAGACTTCAAACATCACAGAGGTAAAATGGTCATTAGCGCCGCTTCAATTAATATAAGAAAAGGATAAATTATTCTTATAATAGAATATTTTATTGTTATAATTTTGAAACTAGCAAATAGCCATAATATGTTGAATAATTGCAGACTCATCTGACCCCGTAAAACTCGAGTCACAATCAGATTTTGCATCGAGTAAAATGGGGTTGAACTGGCAGGAAAACCAGGAATGAAGGAATGGTTCGCAGAGATTTTGCAGAGTACTATTTGTATACAGAAAAACTAACCCTGAAGTGTTTCAAAAGCAGTAAGATGGAAATTTCAAAATTTTAAAAAAGCCGGTTCCATAATAACTGGAGGGGCAATATAAAAATTTCCCCATTGGTGTAATCGTTTGAGTAGTGAAATATATATTGGTGTAATAGTTTGAGTAGTGGAATATATATCGAGTCCAACTCATCACGGGACCTCGCTATGGAGGGAGCTGTATAGCACCTAATTGCCCTTTCTAAAGCTGGTTCCATAATAAAAGGAGAGGCAATAAAAAAATTTCCCCATTGGTGTAGTAGTTTGAGTGGTGGAATCCATTACGAGTCCAACTCATCCCTGGACCTCGCTATGGAGGGAGCTCTATAGCACCTGATTGCCTTTTCTTAAAAAAGCTGGTTCCATAACAAAAGGAGAGGGGTAATATAGAAGTCCCCCCATTGGTGTAGCAGTTCGCGTGGTGGAATCCATAACGAGTCCAACTCCTCCCTGGGCCTCGCTATGGAGGGAGCTCTACAGCACCTGATTGGCCTTAGTTGGTGTAGCTAGCAACAGCTGACAGCTATGAATTGAGCCAACATCTCGTGCTATTGACAAGTAGGGTTAAATAAACCTGGAACTTCATTGCAACAGACAACTTTAAATAGAGAAAGAAAAAAAATATCTAACGAACTATTTGAACTTATTGGTGAAAGGCATACGAGGGAAAGTCATAGATAAATTGCATTCTCCGAGTAGAAGATTACCCGGTGAATGGAGAAGTCATTGTAACTTTTAAGCTCCTCTATAACTCTGTCCATAGTACATTCAAAGCCAAAAGCACCCAATGGATGTAGCTTCCCAGCAAAGCGAACTACATCCTCATCAGTATAAATTCGCCTTATCAACAAGGGATGGTTGGCAATCTGGAATATGCATGAACAAGATATTAAACAAATGAAATAGAGCTATATGAATCTAAAAAGGAAAGATAGATAGATTTTAAGTAAAAATAATATGTACAGAAGCAAGAACCTTGCGAAACTGAACAAAATAATTATTTATTTGTCGTCGAGGAAGAAGTTCAAGAACATTTTTTGAGTTCAGATCAGAACATTTTGTTAACCGAGCTTGTGAAACAGTACGATACTCCTCAATGGCTTCCCTATATGCATGTTCCTGTTGCTTTACCATCATGACATATTCAACCTACAGTAACAGAGAGGCTTAAAAAATACTACATCGAGTCCCAAATACAAGGAAAAAAAAAAACAAAAACACATCAAAACCAATGAACTCATTTCTTGCAGTAACTTTCTTAGTAATTTCCAATTATACCCTTGTGGAAAATTAAGACATTAAATACACTCCCTTATATTAAAAAGAATATTTTAAATAAGGGTAAAGTCACTTAAGTAATAAATACACCTAAATAGTTATAACTTTCCATGAATGAGATCAAAAAATCATCATAAGTCCTCTTATAATTAGAACTGGAGAGAATATATAACAAGCTTATTAATATGTTGAAGATGAAGAGCACATCGACTCAACGAAATCATTACTAAAAGGTAGCAACAAACATACCTTCTGTGTTTTTTGAACAAGTTGCTGCATTACATCAGATTTCAGACGCCGCAAAATAAATGGCCCTAAGATAGACTTCATACGACTTATTAAATCTGTATCTTCAGCACTTAGTAACTTTTTTAAATCAACATCTTCAGAAGCAAAAATATCAGGCATCATAAACTCCAACATAGACCATAACTCCTGCAACAAATTCATGACAAGGCTTACTTCAGGAAATACATGTATATTAATACCAGCAAAACTAACAGATATAACGGACAGATTTTGCTCAAAATGTAAATACATTATTGGCACAGAATAGAAAAGAAGAGGTGTTTCTTCCTTTTGTTTTCCCTGGCAACAACTGTTTCTGCAAAAGCCTATCAGAAACATCCAAAGTTGTTTCTATCAAGTTGTGTGTATTACCATACAGTTCAAAAGGAACTGTTGTGTGAAAAACCAGAAGTTTTCATCATTTAAAAAAATACATCAACATTGAGATATACAATCTACAACCTAAAGTAATAATCAACAAGCACACAACAGTTTTGTTTTTAATATATTCATGTAAAACTTTCTAATTTCATTAATATATAATGCTAATAAAGAAATCTGTTATGCAAGCAATAGTGCCAGGTGTACAGGTAGAAAATAATGTCAATGATAAACGGAACAAAGTTATAAGCTATTTTTCTGTTCCAAAACCGAAATAGCACCCAATGGTCAATACAAAAAATAAAAAGCAAAATCAACTCCTTGTAAGAAACTTCTCAATAGACTAAAAGGTCCTGTAATCACTAATCATTGGATACGAGGGGCAAATGAAATAGAGGAGTCCCGTGTGAATCAGTGGATACAAGTTAAGGGAACTGAATACCCTCCTACCTAATGGTGATAAGATCGTGATTTACCTGTGGGGATATCCTGTGATTCAAACACCCGAAGCAGATAGGACTGGGTGGCTAAAGATTGCAGCAAAATCGCAAAAATCGCCATCAACTACTGGGATCAGGAGTTCGTCGCAAATGGGATTTTGAACTTGGTTGGGTTTTTGCAGAAAATTGTAGTCTGCTGCTACTGCCACGCAGCCTCGTCCCTCCACCGGCAAATGCAGTGTGGCCTCCTTTTCTCTCTTCCGTTTATTTGTTCTTGCGCCACCACCCATGGTTGTTAAGCATGTGTTCTAGATGTGAGATTGCGCAATCACACGAGTTTTTCTCCCTCAACCATGCCGGAGCAGTGCAAAACTCATGGAGAGGCCAGAGCTGTGAAAGCGCAGAGGAAGATAGTGAGTTCGTGGGATCAGTGCCGCTTTGCATATTTTCAGCATGGCTTTGCCCATTTGACCCAATTGACCCACTTCTAACCAAGAATGTGCACCTATTCAACCCGGTTTCCCACCTTTTTGACTTAGAACTTTACCTGTTTTTTTAATAAATTAGAAAGGGTACACTGACCATATATTCTTTTGAGACTAAGTGGGTTATAATCGATCCATGTAGCCAATTCCACTTGGGAATTTTTCATCCTTTTAACGGTTTGAACTGTTCAAGGTATTCCCTTCCATTTCTTCTACAAATTCTTCTGATCTCTCATCTTCGCAACTATATCCCATCATCTTCTTATCTTTGAAAAATTGTTCTGGTTGTTTGACTCCTCTTCAACTAATCAACTCTCTTTACCACAGAATCTAGAGGACCTCTCACTACATTGCCCAAACCACCTAAGTCTATTTTACACCATCTTTTCTTCTATAGGTGTGTTATCTCAACACTCTCTAATGTTGTCATTTCTAATCTTATCTTGTCTAGTCTTACCACACATCCAAGGCAACATCATCATCTCTGTTACACTTACTTTAACTGCCCAACATTCTATCCCTTACAACATTGCAGGTCTTACCACAGTGCAATAAAAATTTTCCTTCGGCTTGAATAGTACCTTTGTGTCACATAAAACCCCTGTAGCCATCCTCCATTTCAGCCACCTAGCTTGAATTCAATAGCTTCCACATTCCACCCCAAAAAAGCCTTTGGATCTAGAGAACATGGAAGACAAGTGGAGAAGCAAAATCAGCGAGAAGAGTGTGGCCATCCTAATAAGAATGTTCAAAACATGCTGAAAGAAACCCTACAAGAGGCAGATGCCCAAACAAGAAAGGCAGAGACAAAACTTCCTAAATTTGCAAGAGAGAAAATCAACAAGTGCGATATGTGAATTGTAAAAACCAACTCCCAGACAAAAACCTGGAAAAAAACCATCCTCTCTCAAAATCACTCAAAGACAAAATGTATAACGCTCCATCTCTATTATCAAAAAATTTTTTCACCCACAAAGACAAAACGTATAACGCTCCATCTCTATTATCAAAATGTTTTTTCACCCACAACTTTTGTTCCGCTTAGTCCCATCCTCCTATTGCTTCCAACATAAAGTAATATAATGGAACAAGTTGAGCAAGTGTGGGAAAGGAAATATGGTAGGCTATGGAGGAAGTAAGTCTGAAGTTGAGAGGATCCTATTGTAATTTCTCTGCATCCTAACAAACAGGACACACTGCAGCAGGGGGAGGCCAAGGAATTAGATACAAGAATCTGCAGAAGTGAAGTGAATATGATGATGCAAGGGATAGGAGTGGGGAGGGCAAGGAATCATTTGGGTGAATGTTGAGCAAGTTGAGCAAGTGGGGGAAAGGAAATATGGTAGGCTACGGAGGAAGTAAGTCTGAAGTTGAGAGGATCCTTTTGTAATTTCTCTGTATCCTAACAAACAGGACACACTGCAGCAGGGGGAGGCCAAGGAATGAGATGCAAGAATCTGCAGAAGTGAAGTGAATATGATGCAAGGGATAGGGGTGGGAAGGGCAAGGAATCATTTGGGTGAATGTCGAGTGGCTGGCTACTACCACAGGGAAGAGGAGTCCGGCTTCTATGAATTTCTTACATTCCACTTCCATATTTTCTTATTTCTTTTCTACTGTGGTGAAAAGCTCACTTGAACTTTGAATGTATTTATATGTTAAATTCCAGTTCCTAACATAAATTTTTAGCATCAGTCTCTATGGTGATATTTTAACGACTTGAGAATTGGAGTGAAACAAGAATACATCCAATTAAAAAAAGGAAATATCAAACAATTCTGAAGATTGATATGTCAGCTAATAGTCACAGTGTGACTGTGTGATGTGAGAGAGATTTAAGATATAGAAGAGTAGAAGATTAGTAGCTGTATCAGGCATCAGCAGTGAATTGAGATTGCAAAATATGCTTTTAGCACATAACATTATAATATTATTCAGCCAAAACATAGTATTTTGTAAGAGAATAAGTTACTCCGGTAATTTGTTCAGTAACTTGAAACAGTTGATGAAAAAAGTCACGCTGCAGCAATAACATTTACTACATATGTTATACATACATGTAGGTCATTTTGAAGAGGTGTCCCTGTCAGCATCAAGCGTTGGTTTGCATTTCGAGCAACAGACATCAGATTTTTCCACCTAAAGCTATTTTTGTCCTTTAAAGCATGTGCCTCATCCATCAGTACACAGCTCCACTTCCAACGCTTCAAGATTTTACGATCATCCTTCTGCTGTGGACTAGAGCAAATATATATTTTTAAACTATAATTAATGTATGAAAAAAGTAATGGAAGTAGCAAAAAGTGTAGAGGAAAGAACCTGTGCCGTTCAAAAAGTGAATAACACACAAGAAGAACATTAAATGGGGGAGGCAATCCTGCCTTGGATAAGGAGTTTAACTCCTTGCAGTATGCTGTGCGTGCAGCCCCATGATATTGAAGAACAGAAATGGATGGGCACCACCTCTTTAGTTCCCTTTCCCAGTTTTCCAAAACAGAAGCAGGACAAACTATAAGATGTGGACCAGAATCATTGTGCAAGTGATTCAACAAAGTCAAATATGTGATTGCCTGAAGACAAGAACATGTGACAAATCTTACATCTAAAAAGTCAAGGTTAACAAACAAAATTATAGAAATGAAAGAAGAATAACATACCTGAACCGTTTTGCCAAGCCCCATTTCATCTGCCAATATGGCTGTGTGACACATGAAAACAAAAGTTAATCACAAGATTCATAACAACCATACTAACCTCTAATTCTATAGCACAGAACCACAAACAAAGTTATAAGCAAATCAGTGGCACTTTACACACAATAATGTTCCAATGAACACAAAATCAAAAGCTGCAAGCATCAAACACACAGCAAGCATGTCATTCCACAACAATGAATACAGTGATGCATCATCATCACATGAAACAGTCACAATTGTGTATTCTTTTTTAAAGAACACAAAAACAAATAAGCAAAACAGAAAACATCCTTCCACAAAACTTCTTCATCATATCATAACCAAAAACCCTATCAATTACCTCCAGCAATACCCTTCCGATACAGCAAAAGCAAGAAATTGACACCAACCAGTTGATACGGCTTTAACAGAGGTTGAAAATCCGAATCCTCAGACCCACACGCAACATCAATATCATCCTAGCAAAATCACACAAACACTTCAAAACCTCAAACTAAACCGCTAAAAGTAGAAACAAAAGCAATCGCCATTTTCTTACAAAAAACACACCTGAGTAACAATTCTGACTGAACAAGTTTCCACCTCCGAATATCTATCACAAGCAACGCCAGAAGAACCAAACAGCTCACCTTTCAACTCAACCGAAATTCTAGCACACTTTTGCAAAGCCCTACCAACCAAATCATCTTCGTTTTCCTCTTCAATCTCATCCTCCGTCGAATCAATCTCAAACAAATCAACAGCATCTCCATTCCCATCCCCTCCGCCAAACTCATCCTCATCATCATCGATTATAAACCTCCGCCGAGTCGTCGACGTCGCCGCAGGAGCTGCTTTACTGTCATCAACATCAGCGTCCTCCAAATCATCGAGGCATTCAGTGGTATTAGCGGTGTTTGGATTGATTTCGACGCAATCGTCTTCGTCGGATGAGGAAAGGGTTTGAGAAGGAGGTTTATAAGCGAAGGAGTCGAGAGGCGGCGGTGGAGAGCGAGGTCGTTTGAGGACGCGAGAGGGTTTGAAAGAGTGATTCTCCCATTCGTCGTCGGAGATTTCGTAGAGTTCGGGTTTCATTGTGTGCCCTAGAAATTGTGGTGACGATGTTGAAGTTGAAATTCAGAAAGGCGGGGTCAGAGTCGGAGAGAGAAACGAAAGGAAAAAAGGAAAGTGTGTGTAATAAAAGTGACGAGCGCGGGGAACGTATCGGTATCAAGAGGCGCATACGTGTTATAATACTTACTTGGTCGTCATTAACAATCGATGCTTTTGCAAAAATGTCAATTTTATGAACAAAATTATTCAAATATGGTATTTTTATTAATGGTATTAAATGAGTGGTTATGAATTATTTTATTCAACTACTTTCTTACCAGGAAATATTAAAATTGTTTTTACATTTTTTTTAATAAAGTTTGTCTTCTTTTGAGGGGGGACAAGAGTCTCATTCTAGGGTAATTGATATATCACTAGATTAAAGTTTAACTAAAAATAGTAAAGTTTAAAATCTCAAACATCTATTATAATATGGTAATTTTTAATGCGCATTAAAATATAAATGATATTTTTTATAAAATTATTTTTTTTTAAATATAATATATGAAAGTTAATAATAAAAAATTATGTGAAAGTTATTAATAATAAGTTATGTGGAAGCTAATAATAGGAAGTTATTAAGTAAATTACACAATAGAGTAAAGGTAAAAATGGTAGAAATATAGGTCACACCAAAACAAAGTATTTCCTTTATATATTGTATAGAATATATTGTATATATAATACCTTTTAAATTTCATCTTTACATTTCAAAAGATAAAACTACACAGTATTAGAGATCACGAGTTCAACTCTAACAAATACAAAAATATATTAACTGATAATTACTTTTAAACTTTATATTATTTTCACTTCAATATAAAATGTATAATAGAATATACACATTTATTACTTATTATAATATATTAAATGAAAATCACACACTATGATGATCCTTCAATATAATTGTACTACATCATCATTATTCTTATGTGACACCTTTCAAATTTCATCTTTATTTCTTAAAAGACACAATCACATAGTGTTAGATGTAACGCCCCGATTCTGATTTCTCATTTTTGTTGAGTCTTTTTTATTTAATTGGTTGATTATTATTTTTAATTGTGGAATTATGTGTTAATATGTTATGTTTGCATATTATGCTATTTTACCGATTTTGAGAGTTTTCGGGAAAAATAAATTGAAGGGTATTTTAGATATTTAGTATTTAATGTTAAGTTGGACATTTGGTGAGAAAATGGATTAATAGATATAATAGAGAGAATAGAATAGAAAGAGATATAAGTGGGAAATTGGAGAGGAAAGAAATAGAAAGAAGAAAAGGAAGAGAAAGAAAGAGGAAGAGGAGAAAAAGAGGAAAACTTGGAAAATCATCAAGAACAACATCTAGGATTCGATTTAATCGGGTAAGGGTGTGAAATCTTATTATTTTCTCAATGTGTATGATTATGTATGTGTTTGTTGGATTGTTTTGGGTTGTTGGAGAGTTTTTACTCATTTTCCCTTTTAGGACAGAAGTTGGTTTAATCGGTAGAATCGAAGTTTTAACGGTTAAAATCTGGAATTAATGGTGTAGTTTAGTCGAGGAATGTTAGGCTAAGACTACTGGAACTGGTTGGGATTGAATCGGTTGATTTTGTGATGATTTGGTGATCTTGAACAGTTTGGGGTTCTGAGTTCGCAGATTCGCTAGCGTTCGCCAGGCGAGCAGAAGCGAAGGTTCGTCAGGCGAAGCCCAGCGAGTGGGTAGCGAACAATTACAGTAGCCAAGATCAGCCTTCGCTGGCGTGTTCGCCAGGCGAAGGAGGTGGCGAGAGGGTTCGCCAGGCGAAACCCAGCGAATACTTCCAGTAGCTACTGCCTGTCTTCGCCAGCGAGTTCGCCAGGCGAGTGAAGCAGCGAGCATTCGCTAAATGCTTCGCCAGGCGAAGGTCAGCGAGTGTGACAACATTTTTCATTTATTGTGTTTTCCATCCAATGTTGATTGTTTGGTTCGATTGTGTTTAATCCTTATCTGAAATGTATAGTTTGTGTATTATTGTGATAAGATGTGTTGTGGGTAGCCGTATGGCGTGAATCCTAGATTGTGAATTGTGAAGTGTGAAATATGGTTGTTTGGCAATTATGTGCATTGTTTGAATTGAATGAAAATGTGTGATTATGTGATAAGAGTTCGTAGTCGTGTGGGTGGTAAAGCGATGTTTATTGTCGTTTGGCATGATTGATATGAATGTACATAGATTGTATGTGCTAGTATGAGATGAATGCATGATTATATATTTGTGAATATGTATGTATTTCAAGAAGTGTATGGAGTCGTTTTGCATGTGAAGTATCATGATATACATTCTTGTGCTGATTGATTCCTCGGTGAATCTGTTGAACAATTGTGTGCCCTTGTGGGGTGTGAGCAATCCTTAAACATTGTGTGCCCATGTGGGGTGTGAGCAATGGGTAAATTGATTCCGCGTAGAATCTGTTGAACGATTGTGTGCCCATGTGGGGTGTGAGCAATCGGATTGTGTGCCCGTGTGGGGTGTGAGCAATCCTGAAACATCGTGTACCCATGTGGGGTGTGAGCGATGGGTGAACATCGTAAGCCCGACGGGGAGTTACTTCGGTAACGAGCGATGGTTCCATTTGGTTTTTCAATTGAACCTGCTAAATGAGTCGGTACCGCATGTGCATCTGCATAGAGTCGTGAGTCGATCTCTATGAGTTACATTTATCATTATGAATTGTGTATTGGTGAATAAACATAATTGTAAATGTTTATGTGAAAATGATGTGAATTGTAGAAGCATGATTGATGAATATGCTTAGTTATGAAAATATGCATTGCGATGTATATGAATGAATGGTGAATATATGCATGATGAATATGCTTGGTGAATTATATATATGTTGCGATATGTAACTGCCCGACTTTTCATTAATTAATTATTTGCATTAATTAATAGGTTAATGAGAATTATTTAATTGATGGGTAATTAATTAAATGAATTAATAGATGTTGGAGAGAATTAGAAGAGAAAGACATATTAAAAAGGAGAGTGGAAAGAAAAGGGAAAGATAGAAACACAAAGGAAAGAATAGAGAAAGAAGGAGAAAGAGGAGAAAAGAGAATAAGAAGAGGGAAGAACTTGGAATCATCAAGAACAACTCTCAAGCTTTGGATTAATCAAGGTAAGGGTGTGAAATGTCATTATCTTAACAATGTATATGAATATGTATGCTTGGGTTAGAGTATTGGATGTTTTTCTACAACTTCCATTTTTAGGACATAAATGGATTAATCGGTAGAATCTGAGTTTTCACGGTGGAAAATGAGAATAAGTGATAGTATTTAGTCGGGGGATGTTAGACTAAGGTTACGAAACTTGTTCGGTGAGAATCAGTTGGTTTTAAGAGTTTGGTGGAAGTTGGACAGTGAGAAATTCTGAATTCGCAGACATTCGCTAGCGTGTTCGCTGAGCGAGCTGGTAGCGAACGTTCGCTAAGCGAGCTAGTAGCGAACGGTCCCAGACTTGGACAGAATGCATTTTGTGGTGTTCGCTGGTAGCGAAGGGGGTAGCGAAGGTTCGCTAGGCCTTCGCTGAGCGAGCGAGGTAGCGAACGAAGTCAGTAGCTTCTGTTTGCCTTCGCGAGCTTGTTCGCTGGGCGAACAAGTAGCGAATACTCGCTAAGCGAATAGGGTAGCGAACGTGACAGATTGTGTTTTCTTTAATGTTTCCATCCGAGGTCGGATTTCCGACTCAATTATGATTATTTTCCTTTGCTCGAGGCATCGATTATGCCGAGATGTATTATACTGTGGGTAGCCTTATGGCGTGAATCCTAGATTGTTGAATTAACTGAATTATGGTCTTTTGACAAATGTTATACATTGTTTAATGTGATTAAAAATGTATTGAGAATGCATGAGAACATATTGTGTGTATGTGTGCATTGCTTTAAAATATATTGATGATATATGTGAATATGCTGTGTGTGCAATCGTTGTTATAATTCTTGAAGAGATGAATTATTTGAATGCATGAGATTAAGATGTCGGTCTTAAGTGCATTTGATTGTTAATTGCATATGCATCATTTAGTCAAGAGGCAATGCTTGCTAGTTTCGTGGAGACTAGTGACTTGTCCCAAGCCTAGAAGAGTGGGTTTGAAAGCTTAGAGGACGGGCTTTTGGTGGTTATCGGTCTAGAAGAGTGGACCCGATTTAATGTAAACCGAAAAAAGATAACAAGTGTTGGTACCACATGGCATGAGTTTGCATTGAGTTGTATTTAGTCACATCGCATGAATGTCATTGTTGTATGAAATATGCTTGTGTGTGGAAATCGTGGGCTATGTGTTGCACCCCAAAATTTGACCAACAATTATTTACCTATCAAGTGTTTGAAAGTTGATACCTTCATCAGAAAGTTCAAGAGATCCTCAGAGGAATTGGTTGAAACCAGAGTTGTGTGCCTCCTAACTTGAGAGTTGTGAGAGCTCCTCAGATGATTCTGAGACTTTGAGAATGAACTTGAAGCTTTGAGAAAGCCTATGAGATGTCTTGAAAGCCATCATGAAGCCCAGAAAGGTCATTATGCAAGAATTCAGGAGATTCAACCATGAATGGTAGAATTAGGGTTTTGACTGGGTCAATCCTAGATCAGCTGAAGATTTGGAGAAGGTTGAGACCTAACCCAAGGGCCATGAGATCATGGAATGATGTATGGAGATGTTATAAAGAGGATTCCTAGACCAACTCATCATGAATGAGGAGTTTGAGAAGTTTTGAGTTAGGGTTTCCAAGGATTGTCAGTGAAAAAACCCTAGTTTGATCCTTATCTTCCAGGCAGTTTTAGCTCAAGATGTGATTGATATCTCATCTTCCCCATAACATGAATGTTGTAGAGCTTGTTCTTAGCTTTAATTTGAGTGGTGGAAGTCCTTGATAGGAGTTGCAGAGCTCAAGTTATGGTTTTGACAAATTACAGGTCATCTGAGGTATGTGAATCTGGGTCCTTGAAAGTCACCCAACTTGCAGACAACTTTTGCCCTAGTAGGATGATTCCTATGATTTCTTGGTCAACATGAATGTTGAAGGGCATCTTCTTAGCTTTCTATAGAGTACTATAAGTCCTTGATAGGATTTGTAGAACTCAACTTATGGTTTGAACAAGACAGGGGTATTTTGGTCATTTGGCAATTATAGGTCATTTTAAGCAAAGGTCATATCTCCTATTTCCAAGCCTCAAATGAAAAAACTCAAAACATGAAAGTTGTTCAAAATGGCATTTTAAGCCTAGAAAAGAGGTCATGAATTGTTGGAAAAGCTTGTAGCAAGGATTTACAAGATTGGGTAAAAATGACCTAAAAAAGGGCTTATAAGTTAAAAAGTTGAAATGGAATTTTGGTTTAGGAGATGTACAAATCCAAAATGGGTCATCCAATATGTCATTTTGACTCCAAACAATATTTTAAAAACAATGGTTCAAGTAGAATTTTGATTTGAGGTCTCAAAATGGGGGTTGCTTTGTAATTCTCATTCTTGCATAATAAGGCAACTTGACAAAACTTCACCAAAGGCAAGGAAGTGCATGTTTTTCACTCATTCTTTCTCAATATCTCTTGTAAGGAGATTTTAGAGCCAATTTGACAAGCTTAAGGCATGAGATAAGAGTTATGCAATGTATCATTTCAAGAGAAGTTCTAAAACTTTCCAAATGATTCCACAAGTTTCTAGATGGATCTAGATTATTCTTTTGATTGTTATAAGAAGGGTGAATCACAATGTGGCCAGGGTTGGTGATAATTGTTGGTGAGTGGTGAGATTAGAGTGTAAAAAAGTGAGATTCTTCCATTTGCAATTCCATAACAAACTTTCATTCTCTGCCATTTCCATTCTTTTCTTCTCCACAAACACATTCTTCTGATCCTTATGAACACTTGCATACTGAGTTAGAGGAAGATCCATGGAGGTTTGATGCTTCATTGAAGAATTTGCAAGAAAAGCATATTGAGATCAAACACAAGATTCAAGCATTGTTCATCAATCTTTTTGCATACAGAATTCTTATCCTCCATTAGAGATCAATCAGGGAAGGTTGCAGGCATTGAATTGGAGTGAAACCACATCCACCATTACAACTTGACAGGTTGGTGATTTTACTCGTATCACCTTATTTATATGCATTCCATCATAGTTCTAGGTTTAGACTTGTTAAGATAGGGTAGAGGACTGTATTCTGAGAATTTGAGGAAGTTTTATGAAGTTCCATGACAGACCCTAATTTCTTTCAGTTTCAAGAATGGATTGTGTGTTGAGCATTAACTGATATGTTAGGGTTTAGATTGATGAGGGTAACCTAAGGAACAAGTTTAGGTCATTGGATTTGAGGTTGGTTAAGGTTGATAGCAGAGAACCATGGTGGAACCCTAACATTCGTGCATTCTGTTAGAACAATACAAGAGGCTTCAGGGAAGGTCATGGGTATCATCATGTTCTTGGGGATTAATAGAACATTTTTGCCGTTGGAAGCTTGTGATTTCATTGGGTAATGAGGGAGCACGAGCTTGAAGAAGAAGTGTGCATGGAATCTGTTGGACTGAAACCCTAGCATGCATTTGGAGAAGACGATCTCCCCACCATTGGATCATTCTGGATGTTGGACTTTTTAATCTAATCCCACGGCTCCAATTCAATTTCAAAAACGGAGGGAAATTCCAGCTTCAAAACGCCGCGTTTGGATTAGTTGTGAATCCTGGGCTTCAGCAGATCTTGCTATTCACACCTCCACCACGGGCCCAATCAGCTTTTGAACTGAATTTTGATGCTATTTGCACCGTGGGCGTTTTATTTTCTTTTTAATTTTTCTGTTGATTTTCTGAGTACGTATGGGCTTACCAAGATTTATATCCGCACCTCCCAGGTTCTCAGCCCAATCATAAATGAACTGAGGCGCATTACTCATGACACCCCCTCCCCTTTATCTCATTTTCTTTTATTTTAATTTCTTTTATTTTTCTTGCATTTTATAAAAATCATATAAAATCCAAAAATTAATATTTTTCATTTCTTCTTTTTTTCACATATTCATGATTTTGTCTAGAAAATTAATAAAAATAAAAATTCCATTTTATTTTTAGTTTAGTATTTTTAGCATATTATTCTTGTAAATGGTATTTTTAATTGATTTTGGTTAATACTTGACTTTGTATAATTTCTTTTAGGACTTTCCCTTAGGATTTTTGAGCCATTCTTTATGGCATAGTTGGATGATGAACCATAGGTCATGTAGGATTTAATTCTCAATTTGTAGATTAAAATTTGATATAGTTTGCTTATTTGACATTTAGGTGCTCAAATTAGGGTTCTAGGTTGTATAAGTAGATTTAAACAATTTTGTTTTGGGGTTTATAGGCCAAATTAGTGTATGGGGAATATATGGGTTAAGGGTAAGTATATATAGAGTCCCCTAGAATTTTTTTAGAATATTGTATGGTGTTTTAGTATTTTTAATTGATTTTTGAATGTATGGTTAGTATGTGTGTTGCTTAAAGGCATAGTTTGTATTGTTTTGCTTGTTTTTCTTCTCCTTTGAGTGTGTGAGCCTTGAAGATTGAGTTGAAGACCTTGGGGATCATCATTGAAGCTTTGAAGACCTTGCAGAGGAGTTTAGTTAGCTTTTGTTGTTTTGTTTATAGGTTTATAAGTACATAGGTAGAGCCTTAGATAGAATACTTTCATTCAATAAACAAGGAGTGTTTTGTTCACCTCCTTCCTTCTCTGTGACATAAAGTCCCTTAAGGGTATTCACCTCTCTCCTTTGGAGGGATTAGTGACCTTGCCCTCTGAGGTAGAACTTTGAGAGAGCCTTTCCCTTTGATGTTAAGTCCTCAATGGCATCCTTTGGAAGTCAGTGAGCACTGTAACATCCTCACCTCATCTTATTGACTGAATCTTGTTTGATGGAGCATTTGGGCCATTGAAGATAGAAGCTGAAGCTTTGAAGAGGATGATTCCTTGAAGATTGTTGAAGTCTGAAGACTTTGTGAAGATCAAGTTGATGCTTGAAGATCCCTGAAGATAGTGAAGCCTGAAGGTGGAGCTGATCAAAGAAGCTGAAGCTTAAGGGAGAAGATGAGTTGATACTCATATTGTAGGGTTGATACCTGGAAAGCAAGTGGTCTCTGAAGTCTGAAGACTGAGTTGCTGCTGGAGGAGCTGAAGCTTTCTTCTGTTTTTCTTTTCTGTATTGTGTGTTTTGTCTGATTTGTCTGTTGCATTAGACTAAGTTCATCTAGAGTAAGTTCAGTCTAAGAGCATGATTGCATTAGAGGTTGAGTGGCTCCCTCTGCTTGTATTGTTATTGCTTGGCTTGGCTTGCGGGTATTCGGTAGAGCCCAGCTCCCTTGCCCATGTGTTTTGTTTGCCTGATGGCATTTCATTTCATTTTTATCTGTATGATTGCAGTTTACTGTTTATTGCTTGATAGCATGTTGTTTATTTCTCAGTATGATTACTGTTATTTCATGACTGGCTTGAGGTCGAGACGAGCTTGTGGAGGCTGAAGCCCCACACACATTTCCTCCCTCACTTGCATTGCATGCATTTCACTGTTAAAGTTGATGCTTTTGTCTGTTTTGGTGTATCATTGACATGATCCCTTAGGACTCTCATTTCCTTTGATAAGGATTTGATGATAGACTTTTAGGTTGAAACCTATGCATGACAACATCTAGGAGTTCCCTGTTCAAACCTCAACCATAGGATGAATCCATGGCATGATAACAGTAGGACTTGATAGTCTCCCTCCTAGTTGGGCCTGTTCTCTTCTCGTCTCAAAACAGTTTAAGATACAGTAACCATGAATGATTTCTTTCGTACGTTACGAGCCTTAAGCTATCTGAGAAAGGATTGTGGGAGAGTTTCTTTTCCACAGTCTGGATGTTTAGTATGGTACCCTTTGGGTGACATGCGACGCATTCACTCTCAGGTCATAGTCTCTAGTACGGTTGAAATCGCAAACACAATAAAAAACACTTCTTTCAAAACAGGGAATAAACTGTAGTTTCCCGAACTACGTGAGCTCTGATCTCTCATGCCTGTTGAGAGTACGTAGGCACAAGATGGCGATGTCTTGGCGAGCTACCTTCCCCTATAACCCTTCGTAGGCCGAACTACGTTGACTCTGATTTCTCATTCTCTGATGAGAATACGTAGGCATAAAGCGCGACGCTTTGCCGAGTCATTTTTCTTTTTTAGCCAGCCTTGATAGGTAGATAGAATAAAACCAACCCGTCCAAGTAAACAAACAAGCGAGGATCCCGTCGAGTACGACGGACGTGAGGGGTGCTAATACCTTCCCCTTGCGTAACCGACTCCCGAACCCAGACAATGGTTGCGATGACCTTGTCTTACCCTTTTTCGTCAGGTTTTTTTCCGATCGTTTCCTTTCCCGCTCCGAGGGATAAATAACGAAAGGTGGCGACTCTTCTGTTTTGCCGGCACCTTATTTTCGCGCAAGCGACACTATGTATAATTGCGTGTGTGCATGTTGTGATTGTATAACGAACTACAATGAATTGTGGTGAGAAAATGTGGAGTTTGCACATTACATATTATGTATGTGTATATAATTATATGCATTGATTATTATGATAATATTTCTCACCCTTCTGCTATTTTATAATGCTCTATGAGGCATTGCATATTAGGTTGTTGGAGGTTTCTTTTGACGAAGTATAGTTTCATTCTTTTGAGTTGGTTGCTCTGATAATGTAACATCGGGTAGCTAGGTTTGTAGAGTATTCTTTTGTGATACATTGTATATGTATCAGCTGATGATATTTTGTAAAACATGAATGATATTGTGAACCAAACTTGATGATGTGTATTTCTATGATATCACGTCTTAAGTAATTAAATGTTCTAGTCTTCCGCTTTAATTAAAACATTGATATGTGGGTTTTAAGAGCTATGCTTGGTTTTTAGTTGAGTATTACCCCTTTTGTTACATATCTCTATGAGCAGGTGTTGTTTATGTTTTCGTTTCGTGGATAATGTGATGCGCCTCTTTTATACCATGTCATAAATATACTCTGATGAATTTTTATATATGTGAATACGTGTTTATTTGCGTTATTTTTGGGGTATAGAAGGGGGTGTTACATTAAGTGGTATCAGAGCAGGTCGGCCAGTTGGCCAAGTTGTTAACTTGTTTATTCCTTTTGTATATCTGATTGTGTGTGACATTATCGATATTGTTTGATCTTGTGAGTTCTGTTGTTGAGATACAGAACGATGGTGGCTGGTAGGAACGACGAGGCGATTGTGGAGGCTTTGACTAGGTTGGCTGGAGCGATCGAGCAAAACCCTCAAGCCAATTTGAATGTTAGAAATCATGCAGATGATGAATTCTGTGCTTTAGGAAGGTTTCAAAGGAATAATCTGCCAGTGTTCAAAGGGACCCATGAGCCTAACAAAGCACATGTTTGGTTGAAGGCTATAGAAAAGATCTTCCGAGTTATGAATTGTTCGGATGCTCAGAAGGTGCAGTTTGGCACCCATATGCTTGAGGAGGAAGTGGAGGATTGGTGGGGTAATACTCACCAAAGGTTTGAGGAGAATGAGATGGTGATTACTTGGGATCTTTTTAAAGAGACATTTATGGAAAAGTATTTTCCAGAAGATGTGCGTGGGAAGAAAGAAATCGAGTTCCTTGAGTTGAAGCAGGGTAACTCTATTATGGTCGAGTATGCGACAAGATTTGAAGAGTTGATTAAGTTCTGTCTCCACTACAACACCGTTAATGCTGAGAGATCTAAGTGTCTCAAATTTGTAAATGGTTTGAGGCCGGAGATCAAACAAGCTGTCAAATATCAGGAGATCAGGCGATTTTCTGAGTTGGTAAACAAGAGTAGGATTTATGACGAGGATAGTAGGGCTCGGTCTAGCCACTACAAGAATTTGGGTGATAAGAAGGGAAAGAGTCAATTTCGAGGGAAACCTTATGTGACTCCTGCAGATAAAGGGAAACAAAGAGCTGATTATGGTAAGAAGCCAAGTGGGGAAGGAGCCTCTACTCCGGTAAGATGTTATAATTATGGTGAAGCGGGACATCGTGCTCCTGAATGTAAAGGTGTTGGGTTGAAGTGTTTTAAGTGTGGCAAGCCAGGCCACAGAGCTATAGAGTGCAGAAGCGGTGCAAATGTGACTTGCTACAATTGTGGTGAGCAAGGGCACATTAGTACCAAGTGTGATAAGCCGAAGAAGACGCAAGGGAGCGGAAAAGTGTTTGCTCTATCTGGATCAGAAATTGCTAGTGATGATCGATTGATCCGAGGTACATGCTTCATTAATGGTATATCTTTGATCTCTATAATTGATATCGGAGCTACACATTCTTTTATTTCTTTGGATTGTGTTAAGAGATTAAGTCTTAAGTTGTCTGTTATGGGTGGCGGTATGGTTATTGACACTCCTGCTATGGATTCGGTAACTATCCAGTATGTGTGCTTGAATTGTCCGTTGAGTATTTTTGGTAAAGATTTTGGAGTTGACTTAGTGTGTCTTCACTTAGACCTAATTGATGTCATTCTTGGAATGAATTGGTTGAGGTTCAACCGTGTTTATATTAACTATTTTGACAAAACGATTATTTTCCCTGAGTCTGACAAAGAAGGGGATTTGTTTATGACGGCTAAGCAAGTGAAAGAGTCAGTGCAAGATGGTACAAAGGTATTTATGCTGTTGTCAACTTTGAGTATTGGTGAGAGTGAAGAAATTGTTGTTTTACCAATTGTTCGTGATTTTCCGGAAGTTTTCCCTGATGAGATAAGAGATTTACCGCCGGAACGGGAAGTGGAGTTTATGATCGATTTGGTTCCTGGAACTAGTCCGATATTGATGACTCTGTATCGTATGTCCGCATCGGAATTGAAAGAGTTGAAGAGTCAAATTGAAGATCTGCTTGATAAGAGGTTTATTCGTCCAAGTGTGTCACCATGGGGTGCACCAGTGCTGTTGGTTAAGAAGAAAGAAGGTTCTATGAGACTCTGTGTGCAGACAATTGAATAAAGTGACTATCAAGAATAAGTATCCACTTCCGAGGATTGATGACTTGATGGATCAGTTGGTTGGTGCAAGTGTGTTCAGTAAGATAGATCTGAGATCCGGATATCATCAGATTCGCGTGAAGGCTGAGGATATTCCGAAAACTGCTTTTAGAACGAGGTATGGACACTATGAGTATTATGTGATGCCATTTGGTGTGACTAATGCACCAGGTGTGTTTATAGAGTACATGAATAGAAATTTTCATCCCTATTTGGACAAGTTTGTGGTTGTGTTCATTGACGACATTCTAGTCTATTCGAAGAATGAAGAAGAGCATACCGAGCATCTGAAGGTCGTGTTATCTGTGTTGAAAGAAAAGCAGCTGTATGCGAAACTTTCTAAGTGTGAGTTTTGGTTGAAGGAAGTGAGTTTCCTTGGGCATGTAATTTCAAGTAGAGGTATTGCGGTTGATCAGTCGAAAGTCGAAGTGGTGTCGTAATGGGAGGCTCTGAAATTAGTTTTTGAGATTAGAAGTTTTCTTGGGTTGGCCGGTTATTATCGGAAGTTCGTTGAAGGATTTGTTATCATCACCATTGACGCAGTTGACTCGGAAATGTCAAGCTTTCGTTTGGGATGCCAAGTGTGAAGGAAGTTTCCAAGAGCTTAAGAGGAGATTGACGACGGCCCCTGTTTTGATTTTGCCAAATCCGGAAGAACCGTTTATTGTGTATTGTGATGCTTCTTTGATGGATTTGGGAGGTGTGTTGATGCAGAATAACCAAGTTGTAGCTTATGCTTCGAGGCAAATCAAAGTACATGAGAAGAATTATCCGACACATGACTTAGAGTTGGTCGCCGTTGTATTTGTGTTGAAACTTTGGAGGCATTATTTATTTGGTTCGAGATTTGAGGTGTTTAGTGATCATAAGAGTTTGAAGTACCTCTTTGATCAGAAGGAATTGAATGCAAGACAGAGAAGATGGTTAGAATTTCTAAAGGATTATGACTTTAGTTTGAATTACCATCCCGGTAAAGCGAATGTGGTAGCAGATGCATTGAGTAGGAAATCATTGCATATGTCGATGATGATGGTGAAGGAGTTGGAATTAATTGAGCAGTTTCGTGATTTGAGTTTGGTGTGTGAAAGGACTTCTTATGGAGTGAAGCTTGGTATGTTGAAACTTACTAGTAGCATTCTGGATGAGATCCGAGAAGGACAGAAATCGGATTTGAGTTTAGTTGATTGGTTGACTTTGATCAATCAAGGCCAAGGTGGTGATTTTCGGATTGATGAGAATGATATTATGCGGTATCGTGATAGAGTTTGTATTCCTGACACTGTTGAGCTGAAGAAGAGTATTCTTGAGGAAGGGCATCGTAGTGGATTGAGTATAGATCCGGGTGCTGCTAAGATGTATCAAGATTTGAGGAAAATATTTTGGTGGCCTCGTATGAAGAAGGATATTGCAGAGTTTGTGTATTCTTGTTTGACTTGTCAGAAGTCGAAGATTGAACATCAGAAACCGTCAGGTTTAATGCAATCGTTGTTTATTCCTGAATGGAAATGGGATAGCATTTTTATGGATTTCGTGTCCGATTTACCAAGGACGCAGAGTAATTTTGAAGCCATATGGGTTATTGTGGATAGATTGACCAAATCTGCTCATTTTATCCCTATGCGCATGGACTATCCATTGGAGAAATTGGCAAAGTTGTACATTGAGAGGATTGTCAGTTTGCATGGTATTCCATCTAGCATTGTGTCAGATCAAGATCCAAGGTTCACTTCGAGATTTTGGGAGAGTTTGCATAGTGCTTTGGGTACGAAGTTGCGTTTGAGTTCAACTTATCATCCTCAAACAGATGGTCAGACGGAAAGAACGATTCAATCACTTGAAGATCTGTTGAGAGCTTGTGTATTGGAGAAGGGAGGAGCTTGGGATAGATACTTGCCTTTGATTGAGTTTACTTACAACAATAGTTTTCATTCGAGCATCGGTATGGCACCTTTTGAGGCCTTGTATGGTAGACGTTGCAGGACGCCATTATGTTGGTATGAGTCGGGAGAGAGTTCTGTAGTTGGACCCGAGTTAGTTCAAGATACTACCGTCAAGATTAAGATGATCCAAGAGAAGATGAGGATTTCCCAGAGTCGTCAGAAGAGTTATCATGACAAGAGGAGGAAAGCAATCGAATTTCAAGAGGGAGATCATGTGTTTCTTCGAGTCACTCCTATGACTGGTGTTGGTAGGGCAGCACGTAAGTTGACGTCGCGTTTCATTGGTCCTTTTCAGATTTTACAGAGGGTAGGAGAGGTAGCCTATCGTGTTGCTTTGCCGCCATCTCTTGCTAATCTTCATGATGTGTTCCATGTATCTCATTTGAGGAACTACATTCCGGATCCGTCTCATGTAGTCCAAGTAGATGATGTACAAGTGAGAGATAACCTGACTGTGGAGACATCACCTACGCGGATAGAGGACCGGAAGTTGAAGCAACTTCGAGGCAAAGAGATTGCTTTAGTGAAGGTCGCTTGGGGAGGACCGGCTGGTGGGAATGTAACGTGGGAGCTGGAGAGCCAGATAAGGAAATCTTATCCAGAGTTGTTCAAATCAGGTAACATTTTCGAGGACGAAAATTCCTAAAGTGGGGAGAGTTGTAACAGCCCGATTTTTCATTAATTAATTATTTGCATTAATTAATGGGTTAATGAGAATCATTTAATTGATGGGTAATTAATTAAATGAATTAATAGATGTTGGAGAGAATTAGAAGAGAAAGACATATTAAAAAGGAGAGTGGAAAGAAAAGGGAAAGATAGAAACAAAAAGGAAAGAATAGAGAAAGAAGGAGAAAGAGGAGAAAAGAGGAGAAGAAGAAGAGGGAAGAACTTGGAATCATCAAGAACAACTCTCAAGCTTTGGATTAATCAAGGTAAGGGTGTGAAATGTCATTATCTTAACAATGTATATGAATATGTATGCTTGGGTTAGAGTATTGGATGTTTTTCTACAACTTCCATTTTTAGGGCATAAATGGGTTAATCGGTAGAATCTGAGTTTTCACGGTGGAAAATGAGAATAAGTGGTAGTATTTAGTCGGGGGATGTTAAACTAAGGTTACGGAACTTGTTCGGTGAGAATCGGTTGGTTTGGAGAGTTTGGTGGAAGTTAGACAGTGAGAAATTCTGAATTCGCAGACATTCGCTAGCGTGTTCGCTGAACGAGCTGGTAGCGAACGTTCACTAAGCGAGTAGCGAGCCAGTAGCAAACGGTCCCAGACTTAGACAGAATGCATTTTGTGGTATTCACTGGTAGCGAAGGGGGTAGCGAAGGTTCGCTAGGCCTTCGCTGAGCGAGCGAGATAGCGAATAAAGTCAGTAGCTTCTGTTTGCCTTCGCGAGCTTGTTCACTGGGCGAACAAGTAGCGAATACTCGCTAGGAGCTTGCTAAGCGAGTAGGGTAGCGAACGTGACAAGTTGTGTTTTCTTTAATGTTTCCATCCGAGGTCGGATTTCCGACTCAATTATGATTATTTTCCTTTGCTCGAGGCATCGATTATGCCGAGATGTATTATAATGTGGGTAGCCTTATGACGTGAATCCTAGATTGTTGAATTAACTGAATTATGGTCTTTTGACAAATGTTATACATTGTTTAATGTGATTAAAAATGTATTGAGAATGCATAAGAACATATTGTGTGTATGTGTGCATTGCTTGAAAATATATTGATGATATATGTGAATATGTTATGTGTGCAATCGTTGTTATAATTCTTGAAGAGATGAATTATTTAAATGCGCGAGATTAAGATGTCGGTCTTAAGTGCATTTGATTGTTGATTGCATATGCATCATTTAGTCAAGAGACAATGCTTGCTAGTTTCGTGGAGACTAGTGACTTGTCCTAAGCCTAGAAGAATGGGTTTGAAAGCTTAGAGGACAGGCTTTTGGTGGTTATCGGTCTAGAAGAGTGGACTCGGTTTAATGTAAATCGAAAAAAGATAACAAGTGTTGGTACCACATGACATGAGTTTGCATTGAGTTGTATTGAGTCACATCGCATGAATGTCATTGTTGTATGAAATATGCTTGTGTGTGGAAATCGTGGGATATGTATAATTGCGTGTGTGCATGTTGTGATTGTATAACGAACTACAATGAATTGTGGTGAGAAAATGTGGAGTGTGCACATTACATATTATGTATGTGTATATAATTATATGCATTGATTATTATGATAATATTTCTCACCCTTCTGTTGTTTTATAATGCTCTATGAGGCATTGCAGATTAGGTTGCTGGAGGTTTCTTTTGACGAAGTATAGTTTCATTCTTTTGAGTCGGTTGCTCTGATAATGTAACATTATGATAATATTTCTCACCCTTCTGTTGTTTTATAATGCTCTATGAGGCATTGTAGATTAGGTTGCTGGAGGTTTCTTTTGACGAAGTATAGTTTCATTCTTTTGAGTCGGTTGCTCTGATAATGTAACATTGGGTAGCTAGGCTTGTAGAGTATTCTTTTGTGATACATTGTATATGTATCAGCTGATGATGTTTTGTAAAACATGAATGATATTATGAACCAAACTTGATGATGTGTATTTCTATGATATCATGTCTTACGTAATTCAATGTTTTAGTCTTCCGCTTTAATTAAAACATTGATATGTGGGTTTTAAGAGCTATGCTTGGTTTTTAGTTGAGATTTACCCCTTTTGTTATATATCTCTATGAGCAGATGTTGTTTATGTTTTCATTTCATGGATAATGTGATGCGCCTCTTTTATACCATGTCATAAATATACTCTAATGAATTTTTATATATGTGAATAAGTGTTTATTTGCGTTATTTTGGGGGTATAGAAGGGGGTGTTACATGATATATATATATATATATATATATATATATATATATATATATATATATATATATATATATATATATATATATATATATATATATATATATATATATATATATATATATATATATATATATATATATATATATATATATATATATATATATATATATATATATATATATATATATATATATATATATATATATATATATATATATATATATATATATATATATATATATATATATATATATATATATATATATATATATATATATATATATATATATATATATATATATATATATATATATATATATATATATATATATATATATATATATATATATATATATATATATATATATATATATATATATATATATATATATATATATATATATATATATATATATATATATATATATATATATATATATATATATATATATATATATATATATATATATATATATATGATTGAATTGTGATGAGTGTGGTGAGAATGGAGATATGTGTATTATTATGTTAATATATAATTATATGTATTGATTATTATGATAATATTTCTCACCCTTCTGCTGTTTTATGATGCTCTATGAGGCATTGTAGAGTAGGATTGCTGGAGATCTTTTTGTGAAGCGTGACTTCATTCTTTTTGGTCGGTTGGCTCTGATATGTAGCACCGGGTAGCTAGGATTGTATAGAATTCTTTTGTGATACGTTGTATATGTATCTGCTGATGAATGTTTGTGAGAACATGTTGAATGATATGTGTATGTATATATATATATATATATATATATATATATATATATATATATATATATATATATATATATATATATATATATATATATATATATATATATATATATATATATATATATATATATATATATATATATATATATATATATATATATATATATATATATATATATATATATATATATATATATATATATATATATATATATATATATATATATATATATATGTTTGAAGTAATTCAATGTTTAGATTTTCCGCTTTTATTCTAAATATTGAGATGTGGATGTAGGACTAAGTTCCTCTGCTTTTGAAAGTTACCCCACTGTTGCATATCTTGTTGAGCATGTGTTGTATGTTTTAATTTCATGGATAATGTGGCATACCTCTTTTATACCATGTTTTAAATATACTCTGATGAAATGAATTGTTATATGTGCCTAAATGATTTATATGATTATTTTGGGTATAGAAAGGGGTGTTACATTAGAAATCACGGGTTCAAGTCCCGACAAATGCAAAAAACATATTAAATAACAATCACTTATTAACTTCATTATATATTATTTTCATAAAATGTATATAATATCATTTTTATTTTTCCTATAATTATTTTTTAATTGTAAAGATTAAAGAAAATAAATTTTGATATCTATCTATATTCATCCTATCATGTTGGACAAATAAATATACTTTTTATTTCTCACATATAAGAATATAGAATTACTCAAAATTGATTTATTGTTTGCACAATTTTTTATTTACCCTGATCATATGGAGTATAATAAAATACTTAGACAGTAATGTTTAAACAAAAACTCTAATATTTCAACTAAAATCCACAACAAAATCACATAAAAAATTTATGATATTATTAGTAAGAAATTAAGATAATTCTTTTTAGAAAAATAACATAAAAAACATTAACCTAATAAACAATTACTTTGATATATATTATTTTCATAAAATTTACAAAATAATGTTCATATTTTCTTGTAATTATTTTTAAATTATAAAAATGAAAGAAATAAAATATTGATGTATCATTTAAATAAAACGTCTCTAAAATAATTTTAACTTTTTTTATTCTACACTATTCATATCACGTCGAATAAATAAATTAAAGATAAACAATAAGATTCTGAATTTGTCATATAAGAAAATAGAGTTTAAAGTTTGCTCAATTGTGTTTTATAATAATAATCTCAATGAATATAATAGAAAATAGATAATATTTTTTAAATAACTCTCCTATTTTAACTAATATCAACAATAAAATCACATAAATATTTTACAATATCATTCATAACAAACTAAAATAATTCATTTTTTAAACTAAGTTAATCAAGTAACTGTATTTTAAACTCTTTTATTCATCATATTACTAATGTTTGACAAAATAGACATAAATTTGAAAATCTTTTAAAAAAATTATTTGATTAAATTGCAAAAAAATTTAAACTTTCTTCAGAACTAAAAATAAATACATATCATTGACAATTTAAAATTAAATATCTTTAAAAAAATATAAGTACCAAAAAGATAAGAGAATCAAAAGTTTAAAAAATTATATAAACCACAAATGATATGTTATTAATAATTTAATTTTTCAAAATTAAATAATTCAATAAATCTCAATTATAATTAATAAAAAAAATATTAGTGATATAAAGTTATTGATCATATTTATTAAAAAAAATATTTCTTAACATAATGACAATTGAATAAGAAACAAATAAAATTTAATATACAATTGCGCATCGTGCGAGTTTTACTCTAGTTAATATTAGTTCGGGTGCTAGTTCAGTCCCAAAATTTTGCCTCGTCAGGAATTGAATCTGAGTTTATTTTATTGTTTAAAAAGACAATGCACCACTAAGAAACATTATATTTTTTGTTTATTTGTTTTACAAATCAATTATATATTAATGATGTCAGAAACATGCATAAATAATGTCTCATCTAACAAAGACATGCACAAACACACATTACATCCTTTTGTTATTTGCTTCTTGAAAAATACAGGAGCAGATAAGACACTTTCTTTTGCTTTACATTCTTTTTATTGTTTTTATGACAAGTCAATTAGACTTGAATTGTTCTTTTTTTTGTTAGAAATCTTAAGGAGCTCGTATTCAATTTTACGTGCATTTTGTTTCCCATTTAATTTTGTAAACGTGCATAGCTCTTCATATGCTTTTGTTTCAGATGATTTGACAAAAGATAATACAAATCGTTTGTGTACAGTTGCATAAGTGAGGTTTTACTTAAATAGTTTAATGGTTCAAATTATTTAATGCCTAATAAGAATTGCAATTTAATCTCATGGGTTCTTGGTGAGTATAAAAACTCAGAGAAAAAAAACCAATTCCACAACAAAAATTTATTCAGTTATGTTCTTGCTTATCGTCTAACTCGATTTTGTATCTTGTAGTGGTCAGTACTTCTTCCAGTTGTTTTGACTCTCATTGCAACATGTCACACCCTAATTTTAACCATAAGATCCCATCTCTTTGTGCATCATCTTGTATAGCATCTTCAGGACATGAGATCTTTACGTGCGTGTTTTTATGACTAATCAGTGTGTGCAGGCACATTGATTTCAAGTGTAGATGATACTTATTCTTGCAATCAAGTATTTTAGGATATGACCAGTTGAGTCAGATTCAAAGTGGTTTTAGGGTTTCTATATAAGCCTCGTTGTTAGAACTTTTTCTTGTTCTTGAGCCATCTTAGGATTATTTGCTTCAAAGACATCTTGGATAAATTCTTGTGATTATATTTCCTTAAAGTCAAGGTTGGGATTTTTTTTAATAGGTCAAGGGTACTTTAAAACGAAGATGCTAGAGTGTGTGATTAATGTTTCATTAATACTTCAACTGAGAACATTTGGAGTTAGGGTTTCGTCTCTTCTCAAGTTATCTTCTCATCAGGACAGAAATGGCAACTTCACTGGGGATGCTTCTCACTGAGGGTTCCCCCTAACTTGTTTATTTGTGTTTATTGTTGTATATCTATATTTGTTTATGCTTTAGGTTGTTATCTTTGTGCGGTGAGAAAAGTTTTACCCCTAGACTTGAGTGTACTTATGATAGGAAGGTGATATATTTGAGAAGGTTTATAGGGAGTTGATTCCCGACCAAGCTGACTTGAGAACCACCACTCAGTTGAGGCCCTCTTGAGAATGGTACTGTTGAACGAGTATTCGTGAAAACACTTACTATTTTAGACATAGGATCCTGTGATATTGGGAACCTTTAGTTACCCTTAACTCAACTTGGCCTTTCTTAGGGCGTAGTGCGATGACTTTGAGGGAGTAGTCCCCAAATAGTTTATACGCGATGCTACACTCAAAAGAGGTTCTCTTGAGAATATTATTAACTACCAAGTATTTGGGAAATTGATAATATCTGAAAAATGGACTGATGTCTTTGGGAACTTTTAGAACCTTTATTCTGCATGTACATTGAACCCTTAGTCCATACCATTTAGGGATGGGTAGACCCTTACTCCATGCTCGTTATTTTTAAACCTAGGTTTTTTGTTTGTTTATATATGTGTATTTGTGGATCTTTGTTTGTGCATCCCTGTATTCATAAGCATCATTTTACATTGGTTTCATGGAATTCAGAGTTTTATTTATGAACATCGCAAGACCATTATAGATTGCAAAAGGAGAAATACTTTGAAATACTCTTTTAAGAGTCTTAAATTGGATGACCTAAGGAAGTTAGGAGCTCTAGTTGAAGACCAGGAAAAGTTCAAAGACAAGTACGAGAAGCTATTATCATTATTGAAGGTTCAAGTGGACAATGGACTTCTTTTCACCTTACTCCATTTCTATGATCCAGATCACCATTGCTTCACTTTCCCAGACTGTTAGCTTGTGCCTACCTTATAAGAGTATTCTCAGTTGGTTAGTTTGCCTATTTTGATTGAGTCTCCTTTCCTTTTTATAGAAAAGGACTCTAAAGAGCAGGACATTGTTAAGGTTATATATATGAAGTTATTTGATATCAAAGTTAATATGACTACTAAAGGTGGAGTTTTTGGACTAACCACATATTTTTTGATCGAAAAAGTCCAATATTACGCCAATCATATGAACATGAACGCATTTGAGGCTATCCCTGCTTTACTTATCTATGGAGTGTTTCTTTTCCCAAGCTTTGAAGGATTTGTTGACCTTAATGATATCAAAGCTTTCATGAAGAATATTCTAGTATCAACTTTGCTAACTGATGCTTATCATTCGGTTCATCTCTGAAACTTTCATGGTGGAAGAATGATTACGTGTTGTGTACCCTTATTATACAAGTGGTCTATTTCGCACTTGGCCAATTCTGACTTCTTTTGGGATCTCAATAAAGGTCGTTGGTCACAGAAGATTATGGCTCTTACCCACTCGGATATTGATTGGTACAACCATGTCTATGATAAGATACTGATCATTGACAGTTGTGGAGATTTCACTAATGTGCCTCTCCTTAGTACTAACAGAGGAGTTAGTTACAATCATGTCCTAGCTCACTGTCAGTTGGGATATCCTCTGAAAGGTAAACCCAAGAGTGCTCACATGGAAAATATTTTCTTCAAAGATAACAAAGAGCTCCAGGAGAAGATTGTGATTGTGTGGTGTCATCTGTAACACCCACTTTCCCAACTCATAAATAAAATACAATTATTTCAAAATGACATCAGAGTTTTTCCCCCAAAAGTGGGATATCACATCAAATAGTTCAACATAACTTTTCATTATATGATTTTCAAAATAAAGCAGCGGAAAATTATCATTATCCATCGTTCACGACCATCCGCCAAAATACACAAAAGTATTCATTAACAAGTTCACCAACATGATACATCACAGGAATAAACAAATTTATCGTAAAACAAATAAACTTCCAAATACCGTGCTACATATCAGAGCATCCTAAGACTCGACTCACACACCACTATCCAAGCTAGCCGTGTACTTGGATTATCTGTACTTCCGAAGAAGCACAGACCACAACAACAACAAAGGGGTGAGAAAACATGATCAAAATTATCAGTAATAAGATACATGAATAAAAGGCAGTAAATATACAAATCATCACCCCACCAACATCAACTACGACCTACTGTCCAACATCAACACAACATACAATAATGCAAGAATGCAACTCAACACCATGCATGCGGTACCGACTCATTGGTTCATTCAATCGAACCCCGAATAGATCACTTACGCTCCTCCTGAGAAATGATCTATCCCCACCATTCTCCATAAGGGAGTACAGATGAATCACCTACGCTCCTCCTGAGAAATGATTCATCCTACCAAAACACTGTGATATGCACGACACCAAATGCACAACACACAAACTCAAGCACACTAAGTGCACATGATCCTCCTGATCACATCACCATACATTATATATACATGTATATACACACCAATCAATTATGTCAATTAAAATGAATAATAGGGAAATCACATTCGAACATCAAACATACGCTCCTCACCATTCACACCATTCCTATACTCAACATGGCCAAAAGGGATCCTACAAAACATCAACATTGGATGGAACCACAAAAATAAAACAAGTTACTGTCATGCTCGCTGGCCAACTCGCCTAGCGAGGCCTCAACGAACGCTCGCTGCCTCACTCGCCTAGCGAACATGCTAGCGAAGGCAGATAGTGGCTACTGGAAGTGTTCGCTACCTAGCTCGCCTAGTGAGTCCCTAGCGAATGCTCGCTACTAGCTCTCCTAGCGGAGGTGCTAGTGAGCGTCTGCAATTTCACAAAACCCTCAATGTCCAGAAATGTCATCTTGCTCAATTCCAAGCCTATCATTCTCTATTTATCTGCTATCCTATTATTACTGCAACTATTATACACCATTCTAACCATTTGCCCCTTAGATTTCCTCTCCATAACCAATTTTCCTGCACATCACTAATACCTCAGAAGGTACACAGAACCTCACCTAAAATCATAACAACAATGTATGCACCAAATCCATCAATATCATACACCAAATTCACCAATACCAACAACAATAACTGGCATACCAACATGCAAATCATATTCATAAAATCTGTACGGGGTTAAGGAATCCCCTCCACCCAATTCATGCAAGAATACCAATCTTAACCCGTTTCTCCCCCCTTACCTCGATTAATTGTTTCGATTGTTGAAGAATCCCCAAGAATCTGACAACCCTAGCCTTCTTCTCTTCCCTTGTTCTTCCTCCTTGTTATTTCTCTTCAATCTTTCTCCCAAATTGGTTTATCGTGTTTTCTTCCCCTTCTCCCTAAAATCCCCTTTTCTTACTTATTCCATTAATAATAATAGTAATAATAATAATAATAATAATAATAATAATAATAATAATAATAATAATAATAATAATAATACAAATACAATATTACTATTATTTATTAAATTATTATCATTATTCATTATATTATATTAATATTAACTCTGGCTTATTAAAATAATCCTTATCAATTAAGGACACCCAACAACGCGCTTAGACACACTCCCCATACAAGGACACCAAAAAGACTAAATAATTAAAATGGGTGTTACATCATCTGCACAAAAGAGGAAAATAAAGCTTGGGAAAACCTAATTGTGTTTCCTTTCTCCAATGGGTCCGAGATAGAGCTATCAAGTTGAAGATGCCTTATAACCGATAAGAGCCCATGCCTCTAAAGAAAGAACCCGTTCTACTTTTCATGTATGAAATAGAATAATTAAAGATTGCTCTGAGCATACCACAACAGAAAGGAGAGGCTTGGATGCATAAGTATCAAGTGGTTGTTGAGGAGAATGATGAACTCCAGAGATAACTACAACTGAAGAATGTATAGGTACTTTCTTGCAAGAAGAGAAAAGCGCAGGAGGATTTATATTCCTCTAGCCCTCAGACTACTCCTTGGAAGTTGATCGTATACAAGCTTATCTTCGAAAAAGCCCAGTTGGAGGAGCAGATTAAGGAGCTTAACACAAGACTTCCTTAGGACTTTATTAACTGTTATTTTTTAAGACTCTTTTAAGGTGTATTTATTGGTAATCCTTTATTGAATAAATGAATGAGTTTATTTTGGTACCCTATGACGTTTGTAAATACTCAAATTCTATGAAACCTTTCACATTCACATTTCTGCATTTTGTTTTTCTAACACTTCAAGAAACGAAAATTGTTTTGCAGACATTGTGAAAATGGATTTCAGAAGAAGAGAAACGCTGAAGTACACCTTCAAGAGTCCAAAGCTTGAAAGCCTAAGGGAACTAGGAAGTCTAATCGATAATTGTTTGACCTTTCAGATGAGTATGGGGGGATCTTTTTGCTATTGAGACTTAGGGTGATTGACGGATTACTAGATACGTTCGTCCAGTTCTACGATCCTCTTTACCATTGCTTCACTTTTCCCAATTACCAATTGATGCCTACTCTGGAGGAGTATTCTGCCTTATTGGGATTGACTGTCACATCTCGACCTCTTTTCTCTAGATCAGAAGACACGCCAAGTGATCAAGATATTGCAAACGCTACACGCCTGAGTTTGTCTAATGTTCAAACTCACATGACTACTAATGAAGGATTCCTTGGATTTCCAACTGAATTCCTGATAGAGAAGATTCATTATCATGTAGATAAGAAAAATACCGCAGTGCTTGAAGGTACCTTCGCACTATTAGCCTATGGGATTTTCTTGTTTCCAAACATTGATGACTTTCTTGATATGGACGCCATCAAGATCTTCATACTCAAGAATCATGTTCCCATCTTGCTGGCTGACACCTATCATTCCATTCACTTAAAGAATTCTGAAGGAGGGGGTCAGATAACTTGTTGCACTACTCTACTTTACAAGTGGTTTATTTCTCGCTTGTTAAGATTTACAACTATTTGGGATTCGAAGGATGCACTTTGCTGGTCAGAGTTAGTCATGCCTCTTACCCATTTTGACATCGTGTGATATGACCCTATGTACGGTGGAGTAAGAATGATTAATAGTTGCGGAGATTTCCCTAATATACCTCTTCTTGGAATGAAGGGGTGTATCAGTTATAATCTTATTTTGGCTCATAGACAACTCGAACATCCAATGAAATAGAAGTCGGACCAGACCCTTATAGAAGGAATTTTTCTCAAGGAAGGATAAAATTCAAAACTCAAAGTTAGGATTATGCAGGCATGGTGTCACATTCATAAAAACAGGATGACTATGTTAGGGTATCCTGACTGTACCATCTTAGAATCTTATTTATGATGGGTACAAGAAAGGGCTTTTGAGCTGAAGATGCATTTTTCCTCGTCATGAACCCATGTCACTGACTCCTCAGGACTCTGCCTAGACTGTTACAATTGAAGAAGGAAAACTGAAGAATGCATTGGACAAGGTTGAAAAAGAAAAGGATGCTTGGAAGAACAAGTATTACATCCTCGGTTAGGAGAACGATGAGCTTCATAAGCTGCAACAACAAAGGAAGGAAGAAGAATCTTCTAAGAAAAGGAAAGTGCAAAAGGATTTATTTTCCTCTAGAAACAATATGTGGACAAGCTCATCCTTGAAAAGGCGAAGATGCAAGAGCAGATCAACCGGCTTATAGAAGAACTTCATAGAAAGAAAAGGTTGTAGTCAAGAAGATTAGACTCCTAATTTCCTTTGTTTTGGTTTATGTACCTTTTGATTATGGTGTATTGGCTCTTGAAGGAGTACGATTCGCTTTGTAAAACTTTTCAGTTTAATTAATAAAACGAGGCTTTTGATTATTTCGAAATCCTATTAAAATGTTTGCAAATACTTTTTGAGTTCCTTGAAGTTTATCTGCATTTTGCATTTGCACCGTATACCTCATTTAGAATTTTCATTTACATACGTCTTTTCCCTGCACAACAACTCATTCGACCTTCTATCCTTGTTTCGCTCAGCTGATCTCTTGACCATCAAACCGAGCTTGAAGAAGTTACTGAAGGATAAGGAGAGAAAAAAGGATGTAAATCCCATGTCCGGCTTCAGAGTGATGACTAATTCGATGTTTGATCTTCCTTCTAATGATAATGCTCAACAAGTGGATGTTCTTACACGATCTCAGTCTGTGCAAGATGACTTGGTTGTTCAATTTGATAAAAGAGATTCCTGGTTTCTATGGTGTATGCCAAATCCTCAGAATGTCCATCCTGTGATAAAGGTGAACGATCCTAGAATTGCAAAAATCGAGAAAGGATTTTGTGATTTTGAGGAACAATTGAAGATGATGAAAGGACTTAATGCATCTGGTCTTAAGGCTCATGACTTGTGTCTAGTTCTGGGCGTGGTTATTGACCGGTGAAATAACAAGTGTACTATTTTTACCGATGTAGTAATAAGGGGAAATTCCCCGAATGTCGATCTCAATGACTGCTTGACGATATAGAACTATGGTTTTATGTTAGTTAAACAAAAGCCTTGGGGTTTCAAAGGTTTTAATTTGTAAAAATCAAATACAAAAGGCAAAAAGAGTAAAATAAAGGTTTTGAACAGAAGGAAAAGCAATGCTAGGGTAGGGTGTATGAACTTCCTTGTAATAACACTAATCCTAAGTCACGAAATCACTGCTCAATTCCATCATTACCGGTTTTAAAGATTAGTTGACTCTAATTCCTTAGCAGAAAACCCTTTGGTATTTTCCCTATACACCAATTCCTTGGCGGTATAGGAACAATACCAAGCAATAATTTTTATCTAAAACATTACGGTTACTATAGGGTATCCCCATTACTAGGCAATATCTACTATAGTATTATCGTATAAACGCGTTAACAATCATTTTTCCAAACATATGGTTAACCGTAAATCAGATCTTTATTTGTCAAATAAGAAAAGCCATAAGAAAATTATACAATAACAACGATGATTAGAAAGCATTGAAATCCATTATTCAAAGGAAACAAGATTATTATAGAGTTAATTCAGGGACACCCCCTTAGCATTGGGGGTTTTAGCTACTCATAATAATAAAGATAAAATCAACAATAAGACTAAACATTACAAGATAATTGGTTGCCTTGATCTTCAATCTCTTTCGCTCATGAGGACCTTCAGTTTCCCAAATCCTTGATCGCTCAAATCTTTCTCGTGAAATTATTTTCTATCCAAAAAAAGTCCCCTCTCTCAATTCACGATGTGCCTCATATAACAGAATTCCAATTACAATGCGAGATATCTAAACTGCCCTCCGAAATTGCACACTAAAACTTAATAAAACTAATGTTGCAGGTTCAAACGAAAATCTAGAAAAATTTGCTCTGTATCTGACTTCAACTCCAACACAAAAGTCGTAGCTCTTTCTCTTAGCTTTCCGACGATTATTAGAACGCCTCAAACAAATTCCCGAAACTCCAGTTATGATCGTTTCCGTGCAGACTGCTAAAGATTTTTACTTTCAGTAGCCCTGACACGGGCAGTGTCACACGACACGGGCACCCGTGTCAGGCTGCTGGTTCTACATCAAAACTCTTCCAAAATCTTGCCATTTTCCCGGTTTTCGCTCTGCTTCTCCTTTATTGTTTACCTGAACCTAGAAACAATGAAAACACCAAACCATCGCGTAAAATGCAATAAAAACACATAAAATGCGACAAGATAAAACAAATGATTAACAGAAACAAATGGTAAAATAACGTGTAAAAACCACCGATCAAACTCCCCAAACTTAAACCATTGTTTGACCTCAAGCAAAAAGCTTGGATAAAAAATTTCAAATCAAATAACACATACAGTGAAGGGCTCGGGATGCAAGGCGTGCCAATACTCATACGTGAGTCTTAGTTCTGATCGGCTCAAACCATCTCTCTCAATACTCATCCATTAACGAAGGCATTACTTAAACACACACCGCAGTAAAACCACGGACCTAAATCCCCCTTTAGGCCACCTCTCCAACTATGCTTTGGGCTTAAGTCTTTTCTTCGATTTTCTACCCCTTTCATTCGGATAATCAGATTAAGGCATGTATAATTTTTCTCGAGACTTTTCCCGTGGCACCTTTATTCTTTTTCTCGCTCACAGGCGTTTATAAGTCCACTTGGGGACGACTATAGAGATTCAACTGTCGTTAGGCTAAATAATCGGGTGAGGGTTACCCAACTTAGAAGGACAGGTTGTCTTTACCGTCATTATTCAACTCTTTTTTTTTGTGCCACAAGTCATTCTCAAAATCAACATATACAATTCTTTCAATCATGCTGGACTATCACAATGAACTAATCGGGGAATACTTCTTAAATCCAAGTACTATGGCACAAATCTACACATTGGACTCATTTCCTTACTCCGGGGAACCTAGGGTGTTCAAATTATACCTCAATTTCCAAACTTTCCCAAGTTCCTTAGTTCAAACACCTCTTCCCTTGAACTCTAAATACTTTCTTGACTACCTTACACACATATCAATCACAAGAAAAATTTTACGGTCCTCGTAGGGGCGAATTCGACGTGATTTTTACCAAACTTAAAATAAAAAGGCATTTAGATTGAAAATTTAAAACGTTAAAACCTCCCCCTAACTTGAACTAAAAATTGTCTCAATGTTAAAGAGTAAGAGGAGAGGAGATGTACTCACAGAGATCCTCACAGAGGGGTCGACAGGTAATGCAACACCTCTTTGCTTCTTACACGTTTTCCCTTGCAAACTCTCGTTTATTCCTGCAAAAAATAAAATAAGAACAAAAAGAAAATCATCAATTATTAAAATATGTGGGTTTCCTCCCACGCAGCGCTTTGTTTAACGTCGCATGGCTCGACGACTCACTTTCTGTTAAGGTGGCATATATGAAACAAATAACACATCATCTTTTTTATTTCTTTTGTTTGGAAGCAATCCCATGAATTTGAGGTATTGATGATGTTGCTTCCAAATCGTTTTCAGATGTGCTTTAGTGAACAAGGCATACATGAAATCCAATACTTTATCAATTTCTTGTCTTTCATCTGCCTTGTTAATTTTTTTTTTAGGGATACTAATTTCTTGAAGACTTTCTTGTTGGATGCCTACATCTACACAATTTGTTATATCTGTATTTTCATCCAGCACTAGATCCTCTTCAAGTTGGCGTCTTTCTTCATCCCTGTACTCCCTGTTCACCTCTGATTCTTCTATTTCTAATGTATCTTCTTCGTCTGACGTCATGAATTTCTCTTCTTCGTTCACACATTCTTCTCTCAACCTGAACTCTCTCCAAATAAACTTATCTGGATAACAGTTAGCTTCCTTACATTCATTCATAAGGATTCTTACCTCCCTCCTATATGCGTTAAAGATTTCAGTCGCATCTTCCAAACTGATTCCCGAATCAGGCGACCAACATGCAGAAGATACAAGTGGCAATGCATAAAAAACATTCATAACTACAAAATTGAGACACTTTATCAGCAGCACAATATAAAAGAATTCAAGAAGTAATAATAATCTGCAATTTTTTTAAATTTTTTATTTATAATAGAATAAAATAAAAATACAAAAGAAACAAAATTTTAACTAAAATAAAACTCTAAAAATCTATGATCTTAGGCAGTCCTCGACAACGGCGCCAAAAACTTGACCGGTGAAATAAGTAGTGTACTATTTTTACCGATGTAGTAATAAGGGGAAATTCCCCGAATGTCGATCTCAAGGACTGCTTAACGATATAGAATTCTGGTTTTATGTTAGTTAAACAAAAGCCTTGGGGTTTCAAAGGTTTTAATTTGTAAAAATAAAATACAAAAGGCAAAAAGAGTAAAATAAAGGTAGAAGCAATGCTAGGGTAGGATGTATGAACTTCCTTGTAATAACACTTATCCTAAGTCGTGAAATCACTGTTCAATTCCATCATTATCGGTTTTAAAGATTAGTTGACTCTAATTCCTTAGCAGAAAACCCTTTGGTATTTTCCCTATACCCCAATTCCTTGGCGGTATAGGAACAATACCAAACAATAATTTTTATCTAAAACATTACGGTTACTATAGGGTATCCCCGTTCCTAGGCAATATCTACTATAGTATTATTGTATAAACGCGTTAACAATCGTTTTTCCAAACATATGGTTAACCGTAAATCAGATCCTTATTTGTCAAATAAGAAAAGCCATAAGAAAATTATACAATAACAACGATGATTAGAAAGTAGTGGAATCCATTATTCAAAGGAAACAAGGTTATTATAGAGTCAATTCAGGGACACCCCCTAGCATTGGGGGGTTTAGCTACTCAGAATAATAAAGATAAAATCAACAATAACACTAAACATTACAAGATAATTGTTTGTCTTGATCTTCAATCGCTTCCGCTCATGAGGACCTCCAGTTTCTCAAATCCTTGATCGCTCCAATCTTTCTCGTGAAATTATTTTCTGTCCAAAAAAAGTCCCCTCTCTCAATTCACGATGTGCCTCATATAACAGAATTCCAATTACAATGCGAGATGTCTAAACTGCCCTCCGAAATTGCACACCAAAACTTAATAAAACTAATATTGCAGGTTCAAATGAAAATCTGGAAAACATTGCTCCGAATCTGACTTCAACTCCAATACGAAAGTCGTAGCTCTCTCTCTTAGCTTTCCGGCAATTATTAGAACCCCTCAAACGGATTCCTGGAACTCCAGTTATGATCGTTTCCGTGCAGACTGCTAAAGATTTTTACTTTCAGTAGCCCTGACACGGGCAGTGTCACACGACACGGGCACCCGTGTCAGGCTGCTGGTTCTACATCAAAACTCTTCCGAAATCTTGCCATTTTCCCTAGTTTTCGCTCTGTTTCTCCTTTATTGTTTACCTAAACCTAGAAACAATGAAAACACCAAACCAACGCGTAAAATGCAATAAAAACACATAAAATGCGACAAGATAAAACAAATTATTAACAGAAACAAATGGTAAAATAACGTGTAAAAACCACCGATCAGTTATTCCCCTGAAGTTCAAAATGCCTGTTTTTGAAGTATACAAGGGTGTTAGTTATCCAAGGTACCATGTGACAATGTTTTGTTGAAAGATGACTGCTTATATTAACAGCGACAAGCTAATGATTCACTGCTTTCAAGAAAGTTTATATGGGGCATCCTTGATGTGGTATATGAAGCTACAAAGGAACCATATTCAGTCTTGGGAAGACTTAGCCGATGCTTTTTTAAAGCAATACAATTACAATTTGGACATGGCCCAGACAATGATCAGTTAATGCGCATGAGTCAAAAATACAACGAATCCTTCAGGAAGTAGGCACAACGGTGGAAAGAATTGGCATCCCAAGTTCATCCACCACTCCAAGAGAAAGAACTGGTCAAAATGTTTCTGAGAATGCTGTTACACTCTTACTATGTTAGGATGGTAGGCGTTGTGCCATTAGAGTTCTCTAAAATTGTGGAAGTCAGGGTAAACATCGTGAGCGCATTCGAAAGTGGAAGAATCCAAGATGACTCGAATATCCAAGCTAGTGAAGAGAAACCAGTTAGTGATTCCTAAGAGAAAAGAAGTGTTGATGTTAATGCAGTTTGGGATTCTCCTCAGATCCTGCAAGCTCTAGTTCCTGTACCTTATCATCAACATCGGTATGTAGCGCCTGTTCGGTGCAAGCAACCACTACTTCGAGGAATTTCGTACCAACAACGAAGGTTGTCTTCCCAGGATCAATGTTAGAATCTACAAACTCATAATCTAAATCATCATAATCGTCTTCAGAATCAGCAAAGACCTCTGAATAGTCCAAGAGGAGAGACCCGTCGGCTTGATCCAATCCCAATGACTTAAGGTCAATTATGGTCTTATTTTGCTCGAAACTTGGTGATGACGCCCAGAAAGACTAGAATCATGAAATCCCTCCCACCTTGGTTTAATCCAAATGCCATTTGTGAATTTCATGATAGAGTAATAGGGCATCTGATTGAATAGTGCAAGGTCTTTCAGGAAAAGGTTCAAGAGATAATCGATGATGAGGTGTTGACCTTCAAGGGAGGAAGCCTAATTATGAATGGAACGCCTTTATGCTGATAGAAGACTCAAGAAGGTCCTTCACAAGCTGGCGAAACCAAGAGGAAAGCTCATTCCCAGAACCATTAGGATGTTTGTTTGTTTGCTTGCCTTTGTTGTTATTCCTTTGATTGTAAAAGTAATGATTTGTATGTAAGAACTTGTTTGTTTGGAATGATTAATGTAATGAATATGTTTGTCTTGAAGAAATCCATATGTATTTACTCATAAAATGCTTTTTCTGCTTTATAATGTCAATGCTACCCCAATCTCATGCCTTGGCAGAGAATGGGAGGGAGGATGACAAAATCAAACACATGGTCTCTTGTTGTACGCTTTTGATAAAACCATGCTGATGACCTAAGGTATTATTTCAAATCCCCAAACACTGGAGATATAAGGAATATAATCCCTCTTTAACCCCTTTGAGCCTTGAAGTGGGAGTTTTCTTTTCCAAATGAAAAAACCCTCAATTTTAACCTGGGGCAGGTTGGTTTTCACAACACCTAAACTTTAAAAAAAGGGGAGTGAACATCACGAAGAATGGGTGGGTACAAATAAATTTTGAGCCTTATATCATTTGTTTCTTAAATCATGAACCTAGCCAAGATACAACCATCAAAAGACCTAATTGAAATAAGGTTCATTTTGAAAGCATACCCAATGAGATAACGTTTCCTGAATCCTATGAGTTATGCTCAAAGTTGTGTTGGCTTTCTAAAAAGGAAATTAATTTCATATCCTAACTAGTGATTCGGTCATAAGTTATTGGCATATTTCTTTTAATAAAAACTTTAAGACAAACATCTGTGTTACAATAACGATTTCAGAAGCAACACTTTTCTGCGTGCTAACATTGCTTGATATTATAGAAGTACACATATGAGCGTTAGCAATGATGAGCTTAATCGTTTGAGACTCAAGACTCTGATGATAAATGATGAATCATTTCAAAAGGACGATCATATCCAGCGGCATGTTTCTTGAAAACTATACTTAACAGGGGCAAGTTGTTTCCCAATTGTTGCCCTCATAATCTGACCATCACTAAAGGGTAAGCTTGAGGACTCAGTTATACAGAATACAATCAATTTGAGGCAGTTAAGTCGAGATTTAATAAATCTCTCTAAGAATTTGAAGACATTGGAATAATGGGATGCCAAGTTTTCTGTAAAATCCTTTTGGAATGACTTCTTCTGATAAAGTATGTGATCTGAGGTATTTGAGAATGTAAGACTTTCATCCGTTCATAACAACTGTTGTTCGAATTGGCGACTACCACACAGTTCATCAATGCAGAACTAGTTTGTTCTCACAACATTCTTCACTCATGTCCCCAATAAGTTTCTACTTCAGGTGGTCATGACAAACCCCGATGAACCTCTACTTCAAGCAGTTATGGCAGGATTGATGCAAGAATTCCCTAGCAGGTGACCTAAGAATTCCCTAGTGAATTTCCTTAGCTTCAACATTCCCTAGTGAAGCGAATGTTTGTTTCACTCCTCAATGGATTTCTCACAACTTCAATCTTCCCCAACAAAATGGATGTTTATTTCATCCTCATGATGTTTCGACTCTGACATCTTCAGTTGCTATGTTGATCTGAGCTTCCCCGATGAAATGAATATTTATTTTACCCCCCGTAAGGCCTCAACTATGGCATCTCCAACTACAACTTCCTTTTAGACTACTTCAGTTCGCGGTGTATATTTATTTTATCTCATGTGATGTCCCTCCAATCATGAGTTTGATCCTTTCCCAGTGGATTTTTCTCATCCCCAACAGAGTAGCATGATTCATCTTGACAATCCTTCGAGTGAAGTCAGGATATTATATCCCCAAGTGGAATTTCTATTTCCCCCAAAGAAGTTTGGAAGTGTAACACCCCATTATAACCCAACTGATAAACAAGAAAATAATAATCAGAGTGCACGAAAAATGGGTGAGTGATGATCGTGATGGAACCGTCACGACCGTGATGATCATGACGACCGTGACGGTTCCATCACAATCGTCACTCACCCATTTTTCGTGCACTCTGATTGTTATTTTCTTGTTTATCAGTTGGGTTAGAATGGGTTGTTACATTAGTGGTATCAGAGCAGGTTGTTCCATCCGACCGAGTTATCGAGTCAGTCGTTGTGTCTAGTAATAGAGTATCGTTGTTTGTGAGATCTGATTGTTAGTTGTTGCAGTTTAAGTGAAATAGCTGGAAGGAATGATGCTGCAATTGTTGCTGCTCTGCAAGCTTTAGCTAATGCTATGGAAAATTAGCCGAATCCTGTTGGAGACATTGGGTCTCGCAGTTTGGCAACATTTCAGCGGGAGAATCCACCTACCTTCAAGGGTAGGCACGATCCTGATGGTGCACTGGACTAGTTGAAGGAAATGGAGTGAATCTTTCGTGTGATGGATTGTACTCCAGCCCAGAAGGTTCGTTATGAGACTCATATGCTAGCAGTCGAATCTGATGACTGGTGGCTGGAGACTCGTTCGATATTGGAAGTTGCAGGTGAGGAGATCACTTGGATTGTATTCTGTATGGAATTCCTGAAGAAGTATTACCCGGAAGATGTTAGTGGTAAGAAAGAGATTGAGTTTCTTGAATTGAAGCAAGGAGACAAATCTATTACGGAGTATGCTACGAAGTTCAAAGAGTTGGCTAAGTTTTATCCGCACTACAACGCAGAAACCGCTGAGTTCTCTAAGTGTATCAAGTTTGAGAATAGATTGAAGTCTAAAATTAAGAAGGCAATTGGGTATCAGAAGATCCGTGTGTTTGATTCATTGGTTGAAAGCTGTAGGATTTATGAAGAAGATAGCAATGCTCATTGCAAGCTGTTGAGTGAGAGGAGAGACAAGTCACATCAGACTCGTGGTAAGCCTTATGACCCTCTAGTTGGTAAAGGAAAACAGAGAGCAACTGATGACAAGAAAAATAGTAGGGGAGATGCTCCTGCTGGTATTGTTTTCTATAAGTGTGGGAAACCTGGTCACAAGAGTAATGTGTGTAACTTTGGACCAGTGAGATGTTACTGTTGCGGTGAGTTGGGACACACTATTGCTGAATGCAAGCGCAAGGGGATGATTTGTTTCAATTGTGGTGAAGAGGGACACCTGCGTGACAGGTGTCAGAAGCCTAAGAAAGAAAAGACTGGTGGAAGGGTGTTCGCTCTATCTGGGACTCAGACATCCAGCGAAGATAGACTCATTAAAGGTACTTGTTTCATTAATAGTACTCATTTACTTGCTATTATTGACACTAGTGCCTCTCATTGTTTTAATGCTGCTGATTGTGTTGAACGTTTGGGTCTTGTGTTATCTCACATGAATGGGGAGATGTTAGTTGAGACTCCAACTAAGGGATCAGTGACTACATCTTTGTGGCATGTTTGAGATGTCCTCTGTCAATGTTTGATAGAGATCCTGGTTGACTTAGTCTATTTACCACTAAGTGGGATGGACGTAATTTTAGGTATGAACTGGTTAGAGTATAACTGCGTTCATATTAATTGCTTCGATAAGTCAGTGAGGTTTTCTACTCTTGAGGAGGATGGATCCTGTTTAGTAACTACAAAGCAGATGAGGCAGATATTGCTAGAAGATGCTCAGGTGTTTGCGTTGGTGGCATCATTATCCGTTGAGAATTAAGCGATAATTGATGAGTTAAAAGTTGTTCGCGACTTTCCTAAAGTGTTTCCAGAGGAAATTCCTGACGTTCCTCCGGAATGAGAAGTTGAATTTTCTATTGACCTTGTCCCTGGTACCAGACATGTGTCCATGGCACCGTACAAGATGTCTGCAGCTGAATTGGCAGAGTTGAAGAAACAGTTGGAAGACTTACTTGAGAAGAAGTTCGTTAAACCGAGTGTGTCATCGTGGGGAGCTCCGGTATTATTAGTAAAGAAGAAGGATGGCATTATGAGGTTGTGTATTGATTACCGACAACTGAACAAGGTGACAATTAAGAATAAATATCCGCTCCCAAGAATTGATGACTTGATGGATCAGTTAGTTGGTGCGCGGATGTTTAGTAAAATTGACTTGAGGTCGGGGTATCACCAGATTAAGGTAAAGGATGAGGATGTTCAGAAGACTGCATTCAGAACTAGATATGGACACTACGAGTATACGGTAATGCCTTTTGGTGTTACTAATGCGCCAGGAGTTTTTATGGAATACATGAACCGTATCTTTCACGATTATTTGGATCGGTTTATGGTAGTATTCATCGATGATATCTTAATCTATTCTAAGTCGAAAGAGGAGCACGTTGAGCACCTGAGATTAGTACTGCAAGTTTTGAAAGAAAGAAAGTTGTATGCGAAACTGTCTAAGTGTGACTTCTGGTTGAAAGAGGTTAGCTTTCTGGGTCATGTTATATCAGGTAGTGGGATTGCTGTAGACCCATCTAAGGTCGATGCGGTGTTGCAATGGGAAACTCCAAAGTCGGTAACTGAGATTAGAAGCTTTTTGGGACTTGCTGGTTACTACAAAAGGTTTATTGAAGGTTTTTCTAAGTTGGCTCTTCCGTTAACCAAGTTGACTGGTAAAGGGAAAACGTTTGTGTGGGATGCTCAATGCGAAGCGGGTTTTGTAGAGTTAAAGAAGAGGTTGACGTCGGCTCCGATGTTGACCTTGCCTAACCTAAAGGAACCGTTTGTAGTATACTGTGACGCTTCTAAGTTTGGTTTGAGGGGTGTACTCATGCAGAGTAACAAAGTAGTTGCTTATGCTTCAAGACAGTTGAGAATCCATGAGAAGAATTATCCTACACACGATTTAGAACTTGCTGTTGTTGTTTTTGTGCTGAAGATTTGGAGACATTATCTGTATGGTTCGAGATTCGAAGTGTTCAGTGACCATAAGAGTTTGAAGTACCTGTTTGATCAAAAGGAACTGAACATGAGACAACGAAGATGGTTAGAGCTGTTAAAAGATTATGACTTTGGTTTAAATTACCATCCGGGAAAAGCCAATGTGGTAGCTGATGCCTTAAGCCGCAAGACTTTGCATATGTCCGCAATGATGGCTAAAGAGTTAGAATTGATTGAGCAATTCAGAGATCTGAGTTTAGTTTGCGAAGTGACACCGAAGAGTGTAAAGTTGGGAATGTTAAAGATTAATAATGACTTTCTGAACAGCATCAGAGAAGCTCAAAAACTAGATGTGAAGTTGGTAGATTTAATGTCTGGAGTAGATCATTTGGAGAATAATGATTATCAGTTGGATGCGCAAGGCGTGCTGAGGTTTTATGGTCGTATTTGTATTCCTGATAGTGCAGATATGAAGACAACGATCCTGGAAGAGAGCCACAAAAGTAAGTTGAGTATTCATCCAGGAGCGACGAAAATGTATAGCGATTTGAAGAATCTGTTTTGGTGGCCGGGTATGAAGTGTGATGTAGCCATATTTGTTTACGCATGTTTGACTTGTCAGAAGTCGAAAGTTGAGCACCAGAAACCTGCTGGGTTGATGCAACCATTAGAGATTCCAAAATGGAAATGGGACAGCATTTCGATGGATTTTGTGACGAGTTTGCTGAACACCTTGAGGGGATGTGATTTCATTTGGGTGATTGTTGATAGGCTTACAAAGTCAGCTCACTTTATTCCTATTAACGTCACTTTTTCGGTATCGAAGTTGGCAGAGATTTATGTCAGAGTGGTTATTAAGTTGCATGGTATTCCGTTGTGTATTGTGTCAGATAGAGATCCGAGGTTCACTTCTGAATTTTGGAAAAGCCTACAAGAGGCTTTGGGTTCCAAGTTGAGGTTGAGTTCAGTATACCACCCTCAAACAGATGGTCAGACTGAACGAACTATTCAATCCTTAGAAGATTTGCTGAGGGTATGTGTCCTCGAGGAAGGTGGTTCGTGGGATACCTATCTTCCGTTGATAGAGTTTACTTATAATAACAGTTACCACTCTAGTATCGAAATGACACCGTTCAAAGCTTTGTATGGTCGTAGGTGTAGGACTCCGTTGTGTTGGTATGAATCGGGGGAAAGTGTGGTACTTAGACCGGAAATTGTTCGGGAGACGACGAAGAAGGTGAAGTTAATTCGAGAAAAGATGAAAGCTTCACAGAGTAGGTAGAAAAGTTATCATGATAAGCCCAGAAAAGATTTGGAATTTGAAGCTGGAGATCATGTGTTTTTGAGATTCACTCCTGTGACTAGAGTTGGTAGGGCGCTAAAATCTAAGAAGCTTACCCCTCGTTTCATTGGTCCATACCAGATATCAGACGGAGTTGGAAAGTTTGTGTATCGAGTGGTGTTGCCGCCTAATTTGTCGAATTTGCACGATGTATTTCATGTGTCACAGCTCCGAAGGTATATCTCAGATCCGTCGCATGTCATTCCTATGGACGATGTGCAAGTGCGTGACAATCTTACGGTGGAGACGATGCCTATAAGAATTAATGATCGAGAGGTGAAGACGTTAAGAGGAAAAGAGATTGCCTTGGTGAAAGTGGTCTGGTTGGGAGCTGCTGGAGAAAGCTTGACGTGGAAACTCGAAAGCAAGATGCGAGACTATTATCCCGAACTGTTTGATCGAGGTAATTTTGAGGACGAAATTCTTTTAAGTTTGGGGGAGTTGTAACGCCCGTTCATTTTAAATTAAATTATTTATGAATTGTTGGGGTGCCTTTATGTGGGAGTGTGCCTAAGAGCGTTGGTGGGTGTCCTTAAAGTATAGGAAATCATTTAATAAATTATTGAGTTTAATAATAATATGATATAATTAATAATGATGATGATTTAATAACTAGTAGTAATATTATTATTATTATTATTACTATTACTATTATTATTATTATTATTATTATTATTATTACTATTACTATTACTATTATTATTATTATTATTATTATTATTTGGAAATTAGTGGATGGAATAAGTGAAATAGGGAGTTAGTAGAGAAGTTGTGGGAGAAAGAGAAATAACACGATAAACTGCTTAGAAAACCAAAAATTGAGGAGATAGGTTGAGGAAAGAGGAAAAAGGACGTGGCTGTGGAGAAAGGGAGAACAGAGGAATTAACCGCCGGAGAGAATTGAAGGTAGTTGCAGAAGAGTCATCGGAGAGCAAACCGAGAGTTTTAGAGTTGTCTTCAATCCAAAGGTAAGGGTGGGGTTCAATTCTATAACTATGGGTATGATCGATTTCATGAAGGGAATTGGATCATGGGGTTAGTTCCCGTAGGTTGAGAAATATTAAGAGTTAATGTTCCCGTAGGTTGAGAAATATTAAGGGTTAATGTTTCCCGTAGGTCGAGTAATGTTCCCGTAGGTTGAGAAATATTAAGGGTTAATGTTTGTCTGTGTCTGAATTAGTGTCTGATGTCATTAGTTCTAGGTAATAATATTGGGAACGGCGCCGACACGCGCTAAATTCCCATTTGTTGAGAGAATGTTGTTATTATGCTTTTACTTGATTATATCATATTGGAAATTATGGTTATATGATGAGTATGAAATTGCGATATTTTGATTATGGACAATTTGGTTGTAGGCTTAAGGCCTTGTTGCGTAGTTGTTGTGGTTGTGTTGTAGTCCATAATAGATGCATCTCATAGCATATCATCCTGGTTGTCTGTATTGGTTGTGCCTGTATTAGCGGCCTTTAATGGCAAATGAATTGGTTTTGGAGTGCTGCTCCAAATTGGTACCGCATACATATGCATAGTTGAGTTGCATGGTGTCGCGTCATTATGTGTTTGCAAGTGATTATGAGTTGCTGAATTTTACTGCTAATTGTTGTATATATGAATGATGAATTTCCTGGTAGTTCGTTGTGATAATATTTGGAGAACTGGGAGAATTATTAATGTTGTGATATAATCTTGACATGACTTTTATCATGCCTTATGTTATAATTTTGATATCTCACCCCTTTACGTTGTATGTTACCTCCGTTGGTGGTAATTTGTAGGTAACTCGGAATAGAGTGTAGCTTTCCGTTTAAGGTGTCGTTGGTTGCTCTGATACGTAGCACTCTTGGGGGGATGGACGATTAGTTGTATTGTGTTAATGGATTTACTTGTTTCCAAATTTTATTAAGTACTTTTCTTTAATAAATTGGTTGCTTCTGATAGTGCCAAATGTTGGTTGTATGCACTAGACCGATGAATCGGTAGTGCTGATTTTTATGGTTGAAACTAGTTGTTTTGTGAATTGATGCAAGATATGTACTTGCTGAATTTTAATGAAATTAGTTGCAGACTTTTCTGGTCTTGCTTTGGTTTATTATAAATGTTGGAAGTGTATTAGATCTCGCTGAAAAATAACAGATTGCCTTGTAATTGAGATGCTAAGCGAGTTGTCGTTATTTGTTCATCCAAATTATGTGCTATGTGTTGCAACTGCGAAAAACCACCGGTGGAAAAACAGAAGAGTCGCCACTTTCGTTATTTATCCCAAAGAGAGGGAAAGGAAACGATCGCAAAAACCTAAACGAAAAGGGAAAGACAAGGTCATCGCAACCATGTATGGATTCGGGAGTCGGTTACGCAAGGGGAAGGTATTAGCATCCCTCGCGTCCGTCGTACTCGACGGGATCCATACATTGTTGTCTATCTAAAAGGGTGTGTAAACTATCTAGCTAAAGGCTTGGGGACAAAAGAAAAAAAGAAAGGACAGGACTCGACAGAGCGTCGCTACTCTTAGCCTACGTACTCCCCCGTGCAATGGAAAAGTCAGAGTCAACGTAGTTCGCCTAACTACGGCTAGAGAAAGGGGAAGGTTGCTCGCCGAGACGTCGCGTCTCGTGCCTACGTACTTTCGTCTGGTACAAAAGATCAGAGCAAATGTAGGTCGGGCTAAAAGGACCATAGGTTAGTTCAACAGTTTTTTAGGCCCGAGTAGGGTTAACAAGTAGTTCTAGCAGTTGGTGTATGCAGCTCGACCATTGGAGACTTAGGCGTTACCGTTTGCGATAGAACTAAGAGTTAATGACACTCTTTTTGTGAAATATTTTCCTTGATTAAGAACCCCAGAGGGTGAAAAAGGTTTGAATTGTTTTTGTGTTTTTTAAGAGAAGAAGTGTTTTGAATTAGAGTGTTCATAATGTATGTTGTAACAAAGTTTAGAACCTAGGATCGAATGCGTCGCATATCGTCCTAAGGACGTATACTAAACACTCTAGGCAATTGAGAGGTGGCCCCTCAATCACCATTTCCCAAGTCTAAGGCTCTTAGCAGAACATTCATTATCCTTATTAAGTATGTTAAACTTGTTTGAAGATGAGAAGAGAAGAAGGCACACTAATGGGAGACTAATCAACCCTAAAAGTTATCATGCAAAGTGGACTTAAAGTTGAGTTTGAAAAGGGAACTACCTAATGCTATCATGCATAGTTAGGCACCTAATGTCTATCATAACCTCAAGAGGTTAGAGGACTTATGGGGAACATGGCAAAGAAAAGCTAAAGAAGAAGAATAAGAAGAAGAGTAAGAAATGCATATGCAAATGAAAATGCAAACATAGAATACACAAGTAGAATGATAGTGGGAGGAAAATAGTGTGGGGCAGTAGCCACCACAAGCTCATATCAACCAAGCATGCATATGGAAATGCAATAAAAGAGAAGAAGAAGGAGAGAGATGCATCAAAAGCAAACAAACAAATGACAAACACAAAGAAAGGGTCCTCATGGATTCATCACTTTAGGTAAGCTTCAAATTCCTCCTAAGGAGGCACCAAGCTACCTTAAATGACACTCCAAGGTCATTGGACAGAAGGGATATGAAAAGGAAAGAGCTCAAAAGCAATACCAAAACATAAAAAGAAGGAATGCAAGCAATAACATGAAGGAAGCAATCAAGTATCACTTAGGAGTTCAAGTTGTAAGCACAAAAAGAAAGGCATCAAACAACAAGCAATGAACAATACTTTGACCTAAAAATGAACATACATCAAGCTCAACATGTATAAAATGTGAAACAAGAAGAGTTGAGAGCTTATTGGATCCACAAAGGTCATTTCCAATCCAAACTAGGTCAAGCACCTGTGTGAGTTGTCCTACGAGATGACCTAACTTGTAAGTCACTTCAAAAATAGGAAAAGGGCTAAAAAAATATCAAGTAAAATGCACAAATAAGCTACACAAGTTGGCAACCAGAGGCCAAGAAACCAAGACAAATGTCCTTTCAAAGCACCATCAAAAGAATTAAATCATTTGGATGTACCATTTTGAAATGGGAGAAACAAGTGCAACAAGAAAAGCCCAAAAAGTCAACCCAAAAGTCAACAACCAGGGGCAAAATGGTCCTCTAAAATTGATCAACTCATCATTGAGATAAGGATCGATTTTCAATCATTGGATCACAAGGGAATGAGAGAAATAAATGCAAACACAAAACATATTTCAATTTAAATCAATTAGAACAACTCCAATACTCAATTCATTTTTTAATTGAAAATAAAATAGAAAAAATAAAATAAAAATATTTAAAAAAAAAGTAGACATCTCAAAGTTGATTAAAAATATTTTTGGTGAATTTTTGGAGTATTGGACTTATTTGATTTGATTTAAATTCTAAACAGAAAAATAAAATAAAAAACAAAAGGAAAAAACAAGAAATTGAAAAAAGATGTGTGACAAATAGCAACTCAGATACGTTCAAAACAAACATTGGGCCCAGCTGGGGGTGTGGAAATCAAGGGCACGCTAGGCCCACCAGCCAATTCCACAAAATAAAATAAAAATCTGGGAATCCTATGCATCAAGTCAACCAAAGAGTACCATGATCATTCAACATGAAACGCTTGATCGTTTGGTAATCCAATCAGGTGGCTTAAAACATGACAACGCATTAATGAGCTTTTAAAATGAATCACATGTATACAAGTCAAACACGGAACACAGTAGCTTTTAATCGTACCCGTTGGGATAAAAGGTAATCACATCTGACGCATCACACAGTGCCACGCATACGTCTTCTTCCTCAAGACAACCAGCCGACCAGACTGAACTTCCGGTCACCCCTACCAACGCTCTAGTTGCTGCGTATCAACAACAACACATAAAGAAATCAATACTTCACCATTTCTCACAATTTTTATATCAAATATTCACTAGAGATCACGAGGATCTCATTTCTGACCTCAAAACTCACATATAATGCATAAATCTCCAAAACCGAAGACAACAAGTAAGAACATCAAAATTCAAAGTTCATGAAAACATCTCCAATTTAATCCAAAACTCATCTAGAGCTCACGTAGATCACAGATCAAGTGTCAAACAAGCAAGATCATGCATAAACAAGCCAAACCAGATCCAAACATAAATGAGCATCATCCAACAATCACAACCAATGCCAGTTCGTTTTACATTTTAATGATCTACATTGATCCTACTCCTCAAGTATGCAAAAGTGGCAGTGAATGGATGCTTATTAAGAGTGTAATGTTGAATTTCAATTACCTAGTGGAGAACTTCCACTGAGCCTTCAAATGGAGCTCAAGCTTGAAGGTAAATGCCCAGAATCGTTCACTGAACTTCACTGAAGCTTTCTCAATTCATAATTTCCCTTGAAATAGCTTCAATCTCCAAATTCGAAATTTGAATTTCTCCCACTTTTTGAAAACTGAACTTGATGAATTTGCCTCCAATTTTCACTTCTGAGGGTTTGTTCATGGCCAAAACAATATATATGATGGATCTTGATGATAATTAGGCCCAATCAAAGCCTCTAACAGTCCATACCAAAATCAAAGGAATTGAAAATTTTCCAAGTTTCATGTACACGAAAATGCACTAATTTTGGCTCCAAAATGGTTGGAAACACTTGCTGGTATCACATGGAGCATGGATGGTCAGGATTGGAGCCTTATTTGATCTCAATGGCTCATGTTGATCGTGTAACTTCACAATGAAGAAACCTTGAAAATGGCTCATTTAAACACCTCAAATCCAAATTATAAAATTGCCAAAGTGTTTAGAATGTTGTTTGCACTCAAAAATGCATCCATTTGCCCCAAAATGTTCAAAAGTGAATTAATTCTCATTTCCCCCTTTTTAACCTTTTTCCATGAAAATTCAAATATCAAGACCTCAAACCAAGCCAATTCCTTAACTTCTCAATGCTTAACTAAGCAAATAACACCATTTGGAGCAAGTTTGATGTTGGAAAAATCTTCATTTGAAGTGTGCAAGTTGGTGAAATGGACCTATAATTTTATGACCTGTAATCTTACTTTCCCAAAATACCCCTGACTTGTAACCCTCATAACTTGAGTTCTACAAATAAGATGAAAGACTTCTAGTACATTTTGGAAAGATACGATCAAGATCTACAACTTTAATGTTGTCCAAAAGTTGAGAAGAAACATCCTTCTAGGTCAAAAATGGCTTCGAAGTTGGTTGACTTTTGTTGACCAAAGTCACATCCCTTTGATGACCTGTAACTTGTATGGATCATAACTTGAGTTCTATAAATCCAATCAATGACTTCTAGTACTCAAATTAAAGCTAAGAACATGCTCTACAAGTTCCATGTTGGTCAAAAGTTAAGATGAAACTTGTATCTTGAGATAGGTGGTCTTGAAGTCAGGCACTAAATAGGGGATTTTACCCTGAGAACCCTAATTTAGTAACTCCTCACACATTTGATCCTTGATGAATTGAACTTGAAATGATATCTCATATATCTTAGCATAACATCCCATTACCATAGAGACTTTGAATTGAGGGTTAATCTCCTTCAATTGCACAGTGGACTGAGGACTAGCCAGATGAAACCCTAATTGCAACACTTTCAACTGCAACTCTTCACACTTGGCACAAACACTTGGATGAGCTCCACAATGACCCTCAAGGCACTCAATGAGATCTCTCAACCTCTTACACCCATAACCATGAATTCACAAACCTCTGATGATTTTGAACTGGCCTCCCAGTTAGGAGCTGACCCACATACATCCATCATTTCTTTCACAAGACCATTTCCCACGTCTATCTGACTTGATTACCATCCAAACTTGAGTGAAACCCCTTGCTTAGACTCAAACCTCTGAGTAGAATCTTCTTGATGTGCACAAGATCTTGATCCCCTGTTCAATGAAACATGCTATGCAATGCAAATGCTAGAAAGAAATGGAATGAAACACAAGCCAGCTAAAGAAAAAGGTTGGGCAAACTTTGGGGTGCAACAACTGCCCCTATTCAAACGACTTGGACCTGAAGGAGTGAAAGCGAACAACTTTTAAACAATCAAGGTAAAAGACGGTTGAATACCAAAGAACCCGGAAATTTGCCAACCGCAGAAATAAATTGCAACACTCTGATCGGGGAACAAATATCTAGAAAAACTTAACGCAGACAGTTGCAACGGCAACCGGCTGACTGATCATCCGATAAAGAACACCTGACATTGCTGCCAGTCATCTTTGTAACGCCACAGACATTGAACTCATGAACCAGATCAACATGCACTTGATCCTTTCCATTGTCCAAAACCAGATCAACATGCACTTGATCTATTCACATCGTCTAAAGCCGGATCAACATGCAGTTGATCCATTCACATCGTCTAATGATAGACAAGAAGAATCACAATCCCGACGGTTCACATCGTCTAATGATAGACAGGAAGAAAAACAATCCCGAAGGTTCACATCATCTAATGATAGACAGGAAGAAAAATAACCCCGAAGGTTCAAATCGTCTAATGATAGACAGGAAGAAAAATAATCCCGAAAGTTCACATCGTCTAATGATAGACAGGAAGAAAAATAATCCCGAACTCATATCGTCTAATGATAGACGAGAGGAAAACCATATCCAAATATCGCATCGTCTAATGATAGACAAGAGGAAAATAGTCCAAATCTCGCATCGTCTAATGATAGACAAGAGGAACATCCAATCCAAATCTCGCATCGTCTAATGATAGACGAGAGGAACAATGAATCCAAAATTCTCGCATCGCCTAATGATAGACGAGAGGAACATCCAATCCAAATCTCGCATCGTCTAATGATAGACGAGAGGAACAATAAATCCAAATCTTGCATCGTCTAATGATAGACGAGAGGAAACCTGCTAGGGAAACACATCGTCGATAGGAACTAAAAGAAAGAAAATTTGCTTGGGGATATCATCATCAGAGGACTGATGGACAAAATTATAACCGATGGATGATCTAAAATCTGAATAAATCGTTAAGCTGTCTGAACAAAACCAAACCCGCTGGATAAATGCCCCTGTATCGATCGAAGAATGATTCGAGTTGCCACGGAAGGCTGACAGAAACTGGCTTATGCTTCGAATGCATATGCATATGTTTGAATATGGCGTAATGCTCCATACGAAATGGAAATGCTACGCGTTTGAGGATGACATGCAAATATGATGCAAATATGATGATATATGCAAAGATTCAAATGCAGGCTCGGGCTACTGGGGAAAGCTGAATACAACAGAACATTCCAGCAAAATAAATGCTGGAAAGGTGAATCCAACTCCGCTGGTGGTAACCGGATGTGCCAAATATGATTGGACTCTCCTGGGAGTAGCTTACACGTGCCAATGATGATTGGACTTTTATTGGAGAAAACAGACGAAGTATTCCAGTGTACCAAAGGGAATTGGATTTGCAAAGGATCAGGTACGACTGATGCTGGAAAGAATATCCCATATGAACTCAAAGGTTTTTGGTTGAAAGGGTCAAGGGATAATAACATGACTTCCTAACATTCGTCTTGCACTCGAAAGTTAGTTGAACCTGCTTGAACAACTCTGAAGACATGGAGAGGAACAATTCTTGCACTTCTGAACTTTGCCCTAGCCTGTGGTACCTCTGTGGGGACATTCCTCAAAAGGAAAACTGAAATCTCATGCTTTGATGGCTTGATATGCACTGACTAAACATCTTGAACCTCGAAGAGGTGTTTTACATTAATTGCCCCACGGGTAAGAAATAACTTCTGCGCTCTTTGGGGTGGCGTGCCCCAGTCTGCAACGACTTTGCCCCTGATTGAACAATCTGTGGGGAAAGTGCTCCTTGGCTACAAGAGATTCACCGAATCTCGACTCGACTACCTCAGTAACTGACTTCTGGGTGGTTGACTCCCATGATCATTCGATATAACTTTCCCTAGTTCGATGGAGTATTCAAGCAATCTGCATTCTATCCTGATCAATCTTTTCGTTGTGGAAACTTTCCTGCTGTCAAGCGTTTACTCACAAGTAAAACAAGTTGTCCTGCATAAAAGATATATTAAATGCAATGCATACGACAGTTTTCGACATCCAATCTATTCACTGAAAAAAATTGTGACATAAAGTGAATAAGTCATTTATCAACATGTCAACATTAGTACAACGCTGTAAGAGGAATCCTTTTAGGAGTCAGTTTCGATGCAATCTTTACCGAAGTATGCTTTCGAAATAAACCCGCTTCAATTAGGACTTTTTTAGGTTGTAACTTGGTCAGGTTCACAATTTACAAGAAAATGATACAAGCTCAAAGTTTATTGTAACCCACCCATTCTATGTGATGTTCTCCAATCCTATATTCAGCTAATTCGACGCTAGCGCTCACCTTTCAGAGGTTAAGGATAGGAGTGATGGTTCAGGAAATCACAAGTTTTCGGAGTGACAGTCACCCACTTTTCACTTTTTGGTGCCTGAATCACACAACTTGTTTTTCATCATCATCATTTTTTAATTTCCCTAACTTTTGCCTGGACTGGCTCTTTTGAGCTTTGTTTTCTCTTTTTTTCTTTCTTTTCTTTTTCTTTTTGAACAAATCGTGTGACACCGGCTTGTCTGACTCTTTGTGGAATAATGTGACTGTTTCACTCCTTGATCGGCAAGGTTTAACCACTGTGGTTCTTTAGGCACAACCTATACAGGTGTGATTTATCTTCGAACGGGAACACTCCTATTGCAATTTGGATGTTCGGCCGAACTAGCTGACACTTACCCTGCCCCAGGTTAAGATTTAGTTTTTTTTTCATTTTCAGAAAGAAACTCCTACTACTAGGCTCAAAGTGGTTGAAAAGGGATTATCATCCTTATATCTCCGGTGTTTGGGAATTTGAAACAATGCATGTACATCATCAACATGTTTTATTTCAAAAGCATACTTTCGGAAGTTTGCGTGTCTTTAAACTTTATAATCCTCCCCGGACTCCGCTTAAACAAGCGTATGACATCTGTAAAAAAGCAATTAGTAAACAAGAATGGATTAAATCAAAACATACATATTCATTTCATTAATATCAATCAATGGGAACAACAAGTTTTACAAATGACATTGCACTTTAAACAGGAAAAGAAATTACAAACATAAAGAAATAATAGGATAAAATGAAAATTGCCAGCTTCTGAGAACTGGGCTTTCACGCTGATTAGCTGCTGAGGGAGATGCGACCCTTGAAGTCTTCGAACTCAGTCAGACGAGCGATGTACGACCAACCTTCCTCCTGGAAAAGATATACACCTTCGGTCCATCAACTGTAGTACCTTGGCTTGAAAAGCCTCACAATCTTCAGTAGCATGCCCTAAGGATCCTCCATGATATCCGCATTGGGCCCTAGGATCGTACCCGGGAGGGTAAGGTTCTGGCACTGGTATGAGAGCTTTAGGTTCCACCAAAGAATTTCGAACTAGGTATGGTAGCAGTTGATTGTACGACATAGGCACTGGACGCAGAGGAGCACTCCTTCTTTTCAGATTATTGTTGTGGGGCCTACTCTGGATCTGGCGACACTAATCTTGCTGTGATGACCCAAAAGGTCGTGGACTCTAAACAACAGAAACATTCGGCGACTGGGTTTGGACTTTGGCGGGTTCTTTTTGCTCAGGCGCTTTCATCCTTAAACTTGACCCAGGAACAGGCAGCAACTGTGGGCTGGGAGATTCTGACACCAAAGATTGTAGGATATACTTTTGACCTACTGCAGCTTTAGGAATGGGAATAGGAGTATCCATCTCTTTTTCACAACAGGGAACAAACTCGCCTGATACCTTCATGCCACTCGGCGTGAATTCAATCGTCTTCGAATCAATCAGGTCCTGAACTTTATGCTTAAAAGCTTTACAGTTTGCAACATCGTGCCCCTGTCTTCCAGAGTGGAAATTGTAACACCCCACTTCCCGTATTAAATAAAATATAAATATTATAATAATAATCAGAGTTTTCGCCAAAAAGTGGGATGTCACATCTCCAAATTTTATAAAAAATACTTTATTCATTCTTTTCAAAATAATACAGCGGAATTTGTTTCATAAAGTAAAATACATCAAAACATGATACGTCACAGGATTTCAACACGTTTGACATAAAACAATTACAACACCCATATCCCGTGTTACGTATCAGAGCATCCTAGACTCGACGGTCACACCAATATCCAAGCTAGCTAAACACCTGGATTATCTGTACTTCCGAAGAAGCACAAACCACAACAACAACAAAGGGGTGAGAAATAATGATCAGAATATAATGGTAATGTAATACATGTAAATAAGGTAGTAAAACACACCAACACACCAATATTCACCCCAACAACTCCATATGACGAACCTACTGTTCAAATTACAATATAACATATTATAATGCAAATATGCAACTCAACCCCATGCATGCGGTACCAACTCATTGGTTCATTCAATCGAACCTGGATAGATCACTTACGCTCCTCCTGAGACATGATCTATCCCCCACCATTCTCCACAAAGGAGTACGGATGAATCACTTACGCTCCTCCTGAGACATGATTCATCCCACCAAAACACCATGATATGCACACACCAATGCATAACTAATATATTTAGGCACTCAACGTGCACACGATCCTCCTGATCATATCATCATACACCAATGCACATATGTACAGATATAACATACACCAACACCATATAAATCAACCAGATAGTAAACAAGTTCATACTTTAACACCAAGATATAACATATCCCACCACTTGGGGGTACGCGATCCTACTGATCACTACATACATATACATCAACTAATTGTCCACCAGTCATTATTACGGGAAACACGCACTATCACCAAGTACACAAGTTAGTTCCCACACTCATCATTCTTACAGTGCATCAAGGCCAAACTGTACCTATCATCTCAACTCAGATCCTCAGTCTATTCTAGTACCAATCTTGCACATTACCGTAACCAATAGGCTTCTAATTCCTATTCCCAAAATCATCACCTACACACTTTATCGATACCTCAAAAGCCATACAAAACTTTCCCTAAAAACTGTAAAACACCCTATATGCTCTATATGCCAAATCAACCCAAAACACCAATTCGTTAACATTGACTTATACTCCATCACTATCAATTACTAGTTATCATCAAACACAAACACACCAATAAACATTATACTTACCAATTATCCTATACTTCCTACTCTAGAACCAACATTACGGTACATTACCGACACTTCAGAGTCACTCTGAATCTCTCTAAGGTCCTAACCATAGTCATTAACGACACTATAGGGAAACAACACATAATTTTCCCCAAAGCTATAATCATGGTCATTACCCACACTACAGTAACAACACAGAATCTCACCAAAACTCTATTTATATTTACTATCAACACTGCAGTAACAACATATAATCTCACTAACATCACCATAATATATATACACCAAATTCACCAATACCAATCAACAATTCATCAATATCAAGCATCAATTTAGCATTAGCAACAACAATAACAAGCATGCCAATATAAAACTTCATAGATCGGAATTTTCCTACGGGGTTAAGGACTCCCCTCTACCCTATACATGTATATACCATCCCAATCAAGTTTCTCCCCCCTTACCTTGTTAATCGGTTGATCGATGAAAGAACCCTCCAAGGTTTGGCCAATTCTGATTTTCCCCTGTATCCTTCGTTCTTTGCTCCCTTTTCCGTTCCCTTTTCCGTTCTCTCCTTTCTATCGTTCTTTTTCCACTTTCTCTAACTTCTCACAATGTATCGTAAAACTACTAATCCCTCAGTTTCTATTTTAATTCTCTAATCCCAATAATAATAATAACTTAATAATAATAATAATAAAATAATAATAATAATAATAATAATAGTAATAATAATCCTATTATTATCTCACCAAAATAATAATAATAATAATAGTAATAATATTATTATCTCACCAAAATAATAATAATATTAATAATACTAATAAATATAATAATATATAATAATAATAATAATAATAATACCCCCACCAATATTACTATTATTCATTATATTATCATATTCACACCAAAAATCATAATAATATAATAACTATATTAATAATAATATTATATTCTCCATATTAATAATATTACTACAATTATTAATAATAATCATAAATATAATAATAATAATAATAATAATAATAATAATAATAATAATAATAATAATAATAATAATAATAATAATAATAATAATAATAATAATAATAATAATAATAATACCACCACCAATATTACTATTATTTCTTATATTATTATAAACTCACCAAATTACCACCAATGATCCTCCCATCTCAGGGACACCCACCAAACATCATCAAATACACCCTACCAAAGGGAATATCAACATATAATATTTAAAATAATAATAAAATGACTAAATTAAAATGGGTGTTACAACTCTCCCCCACTTTAATTATTTTCGTCCTCGAAAATTACCTGATGGAAATAACTCCGGATACGCTCCCCGCATCCTTTATTCCAATTCTCAGGTCACACTGCCTTCTGCAGCACCTCCCTATACTACTTTCACCAAAGATATTTCCTCCCTTCGGAGTAGTTCCTCGCTCGCCAAAACGAACTAGCAATGCCTCAACAATCGGAATATTTTTCACTTGTACATCATCCACCTGGTTCAATGTACTTTCTCGACTAAGACACATGAAACATATCATGCCAATTCACAGCAACAACGGAAAAACAGTCTAACATGTTACTCCTCCCATGCCTCCGCTGCGCCACTCTGATACAACTACAGAACACGGTGCGAACTTCTGAGATTTCGAAGCTCGACCAACACCGGTCACCGACGTGACTCTAAAAACACATATTGCCTCGGATCCTCTCGATCTTCTCAGCCATCTCAAGCATAATTTTCAAGTCTGAGTACAACACTCTCACTCGATTTATTTCAACACAGGAGAGTCCTACACTCCCTATTTCACCAAGCCACATATAGTGCCATTCCGACACTAGGATGGTAACCGTTATTATAGGTAACTCAATCAACGATAATTAATCATCCCACGCTCCACCTTGATCCGACACCCAAGCTCTCACCAATTCTCTACAGACTCAATAGTCCTCTCTGACTGACCATCAGTTTGCGGATGGTAGGTCGAACTCAGCTTCAACTTAGCACCCGAAGCTTCCTGTAAGCCCCTCCAAAATCTCAATATAAACCTCAAATTTCCATCTGACACAATATTCGTCAGTATCTCATCCAACTTCACCACTTTCTCAATATGCATCTCGTATATCCTCAACACGGAATAGTTAATCCACTCCTAACAATTCAAATTAAAATTATGTCTTTACAAATTCTTTGGAAATCTCAACACCAATTTCGTGAAAATACTACCTGATTTCCACTCTAGAATATTTAACGACTGCATCAGACTCAACAGTCTCTGATGTTCACTCTTCGAATTCCTACAATTCTAACCAGCATATTCCACCTCAACTACTCCTCCCCTTATCCATGGTCTCCAAAACAATCTATTCAAATTCGGTTACTTCTTCATAGCACCGGGATGGATACTCCATCTACCTCAATGTATTTCTTCACGAGTACTCCTACTCCCCTCAACAACATCTGGTACACATACCCTATCATAACACATCATGGTACTATTTCCACAAATCCGACAATCCACTCTTCGACTCTAATTTATCAATTTCAACTAATTCACTACTCAACCCAGGTTTCTGACTTTCTCGATTCTGCTCAAGGATATCACTAGTCAGATCTTAATAATAAAAGCTTAACTCCATAAGAAGTCTCCTTACTCACAAAACTCATATTATGAAATTGCTCAATTAGTTCTAACTCTTTTCACCATCATCTTCGGTAAACACAAACATTTCCAACTCACCGCATCATCTACCACATCCACTTTACCCAAAGGGTAATTACACTCAAAGTCGTAATCCTTCAGAAATCCTAATTATTTCCTCTGCCTCATTTTCAACTTTTTCAAATCAAACAAACACCTTAAACTCTTAAGATCACCAAACATCTCCGATCTCAGTCTGAACTTTCGAAGCCTCCGACTCCGGTACAACCACAATAGCAACCAACTCTAAATCACTGGTCGGATGGTTTCTCTTACACACTTCGAGTTGCCTTTTGCATAACTGAAACTCGCTGAAGTTGTCTTTAGCAAATCCCCTAATTATATCAACAAGCATCACAAACACCACAATTAGTTCTATCGGATTCGGCAGAACTTTCCTTACGGAAGTATATCACCGCTCTTTTTCTAACACTGATAACTCCAGTTCCTTATGCTCAACATAATCCTCTATACCCTTCGAATACCTTAAAACATCATTTATCAACACAACCATTGCCTTATATAAATAATTAAAGAAGATCCCATGCCAAGTGGACAAACAAGTTGTGAGTTATAGCGGGAACACATACCGTACCGCCCGTCCTTACCACCACATTCAAACACACTTTATCAATAAATAGATTAAATCTATGTCAATACTTCACCATCTCATAGATAATTTCAATAGCTTTCCAACGCTTCGAACCGGGCGTCATTCCGAGTTACGGTTCTCCCGTTACGACAAAAATACCACAACAACATCTTTCTGCTCAGGGCACTTCGCCAGGCGAATCTCGGCGAACATGACAGTCCCGAAATTCTATTTTCGACCGTTACCTGACTTTCGAGTGTCCGATTTCGATTCCGTAAAAAGCTGCGATCTCGGAATCCAACGTATAACCACAATTTCATACTTAGGAGGCCGTCCAACACACTTTCAATCTTTAAATATTTTAAAACCCGATCACTTCCAATCTCAACAGCAGATCGTGGAGCCTCCTATTACGATACCACTTCGACCTTCGACACCACAACACAATAATTCTACTCGCGATCTCACGAACACGGAAACTCACGTCCTTCAATCAATTGATCCATCAAATCATTACCTCTTGGAAGCGAACACTTATCCTTGACAGCCACCTTGTTCACTTATCTATAGTTCACCCAAAGCTTCACAAAACCTTCTGTCTGTCTAACCAACAAAAATTGGTGCACCTTACGGTAACACACTCAAACAAAAGGACCTCTCCCCCAGCGGGTCTTCAAGTTGACTCTTCAACTTCTCCAATCCCAACGTAAACATACAATATGGAGTCATCAATATCAGACTCGTCCCAAAAACAAAATAAACGTGTAAGCTTTACTTCACACTCCGATAGTAAATCGCTTACTTCCTTAGGGAACCTCCGACAATTTCAACAAATTGACAAATCCCAATTTTCTCACTTTCCTTCTCATTCGAAGGTTCCGTCAAAATAAACGTCTCAACACCGTATTACGCCAACTCCTCAAAATAATCCCTTAAGCACTTAGCTTAACTCAGGACAATTCATTGCTCACACCACACAAGCTTGCAAGACACGTCTATCCCATCCAACACAATCCCGTCTACTATTAACAAGAGATTAAGGGTGATCAGTTCCTCAATTTGTTAATAGACAGCCGAAATCATGATGGGGTACAAACCATCTTTACCAAACTATGATAGCATTCCTCAACACATTAAGCCACCACACCGTAGCATTCCGGAGAATTACAAACTTCTCCCCCACTGGAATCATTCCTGCTTCTGCAGACAAGGTTAGGAAATAAACACGTACCGACAGTGTTTTCACACACATGCCGTATACTAGGGATTTAAACCACAACACCAGGTTAAACAACACACAGTCTCCATCCCAAAGGACAGACTCAACTCAACTCAACAACACTGGCCGGACGGACCAACCAGGATCTGATACCAATTGTAACACCCCACTTCCCGTATTAAATAAAATATAAATATTATAATAATAATCAGAGTTTTCGCCAAAAAGTGGGATGTCACATCTCCAAATTTTATAAAAATACTTTATTCATTCTTTTCAAAATAATACAGCGGAATTTGTTTCATAAAGTAAAATACATCAAAACATGATACGTCACAGGATTTCAACACGTTTGACATAAAACAATTACAACACCCATATCCCGTGTTACGTATCAGAGCATCCTAGACTCGACGGTCACACCAATATCCAAGCTAGCTAAACACCTGGATTATCTGTACTTCCGAAGAAGCACAGACCACAACAACAACAAAGGGGTGAGAAATAATGATCAGAATATAATGGTAATGTAATACATGTAAATAAGGTAGTAAAACACACCAACACACCAATATTCACCCCCAACAACTCCATATGACGAACCTACTGTTTAAATTACAATATAACATATTATAATGCAAATATGCAACTCAACCCCATGCATGCGGTACCGACTCATTGGTTCATTCAATCGAACCTGGATAGATCACTTACACTCCTCCTGAGACATGATCTATCCCCCACCATTCTCCACAAAGGAGTACGAATGAATCACTTACGCTCCTCCTGAGACATGATTCATCCCACCAAAACACCATGATATGCACACACCAATGCATAACTAATATATTTAGGCACTCAACGTGCACACGATCCTCCTGATCATATCATCATACACCAATGCACATATGTACAGATATAACATACACCAACACCATATAAATCAACCAGATAGTAAACAAGTTCATACTTTAACACCAAGATATAACATATCCCACCACTCGGGGGTACGCGATCCTACTGATCACTACATACATATACATCAACTAATTGTCCACCAGTCATTATTACGGGAAACATGCACTATCACCAAGTACACAAGTTAGTTCCCACACTCATCATTCTTACAGTGCATCAAGGCCAAACTGTACCTATCATCTCAACTCAGATCCTCAATCTATTCTAGTACCAATCTTGCACATTACCGTAACCAATAGGCTTCTAATTCCTATTCCCAAAATCATCACCTACACACTTTATCGATACCTCAAAAGCCATACAGAACTTTCCCTAAAAACTGTAAAACACCCTATATGCTCTATATGCCAAATCAACCCAAAACACCAATTCGTTAACATTGACTTATACTCCATCACTATCAATTACTAGTTATCATCAAACACAAACACACCAATAAACATTATACTTACCAATTATCCTATACTTTCTACTCTAGAACCAACATTACGGTACATTACCGACACTTCAGAGTCACTCTGAATCTCTCTAAGGTCCTAACCATAGTCATTAACGACACTATAGGGAAACAACACATAATTTTCCCCAAAGCTATAATCATGGTCATTACCCACACTACAGTAACAACACAGAATCTCACCAAAACTCTATTTATATTTACTATCAACACTGCAGTAACAACATATAATCTCACTAACATCACCATAATATATATACACCAAATTCACCAATACCAATCAACAATTCATCAATATCAAGCATCAATTTAGCATTAGCAACAACAATAACAAGCATGCCAATATAAAACTTCATAGATCAGAATTTTCCTACGGGGTTAAGGACTCCCCTCTACCCTATACATGTATATACCATCCCAATCAAGTTTCTCCCCCCTTACCTTGTTAATCGGTTGATCGATGAAAGAACCCTCCAAGGTTTGGCCAATTCTGATTTTCCCCTGTATCCTTCGTTCTTTGCTCCCTTTTCCGTTCCCTTTTCCGTTCTCTCCTTTCTATCGTTCTTTTTCCACTTTCTCTAACTTCTCACAATGTATCGTAAAACTACTAATCCCTCAGTTTCTATTTTAATTCTCTAATCCCAATAATAATAATAACTTAATAATAATAATAAAATAATAATAATAATAATAATAATAGTAATAATAATCCTATTATTATCTCACCATAATAATAATAATAATAATAATAATAGTAATAATATTATTATCTCACCAAAATAATAATAATATTAATAATACTAATAAATATAATAATATATAATAATAATAATAATAATACCCCCACCAATATTACTATTATTCATTATATTATCATATTCACACCAAAAATCATAATAATATAATAACTATATTAATAATAATATTATATTCTCCATATTAATAATATTACTACAATTATTAATAATAATCATAAATATAATAATAATAATAATAATAATAATAATAATAATACCACCACCAATATTACTATTATTTCTTATATTATTATAAACTCACCAAATTACCACCAATGATCCTCCCATCTCAGGGACACCCACCAAACATCATCAAATACACCCTACCAAAGGGAATATCAACATATAATATTTAAAATAATAATAAAATGACTAAATTAAAATGGGTGTTACAGAAATCACAATAAGCATTTACATCGAAGCCCGATGGTGGTTGGCCAGTAAGGGGATCCAAAGTCCGAGGCTTTACCAACCGAAGTTAGAGTAAGAGTTGCACCAACTGAGCATAATCCATGGGGATCTGATCGAAGATTCTATCTTGTGATTTTGTCCTTTGACCATATCTTCTAATCCTGGGATTCTCCTGAGAAACGGTACACAGCTGATGACACGGGAACTTCGGAACCTCCGGTTGTGCAGCATACTTTTGACATACCTTACGCTCTGGGATAGGCTCTACAGACAGAAGTGGAACAAGCATCTTTGCTGCAACCTCAGGCATCTGATCACGTTCTTTCCTAAGCACGTTTCTTATCACTTCCATGATTAAGCCCACCTGAATTTTCAACTGCTGATTTTCCTCTCTGAGTGCATTCTGATCCAAGCGCAACGCTTGCATGTCTGCAATGAACTGCCCCATCTGGCTCTTGACTTCTCTCAGCTCTGCTTGAACTTGCTCCATGACTTTGCGGGAATTCCTGTGTCTGATTGTATAACCTGCAACAAACTAGTGGAGTACATGAAGTTAGATTGGCAGCTCCGAGGTACCTGTTACACAAAAAACAAATGCAAGATGTAAACAAGCATGCAACAGGAAAATCTCAGAATAGCACCAAGGCAAAAAGAACCCAAGATCCAAACATGGATAACCATCACACGTATATGCACCCTCCAGGAATAACTGAATACAAACAGAGTGACCTCGACCAACAAGCCTGGCGATGGTCAGCATATATAAGCTAATTACGTAAGCGAAGAAAACAGATGCGGCCGTCGGCACAGGAAGCCTTCTAGCAACTTCCCTCATATTCAACTGAGCCTTTAGTTTGAAACTCTTCAGAACACACACTCTCGATGGATCCTTCTATAACAAGAACTGCTATGCCCTCATGGCGAGATGAAGGGGAATCATTAATCTGAATAATACCCTGAGGCGTGATGAAGAACTTGTTAGAGTCTACAAGAGTCTGAACTTGGCTCCTAAGCACCTTACAATCATCCGTGGAATGCCCTTGTGCCCCAACATGGTACTCACAGCGAGCATTGACATCGAATCCTGGAGGATACGACGGGATCATTGGATTAGTCTCTTTTGGCACTATCAGCCCACTTTTGACCAAATCCGGCAACAACTGGCTGTACGACGCCGGTAGCTGAGTAAACTGCCTTTCGGGTTTCCTGGGTCTTCGTCGAGCGTGCTGACACGGCTGATGACGGTATGACCGTTGGCTTTGAACACTTGACACGTCCGAAGACTGAATCTGAGATGCCGGAGATTCTGAGATAAGATCACTTCCTTTCTCCCATTCTTCTTGTGAACTAACAACTGATTCATTCTCCTCAACTGAGATGAAGGGAATGTCTCTAATCTTCCCATTCTTGAGTTTACTCTCAACATGTTCACCCATTATCACCAAGTCAGCAAAGTTTGACATTCCACCGCTGACCAACTTGTCAAAGTAATGGCCTTTCAGAGTACTCAAGAATATGTCAATCAACTCTTTATCCTGAAGTGGAGATTGAACACGAGCAGCGAATTCTCTCCATCTCTGCATATACCTTTTGAAGGATTCATTGTCCGCCTGAGATAATTCTTGTAACTGCATGCGACTAGGAGCCATATTGAGATTGTAGTCGTACTGTTTCACAAAGGCATTAGCTAGATCTGACCATGATCGGATACAACCACTCTCCAACTGCATATACCAACTCAACGGTGCTCCACTCAGACTATCCTGAAAACAGTGAATCATAAGCTGATCATTGTGAACATGTGAAGTCATTTTTCTACAGAACATCACCAAATGCTGCTTCGGACAACTGTCCCCTTTGAACTTCTCAAAATTTGGCATTTTAAACTTCGGCGGCATCACAAGACCGGGCACCAGACACATGCTCACAGCACTCAGATCAAAAGTATTCTGACTCATCAAGGCATCAAGCTTTTCTTCCAACAACTGACATTTTCCCATAAACTCAACAGTCTTCGGGTCTTAGACCTTAACCTTTGGAACAGTCCTCTGAGAATCTGGCACAGAGAACGTGAAACTATGGTATTCCGTGTCATAGAGAGAAGAAGAATCTCTATCTCTGGCAATGGGATGCTCTTCAACAGGAATCGGCACGGGATGAGCTTGAGCAACATTGTTCACTGGGGTCCTCTGAATACTGGTCTCTCCTCTAGTCATAACTGACATGGCTTCCATGAGCTGACTCAACTGATTCTTCATCAAATCAAACTTTGTCCTCGTAACAACCAAGTTCTACCCTCCTGAGTTCATGATTCTTCTAGAAGCTAACTCAAATCCTATGTGAATGTCGGGAAATCAACTAACGAAGCAGACAAAAGACGGGTAAGCTCCCTGTTCCGACTGAAGATGGATATGCAAAAATGAAATGCAAATGCAAACGATGCTAAATGCAAAATGCTAATGCACACACAAGGGATCAAGACTGTTGTGCTGTAGACTGAGGAAGATCAAAGCCCTGCTTCAACAAGAACATAACACTGCTTCGATAGAAACCAACTAATACCAATAGTCCAGATTCAAACTGCAGAGAAAACCTGCATAACCCCAGTCCCACTCACAGGTATGGACCTATTCACTAATACGGTACGACATCTGTCGCACCCTAATTTTTGACCATAAGATCCCACCTCCAATTTTCTACATGTTTTCTTTTCACTTTTGTGCGCTTGTCTACTATGACTAGCAGGTTAAGCAGGTGCAATAGTTTTGAGTGGATGTGATGCTTATTTTTCTCATTCAGGTCCTAAGGCCCCTACCTCACGTGGGCGCCGCTCCCATATTTCTTTCCTATTGGGCTATTCTTGGAAGTTGTCTTAGATAGACTACCCGACTTCATCTCCTCAAATCAAGATCAGATTCGGGTAATCAAATATCAAAGCTTAGTCAGGAACTTCTTGGTTTTTTTAAATGATTCAATGTTGGTCAGATTAAGGTTGTTAAAACCAGGATCTCCGTTCGTAAAGTTTCCTCGTTTTCAAATTTAATCATTGTGGGACTAATTAGTTTCAAATCCAAAGCTTAAAGTGTTTCATCATAAGGTTAAGATATGCAAGTTCAAAGTACAACACTATTTCTACATCGCCAAGTGATTAAGAATCTACAAACCGGGTTACCAGAAGCTTTTTATCTATTTAAGAATTCAAGGTTCTAAGTTAACCAATCTCCAAAAAAAAACCATTAAAGGGGTTTCGATAAGAATAAATTATGAGCACCCTTATGTTCATGTTTAGTCCTTATGATCTTCGAGTTGAGTATGAGTTGAAGACGCATCTGATATGCCGTTAAATTCAAGAGAGGTCTTAATTATATGGAAGGTTCATGATTATAATTCCTTAAAACTACAGGTTACATTTTTAAGAATTTTAAGCCAAAAGGGCATACACCACCTTCAGACTTTGCTCTCAACCATACAAGTTGTAACCCCCCGATTCTGAATTCCCATTTTTATTGAGTCCTTATTTGATTTATTTAAATGATTATTTTATTTATGTGGAATTTGTGTGATAATATGTTTTGTTTACATATTGAGCTATTTTTGCCGACTATGAGAATTTCGGGTAAAAATAGGTTGGAGGGTATTTTGGGTATTAGTGATAATATTAAGTGGATATTTTGTGGGAATTAATCGATAAGTGTGTGGAAAGAATTTGGGAGGAAAGAAATAGAATATGTGATATAGAGAGAAAAGAGAAAGATAGAAACATTAAGAAGAAAAACAAGAGAAAGAAAAGAGGAGGAGAGAAAAGAAGCGAAAGTGGAACAAAACCTAGAATCATCAAGAATCAACCTTAGCTTGCGATTAATCAGGTAAGGGTGAGAAGTTTTATCATCTTAATAATGTATATGATCATGTATGTGCTAGATTGGATTTGTTGGATTGTTTTCTATGTTTCCATTTCTAGGTCAGAAGTTGATTTAATCGGTAGAAACTGAGTTTTATAGGTTAGAATTTGGAATAGACGGTGTAGTATAGTCGGGTGATGAGTGGGTTGTGCTATTGGAACTGATTTGGGTTAAATCGGTCGGTTTGTGAGGTTTGGGCTTTTTGGACAGCCATAGGAGTTCTGAGTTCGCAGGTTCGCCAGGCGAAGCCCAGCGAGCGGCAGCGAACCAAGTCAGTAGCAACCACCCTGTCTTCGCTGGCAAGTTCGCCAGGCGAATGAGTGTGGCGAAGGTTTGCCAGGCGAGTATGCTAGCGAGTAATTCTAGAATAAATCCCAGTGGTCTTCGCTGGCAAGTTCGCCAGGCGAACGGAGTAGCGAAGGTTAGCGAACACAGAAGCATGTTTTCTTTTCTCGTGTTTTCCATTCGTGGATGGGTTGTATGGTTTGGTTGCGATCATTCTTTGTCTGAGATGACTAATTATATGCTGTTATGTGGGTTGTGGGTAGCCGTATGGCGTGAATCCTAGTTTGTGATTTGTGAGGTGTGAAATGTGGCCGTTTGGCAATTTTGTGCATTTACTTGAATTGAATAGAAATGCATGGCGAGATTGATTGTGAATGTGAACCATGTATGAAAATTGGTTTGAATGGACGATGAATATATATATATGCTTTGTGATACATATATTTGAATTCATAATGAATGTATGCGACGAATGTGATGAATGCATGAGTATGTTTGTAAACATATATGCATTTCAAGAGTGTCATGAGTCATGTTGCATGTGAAGCATCATGGTATGCATTCTTGTGTCGATTGATTCCTCGGTGAATCTGCAGAACCTCGTGTTCCCTTGTGGGGTGTGAGCGATGGTTATTTATTGATCCCTCGGTGGATTTGCAGAACCTCGTATGTTGCGATGGTTATATTTGATTCCTCGGTGAATCTGCAGAACCTCGTGTGCCCTTGTGGGGTGTGAGCGATGGTTATTTATTGATCCCTCGGTGGATTTGCAGAACCTCGTATGTTGCGATGGTTATATTTGATTCCTCGGTGAATCTGCAGAACCTCGTGTGCCCATGTGGGGTGTGAGCGATGGTTATTTTGGTTCTTCAATTGAACCTGCTGAAATGAGTCAGTACCGCATTTGCATCTGCATAGAGTCGTGTGTCGGTCTCTATGAGTTGCATTTAGACATCTGTGCATGATTGATGGTGAATAAACATGAATGTAAATGCTTATGTAGATTGTTGATAATTGGCATGAATGGAAGGCTCGAAGATACATGTATGTGTGAATATATATGTATATGTGTGTGTGTGTTTATGAATTGATATAAACATTGTTGATGCGTATTGTATATGCTTGGTGCTCAATTCGTAAATAGTTAATTGTGAATACATTGCGATGTACGGTGTAGTGAGATGAGTTGCGGTGAGAATGTGGAAGACGTTTTTGGACGTTATGTGTGTGTGTGTGTGTGTGTGTGTGTGTATATATATATATATATATATATATATATATATATATATATATATATATATATATATATATATATATATATATATATGTTTATGTGCATTATGTATTATGATATTGTTTCTCACCCTTCTGCTATTTTATAATACTCTATGAGGCATTGCAAATTAGATTGCTGGAGCCTTTGTGAAGCGAGTCTTCATTTCTTTTGGTCAGATGGCTCTGATATGTAACACTGGGTAGTTAGGAATTGTTTTGATTCTTTTGTGATACATCTGCGTATGTATCTGCTGATGAATGTTTTGTAAACTCAACTGGTGAATTGAATTAATCTGAACGGTGTATATGATGCTTATGTTAATGAAGTGATTTCAATGTTTAGATGTTTCCGCTTTATTCTAAATGTTGATGTGTGGGTTTTAAACGCTATGCTCTGTTTTTAGTTGAGATTTACTCCTTTTGTTACATATCTTCATGAGCTGGTATTATTCATGTTTCGTTTCGAGGATAATATGATGCGCCTCTTTTATACCATGTTATAATTATACTCTGATGGAATTTTTTTTAAGTGCCTAAATGATTTAATTGTTTATTTGGGGGTATAGAAAGGGGGTGTTATATTAAGTGGTATCAGAGCCAGTGTTGAGTCAGTTGTGTCTGTCTCGTTGTTTTGTTGGTTGAACGGTTGTTTAACCTTGTTGTTATTTTTGGGAATAATCAGAATATGGTTGGTCGTAATGACAATGCGATGGCTGCTGCATTGGAGGCAATGGCTAGGGCGGTGCAGGGTGCGCCAAATGTGAACGCTAATGATGAGTTTAGAAAGAATCAACCGCCGGTATTCAATGGATGGTTTGATCCGGACGGTGCTCATATTTGGTTAAAGGAGATCGATAGGATCTTTAGAGTTATGAATTGTGCTGAAGGCAACAAGGTGAGACTTGGGACTCACATGCTGAGAGAGGAAGCCGACGACTGGTGGGTCGGTATGAGACAAGTTCTTGAAGTAGACGATGAGGAAATCACTTGGAATTCATTTCGCACCGAATTTTTGAGAAAGTATTATCCAGAGTGTGAAGGGAAAGAAGGAGATGGAGTTCCTAGAATTGAAACAAGGCAATATGTCAGTGATAGACTACACGACTAAGTTCACAAAGTTAGTGAAGTTTCATCCTCACTATGATGCGGTGACGGCGGAATTTTCCAAGTGTGTTAAGTATGAGAACGACTTGTGCCCTGAGATCAAGCAAGCAGTGGGTTATTAGAGGATTAGAAGATTTTTGGACTTGACCGAATGCTATAGAATCTTTGAAAAAGATAGTAAAGCTCGTTCTACTCACTATAAGAGTTTGAATGAGAAGAGAGGGAAGCAACCGGTAAGGAGTGGACCTTATGTGACGCCTGCTGATAAAGGCAAGCATAGGGAAAACTTTGTTAAGAGGTCCGGAAGTGGAAGTTCTGGTCCCATTAAGTGCTATAGGTGCGGTAAAGTGGGGCACAAATCTTTTGAGTGTAAGAAGGATGAGCGAAGTGTGCTAACTGTGGAAGTATCGACCATGCTACGACTGATTGTAGGAGAAACATGGTGAAGTGTTACAACTGTGGGGAAGTTGGTCATATTAGTACAAAGTGTACTAAGCCAAAGCAAGCTCCAACAAGTGGGAAGGTATTTGCATTAGCCGGTGCAGACACTACTAATGCGGATCGGTTGATTAAAGCTACATGCTTTATTAATAATATGCCTTTAGTTGCTATTATTGATACCGGAGCAACTCATTCGTTCATTTCTTTTGAGTGCGCTAAGCGATTGGAGTTGTGTTTGTCTTCTTGTGGTGGTGATATGGTTATTGAGACACCCGCTTCGGGGTCGGTAACTACATCTTTGGTATGTTTAAGTTGTCCTTTGACCATTTATGGTAAAGACTTTATTATGGACTTTGTGTGTTTGCCGTTAGAAGGAGTAGAGGTGATCTTGGGTATGAATTGGTTGCAGTATAATAGAGTCCGTATTGATTATTATCACAAGTTAGTAAGGTTTCCTTCCTTGGAGGAGGATGAGGAAGAAAGTTTTCTATCTACTAAGGAGTTGAAGAAACTTTTGGCGGATGAGGCTCAGGTGTTCTATTTGTTTGCATCATTGTCGGAAGAGAGTAAGGTTGAACTGGATATGGTTCCAGTGGTGTGCGACTTTCCAGAAGTATTTCCAGAGGATATTGCGGACGTACCACCGGAAAGAGAAGTCGAGTTTTCGATTGACCTAGTTCCGGGTATTAGACCGATTTCGATGGCACCGTATCATATGTCGGCATCGGAGTTGGTAGAATTGAAGAAACAGTTGAATGATTTGTTGGAAAAGAGGTTTGTTAGCCAAGTGTTTCTCCTTGGGGTGCACCAGTATTGTTGGTTAAGAAGAAAGATGGGAGTATGCGATTGTGTATCGATTATCGGCAGTTGAATAAAGTGACGATTAAGAATAAGTATCCGCTTCCTAGAATTGATGACTTAATGGACCAATTGGTTGGTGCCCGTGTTTTTAGTAAGATTGATTTGAAGTCGGGTTATCACCAGATTCGTGTTAAAGAGGAGGATATTTAAAATACAACTTTTAGAACACGGTATGGTCATTATGAATTTTCAGTGATGCCATTCAGAGTTTCTAATGCGCCAGGTGTGTTTATGGAATACATGAATCGTATTTTTCATGATCAGTTAAACCGTTTTGTGGTTGTGTTCATCGACGACATTTTGATTTACTCTAAGTCCCAAGAAGAGCATGTAGAGCATTTGAGAGTTGTGTTGCAGGTCTTGAAAGAGAAGCAATTATATGCTAAGTTGTCGAAGTGTGAGTTTTGGTTATCGGAAGTGAGTTTTCTTGGGCATGTTATTTCTAGTAATGGTATTAGTGTTGATCCGTCCAAGATTGATGCGGTAATGCAGTGGGAAGCTCCTAAGTCAGTTACGGAGATTCGAAGCTTTTTGGGATTAGCTGGTTATTATCGGAGGTTTATTGAAGGATTTTCGAAGTTAGCAATTCCATTGACTCAATTGACTTGTAAGGGAAAGGCCTTTGTTTGGGATATTGAGTGTGAGAAGAGTTTTGTTGAGCTTAAGAGAAGGTTGACAACGGCGCCGATTTTGATTTTGCCGAATCCGACGGAGTCGTTTGTGGTTTATTGTGATGCTTCTTTATCCGGTTTAGGTGGTGTTTTAATGCAAGATGGGAAAGTTATGGCTTATGCTTCGAGACAATTGAGAGTGCATGAGAAGAACTACCCTACGCATGATTTGGAGTTAGCGGTCGTGGTGTTTGTTTTGAAAATTTGGAGACATTATCTTTATGGTGCGAGATTTGAAGCTTTTAGTGATCACAAGAGTTTGAAATATTTGTTTGATCAGAAGGAATTGAACATGAGGCATAGGAGATGGTTAGAGTTTTTGAAGGATTATGATTTTGGTTTGAATTACCATCCGGGTAAGGAAAACATGGTAGCCGATGCTTTAAGTCGTAAGTTGGTTCATATGTCAACATTGATGATAAGAGAATGGGAATTGGTGGAGAGTTTTAGAGATTTGAGTTTGGTTTGTGAGATAACGCCGAGTAGTGTGAAACTTGGTATGTTGTATGTTACGAATGATTTTCTTGCTACCGTGTGCGAAAAGTAAAAGTTGGATTTGAAGTTTGTTGATTTGATGATGCATGAGAATGAGGACTTCAAGGTTGATAATTTTGGAGTTTTGAGATTTCGTGGTCGTATTTGTATTCCCGATGATGTAGAGTTGAAAAAGATGAGATTGGAGGAAGGACACCGGAGTAACTTAAGTATTCATCTGGGAGCGAATAAGATGTATCAAGATTTGAAGAAAATCTTTTGGTGGTCCGGATTAAAGAGGGACGTAGCTCGGTTTGTGCATTCGTGCTTGACTTGTCAGAAGTCTAAAGTGGAACATCAGAAGCCTAGTGGTTTGATGCAACCGTTGGACATTCCAGAGTGGAAATGGGATAGTATATCGATGGATTTTGTTACGGGATTGCCTAATATGCAAAGAGGTCATAATGCTATTTGGGTGATTGTTGATAGACTTACTAAATCTGCTCACTTTATTCCGATTGACATTAGTTATCCTTTGGAGAAGTTAGCCAAGATTTATGTTGGTATGATTGTGAAGTTACATGGGGTTCCTAAGAGTATTGTGTCGGATAAGGATCCTAGATTTACTTTGAGATTTTGGGAAAGTTTGCAAAAGGCTTTGGGTTCTAAGATGAGATTGAGTTCGGCTTATCATCCGCAGACGGATGGTCAAACCGAGAGGACGATTCAATCGTTGGAAGATTTGTTGCGTGCTTGTGTGCTCGAGCAAGGTGGTGCTTGGGATAGTTATTTGGCATTGATTGAGTTCACCTACAACAATAGTTTTCACTCAAGTATTGGTATGGCACCATTTGAGGCTTTGTATGGTCGGAGATGTCGAACACCTTTGTGTTGGCATGAAACCGGAGAGAAGTCGGTAGTTGGACCGGAGATGGTACAACAAACGACGGAGAAGGTGAAGTTCATTCGGGAAAAGATGAGAGTTTCTCAGAGTAGGCAAAAGAGTTATCATGATAAGAGAAGAAAGGATCTGGAGTTTCAAGAAGGCAACCATGTGTTTTTGAGGGTTACACCAGTTACGGGTGTGGGTCGTGGTTTGAAGTCGAAGAAGTTAACTTCTCGTTTCATCGGTCCGTATCAGATTACTGCACGAGTTGGTGTTGTGGCTTATCGTGTGGCGTTGCCTCCGAACCTTTCGAATTTGCACGATGTGTTTCATGTTTCGCAACTTCGGAAGTATGTTCCGGATCCGTCACATGTGATTCCGATGGATGATGTGGAAGTAAGGGATAATCTTACAGTTGAGGTTTTACCGGTTAGGATTTTAGACCGTGAAGTCAAGAGGCTCAGAGGTAAGGATATCGTGCTTGTGAAGGTGGCATGGGGAGGTGCTGCGGAAGGCAATATGACTTGGGAATTGGAGAGTAAAATGCGTGAGTCGCGTCCAGAACTGTTTGGATCAGGTAATATTTTCGAGGACGAAAATTTCTAAAGTGGGGGAGAGTTGTAACGCCCCGATTCTGAATTCCCATTTTTATTGAGTCCTTATTTGATTTATTTAAATGATTATTTTATTTATGTGGAATTTGTGTGATAATATGTTATGTTTACATATTGAGCTATTTTTGCCGACTATGAGAATTTCGGGTAAAAATAGGTTGGAGGGTATTTTGGGCATTAAGGATAATATTAAGTGGATATTTTGTGGGAATTAATCGATAAGTGTGTGGAAAGAATTTGGGAAGAAAGAAATAGAATATGTGATATAGAGAGAAAAGAGAAAGATAGAAACATTAAGAAGAAAAACAAGAGAAAGAAAAGAGGAGGAGAGAAAAGAAGAGAAAGTGGAACAAAACCTAGAATCATCAAGAATCAACCTTAGCTTACGATTAATCAGGTAAGGGTGAGAAGTTTTATCATCTTAATAATGTATATGATCATGTATGTGCTAGATTGGATTTGTTGGATTGTTTTCTATGTTTCTATTTCTAGGTCGGAAGTTGATTTAATTGGTAGAAACTGAGTTTTATCGGTTAGAATTTGGAATAGACAGTGTAGTATAGTCGGGTGATGAGTGGGTTGTGCTACTGGAACTGATTTGGGTTAAATCGGCCGGTTTGTGAGGTTTGGGCTTTTTGGACAGCCATGGGAGTTCTGAGTTCGCAGGTTCGCCAGGCGAATGGCAGCGAAGCTTCGCCAGGCGAAGCCCAGCGAGCAGCAGCGAACCAAGTCAGTAGCAACCATCCTGTCTTCGCTGGCAAGTTCGCCAGGCGAATGAGTGTGGCGAAGGTTCGCCAGACGAGTGTTCTAGCGAGTAATTCTAGAATAAATCCCAGTGGTCTTCGCTGGCAAGTTCGTCAGGCGAACGGAGTAGCGAAGGTTCGCCAAGCAAAGGTTAGCAAACACAGTAGCATGTTTTCTTTTCTTGTGTTTTCCATTCATGGATTGGTTGTGTGGTTTGGTTGTGATCATTCTTTGTCTGAGATGACTAATTATATGCTGTTATGTGGGTTGTGGGTAGTCGTATGGCGTGAATCCTAGTTTGTGATTTGTGAGGTGTGAAATGTGGCCGTTTGGCAATTTTGTGCATTTACTTGAATTGAATAGAAATGCATGGCGAGATTGATTGTGAATGTGAACCATGTATGAAAATTGGTTTGAATGGACGATGAATATATATGTATGCTTTGTGATACATATATTTGAATGCATAATGAATGTATGCGATGAATGTGATGAATGCATGAGTATGTTTGTAAACATGTATGCATTTCAAGAGTGTCATGAGTCATGTTGCATGGTAAGCATTCTTGTGTCGATTGATTCCTCGGTGAATCTGCAGAACCTCGTGTGCCCTTGTGGGGTGTGAGCGATGGTTATTTATTGATCCCTCGATGGATTTGCAGAACCTCGTATGTTGTGATGGTTATATTTGATTCCTCGGTGAATCTGCAGAACCTCGTGTGCCCTTGTGGGGTGTGAGCGATGGTTATTTATTGATCCCTCGGTGGATTTGCAGAACCTCGTATATTGCGATGGTTATATTTGATTCCTCGGTGAATCTGCAGAACCTCGTGTGCCCATGTAGGGTGTGAGCGATGGTTATTTTGGTTCTTCAATTGAACCTGCTGAAATGAGTCGGTACCGCATTTGCATCTGCATAGAGTCGTGTGTCGGTCTCTATGAGTTGCATTTAGACATCTGTGCATGATTGATGGTGAATAAACATGAATGTAGATGTTTATGTAGATTGTTGATAATTGGCATGAATTGAAGGCTCGAAGATACATGTATGTGTGAATATATATGTATATGTGTGTGTGTTTATGAATTAATATAAACATTGTTGATGCGTATTGTATATGCTTGGTGCTCTATTCGTAAATAGTTAATTGTGAATACATTGCGATGTACGGTGTAGTGAGATGAGTTGCGGTGAGAACGCGGAAGACGTTTTTGGACGTTATATGTGTGTGTGTGTGTGTGTGTGTGTGTGTGTGTGTGTGTGTGTTTATGTGCATTATATATTATGATATTGTTTCTCACCCTTCTGCTGTTTTATAATGCTCTATGAGGCATTGCAAATTAGATTGCTGGAGCCTTTGTGAAGCGAGTCTTCATTTCTTTTGGTCAGATGGCTCTGATATGTAACACTGGGTAGTTAGAAATTGTTTTGATTCTTTTGTGATACATTTGCGTATGTATCTGCTGATGAATGTTTTGTAAACTCAACTGATGAATTGAATTAATCTGAACGGTGTATATGATGCTTATGTTATTGAAGTGATTTCAATGTTTAGATGTTTTCGCTTTATTCTAAATGTTGATGTGTGGGTTTTAAACGCTATGCTTTGTTTTTAGTTGAGATTTACCCCTTTTGTTACATATCTTTATGAGCTGGTATTATTCATGTTTCGTTTCGATGATAATGTGATGCGCCTCTTTTATACCATGTTATAATTATACTCTGATGGAATTTTTATTAAGTGCCTAAATGATTTAATTGTTTATTTGGGGGTATAGAAAGGGGGTGTTACACAAGTGCCTAAGTTCACATATCACAACACGTTATATAACAGTTCTTCCTCCCCAACATAAGAAGTCAATTTCTTTTTTTAATATACAAAACGCAAGTTTCCTCCAAATTTTCAAATTTCATTATAATCCAACTCTACATACAGATTCAAACCGAAGATACATATTATTACAATAGAAAAGTTGAATTACATATTTGGAAATCCAGTTTTGGCTACCAAACTAATACACAAGTTTTAAAAGGGAAGGTAATAACACAAGGAGCCCGTTTATTTGTTTATCTCGCCAACAAAAGAAACTTCCTGTACAAGGCCACCGTTTTAGTCTTTTGTCTCCTTTTGCAACACTTTGTTCTGTCCACTTGAAGAAATTTCCAAAGGGACTTCATGCTTCGGAACGACAATGTCACGCGCTTTCGCCAATAGTTTCTTCAACGGGTCTTGGTCATCGGCTATAAATCTATACCAACATTGTATTATTTTTTCAAGCACCGGAAGGCTTTATGATTATTCAAGCACTAGCATGAAAGCTGTTATCGAGCGCTATAACAAACAGAAAGAAGAACAACATCAACTAATGAATCCTGCTTCAGAAGTAAGGTTTTGGCAGACAAAAGCAGCTGGACTGAGACAACAACTGCAGTACCTGCAAGAAAGCCATAACAGGCAATTAATGGGTGAAGACTTTCTGGCTTGGGTATTAAGGAACTACAAAATCTTGAACATCAACTGGAGATTAGTCTGAAGGGTGTTCGAATGAAAAAGGATCACATTTTGACTAATGGGATTAAAGAATCACACCCAAAAAGAAATCTAAATTTAACTTTGGAAGAGTTTTAGCATGTGGTCCTTATTCAGTCAAGTTCCCAATGCCATTCATTACAAATATGAGTTCTAATGGAAGTACAAAAGAAAACCATCCAAGACGAATTCATAAAAGAATAAGGTGCACATCATAACAAAATGAAAATTCAGAAAAGAACTTACTCGAAAGTTACTCTGGTGGTTCATGCTATAACTTCGCCTAACATCAATAAGGGCTGAAAACTTGAGCTGTAAAGATAACAAGTCGAGCTGTCATATCAAGGAATTCGAAGAATCCTTCCATACGCCTATACCCGATCGCTCTCGCTTTTGGACGCCATTAAATCGTCAACCTTCTTGTGTCCAACTATGCCAAAGAATTTCCGCTTCATCCGAGAGATTGGACACGGAAGAAGTATACCTGCTACTCACCAAGAGAAATAAATAAGCCACTTATCGATAACGCCAACTGCCGTTTTTGAGTTACTATGGAAACATAATTTACGGTTGGAGTAGAAGCAGCGGTTGCTTATGTTGCCGACCTACCGAAAGTTCCTGCATATTTATAAAAGCTGTGACTGATAACATTGACGGTGACAAGCCAACTGTCGGAGAATTCCTGTAGAATCTAGCAGCTGTAACTACCGCATTTGATCTGGATGTGGAACTGAGGGGAGTCTGCATCTCAGCCTTGACAACCAGGTTTCACCTTTCCAAGTTTTGTTATAAGCAATGACCTGCATTAGCATACTACCACAATTGATTAAACTCACGAGATACAAACAAATAAGAACTTATAAACTGAGAATTATATTAAGCTCCAACCGTCGCCAACGTCCAACCGAGACATCCTAAAGCTAAAAGCCGCAATTCGCATAGAGCTTAAACCAATTGTCCTCCTCTCCGCAGCCAAGCTCACAATGACAATAACCTACGAAGAAGCGAGAAGCAGCAGCAAGTTATCGGAACATAAACACAGCAACTCATACTGGGAAAGATTAAAAGGTTCTGCAAGAATTAAAAGCTACCTTCAGCTCTCATACACGGTTCAGAATAATAAACCATCATCACAATCTCATTCCCCTCCAAGACGGTTTGCAGAGGATCATAACATGACAGACTGGATTAAGGAGGAGAATTTATGGGAAGTTTTGATCCTGTACAAACAAACGTAAGGAAAGAAATCAATGGCATAATCAAAACAATTCCGTTAGTTTCCAAGATGGGCCAGACATGTTTCTTACGGATTTGGAAATGTATTCATTGAGTTAATTAGAAGGAGAGATTGTACAACTATAAATTGAGATGAAAAAAGAGACAAGAACACACAAAAAATCCACACAACAGTTCACAGATAAACCCAAAAAAATCCCAATTCGTAAATCAAAAAAGGAGGACTTACCTTCTTAGCATCACCAAAACCCCATCACAGAAATCCCAAAATTCAACAGAAATCCCCCCAAAACCCTGATTCAAGAACACACAGCAAGTCGTAAACCCAAAATCAAAAAAAAAAAACTTATCAGGAGAAACCTCACCGCCGGTGAAACCTTCGTCGCCGGGGATCTTCATTCTGGTCTACGAAACCACCATGAACCGTCGCTTCGCTTGACCACCGAATCTCCAGAAGATCATTCGCCATCGCCATCGAAACCTGCAGAGATCACTTAAATCGTGAGATCCCTTTACTAACATTAATCTGTTGAGTTTTGTTGCTTGTTTTTGCAGGAAGTCGAAAAGAAATCGAGAAGATGAAAAAGTATGAAGAAGGGGAGATTGAAGTAAATCGAGAGAAAGACGATGCGAACGGAACAAGAGGGAGAGGTCGAGAGAGAAGACAAAGCGATCGAGGGAGAAAGAGGGAATTTGGGGGGGGGGGGATTAGGGATTTTGTTTTGTTTTTTTATTTATTTAATTTTGTTTCTGTTATTGTAATACTATGCACACACAACCACGGTAATACCATGGTCCACACACGTGTATCCACTGGATCTCCAACAAATTCACATTATATGCCTCACCACGCATACCCACGGTACACCCGCGCTGCCCTTACACCACCAAATCCGTCCGACCCACCTTTAATCTCTGTTAATCCCAATTATATCTCCATTAACTCCCTAATCAACCTTTAATCTGCCATCATTTTTTTAAAACTAATAATCTTTTAATTAATCATAATCAGTTTTATTTATCTTTTTAATTATCTAGATAATTCACCTTCTAATAATTCACTTTATTCAATAAGTTATTTTATCTTTTGTTTAATAATTTCATTTAAATCAACCTTTATAACTTTTTATCTTAATAATTTAAAACTCTTTTTAAAATCCTATTTAATTCAAGTTTAAAGTCTTTTGCTAATTAATTAACTTTTTAAAACCAACTTGATAACATTTTATTAAATAAATACTTATTCAAAAAAAAAAAACCTTTTATAAATAATTTACATCTAATTGCCAATTTATCTATAATCAATAATGAAATCTATTTAGTATTTAAATAACTTTTAGAAACAAATAATAAAAACAACATTTTTATTTATTTTATAGTCGATATAATTTAAATAAACCTTGTCGCTTGCGCGAAAATAAGGTGCCGGCACAACAGAAGAGTCACCACCTTTCGTTATTCATCCCTCAGAGCGGGAAAGGAAACGATCGGAAAAACCTGACGAAAAAGGGTAAGACAAGGTCATCGCAACCATTGTCTGGGTTCGGGAGTCGATTACGCAAGGGGAAGGTATTAGCACCCCTCACGTCCGTCGTACTCGACGGGATCCACGCTTGTCGTGTTTACTGGACGGGTTGGTTTTATCTATCTACCTATCAAGGCTGGCTTAAACAGAAAAACTGACTCGGCAAAGCGTCGCACTTTATGCCTACGTATTCTCATCAGAGAATGAGAAATCAGAGTCAACGTAGTTCGACCTACGACGGGTTATGGGGGAAGGTAGCTCACCAATACATCAGTATTGTGCCTACGTACTCTCAACAGGTATGAGAGATCAGAGCTCACGTAGTTCGGGACACTACGGTTTATTTCCTGTCTTTTACGAAAGAAGTGTTTTTTATTGTGTTTGCAATTTCAACCGCACTAGAGACTATGACCTGAGAGTGAATGCGTCGCATGTCACCCAAAGGGCACCATACTAAACATCCAGACCGTGGAAAAGAAACTCTCCCACGATCCTTTCTCAGATAGCTTAAGGCTCGTAACGTACGAAAGAAATCATTCATGATTACTGTATCTTAAACTGTTTTGAGATGAGAAGAGAACATGCCCAACTAGGAGGGAGACTATCAAGTCCTGCTGTTGTCATGCCATGGATTCATCCTATGGTTGAGGTTTGAACAGGGAACTCCTAGAAGTTGTCATGCATAGGTTTCAACCTAAAGTTCTGTCATCAATTCCTTATCAAAGGAAATGAGAGTCCTAAGGGATCATGTCAATGATACACCAAAACAGACAAAGCATCAGCTTAAACGGTAAAATGCATGCAATGCAAGTGAGGGAGGAAATGTGTGTGGGGCTTCAGCCTCCACAAGCTCATCTCAACCTCAAGCCAGAATGGATAACAGTAATCATACTGAAATATAAAACAACATGCTATCAAGCAATAACAGTAAACTGCAATCATACAGAAGAAATGAAATAAAATGCCATCAGGCAAACAAAAACCCACATGGGCAAGGGAGCTGGGCTCTACCGAATACCCGCAAGCAAAGCCACACAGTAACAATACAAGCAGAGGGAGCAACTCAACCTCTAGTGCAATCATGCTCCTAGATTCTACCTATTCTAGATATGGACTTATTCTAATGCATCAAGCAAGTCAAAAAAAACACATCAATACAGAAAAGAAAAAGAAAAGAAAGCAGCTCAACTCCAAGCTTCAGCTCTTCCAACAGCAATTCAGTCTTCAGACTTCCATCACTCTTGACAAATATCAATTGATTTTCCAGGTTTCAACCCTTCAACATAAGTTTCAACTTATCTTCTCCTTTAAGCTTCAGCTTCTTGATCAATGCCACCACAGGCTTCACTATTAATCACAAGTATCAACTTGATCTCTTCAGGATCTCCAAGCATCAAAGTAAGTATCAACTTCCTTTGTTCTTCAAGCTTCAGCTGGAATGGCCATGCTCAAGGATTCATCCTCTTCCACACTCCTCAATGGAGTCTTCATCATCACACTCAAGCTCAGCATCTCTCAAGATAATCAAACCAGAGGAAATCACTTACTGGATAAGCTGGGGATATTGAACTGCTTATTGACCACCAAAGGTGACCTATAAGGGTTCAACATCAAAGGAATGGTTCCCTAAAAAGTTCTACTTCCTAGGTACTATCACTTATCCCTCCAAAGGAGAGAGGTGTATACCATGGAAGGACTTTGAATCATAGGGAGGAATGGAGGTGAAAGATACCATCCATGTTTAAGAAAGAAGTTAACTAGGTCTAAACTCTTCCTAATCCCTAACCCTAAAACAATAACAAAAACAAACAAGATCAAGCTCTCAAGCTCCTCAATCCATCTTCAAGTCTTCTACTATGCTCCTCAATGCTCCTCAGAACAAACCCAAGCTCTCCAAGCCCACAAAGCAAAGCAACAAAAATACAAGCCCACAAAGGCAACACAAACAATCATCAAATACAAAAATCATCTAAAAATAGTATACCACTATATTAAAACCTAATATAATTTCTAAGGGATCCTACATACCTACCCTTAATACCCTTATATGTCCCAATGTCTAACTTGACCTAGAAACCCAAAATTCTAGTGTTATTGTGGACCTATGTTAAGGATTAACCTAATTCTACACAACCTAATGTCATTTAATCAAAACTAACCTAAAATTCATCACAAAATTATGGAATAAATCCAGGGGGAATCTAAAGCTTATATCTAACTATCCTAAAACGAATGGCCTAAAAATGCTAAGGGAACTAGCTAAACAAAATTCTACAAATTCATGTATCAACATAAAAGAAATAAAAAGCTATTAAAATGGAAAATACACAAAAAATATTAAAAATGCATGAAATGCAAATATTTTTATTTTATAATTTTCTAGACATTAATATGAAATAGGAGCAAAAATTCCCACTTAAAAATCATTATTTTTCCGTTTATTATGATTTTTCAAAGTTTGAAATAAAATGGAGAAAATAAAATGAAAATATGAAATGGGGTGTGGTGCAGATAGTAACCAGATGCAGTGTAATACGCGTATGGGCCAGGACTAGGGGGTACAAAAAGCAATGCGCCAGGCCCATCATTTAAACAGAAAATAAATGAAAAAAAAGTAAAGAAATAGAAAAATCTCTGGTGCAAATAGTAGAGAAAATCAGTGTAGATCAATCATGGGCCACAAGTGGGGTGGGATTAGTCATTGGATCACTAAGCCCAAGAAGCTCCTTTTAATGAAACGTAACGTTTCATTGTGTTTCTGAGTTTCCCTCTCAATGCTGAAATCAAATCGTGACCAATGGATCGTTTCTCAGTCAACCGGTCAGCTCCTCATCCAACGGCCAAATCTTTATCTCCTACCTTTGGTTGTGATAGTGGGAGAAAGAATCCATGGACAGAGCTTCATACCTCTTCTTCCCCAATCTCGTATCTCCTCAAAACTTCATGAAAATCCAAAATGTAAAACACTAATCTACTCTAAATTCCACACTGAATCCAACCATGTCACTCTCAATCGTTGAATCATCGTCTAGCTTAAAACACGAATCAAACCTCAAGATTTGCTCAGAAATCAAAACTCGCCATTTTTGGAATTGTGATGCTCATTCTTTTCCTCATGTTACCCTGAACAATTCTTGCTATCACACTAAGCTTATCTCTCAAGATTCAGCAAGATACAAGGTCAAACAGAAATGGTGTCATCATGTTGATCATCACTAAACTCTCTCTAACTCTCCAGAAATGATCTCCTAGTTATCCTTAACCATTCTAACCTATTAATTCTATCTAATAGCACTTAAATTAGAGTGTAGAGAGAAAGTTACAAACCTGTGTAATTGGGATGAACAGGTGCACGAAACCTCCAATTCAGACCTTCAATCTTTCCCAATTCCTTCACTGAGTAGTATTCTTGCTTCTGTATGCAAAAAGAAGGGTTGAAACTGCTTGATTCTTGGAAACCGATCTTGAGTTGCAAAGGTGAAAATCCAAAAACTCATACACGATTCATCAATGGAATTTCCCCCAATTTGATCTGCACACCCTCAGTGATCCATATGGAATGTGCTCCAATTGAAAAAAGGGATGGAAATGAAGTGAATCAATGGAACCGATTCTTGATCTTCAATGGAAATTTCACAATGCAATCTCTCCCTCAAACCTCTTTTCTCACCAACCTTGCATCTGAGCAAGTCATACATGTTATATAGAACTTGTTAGAACTGTCCAGAACTTTCTGGAACAATCCCATGAGTATTTGAACTTCTCATCTCATGATACTTTGATTTCACTTCTCACCCTATGCTATCTCATGCCATAGTCCTTGTGACCTTTGTAACTGACTTGAAATTCTCCCCATATGAGATTTATGATGTGTTGAAATGCATAACTAACTTGTTCATTGAGTTTCTTCATGTTTTGCTTTGGTGCCTTAAGATGCAAGTAAGCCATTTCCAAAGCAGCCCTAAGATCTAGGCCTCAAATCAAAATTGTGGCTGAACCATTGTTTTTAAAATGCCTTTTAGAGTCAAAATGACCTATTATATGACATGGTTTAGATGTATAACTTGTGATTTCCAATTTTCAATTTCAACTTATTTAACTTATGCCTCCATTTTAGGCCATTTTTATCACTTTTTGATACAAGCCTTTTCAACATCTCATGACCTCCTTAATAGCCTTAAAACATCATTCTAAGCAAGTTTTATGTTGAAGATTTTTCCATTTGAAGCTTGGAAATAGGAGATATGGTCTTATGCTTGAAATGACCTATAACCTCCAAATGACCAAAATGCCCTTGACTTGTCAAAGCCATAAGTTGAGTTCTACAAATCCTATCAAGGACTTATAGTACTCTATAGAAAGCTAAGAAGATGCTATACAACATTCATGTTGACCAAGAGTTCATAGGAATCATCCTACTAGGGCAAAAGTTGGATGCAAGTTGGGTGACTTTCAAGGACCCAGATTCACATACCTCAGATGACCTGTAATTTGTCAAAGTCATAACTTGAGCTCTACAAATCCTATCAAGGACTTCTAGTACTCAAATTAAAGCTAAGAACAAGATCTACAACATTCATGTTGTGGGGGAAGATGACATGACAATCACATCTTGAGCTAAACTGCCTTGAAGATAGGGATCAAACTAGGGGATTTTACACTGTCAAGCCTTAGAAACCCTAGCTTAAAACTTATTAAACTCCTCAACCATGATGAGTTGGTCTAGGAATCATCCTTATATCATCTCAATGCATCAATCCATGATCACATGGCTCTTGGATTAGGTCTCAACCCTCTCCAAATCATCTGTTGACCTAGGGTTGACCCAGTCAAACCCTAATTCCACCACTCATGGCTGAATCTTCTGAATCCTTGTACAATGACCTCTCTAGGCTTCATGATGGCTTTCAAGAAATCTCACAAGCTTTCTAAAAGCTTCAAGTCCATCCTCATAGTCTCAGAATCATCTGAGGAGCTCCCACAACTCTCAAGTTATGAGACACACAACCTTGGTTTCAACCAATCTCTCTGAGGATCTCTTGAGTTCTCTGACAAAGATATCAACCTTTGAACACTTGAATAACTTTATTGGCTAGCTTCAAAGTCTCATACAACTCTTGATGGGTACTCATACCTCTTAACCTGTTGGTCAAATTTTGGGGTGCAACAAACCTTTAATAATAACTATAACTTTTATAAAACAAATTATTTCATTTAAGTTAATCTTTAAGATAGATAATAAAAATCACTTATTTAGTATATTAGGACGTTTTATTTAAAACCTTGCTTGTTAGAATCTAATTTATAAAATCAAACCTCTCACAATTAACGTCAACTAAAATCAATTCACATAAACTAATTCAACCTTTTTTTTTATAAAATCAATCCTCTTAAAATCTAATTCAACCCTTTTAAAATTAATCACCCCTCATAATCAACATCCAATCATGCACGCGTGCGCCTCGCTTTGGTCCTTTCACACACTCACATTCACTCTCACACACTTCAGCGCTTTCATGCGTCCGTGTATGCCTTATTTATCCGCTTTTACTTTATTCGCAATTTACATTTACCGCATTTATCTTACCGCATCGCATCCGTCCAAAGGAAAAACCTACACATGATTCAATGCTTGTGTGTAGTGCACGTCATTTGCATCATACTCCCACTTGATCCTTGATCCCATTCAAGTTGATCTTTCTAAGTTAGATCCTACCCCATAGGAAGGACCGTTATCTTTTACAACTTAGATGCAAACAAATACAACTCAACTCAAACACTCAAACATTAGAGAATAAGATGTTAGTCATCTTAAGCGAGATAAAACTTCCACCCCACAACAATAAAATCAATATGTAGAGACTTTTCCTTAAGAGAGATAGAGGCATACTCGTCGATTAATATCCGAGTACTTGAGCTCTTCTCTTAAGATGATGCAAAGACTATTTTCCTACAATTTGTGGCGGTTAAATCTCCCTTAAAATGACAACTCGTCTTTTCTCCTAAAATCAATCAACCAACTACCCTAAACCCGTAGGAAATTTGACCACAGTCAAAGCACTCCTCAAACCCTTTAGGGGAACTACAGATACCCTGATTCTACTCCTGTAAGGATATGTAGGCATAAGATGCGATATCTTATCGAGTATACTTAGAAATAAACCCCCTAGGTCTTTTGACCCTTAAGCAGATAAACCATAGCAATAAAACAAACATAAAACAAGAGGTTCCTGTAGAGTACTACAAAAACTTAGGATGCTAGCACCTTCCCTAAGTTTAACCGACCCCCGAACCTAAAACTCTCTAAACCTTGCATTTGCATTGCATTGTGGGAATTTCGATCTTTACCCCTTCCTTTGGACAAATCAAAGTTCGGTTGCAAAATGAATTAAAGATTCAAACTAATCAATAGTTTGGTATCCGATTTTCACCGCGACAGAAATGGCGACTTTACTGGAGATCTCAGTGGGTCTCCCTATCTTGTTTTGTTTCTTTATTGCTTTATATATTTGTTTACTTGCTTATTTGCTTATTCGTTTATTCTTTATTTCTTTTGGGTTGACATCCTTGAGTGGTGAGACAAAATCCTACACCCGGACTTGAGAGAAATTATGATAGGATGGTGATATATTCGATGAGGCTTATACGGAGTGAGTCCCGACTAAGTTGACTCGAGAATCCCGCTTAGTTAAGACCCTTTTGAAAATGGTTCGGTTGAACGAGTTTAGTCGTGAAAACTTTTACTATTCTCAATTGGAGTCCGTGATACTAAGGACCGTAGTTACCTTTAAACCCCACTTTGGCCTTTATTAGGACGTAGTGCGAGGCTATGAGGGAGTAAGTCCCGAAATAGTGCTACGCGATGCTACATTCAAAAGAAGTTCTCTTGAGAATATTATTAATCCCCAAGTTAGTTGGGAAATTGATAATATTCGAAAGATGGACTAATGACTTTGAGAACCTCTTTAGAACCTTGTTCTGCAGGTACAATCCATCTTTAGTCCACATCCTTTGGGAATGGGTATACCCTTGATCCATGCTCGTTGCAAACCTAGGGTCCCCTTTGTTTGTTTATCTTTGTGTCCTTATGTGCTTACTTGTGTTTGTTGCATTCATAAAGCATCATGTTACATTGGTTTCATGGGATTCCTAGTTTATTTATAAACATTATAGAAATCAATAGGGATTACAAAAGAAAATGTTTTGAAATATTCTTTTAAGAGTCCTAGCTTGGATGACCTAAGGAAGTTAAGGGCGTCAATCGAAGAATCAAGCAAACTCAAAAAGGAATACAAAAGACCTCCATAGAAGTTCAAAATACCTTTATTAATATTGAAGATCCAAGTGAACAAGGGCGTCCTTCTGTATTTTCCAACAAGGGATAGAGGATTTATTTTCCTCTACCACATTACTCCTTAGAAGACGATTATGGACCACTTATTTTCAAAAAGATCCAAGTGGAGGAACAAATCAACAAGCGCGATGAAGGACTTCCTTAGGGCTTTATTTAGCTTTTATTTAGCTATTATGCTGGGACCCTCATAAGAATATTCACTTATAATCCAATAAAAAAATATAGTAAATAATAAAAAATAGAATTTTCTTTGGTATTCTGTAACGTTTATAAATATTTGAATCCCATGAAACCTTTCGTTTTGCATTCCTGCATTTGCATTTTGCATTTCACATCAGCATAGTGTCCTTTGCATTCCGGGGGGTCTCACTCTTGCTTCATCTTTACAGCACAAACTGAATCACCAGCACAACACTTGAGCCGGCCGACACCAAAAGATGGATCAATTGGAACAAGAGAACAGAGTGCTCCGTGACGAAGTTGCAATCCTGAAGGAAAATTTGGAAAGATTGAATGGTTTAGTTGAAGCTCTGTCCAACCAGTCTGCACTCAACAATCAAGAAGTTCAGAGGACCGTTATATCCGAAGTAGTATCAGCATTGATCCCAGTGGTGCCTACTGTTGCTGAAGTGACCTATAGCATGTCGCCAGGTTTCCCGTGGGGAATGCCTCCTCATTTTACTCCAGTCGGTTATCGTCCACCTGTTCCTAAGGTCTCTGCCAGGACCATTGTTCAAGCCATTCCTGCAACTACTGCTATAATGACCAGTGCACCTCCGTGTGTGAATATTACTCCACATATCCTAGACGAACCAATTCTTCATAGGACACCCAGTGAAACTGTGGGATTTAGGATGGATGGATTTCAAGACCAATTTTCCGAGATGCAGAAGGAATTGAGAGCCCTTCGTGGGAAGGATTTGTTTGGAAAAAGTGCTTTTGACCTGTGTTTGGTCCCGAATGTCAAAGTTCCGCCGAAATTCAAGGTTCCTGATTTTGAGAAGTACAAGGGGAATACCTGCTCTCAGAGTCATCTTATCATGTATGCCAGAAAAATGTCTGCTCGAACTGACAATGATCAATTGCTCATTCATTATTTCCAAGACAGTTTAACAGGCGCTGCGCTTAGGTGGTATATGGGATTAGATAGTGCGAAGACTCAAACTTTCAATGATCTAGGTGGAGCCTTCATCAAGCAATACAAATATAATGTGGACATGGCTCCCGACCGTGATCAATTGAGGGCTATGGCTTAGAAAGGCAAAGAGAATTTCAAGGAATATGCTCAGCGTTGGTGCGAGTTGGCCGCCTAAGTCATACCACCATTGGAAGAAAAGGAAATGACCAAGATTTTTCTGAAGACTCTCAGTCCATTCTTTTATGAGAAAATGGTAGCAAGTGCATCCAGTGACTTCACCGAAATGGTAAACATGGGAATGCGCTTAGAAGAGGGGGTTCGTGAAGGAAGATTAGTCAAGGAAATAAGTGCTCCCAATAACGCTCAAAAGTATGGAAGTGGTTTTGTGAAAAAGAGAGAACACGAGGCAAGTATGGTGCAGCAGGGACGATCCAAGAGAGGGTATCCGCCATCACATCAGGTTGATGCGGTCTATCAACCACAACATCAACAAAATCAGCAGAATCAGCCATTCAACGATCAGAGTTGTGTATATAAAAGAATAGACTTTGATCCAATCCCGATGACATATGCGGACTTGTTCCCAACTTTGATTCAAAAAGGTCACGTCCAGACGAGAGCTCCACCTAAGGTACCCAAGAAACTTCCGTATTGGTACAAAGCTGACAAATTTTGTCTGTACCATCAAGGTGCTCCAAGCCACGATATTGAGAATTGTTACCGTTTGAAAGCAGACGTTCAAAGGTTGGTTAAGTGCGGAATTTTATCCTTTAAGGGTTCCATTCCTTATGTGCAAGATAATCACCCACCTCAACATGGTTCGTCCTCCACGAACATGATCCAAGGTTATTCAGGAATCTCGTATCAATATAGTGCCTGAAGATGAATCTAAAGGCTACATATCAGACGATTCTACAAGCCTCTCCATTCCGTACAAAGGCTTAATAAAATCCAAGAGAAGGGCGTCTGGCTTTTCACTTTGTGTGTTTCCGTTCTTTGGTTAAAAGCATATTTGGCATGTAAGAACTTGTTATTTTGAATAAGTAATGCAATAAATGTTTGTCTTGAAGAAATCCATTCGTTTCACTCGTAAAATGTTTTTCATAATTTATAACGCCTACTATACCAAATTCTCTCACTTTGGTGAATAATTGGAAGGAGGATGATGAAGTAAAACGTAGGATCTCTCGTTGTATGCTTTTGAATAAAAATCTTACTGATGATATAAGGCATTATTCCGAACCTCCTAAAAACACCAGAAATATTACAACCTTTTGAGCCTTGATAAAGGATCCTTTTTCCCCCCAAACCAAAAACCTCATTTTTTACCTGGGGTAGGTCATCAAAGATGAGCATCTTCCAAAAATTGGGCGGGCACAAATATACTTTGACCCTTTATTCCTCTGCTTTACTAATCATAAACTACACCCATATATATAACCCATAAAGTCCTAATTGAAGTAAGGTTTAGTTCGAAAGCATACTCGATGAGATATCGTTTCCTGACTCCTATGAGCTATGCTCAAATTTAGTATCGGCCTTATAAATAAATTTAATTCATCTCCTAACTAGTTATTTCGGTCACTAGTCATGGTGATATCTTTTTCAAAAAAGACTTCTTCGAGACAAACATATATGTTATGTTAACAGTTTCAGGATTAACATTTCTGGCTCGCTAATTCTGCTTGATATCTTAGAGAGATCACGTGAAGACATCACTGATTAAATTTGAAGACTTTGCTGACCTGGGGCAAGTCATTTTCCAAGAGGTTTAATCCATACAAGTTTGACTTTATCTATAGCACAAGTTTGAAGACTCAATTACACCATCAATCAGGGGCAGTTACGTCGAGATTCGGCGAACCTCTCCAAGAGTTTGAAAACAGTGGGGTATTTGAACACCATGTTTTCTGTAAAATCCTCTCAAGATGACCTTTTTATCGTGAACTATGTGACTTGGGGCATTTGAAAATCGAAGGTGGTTGTGACAATTCTGTAACGAATATTCTCAACATAAAAAAACTCCAGTTGGTGACCTGAGAACTCCCAGTGGGCTGATTAGCTTCACCTCTCCAGCGAAGCTGATGGTTATTTCATCCCCGATTGAAGTTTCGACTCCAACATATCCAACAACTTTGTTAATCCAGGTTTCCCCCTTTGAAGTGGATATTTATTTTATCCCCTGTGGAACTCCAGGTCGGGTATCTCCGTCTACAACTCTAGCAGGAATCTCTCCAGGGAAGTGGATATTTATTTTATCCACGAAGTTTCTCCAATTAAGGGATGGATTCGTATCCATCAGAATATTTTCTATTCCCCAGATAGGAAGTTTTGAAGCCTTGAAGCAAGACTGTGATCCCGTATATGGTTCCCCACCTGTCTACAAGCGGTGTTTCTATCTTCGAAGATTAGTCCGATATTTGTTCCCCAGAGGGAATTCTAAAAATGTGCATTCTTCAAGCAATGTTAGATCTGTGAAGATTTGGTTTGAGTGCCCAGAATGTTTTCATCTCTATTGTTAGCATACACATAACATATAGATAGATAGCATGGCATATGCATTTTGCATTCTTGTGTTTGTTTATCCCGTCGCTTTGGCCGTGTTTATCACCAAGTGTTTGGGCGCGTCTTCTCTTTCCAATTAGAGTTGTCAATCCTAAGCAGAAAGAGCGCAATATTTCTAATTCCCCACTGAGTTTGATCCTCATGGAAGACGGTTGTTTTAGTACATACCATTTAAGCTCATGCCTTAATGGTCGAGTCCTACCTGGCAGTTTCTCTTCAGTTGTTTCCTGAATTGAACTCCGGTCCTTGGCAATCACATTGTGGACATCTCCAACTTTTGAATATGGATAGAGCGTGCATTTATTTTGCACTGCTCCCCAAAAAGAATTTATGAAGATAAGTGTTGAAGACAGACGTTTCTCCGATAACATTTTCAACAATTTACATCTGGACTGCAAGCACTCTTTATTTGAGCAACTCGTTTTGAGCAAGATTATGTTCAAAACGACAAGTGACACACTCCTCAAGACAATTCGGCCATCCCCAGTGGATTTATTAAGATTATCAATTCATTGAAAGACATTCCTCTAGAAATCTGTCGGAGAAATGCATCAAAGGCATTACAAGTATCTTTCTTTATTCGAGAATTTACACTACAAAGTACACATGCTTTTACAGCTACAACAAGAAACACTCCTCAGGAACGCATTCCCCTAGGAGTCTATCACAAATTTTATTTCCATCAAATGGCATCTCTCCCGAGAAGTTTGATGAAGTCTACCACATTTGGTCTCTCTTTATTTGAGAAGACGTTTTCACAAATCAACCGGCTTACATCTCTCCCGGAGATCCCGTTGAAGCTTTACAATCTCTAATACATTTCATTTTTGGTCAGACACCTTGGCTTAGGCTGCCATATATTTGGTAGTAGGTGATCTCTCAGTCTTTTAGTTATTACCCTTTCTTAGGCTATCATACATTTGATAGTAGGTAATACACCTTGTTTTGGCTATCACGTTCTCTTAGGCTATCATATGTTTGATAGTAGGTAATACGCCTTTCTTGTGGTTATACACCTTTTCTTAGGCTACCATATGTTTGGTAGTAGGTGATCTCTCCTTTCAAGTTTATTACCTTTCCTCAGGCTATCATACGTTTGATAGTAGGTAATATGCCATCCTTTTGGTCAGACACCTTTTCTTAGGCTACCATATGCTTGGTAGTAGGTGATCTTTCCTTTTGTTTATTACCTTTTCTTAGGCTATCATACATTTGATAGTAGGTAATACACCTTGTTTTGACTATTACCTTTGCTTAGGCTATCATACGTTTGATAGTAGGTAATATACCATCACCTTTTGGTCAGATACCTTTGCTTAGGCTACCCAGTTCGGTAGTAGGTTATCTTTCCTCTTCATGTTGCCTTTGTTTAGGCTATCATATGTTTGATAGTAGGTAACATGCGCTTCTTGTTTCAACCGGATATCTTTGTTTAGGCTGCCACACGTTGGTAGTGGGCTACCCTTCACTTTCAAGATCTCGTTTCATTGTCCAAACTACTGTACTCCTGGTGGTATTATCATATCTTATCTTCAATTTGGAGAATCCACAATGCTGATCATTGCCTCTTCTTAGGGCGCCTCGCGTCGTTGAGTCTGTTCTTTGGGTGTCGTGTCTAGCTATCCCCCTGTGGCATTACTTCCTCACATGACTGTTTGTCTTGCATTTCCATATCACTGCATATCATTTGCATTTGGTGGCATCTTAGGGCCAAAAATTCGTGCAATATTTGTATTTAAGTCCCTCCCATCTCGCCGAGACGGAGATTTCAACCTCCATATCTCCGGATAGAAGTAACTTAAATAGGGGCATCTGTCACACCCTAATTTTTGACCATAAGATCCCACCTCCGTTTTTCTACATGTTTTCTTTTCACTTTTGTGCGCTTGTCTACTATGACTAGCAGGTTAAGCAGGTGCAATAGTTTTGAGTGGATGTGATGCTTATTTTTCTCATTCAGGTCCTAAGGCCCCTACCTCGCGTGGACGCCGCTCCCATATTTCTTTCCTCTTGGGCTATTCTTGGAAGTTGTCTTAGATAGACTACCCGACTTCATCTCCTCAAATCAAGATCAGATTTGGGTAATCAAATATCAAAGCTCGGGTCAAGAACTTCTTGGTTTTTTTAAATGATTCAATGTTGGTCGGATTAAGGTTGTTGAAACCAGGATCTCCGTTCGTAAAGTTTCCTCATTTTCAAATTTAATCATTGTGGGACTAATTAGTTTCAAATCCAAAGCTTAAAGTGTTTCATCATAAGGTTAAGATATGCAAGTTCAAAGTACAACACTATTTCTACATCGCCAAGTGATTAAGAATCTACAAACCGGGTTACCAGAAGCTTTTTATCTATTTAAGAATTCAAGGTTCTAAGATTAACCAATCTCCAAAAAAAAACCATTAAAGGGGTTTCGATAAGAATAAATTATGAGCACCGTTATGTTCATGTTTAGTCCTTATGATCTTCGAGTTGAGTACGAGTTGAAGACGCATCTGATATGCCGTTAAATTCAAGAGAGGTCTTAATTATATGGAAGGTTCATGATTATAATTTCTTAAAACTACAGGTTACGTTTTTAAGAATTTTAAGCCAAAAGGGCATACACCACCTTCAGACTTTGCTCTCAACCATGCAAGTGCCTAAGTTCACATATCACAACACGTTATCTAACAGTTCTTCCTCCCCAACATAAGAAGTCAATTCTTTTTTTTTTAATATACAAAATGCAAGTTTCCTCCAGATTTTCAAATTTCATTATAATCCAACTCTACATACATATTCAAACCGAAGATACATATTATTACAATAGAAAAGTTGAATTACATATCTGGAAATCCAGTTTTGGCTACCAAACTAATACACAAGTTTTAAAAGGGAAGGTAACAACACAAGGAGCCCGTTTATTTGTTTATCTCGCCAACAAAAGAAACTTCCTGTACAAGGCCATCGTTTTAGTCTTTTGTCTCCTTTTGCAACACTTTGTTCTGTCCACTTGAATAAATTTCCAAAGGGACTTCATGCTTCGGAACGACAATGTCACGCGCTTTCGCCAATAGTTTCTTCAACAGGTCTTGGTCGTCGGCTACAAATCTATACCAACATTGTATTGTTTTTTCAAGCACCGGAAGGCTTTATGATTATTCAAGCACTAGCATGAAAGCTGTTATCGAGCGCTATAACAAACAGAAAGAAGAACAACATCAACTAATGAATCCTGCTTCAGAAGTAAGGTTTTGGCAGACAGAAGTAGCTGGACTGAGACAACAACTGCAGTACCTGCAAGAAAGCCATAGCAGGCAATTAATGGGTGAAGACGTTCTGGCTTGGGTATTAAGGAACTACAAAATCTTGAACATCAACTGGAGATTAGTCTGAAGGGTGTTCGAATGAAAAAGGATCACATTTTGACTAATGGGATTAAAGAATCACACCCAAAAAGAAATCTAAATTTAACTTTGGAAGAGTTTTAGCATGTGGTCCTTATTCATTCAAGTTCTCAATGCCATTCATTACAAAGATGAGTTCTAGTGGAAGTACAAAAGAAAACCATCCAAGACGAATTCATAAAAGAATAAGGTGCACATCATAACAAAATGAAAATTCAGAAAAGAACTTACTCGAAAGTTACTCTGGTGGTTCATGCTATAACTTCGCCTAACATCAATAAGGGCTGAAAACTTGAGCTGCAGAGATAACAAGCCGAGCTGTCGTATCAAGGAATTCGAAGAATCCTTCCATACGCCTATACCCGATCGCTCTCGCTTTTGGACGCCATTAAATCGTCAACCTTCCTGAAGGTGAGAAAATACTTAGAAGGGGGGTTGAATAAGTATGAAGGTAAAAACTTAGAAGTAAAAACTCAAGTATTTTTATCCTGGTTCATTGAACTCAACTACTTCAGTCCACCCTTTCTAGAGTGATTTGTCTTTCTCAAACAAGGACTTAATCCACTATTTAATCAACTGATTACAATAGTAAGCACTAAGAACAACTATTCAAAGTCTTCTCAAGAACTAATGATCCTAACTGGATCTTCTTAAGGTTCTCTTACAATCAAATGTAATAATAAATACAAGTGTTAAAATGCTTCTAATAAAGCTTTATCACAACTGTGATTTTTCACTTAATATTAAGAATAATGAAATAATTCTAGCAAGAATATATGAGTTGTATGAGAGCTTTTTAATGAATTCTTTTTCAAGTGTGTTCGTCAACTGAAGAAGATGAGTGGAGACTTGCCTTTATAGGCACAGTGATCCAAGAGCTTTTCACGTTGAGAAGAGTGTACCAAAAGGTCTGAGCCTTTTTGTCTTCACATCAAGTGACCTTTCCTAAAAGAAGAATGCACAGAGAAATCCTTTTTGTCTCTGTTCTTGTGTCTAGCATAAATAAGGAAAGAGTCGTTTGGATATTCCAACGGACATAATCTTTGAATTCTTTTTCAACAATTTTCAGCAGGAATCATCAGAGTCTAATTTGGTCAGAGCCTTCTGATGTTCATTAGAGTTTAGCTGAATCAGAGTCTTTGCAGCAAGTGTGCTTTCAGCGTGTATAAGTTCAGAGCAGAGTTTTGGGTCAGATCCTCAGTACTTGCAGCGTTAGTACTATCAGAGTCTTCTGAAGTAACTATGCTTGAAACCTCTTCATACAGAATTCTTCATTGCTTCAAATGCTTCTGACTTGCTTCAGATTCTTCTGTAGCTTCTGCTTCAGATCCTTCTGGAGGCAGCACTCAGAATCTTCTGATGGCAGCGTTCAGAATCTTCTAAGAGATGCTTCTGACGCTTCAGAGCCTTGCATATTTCTTATGTTCAGATCTAATTTGCTTATGGAGTGATATTTACTTTAACATCTGCAGCAAACATTCTCATGCAAATTTTAGAGTATATAATTCTTAAATACAAAATTTCATAATAGTTATCATCAAAACATAGAGATATTATTAAGAACCAATCTATGTTCTAACATTCTCCCCCTTTTTTATGATAACAAAAACATCAGAAATTTTGTTCAGTTAGAAAAGAAGATAATTATAACTCCCCCTGAGATGATGAATCTCCCCCTGAATTGAATACTAAGAAGGAATAGAAACTTCTCTTTTTTTTGCATGAGTATTCTTTTTAGGATCAGAGCCTGAATGTTCTAAACATTCAATCTTGCTTGTTTCAGAGTCAGAATCTGATAAGTTAAATATGATCTGGGAGCCTCAGAGTTTCTTTTAAAGAGTATATCAGATTTATCAAATGTTCTAAAACACTCAGATTTTATGTTAGATAAAATTGATATGTCTGAAGTTTCATTCTGGTAGAGTTTATTTAAACAGTTCAGATCTATTTTCTCCCTCTTTTTTTGTCATAATCAAAAAGTAAGAATTTTTAAAAGACAAATAAAAGGAAATACAGAAAAGATAAATCATGTAGGAGAAAAAAACATAGTCATTCATTCATATAAATTAAGAGATACAAAACATCAGAAAAGATTCAAGTACATGTGCAAACATCAGATAAAAAAATAAACTAAGTGTGTTTTGACAAAATCATCTTCAACAGATCAGTGATCTCAGAGGAGGACTATTCTTGCTTTGACATCCACTTAGCCATGGTTTCATTCTTTTGATCTTGTTTGGACATCCACTGAGCCATGTCTTCAGACTTCTTATCTTGCTTAGCCATCCATGACTTAATCTCTGATTGACCAGCTTCCAGAACTGCAATATTATCTTCAAGATCTGGATACTCTTTCTTGATCTCAAATGAAGAAGGTGGGACAGATTCTGAAGCAGGAACAGAGTCAATTTCCATAGGGGATTCAGAGTCAGGAGCAACAGATCCAGAGGGATGTTCTACAAGAGTCATAGCCAGAGGGTTGTCTTCAGATGCAAATTCAACATTCACTTCTGTATCACATACTTCAGATGATGAAGGAGCATCTTTAAGAAGCAATGGTGCAGATCTTTTAACAGTCCAGAACAAACTTCTAGGAGTTTCAGCAAATCTGAGCTTCGCATCATCAGAACATACGTTCTTTAGATTTGATGCTACAATATTGAATCTGTTGATGAAGCTATTCCAAATAGCATCAGATTCATTGTCATCGATTGTTGATAAACACTTCCTCTGTACAGAGCCTAAACACATCTCTATTTCTTTCAAAAAACTTGTAAATAAATGATCAACATTCAGCCTAGGTTTTGGGTTTAGAAAAGTTTCCAATGTGATTGGCTTGGGTTGGGGTAAAGGTGGAATGATGAATTTTCGAATGGTGATCAGAGGACGAGGGTAGAAGGGTATGAATGGAGGATCAGATGAAATGACAGTTTTTGATCTGGTTAAAGCATTCAACAGATATGGTTTTGCATTTGATGCATAGGAAACAACATCAAATGTGGTATCAGAGTAAGGAATGAATGCAGATTTAACAGATAAAAGAGGTTCTGATGAAATCATTTCTGGAAGTTCTTTGATATAAGTTTGAAGAACAGATGGTAGAATGATGGAAAGCTTAGGTTTAAGAGGAGTGATAGTGTCAAATGGTTCAATTCTGGTGTATAAATTTTTGAATTTGAAACCAGAGGGAAGTTTGTCAAAGGAAAATGGTTTACACGAGGCGAAGGATACACACTCAGATGTCCTTGGCTTAGGTGTTGGGATTGGATTGGGAATAAGAATTTCAAAAGAAATAGGTGGTTCTGGTTGGTTAACTGCAAGATTTCTGAGAGAGGGAGGTGACAGAATATCTGGGTGTATATCAGATTCTGATGAGTTTGAGGATGTGGTTGGAGTACAGGACGTAGAGGACACTTCAAAAACAGTTTTGAGAGGCGTAACGTTTAGAACCTCTGTCTCAGGGATATTTGTTTCAGATGGGTTGGTTGGTTCTGATTGATTCTCAGAAGGTTTTGATGGAGGTTCAGATGTAGGTGGTTCAGAAATAACTTGTGCAGATACAATGGGATCAGATGCCACTTGATTAGATTGTATAGGTGCATATGTGTTTGATTGTTGTTTTTCTGGTTGTTGTTGTTGTTCTGGTTGTTGTTGTTGTTCTGGTTGTTGTTGTTGTTCTGGTTGTTGTTGTGGTGCAGATTGTTCTGTTGGTTTTGTTACAGGTGGTGGAGTTTGATTGGATGGTGTTGTTGTTGGTTCAGATGATGGAATAACAGGGGATTTTAATGGAGTAGTGGAAATAGGATCAAATGATTTTTGTGGGGAAGGAATTTTTAATGGTTCAGATTTTTGAGATGAAGCAGGAACATATTGTTTTTGAGTAGGAGGGGGTTTTGGAATAGAATTGAATGTTGATTCATTTAAAACAATATTAGAGAAAGAAGATACATAAGATTTAGTACCTTTAATCTTGATACGCTTTGTGGGAACAGAGGGGGCGTCTCCAGATGCTTTCCTCTTGATCAGCTTCTGAGGCTTGTCAGCAACTTTTGGCTTCTTCTGAGCAGCAACTTCTTCTGCTTCTGATTGACCTCTTTTCCTTGTGTTCTCATTTCCTCCATCAGGCATTGGTTCTATTGCTTTTTTCAGAATATCTGCAGGAATGGGCGTTCCATCTTCCTTGCATGCATCAATATATCTCACAATTATTTCCCTTGGTTCTTCAGCACAGAACAGTGGATAGTTTTCAACTGGAATTCGCTTCTGACTGAGTTCAGAAATATTCAGCTTCTTGGGTGCAGATGTGAGTTCCTCTACAATTTTTAGTCTCTGAAGACTCTTTGCATTCAGAGGTTTTCCAACAATGGATTCAAGTTCATCCTTGACTCCAGCAACATACAAAGCAGTCACCAGACCATTCTCTGTCAGAATGTATGAAATTAACCTTCCAAAGGGAATCCATGTTCTGGCCTTCTGACCCTTATCCTTTACAGATTCTCTTGAAGCATTGATATGATTCCATAAATGCATGAACAGAATGTAAGGGAGATCTACCTTAGTGCTCTGACTTAAACAGTACATGAAGTAGAGTTGTTCATTGTTCACATAATCTGGAGAATTTGTAGATTTTCTGTGATGAATGCATCCCAGAAAAATCTTGGCCCAGATTTTGTAGTCAGGCTTCAAATCTTTAAATTTGTTGGAGGCCTGTCCAGAAGTGATGACTTCCTCATAAACTTCTTCCATGTCTACACGCCCAGCTGGCAAATGACATACTCCATCAGTCTCCTCATACCCTATGAGTTTCCTGATTAGATCTTCTGTAATTATAATCTCCTTACCTAGAACAGAAGACAAGATGAATTTGGGATAAACAGAAGCATGTATCCATAATTCTTTCACCAGATGAGGGTAAACTGGTCCAAATAATCTGTCAAAGTATTTTACCCAGCCTTGAGCATCAATTATTGAACGAAATTCAAATCCATTTTCAGCTAATGAATCAAATTCCACCATTGATTCACAGAGAACTTCAAGTTTGTCACAGGAGTTAACAAAGTCCTTTTAGGTATCGTGAATGGAGTCACACCCATATTTGCAGAAGTAACTGCAACCATGGTTGATTGAAACTGAGCTGCTGTAGAAGATGATGTTGCCATTGAAGATGATGAAGATGATTTTGACGAGGGTTTAGGGTTTTTGTGAAGAGAGAAAAGAAGACAAAAATGCATAAACTTGCTTGTGATGTGAAAAGTGTGAAAGTGGTGAGAGATGTGGTATTTATAGAAAAAAATTAGGCACTCAAACAGACATTCGAAGAACGTTTACACATAGCAATTAATGACAATTAATGAAAGAGAATAAAAATCATTTCAAGCATTAATTGATTCTGACAAATTAGGGGGAAAATCAAGATTTTCACTATTCAAACCATACCTCAAACGTCACTTCAGTAGTGTACACGCTATCTTTGCAGATTTAGAGTGACACGTGTTTGCTTGCATGTGCTTCTGAGTTCTCTTGAGAAATGAAACGTTAGCTAACGTTCAGATCCTCTGAGATTGGTTAGTTCAGATACACACAAATAAACATAAATCTAATAAGCAACAGATGAAATACTTCAGAGTGATAAACCTTTTTCATCTGAAAAATTTGCTTCTGACAAATATCATTCTGGACAAATCCATACCAATATTTTTCAGAATAAATTTGAATCTATCTTCAACAAGGGGTTTTGTGAAAATATCTGCCCATTGATGATCTGTATCAACAAAGGCTAAGTTTATAATTCCCTTCTGAACATAGTCTCTGATGAAATGATGTTTAATTTCTATATGTTTTGCCTTAGAGTGTAAAATGGGGTTTTTAGACAAACATATAGCAGAAGTATTATCACAGAATATAAAAATGTTACTTTCAAAAATCTGATAGTCTTCTAGCTGACTTTTCATCTAGAGCATCTGCGTGCTACATCCAGCAGCAGCAATATATTCTGCCTCTGTAGTTGATAGTGAAATGGTGGGTTGCTTCTTGTTGTACCAAGAGATTAGATTTCTTCCTAGAAATTGACAACTTCCAGAAGTACTTTTTCTTTCCACTCTGTCTCTAGCGTAATCAGCATCACAGAATCCAACTAATTTGAAATCATCAGATTTTCTGTAACACAAACCCACATTAGAAGTACCTTTCAGATACCTTAGAATCCTCTTAACATCTGTTAAGTGTGATTCTCTAGGATCTGATTGGAATCTTGCACATAAGCATACACTGAACAAAATGTCAGGTCTAGAAGTAGTTAAGTAGATAAGAGATCCTATCATACCTCTGTAGAGTTTCTGATCTACTTTCTTACTTACCTCTTCCTTGCTTAGTGTACTAGTTGGATGCATGGGAGTCTTTTCCATCTTACTATCAGTCATGTTAAATTTCTTCAGAAGTTCTTTAACATATTTGGTCTGATGAAGGTAAGTGTGTTGCACCCTAAAATTTGACCAACATTTCTTTACTTAGCTTATGTTTCATTTTCACATTATCATTATCATTTGCATTTCATTGACATGTATGCAGGAGATCAAGAGGTATGATTACCAATCAAGGGCTATACAAGACTATGAAGCTAGCCAAGAAGCTTATTCAAGTATTCAAGGGTTGATATCTTTGTCAGAGAAGTCAAAAGATCCTCAGAGAGAGTGGTTAAAACCAAGGTTGTGTGCCTCCTAACTTGAGAGTTGTGGGAAGCTCATCAGATGATTCTGAAGCCAAGAATGTGGACTGGAAGCCTTGAGAGAGCTTATGAGATGTCTTGAAAGCCATCATGAAGCCAAGAGAGGTCATTGTGCAAGGATAAGAAGACTCAGCCATGAGTGGTGTAATTAGGGTTTGACTGGGTCAACCCTAGGTCAACTGATGATTTGAACAAGGTTGAGACCTAATTCAAAGGCCATGTGATCATGGATTGATACATTGAGATGTTATAAGGATGATTCCAAGGTCAACTCATCATGATTGAAGAGTTTGAGAAGTTTCAAGCTAGGGTTTCTAAGGCTTGACAGTGTAAAATCCCCTAGTTTGACCCCTATCTTCAAGGCAGTTTAGCTCAAGATGTGGTTGTCATATCATCTTTCCCCCAACATGAATGTTGTAGAGATTTTTCTTAGCTTTAATTTTAGTACTAGAAGTCCTTGATAGGATTTGTAGAGCTCAAGTTATGACTTTGACAAGTTACAGTCATCTGAGGTATGTGAATCTGGGGCCTTGAAGGTCACCCAACTTGCATCCAACTTTTTCCCGAGAAGGATGATTCCTATGAACTTTTTGTCAACATGAATGTTGTTCCTTATATTCTTAGCTTTATAGAGAGTACTATAAGTCCTTGATAGGATTTGTAGAACTCAAGTTATGGCTTTGACAAGTCAAGGGCATTTTGGTCATTTGGAGATTATAGGTCATTTCAAGCATAAGGACATAACTCCTATTTCCAAGCTTCAAATGGAAAAATCTTCAACATCAAACTTGCTTAAAATGATGTTTTAAGGCTAGTAAGGAGGTCATTAGATGTTGAAAAGGCTTGTAGCTCAAAGTGGTAAAAATGACCTAAAAGGAAGGCATAAGTTAAATAAGTCAAAGTTGGAAATTGAAAATTTCAAGCTACACATCCAAACCATGGCATGTAATATATCATTTTGACTCTAGAAAACATTTTAAAGACAATGGTTTAGCCACATTTGTGATTTGAGGTCTAAATCATGGACTTGCTTTGAAAAGCACTTGCTTGCATATTAAGTAACATATGCATAACTTAAAATTGAGGCATGGGCAAGGAACTTGGCAAGCTAAACTCTTCCAAATTGTCACTAGGGGAGACATTGAAGGAGATTGATATGAGTTTCAAGCTGCAAACAGAAGTGAGCATGGCATGATAAGTGATTCAAAATCTCATGACATGAGATGTGTAAAATGATTGGAAGGATCTAGAGGGTTCTAGATCATCCAAACTCCATCTATATATTGAGTAGAATGCATCCATGGCAAGGGTTGGTGATCATTGAAGGTTTGAGCATAGTTTGGAATTGAGTTTTCATAGATTGCAATTGAAATCGGTTTCATCAATTTCCTCCATTTCCTTCCATTTTCTTGATTGGTTCTTCTTCCCTGGGTATCAAGGATTGATTCCAGATCATTTCCAAGGTGAATTGGTGGCTAGATCGTGTGGGAGCAAGAGGTTTTCAGCACCTGTAACTCTTCATCGTGTTTCAAGATTGAAGCACTCTCCATTGAATCTTTTGCATACAGAAGCAAGAAGGAGGTTCAGTGATCGTGTCCAGAAGATTTGAGAGCTTTAAGTGGAGGATTCGTGCATCTGTTATTCAAGAATTTCCAGGTTTGTAACCTTCTTCCTATAGCTTGATTTAGGTAGAATTAGGTTGAATTAGGGTGTTAGATTAGTTGTAGAATGGCCTAGGATGGTTTTCAGATGGTTAATTGTTGGATTAGAGACAAAATATGAAGATCACCATTTTCGGTTGAGATTGGGAGATGTTGATTCTTGGGGTTTCAGAAGAAACTAATGGCATGATTGAGTTCGTGGCAAGATTTGGAGTGTGTTTCGTGTTTTGACCATTTGCATTGGAGGCTCCTAGAGTGAACTAGGGTTGGGGAAGACGACCGGAGCTCCATCGGCGGTGGCCGGAGCTGGGCGCAAGCTCAGAGCTTTGAAATGGAGAAGATGAAGTTTACACCATTGGATCTTGGTCTGACCATTGACTAGAAGCTGATCCAACGGATGTGTTTTAATTCTGGCTTGTGAAGGATTTCAAATGAAACAATGCGTTTCATTTATTTGGCGCTTTGGGCTTAGTAATCTGAGTGTTATCCACACCCCCCAGCAAGCCCAACCCAGAGTTTTAATTGAAAATGATTTCAATTTGCACCGTGTCTTTATTCATTTTTGGTGGATTTCATTATTTTTTCATTTAATTCATGAGTTTTGTAAAATTCATAACTAATTGAATATTAATCCAATTCAACCCATTATTTTTGCATATTAATCATGATTGAATCTACTATTTTTTAGAGAAAAAATATTTTCATTTCATGTAATTTCTGATTTAATTGGAATTTTGTATTTTAATTGATATTAAAATGTTTATGTTTGATGCATATTTTTGTAGAATTTTGTGTGATCTCATAGTGATGATTCTTGGCCTAATTTTTTGTGTGTAATTAGGTTAGATGTGTATGATCCCATAGTAATTTTCTCACATTTTTGTGATGAAAATAGGTATGCTTTATAGATTGATGTTTAGATGCTTCCTTTTTAGGGTTTTAGGTTGATGCCTTAGAATGTAGATTTTAGTTCTAGGTCCAATTTGATGATTTGATCTTCGAAACTAATGTGATAGAGTCATGATTGACCTAGGTTCCCATAGTAATTTTTGTAAGATTTTACAATTGATTTTAGTATTCTAGTTAGGACTAACTTTAGTGCTAGGTTTTAGGTGATCCTAAATTACTAATTCAACTAGTTTAACTCATTTAGTTCCCTTAGATTAGGGTTTATGCTTGGTTTGACTTTGATAGAGATTGAAGACAAGTTGAAGACAAGGGGGGATGCTTGAGGTGGCTTGAAGTTTCTTGGAGCTCTGGATTTGCTTGTGCCTGAAGGTGTCTGATGAAGATTAGGAAATAGGACATAGGGAGAGCCTTATAGTTAGAATGATTTCTTCCACAAACATGGAAAGCATCCTATGCTTCCATTCCTCCCAATGACTAAAAGTCCTTCTCAGATATCCACATCCCTCCTTTGGAGGGATGAGTGGCTTTATCTGGGAAGTAGAACTTTGAGGGAACCAGTCTCTCATAATGATGAACCCTTACAGGCTTCCTTTGGTTGTCAGTAAGTTGTTTATCATATCCACTCATCATGTTCAATCAATTATCTTCTAGTTTGAGTATCTTGAGAGATGTTGAGCTGGAGTTTTAGGATGAAGACTTCATTGAAGAGTGTGGAAGAGGATGATTCCTCAAGCATTGCCATTGCAGCTGAAGCTTGAAGAGCAAGAAGAACAAGTTGATACTTGAAGACCCCAAAGGAGAGTGAATGAAGAGATGAGGCTTGAGAAAGAATTGAAGGATGAAGTTGACACTTCTAAGTGATTAAAGAGTACTCTGAGAAGCTGAAGCTTGGAGTAAGAGAGGGGTTGATCTGCTTTCTTCTCTTGTCTGTTTTCTTTTCTGTATTGCTGATGTGCCTTGTTTGACTTGCTTGATGCATTAGAATAAGTCCATGATTAAACTGACTTTAATCTAGGAGCATGATTGCATTAGAGGTTGAGTTGCTCCCTCTGCTTGTATTGTTACTGTATGGATTTGCTTGCGGGTATTCGGTAGAGCCATGATCCCTTGCCCATGTGGTTTATTTTGCTGGATAGCATGTCTTATTTTTCTTCTGTATAATTGCAGTTTACTGTATTTTGCTTGATAGCATGTTTTATTTCTTCAGTATGATTACTGTTATTCATTCTGGCTTGAGGTTGAGATGAGCTTGTGGAGGCTGATACCCCACACACATTTCCTCCCTCACTTGCATTGCATGCATTTTACAATCATTTGCTATTTACTGTTTAAGCTGATGCTTTATCTGTGTCGGTTTATCATTGACATGATCCCTTAGGACTCTCATTTCCTTTGATAAGGAAGTGATGATAGAACTTTAGGTTGAAACTTATGCATGATAACTTCTAGGAGTTCCCTGTTTCAAACCTCAACCATAGGATGAATCCTTGGCATGACAACAGTAGGACTTGATAGTCTCCCGTTAGTTGAGCCTGTTCTCTTCTCATCTCAAAACAGCTTAAGATACAGTAATCATGAATGATTTCTTTCGTACCTTACAAGCCTTAAGCTATATGAGAAAGGATTGTTGGAGAGTTTCTTTTCAACAGTCTGGATGTTTAGTATGGTACCCTTTGGGTGACATGCGACACATTCACTCTCAGGTCATAGTCTTTAGTGCGATTGAAATTGCAAACACCATAAAAAACACTTCTTTCGTAAAAGACAGAAAACAAACTTCAAACCTTTTTGCCCCGTGGGCCCATAATTCAAAGGAAAGCTTTTCTGAAGAAAAGAGTGTCGTTAAACATCAGCGCCAACACAAACAGGCTTTGTCCCTAACTGCTGGAACTGTTGTTTAACCCTACTCGATAAAACAGATGAATCTGAATCCCCGTAATTCGTATTATCCTGAACTACGTAAGCTCTGATCTCTCATACCTGTTGAGAGTACGTAGGCACAATACTGATGTATTGGCGAGCCACCTTCCCCGTAACCCGTAGTAGGTCGAACTACGTTGACTCTGATATCTCATTCTCTGATGAGAATACGTAGGCATAAAGCGCGACGCTTTGCCGAGTCATTTTTCTTTTCTGTTTAAGCCAGCCTTGATAGGTAGATAGATAAACCAACTCGTCCAGTAAACACAACAAGCGTGGATCCCGTTGAGTACGACGGACGTGAGGGGTGCTAATACCTTCCCCTTGCGTAACCGACTCCCGAACCCAGACAACGGTTGCGATGACCTTGTCTTACCCTTTTCGTCAGGTTTTTCCGATCGTTTCCTTTCCCGCTCCGAGGGATAAATAACGAAAGGTGGCGACTCTTCTGTTTTGCCGGCACCTTATTTTCGCGGTAGCGACAACTGGCGACTCTGCTGGGGACTTGATAGTTTCCTGGGATCTAACGTCCCGTATGCGAGTCAGTTTGGGGATCCGACGTCCCCTGCGAGAGTCAATCCTAGCGCTTGTATGATTACTTGTTGGGTTGTGTTTATTTATCGCATTTTTATTCCCCGCACTTTATTTTTCAGTATGATATGATTATCTGTGCTGTTGTGGGAGGGGCATTCTGATGAGTGAGAAGCCAGACCCAGGCTTGAGTGAACATAGAATTAGTTGTGGAAATTAGTGGGCGCGTGCTTGCTTGGCAGGCACTAGTGTCTCATGAAATCCACGCTCAGACGAGGTTCTCCCGGTTGTCTTCTTTTTCAACCCTTTGGGTTGAGGGGGTTGTTGGTTTGGAGGATTGTCGACTCTGGGGACCGATCATTTGTGATTCAGCCGAGTGAGGCCGCTTCATGAGCTGGTGATGCCACACCTTCTGGGTATCGTATCACCCCTCTTGAATGTCTGTGACGCTGATGACCGCATAGGATGCCGAACTTGAGTCAGTTTAGGTCCATAACTGTGAGCAGGGTTGGGTTTATTGCAAGAAACTTTGACCTTCAGACTACCTGGTTTTCTTGACAGTGAATCAGTTTTGTTGGTACTGGAGGTTCTCATCATCAGCTATATGATTGTTCTTGACAGAGCAGAGCTGTGGTCCTGTATCAAGGGACCTTCTCTTCAGAGATGTATGTTTGTTCTTGACAGAGCAGGTTTATGATTGGGATCTGAGGATCTCATCAGCAGATGTATGATTGTTCTTGATAGAGCAGGTTTTGATTGGGATCAGAGGCCCTTATTATTAGATGGTTGTTCTTGACAGAGCAGAGTTAGGGTCCTACATCAGAGGTCCTTATTATCAGATGGTTGTTCTCAACAGAGCAGATTTTTGGTCCTATATCAGAGGTCCTTATTATCAGATTTGTGTTCTTGACAGAGCAGAGTTTTGGTCATGTATCAGAGATCCTGTATCAGATGGTTGTTCTTGACAGAGCAGATTTGTGGTCCAATACCAGGGTTTTCTTCTTATCAGATACACTGGTTGTTCTTGACAGAGCAGCGTCATGGTTTTGTTGATACAGAATCTCCACAGCACAATTGCCTTGATCTCCTGCTGCATGATTGCATTTTACATTGTTTTGCATACTCATTTGCATTTCATTAACGTGTGTCTGTGTTGCAGGTACCGTTTCCCCCGATTCAGGATTTCTTGCCTCCTATTGTATTGTTATGGGTTCCCTGAGGAAGACCGTGGCTTACAAGCTCCCTGCCTCTGATGTGGTTCAGTTGACTGGTTTGATTTCCTTAGCAGATGATTCTATGAGAGACGAGTTCAGAAAATCTTACGGCAAATTGCTCGGTTTGGTTCGTAAACCTTCTGCGTTCAAGTTGAATGGGTTGCACGCTCTGCTGCAGTTCTACGATCCTCTGTTGAGATGCTTTACTTTCCAGGATTTTGTTCTCGCGCCCACGCTGGAGGAATATGCTGATTTGTTAGGTGTGCCTATCAAGAGGCAGATGCCTTTTGTTCATATGGATGCTGAGCCTGATCTGGCTAGTCTAGCTCCTTCATTTCATCTGGATGCCTCCGAGTTGGTATTGTCTAGTTGGAACAAGGTTCCCGGCTTCTCCTTGCAGTTCTTAGTGGGTAAGGCTCAGCAGTGCGCCAGAGACGGATGTTGGGTCGTGTTCAACGCCATCCTCGCTCTGTGCATATATGGCATCATTCTGTTCCCCAATATGCCCGACTTTGTAGACTTCGACGCATTTCGCATCTTCGCATCAGGGAATCCAGTCCATACCTTGATAGGAGATGTCTACCATTCCGTCCACTACAAAAACGAGAATAGGAGGGGCAAGAATGTCTCGTGCTGTGTACCCTTGCTTTATAAATGGCTTGATAGTCATCTGCCCAAGAGGGGTCCCTTTGTTTCGTCTGCAGCCACAGCTGAGTGGTCCGAGTGTCTGATGAGTTTATCTGTAGAGGATATTAACTGGTTTGACAGAGATAGGTTGGGTACCGAGATTATCTTCAGCTGCAGCGGGTTTCCAAACGTGCCTTTGATAGGCAGGAAGGGCTGTATAAACTACAATCCGTCTTTGCTGGTCCGACAGTTCGCGTACGCTTTGAGAGCTCCGCCGAAGGATGAAGAGGTGCAGGAATCTCTGTACCTCACTGGTCTTCTAGAGGGGGATCTGTTATCTAGGCTTCAGCGCGCATGGAATGGTATCAGTAAGAGGGGAAAACCATTGCTGGGGAGAAGCAATAATCAGGCCTACCCTCCGTATGTGACGTGGATCAAAACCCGAGCTGATGCTATAGGGATGCCGTTTCTTCCTGCCAAGCCAGAAAGCCCCCCAATGGTCGAAGAGCCTACTACCATGCCCATTCAGCAGCATAATCAGGTGTTAGCTGAGCGAGATGAATTGAAGAGGGCAAATGAAGAATTGGAGAAAGAATTGGCGCAGCTCAGGAGTGAGAGAAACGAAGCCGTTCATTCCTTCAAGAGGCAGACCGAGCTGGTGAACCAGCTAGGAACAGATTTGACTAAGCAGATAGCCGAGCGTGAATGCATGGGTCGAGACTTCAAAGTTGTCAACAATGTACTGGCCACGAAGAAGCAGCACTTGGATGAAGCGTATCAGAGGATATCCAAGTTCAACCAGCACTGGAAGGCCTCCCTAGCCACCAGGAAAGAGCGGGAGGATAAGTTGATGCACCAGATCTCCAAGCTGAAAGCCCAGGCGAAGGCTAGTGAGAAGAGGTTTGATGAAGAAACCGCTCGCAGATATGCCGTTGAAGGCTAGCTCAACAGAGCTCTCGCTAACCTGAAGGAGCGCAAACTAACGTTTGAGTCCAAGAAGCGGAAGCTAGAAGATTGTTTCGGCGAAGGAGCATGGGAAGATTCGGTCGAAGGTCTTCAGTACACCATTGTGCAAAGGGAATTACTCGTCGAAGGGTTACTCACTCTGCCTGATCATCCAGAAACGAAGGAGTTGTTAGAAGAGTACCGCGCCCGTGGCCGTACTTGATTATTTGTATTCCTTTTGTTTTGATCATTGCTGTATGCTGACCATCACCAGGCTTGTTGGCTGAGGTCACGCTGTTGATTCATCTTGTACTCGCTGATGTTGTGTACTGCCTTGATGGGCTTTCTTTATATATGAGATTGTTATTTCCATGACTGGACTCAGACTTCTTATTATCAGCACTGGCACTCAGGCACTAGGATCGGGGGAGATCTCCCTAACGCACAAACACACGTTTGCATTTGCATGAAGCATTTGCATAACGAGCACTTTGTCATTTTTTCCTAACCCTTTTGTATTTCCAGATTGTTTCAGGTGGTTCCAGGATTGATCAGAGACCTATTCACCGCTATCCGACTAGAGCTAATCAAACTAGGATCATGGAGCAAGTGCAAACTGATGTTCAGGAACTCCGCGAAAGAATGGATCGCTTCATGGAGCTCATGCAAGCGGTCGCCAATGGCCAGGATCAGCTCAGAACTTTGGTTCAGCCTCTGATTTCAAGGGTTGATAGCAATGGTGTACTCCATGGTGGGACTGTGCCTACTCCTCCACCAGTAGAAACTCCACAGAATGGTGTTCCCGTGACCGGGGGAAATGGCAGTGCCAACGGCAACGTAATAGCTAACATGGGACTCAATGGCAATACGACGGGCGTCGGTAATGGGAGTCTGGAAGCTAATGTCAATATCGGGCTGGGCAACGGCAATGTAGGTGTTGGGAATCTGTTTGGGCCTCAGCCATGGTTAGAAGATCGTCAGGACGATGTGTTCTCTCAGAGAGGTGCTGAAGGTGAGCTGAATGCTGAAGCACGTCTAAGGTTCAAAGCACTCGAGGATAAGATGAGAAATATCGAGAATCAGAACACCCTGGGCGTTGATATGTCCAAGTTGGGACTGATTGCGGATTTCAAGGTGCCTCCCAAGTTCAAGGTGCCTGACTTTGAAAAGTATAAGGGCACCACTTGCCCTCGCGTCCACCTGAGATCATATTACAGAAAAATGTCTGCTCATTCCGAGGACGAGAAGTTGCTGATGCACTTCTTTCAAGACAACCTTTCCGGGCCCTCCCTCGAATGGTACATGAGTCTGGAGCCTACCAGTGTGCGCACGTGGAAGGACCTTGCTGAAGCATTTGTGCACCACTACCAATACAATAGCGACTTGGCCCCGAACCGAGTCCAGCTGCAGAATTTGTCGCAAAGGAACAACGAAGGGTTTAAGGAATACGCCCAGCGGTGGCGTGAGTTGGCAGCCAGGGTTCAGCCGCCGATGGTTGAACGGGAGCTTGTGCAGATGTTCGTAGCCACCCTCCCAGGGGTTTACTATGAGAAGTTGGTCAGCGGCATGTCTGGAACATTCTCAGATCTCATTATCACGGGTGAGCACATCGAAAATGGGATCAAACTCGGAAAGATTCAAGGTGAGGCATCCTCAGCTGGAGGAGGCGGAAAGAAACCTTATGCTGGCAAAAGACGAGAAGGAGAAATGAGCGCTGTGTCCAACGCTCGAAGGAAGGGTAAAGGCCCTCACCAACAGGTGGCCAACATAACTATCCCGGTGTTGCACCCTAAAATTTGCCCAACCTTATTCACTTGGGTTATGTTTCATTATCATTAGCATTTGCATATAGAGTCATGTACATAGACTAACCATCTGCATAGCATAAGCATAGCAAGTCATTCAACAGGGGGACCAATCATTATTCTCATCCCTAGAGGCCTATCAAGAGGTTACTATTCCAATTCAACCTCATTCAAGTCATCAGGAAAGAATTTGAAAGCAAAGAGTTCAGCAGGTCAAGCCTTGAGTCCATCTCCTAGTTGAGGGCATCTGAGGGTCCACAAGAGGGTTGTGAGCTGTGGATTGAAGGCATGGAGAGTATCTAGACATTATGAGAGGCTTAGAAAGTCATTTGGAGAAGGAGACAAGTCATTGATGAGAGCCCAAGAGCTACAGTTGAAGGCAGTCAACTAGGGTTTCATCTGGGTCAACCCTAGGTCAACCCTAGGTCAATTGACTGATTTAAGGGGTATTCAAGCCTATTGGAGAGATGTGGAGTTCATCATTGGACATATGAAGAAGGATATGGAGATATGCCAAGGAGAATTCAAGAGAAATCAAGGAGAAGAGGAGTTTCTAAATTAGGGTTTCTCTGTAAAATCCCCTAGTTTAGGTCAAATTTCCAAGCAAGATAAGTCAAAATGCAAGATTCAAATGGCTTCTTGGCCAACATGAAACTTGTAGAGGATCTCAAGACCTTTAATTTGAGTGGTGGAAGACCTCAAGGAGATTTATAGAACTCAAGTTATGGTCCTTGCAAGTTACAGGTCATCAGGGGTGTCTGAATTTTTGTCTGTGAAAGTGACTTGACTTCCAAGCTAGTTTTGCCCCTCAAGGAGATTTCAAATGAATTCTTGGTCAACATAAGAATTGTTCCTCATTGTCTTAGCTTTCTAGAATGGTATGGAATGCCTTCATATGATGTGGGGAACTCAACTTATGGTCTTGGCAAGCAAAGGGTATTTTGGGCATTTGTGAATTACAGGTCATTTTAACCTATGTCCAAAACTCATACAAGGAGGCCTCAAATGGAAAAACTTACAACATCAAACTTGCTCCAAATGGGATTTTAAGTCTAGAAAGAAGGTCACAAATTATTGGAGAAGCTCATAGCATGAAGTTGCATAATTGGTCAAAAGTTGAACTAAAAAGGCTTATAACTTGAATAAATTCAAGATGGAAAATGGTTTGGGAGATTTACAAGTCCAAATGGAGACTTCCAATATATGATTTTGAATGGAAAAACAATTCTAAGAACAATGGTTCAAACACTTTTTTGAGTTTAGAAGGAAAAAAGAAAGTTATCTTTGGTTACTTGTAATTGAAGAAACATAACCAAAATGGATCAAAGTTGGAAAGCAAGGGAATGTGCAAGATGGATCTAGAAGTTACCATTGGGGTCTATATATTCATGAAATGAGAATTTAGCAAGGGTTGGCTTCATTTGCACCAAGAATTTCACAAAATTCTCTCATTCTTTTTCATTGAATTTTCATTCCAATTCTCCAAAACCTTCACCAATTCTCATCCATATCAATTCAATCTTGTTCAATCATCATCATAGATTATAATCCAATCAAGAATCAAGTGTGAATCATCCATTTTCGAGCACTTCCATCATCAACATCAAAATTGGAGTTTCAAGTGGACAGCATAATTCAAGCCAAGAATCATCACAATATTGCATACAGAATTGAGTACTGAGTTTGTGGATCAAGATCCAAGTCTCAAAAGCCTCAGATCCTCAATCTTCCATAGCTGTTTTCAAGCTTTTGCACCAGGTGAGTTTTCATTCACACAGCTCGATCTAGTTAGTTTAGCATGTTGTTGTTAGTTTAGATTTGATCTAGGTGGTTAGGAGAACAATTAGGATGAATTTGGAGTGATTTGGTGACAATTGTTAGCAGGTGCAATAAACTGTTAGGGTTTAAATCTCTTAGGTTAGTGCATTAGAATGTTAGGTTGATAGCGCAGATTAATTACCATTAGTTGTAGATTAGGTTAGTGCAAGTTTGATGGAGAATTGTGATGGTGCATCTCAGTGTATATCCATGGTGATCAGAATTTGCATCGATCGGGTTGAATGAATTGTTGAGTTTCAGATTGAATTAAAACCATAGGATTGTAGAGGGAAGAATTCTGAGCATTTTTCATGTTCACATCGTGTGGATTGGTTGCCTGTAGAGTGAGAACAGCTTGGTGTAAACTTGCTCGTGCATGGAGGTTTAATGGTGAAACCCTAAGTTCAGTTGATCCAAGGAAGGAGACATAATCAGGGCCGTTTATTTCGTATAAGACCTTTGACTTGGAGGGAGATCGTGTGGCTCATATTCAATTCAGAATTGGAGGGAGATGCGTTGGCCAAAACGCACCGTTTCATTAATTGAAATGGGCGGGCCTGAGTGTAAGGTGTTATTCCCACCCCCAGTGATAGGCCCACTTGAATCTGAACGTGGTTTTACTGCTTTTTTCACCCCCTGCTCGTTTTTAGTTTTTTGTTGTTTCTGACTTGTTTTGGGCTCAAGATAAATACGCTACCCACACCCCCTATTGTTGGCCCATCCTGGATTTATAACTGGGCGTGATTTCTATTCATACCCCCTCCCTCTCATTTTAATTCCAATTTAATTTCTTAATTCATTTTAATTTTTACCAATTTTCATTAATTCATAACAAATTCATAAAAATTCATTTTTAATCCATTCTTTTTACAATATTTTCTTTAGGATGTCTAGAATATTATAGGAAAATAAAATTTCATTTTTATTTTTATTTCATATTTTTTTCATATTTTCTAAATAAATGTCATATTAAATAGATTCATTTCATGCATCATTTTAATAATTTTTGTTCTCTTACATGCTTTAATATTTTTTGGTCATTCTTTTTATATTGTTTAGATGAGATATTCAACTTGTAGAAATATTTTAGTTCCCATTTTTAGGAATTAATTTTAGGTGATTAAAATAGGTTTGAATAACATGTACAAAACTAGGGTTTTAGGTGATGACTTAGGAGTTTGATTTCATTTCCCTTAGGACTTAGGGTTTGAATAGATTAGTTATGGGACTATAGGGGCTATGGGTAGCTATTAGACCCCTTAGAAAAAGTCAGGATTCCCCTACTGCTATTAATACTGTCTGTATATCTGATTGACTGGAGTGGTGTGCCCTCTGGGGATTTATTGCTTGCTTGCTTGGGTATTGGGTTTGTCTGGGACCTGGGGAGCTGAAGACTTGAGGAGATGAAGACCATTGGAGATTCAAAGATTGAAGATCAATTGTCAGAGTTGAGGAGGAGATTCTTGCTAGCAGATGCTGAGGAGATTAGGGTTTAGGAGCTAGGCAGAGCTCTAGATTAGAAAGCTTGTTTCTCAAACATGGATTGCCTTGTCTGCATCCATTATTCTCTGTGATTCAGAGTCTCTCTAAGACACTCACCCCCTTCCTTTGGAAGGCTTGGTGATAGTGTCTATGAGATAGAACTCTTGAGAGAAAATGTCTCTTGTGTTAGAAGCAGTCTGTTCACCACCCTTGGTAGTCAACTGATTGCTTAACACCCAATTCACTCTTGTGACTAATCCCTCATCCTGGAGGTTTGAGCTTGAAGAAAAGCCATTGCAGATAGAAGACTGATGATCAAAGCCCTTTTCTGAAGGCCACGAAGCTGGAGATTGATGCTTGTTGAAGCCTGTAGCTGATTGGAGATTGCTTGAAGTCAGATGTTGATTCAGAGCTGCTGATGCTGTTTCTTTTGCTGTATTGTGTTGCTGATGTATTGATTGGTTTTCTGGACTGTATTATTTGCTGTTTACCCTGCTGGGTTGAAAGTGAAGCCTGTTCACTTTTGCCTATTGTTTTCTAGGTTCGAGGTTGAGTGGGACTCCCTTGCCTCGCTTGTACTGTTGCATCCATGCATTTTACTGCTTTACTGTATATATTGGATATTGTTTCTGTTTCTGCCTATCCCGTAGGATCTCTGTTTCTCTCTGTGCAAGAGAGGAGCATGATAGACACTAGGTCTTAACCCATGCATGATAACACTAGGTTAGTTTGATTCCCTTCGCAACCGTAGGTTAGAGTTCTGTCTCTTTCTTTCTCAAAACAAACAGAAAAACACATAAAGATTTCAAACACAATAAAAGACACTTCTTTCGTAAAAGAAGGTGAACTCATCAAGACGTCATTTTTGGTCCTCTTGGACTGCTAATCAGAAAACTTTTTTCAGAAGGAATAAAATCAACCAAGACAAGCTTGTGTCGTACGTGGCCCGAACTACGTTTGCTCTGATCTTTCATGTTGTATGAAAGTACGTAGGCATAGGATGCGATATCCTAGCGAGCAACCTTCCCCTCCTTTCCTGTAGGTAGGCGAACTACGTTGACTCTGATTTCTCGTTCCAGGCGAGAATACGTAGGCATAAAGTGCGATACTTTGCCGAGTCATTTTTATTTTCATTTTATTTTCTTTTTAACCCTTGACCTATAGTTTAGATAGAATAACAATCCATACCCGAAAACAAGCGTGGATCCCATCGAGTACGATGGACGTGAGGGGTGCTAATACCTTCCCCTTGCGTAACCGACTCCCGAACCCAGGTTTTGGTTGCGATGACCATACCTTTCCCGTGTTGTGCGAGGTTTACTCTGAGCGTTTCCTTTCCCTCCCGTGGGATAAATAACGCACGGTGGCGACTCTTCTGTTCAGCCGGCGCCGATTTTCGCAGTAGCGACAGCTGGCGACTCTGCTGGGGACCCAACGTCCCCTGGCTGCTAAGGACTGCGATGGTTCTTATGCATTTGGGATCCAACGTCCCTTTGAGAGAGTCAATCCTAGCGCTTGTTTTCCCGTCGAGGATTTTGTATGGAGTTATTGTATATTTCTAACCTTGTATTTTCAGCTTTATATATTGGTTATTATTGCTGTATTTGGGGTGTGACGGGTGTTCTGATATTGAGAGATAAGCCGGACCTGGGCTTGAGTGCACCTAGAATTAGAGTAGAAATTAGTGGGTGCCCGCTTGCTTTGCTTGCTTTGGTGTCCCATGAAATCTACACTCAGACGAGGTTCCTCTGGTTGGCCTCCTGCCCCTTCCTTTGGTTGGCGTGGGTTGCTGGTTAGTTGGATTGTCGACTCTGGGGACCGATCATTTGGAAGTTGGCTAAGTGAGGCCTCTTCAGGAATTGATGATGCCACTCCTTCTGGGAATCGTATCATCAACCCTGAAAGTCTGTGACGCCGACGACCGCATAGGATGCCGTACCTTGTGCCAGTTATAGGGCCACCCACCTGTGAGGGGATTCAGGGTTATGCAGGTAACTAGACTTTCAGACTACCGGTTATTTCTTGATCAGAGATCCTGGTTATTTATGGAGAGTTATGAGGTCTGTCAGAGACCATTTGGAGATGTGTTCTGAGGTCTGTCAGAGACCATTTGGAGATGTGGGGTCTATCAGAGACCAATTAGAGAGATGACTTGAGGTCTACCGGAGACCAGTTGGGGTTATGGTTTGAGGTCTGTCAGAGACCAGTATTGGAGCTTTATTTCAGGTCTATCTGAGACCAGGGTTTGATAACTTCTGGATGGTCTATCTGAGACCTTTCTTGATTGGGTTTAGGCTATTCAGCTGCAGCTTTGGTCCCTGTTGAATGTTACTTGCATTGCATCCCTGCATATCCATTATCATTTGCATTTCACTAACGTGTGTCTGTGCTGCAGGTGCATTTGCATTTCCCTAGTTCTAGTGCCCAGACCTCTGAGTTTTGATCATGACTAGCTTAAGGAGAACGGTTGCTTACAAATTGCCTACGCCTGATATTGTTCCTTTACTGGGGTTGATCTCTCTTGCTGATGAGGGTGTTCGTAGGAGTTTCCGGATGAGCTATGGTAGATTACTGAGATTGGTGTGCAAACCTACAGAGGTAGAGTTAGATGGGCTGTATGCTTTGATGCAATTCTACGACCCTGCTTTGAGGTGCTTTACGTTCTCTGACTTTATTATGGGACCAACCCTGGAGGAATACGCTGAGTATATTGAGCTGCCCGTGCAGAATCAGGTTCCATTCATTCATTATGGCGCCAAGCCCAAGCCTGAGGAATTGGCAAAAGCCTTGCATATTGATGCTTCTGAACTTGTGACTACTATCTCCCGTGGAGTTCCAGGCTTCTCATTTCAGTTCTTAGTTGGTAAAGCCCAAGAGTACGCCAAGAGCGGGTGCTGGGTTGCTTTCAATGCTGTGTTGGCCTTGTGCATTTATGGCATAGTACTGTTCCCCAATATACCGGATTTTGTGGACTTCGATGCTTTCTACTTGTTTGCCGCTGGTAATCCTGTACCTACCTTACTCGGAGATCTCTACCACTCACTGCATTATAAGAATGAGAAGGGAAGAGGGAAGAATGTTCATCTGTGTGTACCCTTGTTGAGTATGTGGTTTGAGAGTCACCTTCCTAAGAGAGGATCTGCTGCAGAGACTACAGTTCCAGTTGGTTGGCCAGAGCGTCTGATGAGGCTATCGTCGGAAGATATGGAGTGGTTTGATCGAGATTTGTTGGGATCCGAGCTCATCTTCAGTTGTTCTGGGTACCCTAATGTGCCGTTGATAGGAAGAAAAGGGTGTATCAATTACAACCCTTCTCTATTCATTCGCCAGTTCGGATATGCACTGAAGAATCCACCTCAGGAGGAAGAAGTACAGGAATCTCTGTACTTCACAGGTGATCTGAAGGGGGAGTTACTAGCCAAGTTGCAGCATGCCTGGACGCGTATTAACCGCAGAGGGAAACCGTTGTTAGGAAAGAATGACTGTCAGGCCTATGCACCTTATAGGGTTTGGATTCAGGAGAGGGCTAGTCAGTTGAGGATGCCGTTTCCAGATGCACCAATACTTGTTCCCGCTCCGGTAGCAGAGCCAACTACTGTTTCTAGGGAAGTCTATGAACAAGTTGTGAGAGAGAAAGAAGCCTTGATGAAGGTCAACGAAGGGTTAGAGCAAGAGCTAGCCCAGGCACGCAGCGAGAAAAACAAGGCCGTATATGCTTTCCAACAACAGATCGAGCTGGTAAACAGGTTAGGAGCTGAGTTGACCGAGGAAAAGAAAAAGCGCGAACGTCTGGGGCAAGAGTTCAGAAGTTCCCATGACATGCTGGAAGCCAAAAAGAAGGCGCTCGACGCAGCACACCGAGAGATATCCTCTTGCAATAAGACTTGGAATGCTACACTCACCAACAACAAGAAGAGGGAAGATAAGCTGAAGCAGCAAATCTCCGACCTCGAAGAGAAGTTGAAGTCTAGCATCAAGAAGTGTGAGGAGGAAGTGATGACCCGGTATAGTGTCCAGCATGCACTGAACAAGGCAATCAAGTCCAGAGATGAAGCAGTGTCTCAGAAGCGAAAGTTAGAAGATTGCTTCGGAGAAGCAACCTGGGAAGAAACTGCGGAAGACGTACGCCGTGTCCTTAAAAGGAGAAACCAGCTTGTTGAAGGGCTGCTCGATCGACCAAGCCATCCGGAGACCAGGAAGTTGATAGACGAGTACCAGACTTTTGGGAGGATTTGATCATTTCATGTAGTTACTTGTATGCTTTATTTGCATAGTGCTGACCATCACCAGGATTGTTGGTTGAGGTCATGCCTTCTTTGTATTCTCAGTGATATTGTACCCTGGGCTTATTGATTTTCTCTGCAATATATGAGGCTTTCTATGATTCAGCTCCAATATTCCTATTGTCAGCACTGTCACTGCACCGGCACCTTCGCACTAGAACTGGGGGAATGAACTTCCCTAATGCACAGACACATTGCATTGCATTCATATTCATATTGCATTACAGGTAATCTTTGAATGGTGTCTTATCTCCTGCTCTGTACCAGGTACTTAACAGGATTCCAGATCAACATCCGCACCGCTATTCTACACGCTCCAACTGTCGGAAAGTCATGGACCAGATTCAGAACGAGATGCAGGATGTGCGCGAGAAGCTCGCCCTCTTCATGCAGACCATGGAGGCTATAGCAAAAGGGCAGGAGAACTTGCAGGCCATGGTCCAGCCTCTGTTGGCTCGCAACGCTGGTCATGGTAACGAAGATCATCAATCTGTCCGGGTTGATACTGCTCATGGAGACGGCACTCCCACGCCAGTGGCTCCGCCCGTGGTCAATATACCTGCCGCTAATGTCAACAACGCTACCGCTGCTGTGAATGGTAACGTCGGAGTGGGGAATGAAACTGCTGTCCATAATGCTGGGCTGGGTGATGTCAATTTGGGAGATAATCTAGGAGGCAATGGCTTTGTCAATACTGGGTTTGGATTCAACGATCAGGGATTCGACAACACTGGCAAGTACGGCTTTAATGCTCAAGGCTTTGGGCAAGATGGTTATGGTATGGTCAATCAGGGCTACGGAGGCTTTGGAAACGGAAACGGTGCTGGATTTATGGCTTATGGTCCTGCTGGAGGTGTTCAAGGGTACGGCAACAGAGGCCGAGTTCCGGGGATGAATCAGGTCAGAGCTGGACGTAATAATGCATATGATGGGTACGGGGCTGGAAATGGTTTGTGGCAAGAGGATCAGCAGGAAGATGCCTTCTCCGGAGGAGGCTTTGAAGGGCCGATGGATGATTCCCAAAAGATTAGAATGCTGGAAGAGCAGATGAAGGGAGTCTTGAATCAGAGTGCTGTGGGTCTGGACATGGCAACAATGGGCTTGGTACCTGGTCTGAAGGTGCCAATTAAATTCAAAGCGCCTGCGTTCGATAAGTACAAAGGAGACACATGTCCGAAAGTGCATGTGCGAGCTTATTACAGAAAGATGTCTGCATACTCCACTGATGAAAGAATGCTCATGCATTTCTTTCAGGATAGTCTATCAGGCCCTTCCCTAGAGTGGTACATGGGGTTGGAGCCAACTGATATCAAGACATGGAAGCAATTAGCGGAGGCGTTTGTAGCCCATTACAAGTATAACAGCGACCTGGCACCCAATCGGGTCCAGTTGGCCGGGCTTTCGCAGAAGAAGGGGGAGAGTTTTAAGGAGTACGCGCAAAGGTGGCGCGATATGGCTGCCAGGGTCCGTCCTCCTGTCGAAGATAAAGAAATGAACGACATGTTTGTCGGTACATTCACTGGGCTGTTTCATGATATGTTGTTTCATACGTCTCTGGCCAGTTTTTCAGACCTGATTCTGATGGGTGAAAAGATTGAGCGTAATATTAAGCAAGGAAAGTTCCAAGTCGATGAATCAACTGCATCTGGCAGTAATAAGAAAGCTTATGGTGGGCGCCGTCAGGGCGAAGCTAGCGCAGTATTTGGAGGCCGAGGCCAAGGCCGAGGCAGGGGAAGAAATCAATATCGTCAGCCGCAGCAGGTGTCGAGTGTTACTATTCCCTATCAGCAGCAACCAATTCAGCAACAACAACCGATTCAGCAACAACCAATGCCACAGCAGCAGCAGCCTCAGCAGGGGGCACAGCAGGCTCAGCGAAGATTTCAGGGTAATAAACCGAGAAGGGTGTTCGAGAAGCCTCCCTCAACCTATGCTGATTTATTGCAGACATTGTTGGGATTGAATCTGGTAGAGAAAAGAACTCTGGCACCGATAACGGGAGCTCCCCCGTTCGGCTATGACGCGAGCAGGCACTGCGAGTTTCATTCTGGGGCCCCGGGCCATGATATAGAAGGTTGCCATGCTTTTAAGCACGTTGTGCAGGATCTCTTGGACAACAAGTCTATCAACTTCGGAACGGCAGGTCCAAATATAGTCCAGAAACCCATGCCTAATCATGGGGCGAACGCCATTCTGACGAAGGAAGGGTTGGATCTGATTATGGATGTTGAGGATTTAAAGACGCCGCTGAGCGAGATAAAGAGCCGGCTGTTACAAGGAGGTGTTTACCCGGGTTGTAATGAGTACTGTTTAGATTGTTGGGCCCTGGCTGGGGGGTGTGAGGATTTGAAGAAAGGCATTCAGGCCTTAATTGATGAAGGTATATTGCAGTTTGATCGAGCGGCAACTGATGAGCCCGCAGGGGCAGTAGTGGATAATCGAAGTGATGTGGCCACGGTGACAATTCCTCGGAAGACGATCACTATTGCAGCACCAGCTCAGCGCCCACCGATCACCATAACTAAAGCCGGGCCAATCCCGTATGAGAACACGAAAGCAGTCCCATGGTCATATGGGCTAGAGGTGTATTGTGACGGGATAAAGATCGATGTCAACAAGCAGCCAGTGGAGATTGTGGATAATGTTGTTGGCTCAGGAGGCATGACGAGGAGTGGCAGGATCTTTATATCTCCCGAAGTCGAGGCTGAAAGGCTAGCGAAAGGAAAAGGGAAAGCGGTTGAGAATGTTCCGGTACAAGCAAATGAAAAAGAAGCAGCATCAAAGGATGTCGAAGAATTCATGCGCTTGATTCGGAAAAGTGATTATAAGATTGTGGAGCATCTGCAGCAGACACCGTCCAAAATATCTATCCTGTCTTTGCTGTTGTGTTCGGAAGCTCACCGAAATGCTTTGCTGAAAGTCCTGGACACTTCTTTTGTACCCCAGGATGTCTCTGTAAATCAGCTAGAAGGAGTATTGGCACATGTGAATGCTGGCCACAGTCTGGGTTTTACCGATTTTGACTTGACTCCGAAAGGGAGGGATCATAATATGGCATTACACGTGTCTGTGGAGTGTAGGGGATCGACAATGTCGCACGTATTGGTTGACACCGGATCATCTTTGAACGTGCTGCCCAAGAAGGCGATGATGAAGCTGGATGTTCGAGGGATTTTGTGTACTCCCAGTGATTTGATAGTCAGAGCATTTGACGGCACGCGTAGAACAGTCTTCGGATCGATTACCTTGCCTCTGCAAGTGGGGCCGGAAGTGTTTGCAACGGAGTTTTATATCATGGATATACAGCCTGCGTACAGCTGCTTGCTGGGAAGACCCTGGATTCATGGGGCAGGGGCAGTCACATCTACCCTGCATCAGAAGTTAAAGTATATGGTCGGAGACAGCGTAGTCACCGTGTGCGGAGAAGAAGACATCCTGGTCAGCCATCTATCTTCGTTTAAATATGTGGAAGTCGACGGGGAGATCCACGAGACACCATGCCAGGCATTCGAAGGTTTGCGCATAAAGGACAAAGGTCCCGGGCCGAGCAAAGTGCCAGAGATAGATGTTTCATCGTATAAAGAAGCTCAAGCGCTAGTGGAAGCAGGAGAAGCCAAGGGCTGGGGCAAAGTACTGGACATTCCTGTGAAAATGGACCGGTTCGGACTGGGGTACCGACCGTCGTCATCAACTCCTTCTGTGGGGGCCCCCCATTTCAGAAAGTCAATCACCATCTCTGCCAGTGGAGTATGTCATGAATCTGTCAATGCTGCTTCAGAGTCTGATGAAGGAGACAGCGACTGTGATATGGATGCCTGGATTCAGCCAAGCACGCCAGGACAAGGACTGTGCAACTGGTCTATTCAGGAGCTTGTTCCTGTGACTTTTAAACAGTAATGCTTTGCTTTATTAATTGTTGAATAATCTGATGTCTTGCCCGGGGCATCAAGATTTGCTTAGGGCTGTGTTGTTATAAACATTGCGCGTTAATCATTAAATAAATGGCGTTTTTTCATGTGCAAATACTGTAATCCCTGTCTTTCCTGTTTTGTATTTTTCAATAAAATGGCAATGTGGTTATCTGCTTTATACGCATTTTGAAGCACTTAACCCTTCCTTTTGCAGGATGACATTTTCAGATGACATCCTTGAGCCACCTATGACTCGTCCCGACTTCGATCACCCGGTATTCCAGACTGAAGAAGAGGTTGTCGAAGATAGCGACGTTCCTGAGGAACTGTCTTGGTTAGTGAAGCAAGAGGAAAGAGCCATTCTGCCTCACGACGAGGTCATCGAAATTATCAATTTGGGGTCGGAAGGGGTTGAGAAGAATATTCGTATCGGAGCCGCATTGCAGAGTGATATCAAGCGAAGACTGGTTGAAATGCTTCGAGAGTATAATGATGTATTCGCTTGGTCATATGAGGATATGCCAGGGCTCGATACAGATATGGTTGTGCATCGCCTGCCACTGAAAGAAAACTGCCCGCCGGTCAAACAAAAACTTCGCAGAACACGACCAGATATGGCAATGAAGATCAAAGAGGAGGTGCAGAAACAGTGGGACGCTGGTTTCCTGGCTGTGACGAAGTATCCTTCATGGGTTGCTAACATCGTACCAGTGCCGAAGAAAGATGGCAAGGTTCGAATGTGCGTGGATTATAGAGATTTGAATAAAGCAAGCCCAAAAGACGATTTTCCACTTCCTCACATTGACGTGTTAGTTGATAATACTGCTCAATACTCCGTATTCTCCTTCATGGATGGCTTTTCAGGCTACAATCAGATTAAAATGGCGCCAGAGGATATGGAGAAGACTACTTTCATAACGCCGTGGGGAACATTTTGCTACAAAGTGATGCCCTTTGGTTTGAAAAATGCTGGGGCAACATATCAGCGTGCGATGACGACTCTCTTTCATGACATGATGCATAAAGAGATCGAAGTTTATGTTGACGATATGATTGCCAAATCCCAGACGGAGGAAGAGCATCTGGTGAATCTGTTGAAGTTGTTTAAAAGACTTAGGAAGTTCAGGCTGAGGCTGAACCCTAACAAATGCACCTTCGGGGTGAGATCGGGTAAACTGCTGGGGTTTATCGTAAGCGAAAGAGGAATAGAGGTCGATCCTGCTAAAATAAAAGCGATTCAAGAAATGCCGACGCCTAAAACAGAGAAAGAGGTGCGCAGGTTTTTAGGGAGATTGAACTACATTGCCCGGTTCATATCTCACCTAACGGCCACGTGTGAACCATTATTCAAGTTGTTGAAGAAAGATCAAGCTGTAACGTGGAACGAAAATTGTCAAAAGGCGTTCGACAAAATAAAGAAGTATTTGCAGGAGCCTCCTATTTTGATACCCCCGGTGGCAGGGAGACCCTTGATAATGTATTTGACGGTTCTTGAGGGAAGCATGGGTTGTGTTCTCGGTCAACACGACGAGACAGGGAGAAAAGAGCATGCGATCTATTATTTGAGTAAGAAATTTACAGACTGTGAATCTCGATACTCAATGCTGGAGAAAACTTGTTGCGCGCTAGCCTGGGCCGCCAAGCGTTTGAGGCAGTATATGCTGAATCATACAACCATGCTCATCTCGAAGATGGATCCAATCAAATATGTATTCGAAAAGCAGGCGTTGTCAGGTAGAATTGCCCGTTGGCAGATGGTCTTGACTGAATATGATATTCAATACATCTCGCAAAAGGCTATAAAGGGGAGTGTGCTGTCTGAGTATCTGGCGGAGCAGCCTATTGAAGAGTACCAATCGATGAGATTTGATTTTCCTGACGAGGATATCATGTACTTAAAGATGAAGGATTGCGAAGAACCGTTGCCAGACGAAGGACCAGAGCCGGGGTCCCAATGGAAGATGATATTTGACGGAGCTGTGAATGCTTACGGTAGCGGAATAGGGGCAATTATCACCACGCCACACGGGTCGCACATCCCGTTTACTGCCCGATTGACCTTTGCCGTTACCAACAATGAGGCCGAATACGAAGCTTGTATAATGGGGCTTGAAGAAGCCATTGATTTGCGAATCAAACATCTAGACGTATACGGAGACTCAGCTCTGGTAGTGAATCAGATAAAAGGGGAATGGGAGACACGTCAGCCCAACTTGATACATTATATGAATTATGCAAGGAGATTGTTGCCTTTCTTCGACAAGGTTGAATTGCATCACGTACCGCGGGCGGAAAATCAAATGGCTGACGCCCTTGCCACTTTGTCTTCCATGTACAAGGTCAACTTCTGGAACGAAGCTCCCCAAATCACTATCTCTCGGTTGGACAGGCCAGCTTATGTATTTGCTATTGATGAAGCATCTGATGACAAACCGTGGTATTTTGATATCCTTAATTTCCTGAAGAATAAAGAGTATCCGGCTGGGGCATCCAGTCAAGATCAGAAGACTCTCAGGAGATTAGCGGGCAATTTCTATTTGAACCCGGATGGCGTTTTATACAGAAGAAACCACGATTTGGTGTTGTTGCGTTGTGTAGACGAGAAAGAGGCAAAGCTTCTCATGGAGGAAATTCACGAAGGTACCTTTGGTACGCATGCTGGTGGGCATGCTATGACGAGAAAGCTGCTGAGGGCAGGTTATTTTTGGCTGACGATGGAAACTGATTGTTTCAAGTTTGCAAGGAAGTGCCACAAGTGCCAAATATATGCTGACAAGATACACGTGCCTCCAAGTCCTCTAAATGTGATGTCATCTCCATGGCCATTCTCGATGTGGGGAATCGATATGATCGGAAAGATCGAGCCGACGGCTTCTAACGGGCATCGGTTCATCCTAGTAGCAATCGATTATTTCACCAAGTGGGTGGAAGCGGCGTCTTACGCAAAAGTAACGAAGCAAGTGGTGGCTAGATTCATCAAGAGAGATATCATTTGCCGATATGGGATTCCCGAGCGGATAATCACGGACAACGGTTCTAATCTGAACAACAAAATGATGAAGGAGCTCTGTCAGAATTTCAAGATCGAACATCACAACTCCTCCCCTTACCGACCCAAGATGAATGGCGCTGTCGAAGCGGCCAATAAGAATATCAAGAAGATCGTTCAGAAAATGGTGGTGACTTATAAAGATTGGCATGAAATGCTACCTTTCGCTTTGCACGGTTATCGTACGACGGTACGCACATCAACCGGGGCAACTCCGTTCTCGTTGGTATATGGAATGGAGGCGGTACTACCATTGGAAGTTGAGATCCCTTCTCTGAGGGTATTGCGAGACGTTCAGCTGGACGAGGCAGAATGGGTAACGAATAGATTGAACCAACTGAGTTTGATGGATGAGAAGAGGCTAGCTTCTCTGGCATATGGTCGTTTGTACCAAAGACGAATGAAGAAAGCGTACGACAAGAAGATACTTCCGCGAAGCTTTCAGACGGGCGACCTTGTGCTGAAAAGGATTCTCCCGCCGCAAGCAGATCACAGAGGCAAGTGGACCCCCAACTACGAAGGGCCATACGTTGTCAGTAAGGTCTTTTCAGGAGGAGCATTGTTGTTGTCCACCATGGACGGAGAAGACTTTGCGTCACCTGTGAATTCGGACGCAGTTAAAAAATACTTTGCTTAAAATAGACCCGCTGGACAAAAAAAAAAGAGTCCAGGCAAAAATGGGGCATCCTGGCGAACCAAAAACAGAATGAGAGGTTCGGGCAAAAGTTAGGGATAAAATTGAAAAAAGGTACACCCGCGAAGTTGAAAACCTACACTGGGCGGCTTCGGCAAAAAAGGGTATCCCGGTGAACTGAAAACCCGTAAAGGGCGATTCACGCAAAAGTTAGGGATGTGAAAAGCAAATGACTGCGGTCCGAATTTGATATTGCAATGAGCATCAATGCGGGAGAATATATTTGAGAAGTCAGTTATCGGATACAACCTCTTCAGAAGTGGGGATACCGGGAAAGCATTAGAGTCGGATGAGTCATAGGAGGATCAGTTCGTGGTGTTCATCTGCATCCAGTTGCCGACATGTGTACAAAATTTAATTTGTCAATATTTATGCTTCTTGTGAATACTTGCATACTTGTATATTTGCTTTGCGTAGCTTCCTCATTTCAGGAGTTACATCCCGTGTACAAAAAAAAAAAAAAAAAAAAAACTCCGCCCATTCAGGGGCCCAATCAATGAAAATGTGTTATTCAGTACTTGATGCCTGTTCTTTACTGTTTTGTGCATGATAAAACGCCTAAGTTTGATTGAAGCTAGCATGAGTATAACGTCGCTGGCCCTTGCCAACAATTGCTAAAGCTTCGAATTGACTGAGTGTAACGTCACTAACCTGAATTGATTTGATTGCACAGGCTTGTCGTGTCTTGTTTGTGTTGTTGCAGGTCTCATAACCCTACGAAGAAGGTGATCAAAAGATTGCGATAATGAAAGACTCAGTCCCCACGCAGGTCATGCATGTTCTTCCTGAAGAAGGATAGAATTCCCCAGCTAGCCGTAGCTTATTCAAAGGGAGCAGAGAAGTTATTCGTCCTCAGCAGAGTGTGGCGGTTCCAAGATCGTAAGGCTGTATTCAGACAGGTTCATCTTTTCCCGCAGGGTCAGGCACTCTCCTCCAGTGGAGTCAATTAATTGTCCCCAAGAGAATCATCCTATCCCCAGCGAAATTCTCTTTGCAAGTGTTCATTCCTTCCAGAGGAATTCGAAGATTATGACTCTCCCCAGCAGAGTTGGTAGTGGTTCCTATCATTTATTTTGTCAAGGATGCTGTGTGATATCAGTTCACGTTCCAGCAGAAAGTCCGATCGAACTATGCACATCTGCTGTTCCCCAACAGGGGGTTACCTCGACAAGGTGTTTGGTGAGTTCCCAATTTCCCAGCAGGGGATGACTTCACCCTTCCAGCATTTATTTTGCTGGAATAATTCTGTAGCATCTGGCTATTCCCGGCGGAGTCGGCATTATCTCCAGCATTTATTTTGCTGAAGCAGTTTCTGTACTCTAGCAGTTCAGGTGGAGAGGGCTCTTGCTCAAATGAATCACCAAACTTTCAAGATCTCGGCATGAGACATTCGACGAAAATGTCAGCTTTGGCATTATCCCCCACAGAGTTAGTATGATGAAATTCTCTTTGTCTCTAACAGGGTCATTTAGGCAAATTTCTCGTGTTTTCCCCACCAGAGTTGCCAGGATAAGTGTCTTCTTATCCCCAAGCAGAGTTTGTTTGTCATCAACGGGTCCCATGAATCAGAATTTCAGAGGCCACCGCCGGTTATCAGAGCAGGCGTCCGATAGTTGGTTTTCAGACATCCCCAGTAGAGTTCATCTCAAGGTCGCTGTCACGTCAGTGCTAAGAAGTTTGTGGGTGAGGATCATTGAAGAACTAAGTCCTGACGCGGACAATTTATTCCTAGATTGGCGGGATTTCTTCAGAAGTGGGCGTCCTAACGTGGATAGGTTTATTTCCCCGGGCAGGTTTAGGTGTGTTAGTCCTATCGTGGGCAGATTCGTTTCCTCGAAATTAGTGGAATGGGAAGTCATGACGTTGACAAAAGTAATTACTCTTTGTGTTGGTGTCCTGACGCGGACGGATCAGACCAATGTGTGAGTCCTGACGTGGACAAGTTATTTCCCCAGTGGGTCGAGGGTGTGAGTCCTTACGTGGACAAGTCTTATTTCCTCAGCGGGTCGAAGACGCCTGAGTCCTAACATGGACAAATCAAGACGAGATCAGTGTCCTGACGTGGACAAATCAAAGAGACTATTATTCCTAACGTGGAGAAGTGGGTCCTAACATGGACGATGTAGTCCTTACGCGGACATATCAACAGAAGTGATTCCTAACGTGGAAAGAGTGGAGTCCTTACGTGGACAGGTTAAGAGAGCATTCCTTACGTGGAAGAAAAATGGTTTCCATACGTGGAAAGACGAGTTTATTCCTTACGTGGAAAGATGGAGTCCTCACGCGGACATATCACGATTGATTCCTGACGTGGAAAGAAAGAGATTATTCTTGACGTGGAAGAGTTTAGTCCTGACGCGGACAGATCAAAGAAGATATTCCTAGCGTGGAAGAAGAAGTTTATTCCTTACTCGGAGAAATTGGAGTCCTTACGGGGACAGACGCAAGAAAAGTGGAGTCCTGACGTGGACAGGTTCAGAACCAAAGTTGAATTCCTTACGTGGAAAGATTGGAGTCCTTACGTGGAAAGATTGATATAGTTCTCCTTATGTGGTAAGAAAATTGCTTCCTGACGTGGAAAGATGAAAGGGTTAGTCCTGACGTGGACAGATACAGAAAAGATGGCTCCTAACGTGGAAGAGTGTTATTCCTAAACGTGGACGATTCGGTTTATGGAAATGCAGACGAATTATCCCCAGCGGAGTTGCCGAGATTTTTCTGGGTTAACAGCAGGTGGAGTCCTAACGTGGACAGGTTTCAGTTGAGATTTTTTCGTGTTGACGATAGACAGAGTCCTAACGTGGACAAGCAAGCAATCTGTGATGACAGAATCCTCTTCAGAACGATGAAGACAATCCCCAGCACGGTCGCGCGAGATCAGTGGGTTGTTGTAACAGTCAGATTCAGCTGATGAATGTCGTTCCTCAAGCAGGAGCGCAGTTTATTTCTGCGGTTGGCAAATTTCTGGTTTCACTAGTATTCAATCGTCTCGTACCGCGAATGTCTGAAGGCTCCGGGCTCTTCACCCAATCGGGTCCAAGTCTCTTGAATAGGGGCAGCTGTTGCACCCTAAAATTTGCCCAACCTTATTCACTTGGGTTATGTTTCATTATCATTAGCATTTGCATATAGAGTCATGTACATAGACTAACCATCTGCATAGCATAAGCATAGCAAGTCATTCAACAGGGGGACCAATCATTATTCTCATCCCTAGAGGCCTATCAAGAGGTTACTATTCCAATACAACCTCATTCAAGTCATCAGGAAAGAATTTGAAAGCAAAGAGTTCAGCAGGTCAAGCCTTGAGTCCATCTCCTAGTTGAGGGCATCTGAGGGTCCACAAGAGGGTTGTGAGCTGTGGATTGAAGGCATGGAGAGTATCTAGACATTATGAGAGGCTTAGAAAGTCATTTGGAGAAGGAGACAAGTCATTGATGAGAGCCCAAGAGCTACAGTTGAAGGCAGTCAACTAGGGTTTCATCTGGGTCAACCCTAGGTCAACCCTAGGTCAATTGACTGATTTAAGGGGTATTCAAGCCTATTGGAGAGATGTGGAGTTCATCATTGGACATATGAAGAAGGATATGGAGATATGCCAAGGAGAATTCAAGAGAAATCAAGGAGAAGAGGAGTTTCTAAATTAGGGTTTCTCTGTAAAATCCCCTAGTTTAGGTCAAATTTCCAAGCAAGATAAGTCAAAATGCAAGATTCAAATGGCTTCTTGGCCAACATGAAACTTGTAGAGGATCTCAAGACCTTTAATTTGAGTGGTGGAAGACCTCAAGGAGATTTATAGAACTCAAGTTATGGTCCTTGCAAGTTACAGGTCATCAGGGGTGTCTGAATTTTTGTCTGTGAAAGTGACTTGACTTCCAAGCTAGTTTTGCCCCTCAAGGAGATTTCAAATGAATTCTTGGTCAACATAAGAATTGTTCCTCATTGTCTTAGCTTTCTAGAATGGTATGGCATGCCTTCATATGATGTGGGGAACTCAACTTATGGTCTTGGCAAGCAAAGGGTATTTTGGGCATTTGTGAATTACAGGTCATTTTAACCTATGTCCAAAACTCATACAAGGAGGCCTCAAATGGAAAAACTTACAACATCAAACTTGCTCCAAATGGGATTTTAAGTCTAGAAAGAAGGTCACAAATTATTGGAGAAGCTCATAGCATGAAGTTGCATAATTGGTCAAAAGTTGAACTAAAAAGGCTTATAACTTGAATAAATTCAAGATGGAAAATGGTTTGGGAGATTTACAAGTCCAAATGGAGACTTCCAATATATGATTTTGAATGGAAAAACAATTCTAAGAACAATGGTTCAAACACTTTTTTGAGTTTAGAAGGAAAAAAGAAAGTTATCTTTGGTTACTTGTAATTGAAGAAACATAACCAAAATGGATCAAAGTTGGAAAGCAAGGGAATGTGCAAGATGGATCTAGAAGTTACCATTGGGGTCTATATATTCATGAAATGAGAATTTAGCAAGGGTTGGCTTCATTTGCACCAAGAATTTCACAAAATTCTCTCATTCTTTTTCATTGAATTTTCATTCCAATTCTCCAAAACCTTCACCAATTCTCATCCATATCAATTCAATCTTGTTCAATCATCATCATAGATTATAATCCAATCAAGAATCAAGTGTGAATCATCCATTTTCGAGCACTTCCATCATCAACATCAAAATTGGAGTTTCAAGTGGACAGCATAATTCAAGCCAAGAATCATCACAATATTGCATACAGAATTGAGTACTGAGTTTGTGGATCAAGATCCAAGTCTCAAAAGCCTCAGATCCTCAATCTTCCATAGCTGTTTTCAAGCTTTTGCACCAGGTGAGTTTTCATTCACACAGCTCGATCTAGTTAGTTTAGCATGTTGTTGTTAGTTTAGATTTGATCTAGGTGGTTAGGAGAACAATTAGGATGAATTTGGAGTGATTTGGTGACAATTGTTAGCAGGTGCAATAAACTGTTAGGGTTTAAATCTCTTAGGTTATTGCATTAGAATGTTAGGTTGATAGCGCAGATTAATTACCATTAGTTGTAGATTAGGTTAGTGCAAGTTTGATGGAGAATTGTGATGGTGCATCTCAGTGTATATCCATGGTGATCAGAATTTGCATCGATCGGGTTGAATGAATTGTTGAGTTTCAGATTGAATTAAAACCATAGGATTGTAGAGGGAAGAATTCTGAGCATTTTTCATGTTCACATCGTGTGGATTGGTTGCCTGTAGAGTGAGAACAGCTTGGTGTAAGCTTGCTCGTGCATGGAGGTTTAATGGTGAAACCCTAAGTTCAGTTGATCCAAGGAAGGAGACATAATCAGGGCCGTTTATTTCGTATAAGACCTTTGACTTGGAGGGAGATCGTGTGGCTCATATTCAATTCAGAATTGGAGGGAGATGCGTTGGCCAAAACGCACCGTTTCATTAATTGAAACGGGCGGGCCTGAGTGTAAGGTGTTATTCCCACCCCCAGTGATAGGCCCACTTGAATCTGAACGTGGTTTTACTGCTTTTTTCACCCCCTGCTCGTTTTTAGTTTTTTGTTGTTTCTGACTTGTTTTGGGCTCAAGATAAATACGCTACCCACACCCCCTATTGTTGGCCCATCCTGGATTTATAACTGGGCGTGATTTCTATTCATACCCCCTCCCTCTCATTTTAATTCCAATTTAATTTCTTAATTCATTTTAATTTTTACCAATTTTCATTAATTCATAACAAATTCATAAAAATTCATTTTTAATCCATTCTTTTTACAATATTTTCTTTAGGATGTCTAGAATATTATAGGAAAATAAAATTTCATTTTTATTTTTATTTCATATTTTTTTCATATTTTCTAAATAAATGTCATATTAAATAGATTCATTTCATGCATCATTTTAATAATTTTTGTTCTCTTACATGCTTTAATATTTTTTGGTCATTCTTTTTATATTGTTTAGATGAGATATTCAACTTGTAGAAATATTTTAGTTCCCATTTTTAGGAATTAATTTTAGGTGATTAAAATAGGTTTGAACAACATGTACAAAACTAGGGTTTTAGGTGATGACTTAGGAGTTTGATTTCATTTCCCTTAGGACTTAGGGTTTGAATAGATTAGTTATGGGACTATAGGGGCTATGGGTAGCTATTAGACCCCTTAGAAAAAGTCAGGATTCCCCTACTGCTATTAATACTGTCTGTATATCTGATTGACTGGAGTGGTGTGCCCTCTGGGGATTTATTGCTTGCTTGCTTGGGTATTGGGTTTGTCTGGGACCTGGGGAGCTGAAGACTTGAGGAGATGAAGACCATTGGAGATTCAAAGATTGAAGATCAATTGTCAGAGTTGAGGAGGAGATTCTTGCTAGCAGATGCTGAGGAGATTAGGGTTTAGGAGCTAGGCAGAGCTCTAGATTAGAAAGCTTGTTTCTCAAACATGGATTGCCTTGTCTGCATCCATTATTCTCTGTGATTCAGAGTCTCTCTAAGACACTCACCCCCTTCCTTTGGAAGGCTTGGTGATAGTGTCTATGAGATAGAACTCTTGAGAGAAAATGTCTCTTGTGTTAGAAGCAGTCTGTTCACCACCCTTGGTAGTCAACTGATTGCTTAACACCCAATTCACTCTTGTGACTAATCCCTCATCCTGGAGGTTTGAGCTTGAAGAAAAGCCATTGCAGATAGAAGACTGATGATCAAAGCCCTTTTCTGAAGGCCACGAAGCTGGAGATTGATGCTTGTTGAAGCCTGTAGCTGATTGGAGATTGCTTGAAGTCAGATGTTGATTCAGAGCTGCTGATGCTGTTTCTTTTGCTGTATTGTGTTGCTGATGTATTGATTGGTTTTCTGGACTGTATTATTTGCTGTTTACCCTGCTGGGTTGAAAGTGAAGCCTGTTCACTTTTGCCTATTGTTTTCTAGGTTCGAGGTTGAGTGGGACTCCCTTGCCTCGCTTGTACTGTTGCATCCATGCATTTTACTGCTTTACTGTATATATTGGATATTGTTTCTGTTTCTGCCTATCCCGTAGGATCTCTGTTTCTCTCTGTGCAAGAGAGGAGCATGATAGACACTAGGTCTTAACCCATGCATGATAACACTAGGTTAGTTTGATTCCCTTCGCAACCGTAGGTTAGAGTTCTGTCTCTTTCTTTCTCAAAACAAACAGAAAAACACATAAAGATTTCAAACACAATAAAAGACACTTCTTTCGTAAAAGAAGGTGAACTCATCAAGACGTCATTTTTGGTCCTCTTGGACTGCTAATCAGAAAACTTTTTTCAGAAGGAATAAAATCAACCAAGACAAGCTTGTGTCGTACGTGGCCCGAACTACGTTTGCTCTGATCTTTCATGTTGTATGAAAGTACGTAGGCATAGGATGTGATATCCTAGCGAGCAACCTTCCCCTCCTTTCCTGTAGGTAGGCGAACTACGTTGACTCTGATTTCTCGTTCCAGGCGAGAATACGTAGGCATAAAGTGCGATACTTTGCCGAGTCATTTTTATTTTCATTTTATTTTCTTTTTAACCCTTGACCTATAGTTTAGATAGAATAACAATCCATACCCGAAAACAAGCGTGGATCCCATCGAGTACGATGGACGTGAGGGGTGCTAATACCTTCCCCTTGCGTAACCGACTCCCGAACCCAGGTTTTGGTTGCGATGACCATACCTTTCCCGTGTTGTGCGAGGTTTACTCTGAGCGTTTCCTTTCCCTCCCGTGGGATAAATAACGCACGGTGGCGACTCTTCTGTTCAGCCGGCGCCGATTTTCGCAGTAGCGACACCCGGCAGTTCAACAGCCACAGCAGCCGCAGCAGCAACCGAATCAACAGGGGTGCAGAAAGTATCAGAATAGGGCACCGCTGTCGAGCCGTCACCTCGAGACACCGCCCATGTCATACGCGCAACTATTGCAGACTTTGCTTCAGCTACAGTTGATCCAGAAGAGGACCTTGGCTCCCTTGACAGGGGCACCTCCGCCAGGGTACGATGCGAACGCAACTTGTGAGTTTCACTCAGGGGCACCGGGCCACACGATAGAGAACTGCAAAGCCTTCAAGCATAAGGTGCAGGACATGGTGGATGCTAAGATCATCAACTTCTCGGATAATGTGCCAAATGTCACGAAGAATCCTATGCCGAATCATAGGGGAGGTGGAGTAAACGCCATTATCGAAGATGAGAGTTTGGATTTGTTGACTGACGTCAAAGATCTGAAGACACCGCTTAGCTTCGTTAAAGCTAAGTTGATGAAAAGGGGTTTCTTTCCAGGTTGCGGAGAGCTGTGTATGGACTGTGCCACACGTTCTGATGGATGTGAACAGTTGGTAGAAGGAATTCAAAGTTTAATGACTGAAGGGATTTTACAGTTTAGCCGGAGGGCCGAATGTGGATCAGGAGAGATAATGCTGAAGCAAGACGATGAGGTTGCCACCATCACCATCCCTCGCCAGACGATAACTATTTCTGCGCCCAGACCGCCCATGATCACTATCACCAAAGCTGGGCCGATACCCTTCGAGAGCACTAATGCTGTCCCATGGCATTATGGGGCTGAAGTCTACTGCAATGGACAGAAGTTAGAGCTAGAACCATTTGGTTCGTCTGTGGAGAACCTTGCGGGAATCAGTGGTATTACTCGCAGCGGAAGAGTATTTGCACCACCAGAGGTCGTGGCGGATAAAGCGGTCAGAGCTGATGCGGCCGATAAAGGTAAAAGTAAAGTCGTTGAAGAGATCCCGCGTGGGGCCGAAAAAGACTTACTTGTTAAAGACGCCGAGGAATTTATGAGGTTGATTAAAAAGAGTGACTACAAGATTGTGGATCATCTCCATCAGACGCCCTCGAAGATTTCCATCTTGAATCTGTTGCTGTGTTCCGAAGCACACCGCAACGCACTGCTGAAGGTGTTGAACGCCGCATATGTACCGCAGGAAATATCAGTAAATCAATTGGAAGAAGTCGTAGCCCACGTGAATGCTGGAAATGGGCTAGGTTTCACAGACCTGGAGCTGACGCCGAAGGGGAGGAACCACAATAGCGCCCTGCACATCTCGATAGAGTGTAGAGGCACGATTATGTCGCACGTGTTGGTGGACACGGGTTCGTCGCTCAATGTTATTCCGAAGAAGGCATTAATGAAGTTGGATACTCGCAAAGTGATTTGCACACCCAGTGATCTGGTTGTGAAAGCGTTCGACAGAACTAAACGGTGACCCTGCCAATCCAAGTCGGACCGGAAACATTCGACGCGATCTTTTACATTATGGACATCATGCCTGCTTATAGCTGTCTCTTGGGCCGGCCGTGGATCCATGCTGCTGGTGCCGTGACCTCCACGTTGCACCAGAAACTCAAGTATGCCGTCGGAGGTAGCATCGTGACCGTGTGTGGCGAGGAAGACATAATGGTGAGCCATTTGTCGTCCTTTAAGTATGTTGAGATGGATGGGGAAATCCATGAAACTCTATGCCAAGCGTTCGAAGCTGTCAAAGTGAAGGACGTAGCTCCTGTAGTCACCGAAAAACCTGAGATGACTCTCTCCTCATTCAAGGAAGCTCGGGCCGTTGTCCAAGCCAGATCTACCCCAGGCTAGGGGCGAATTTTGGAGATACCTAACAAGCAAGACAAGTTTGGGTTGGGATATTCTCCTGGAGCTGAAGCTTCTTCTTCTAGCAGTGCGTTGCGAGGTAAAGGGCCGATCCAGTTTACCAGTGGCGGAGTGATTTTTGAAAGCATCAACGCGGTGTCTGAAGACAGCGAAGATAGCGACTGTGACCTCGACTCTTGGATCCAGCCAAGCAAGCCAGGCGAGGGCCTTACCAATTGGTCCGTCAAGGATATCATCCAGATGACAAGTGAAGAGTAATGATTTACTTTTTCCAATCATTGTACAACCCTATGTCTTACCCGGGGCATAGTGGTTTCATTGTCAGGGCCTTGTTGGATTATGTACATGCATTTTGTTAATAAATCAAAGGAGTTTTCCTTCGTATTCAAATATTGTGATCTCTGTTATTCCTGTTTTATATTTGTTTTGAAAAACAATAAAATGACAATGGGGTTTGTGCTAACCTGCACATCCTTGTTTTAAACTTAACCCTTGTTATTGCAGAATCCACATAACAGATGACATCGACTCTGGACCTTCTACGACTCACTTTGACTTCGATTGCCCGATATATCAAGCCGAAGAAGAGATTGATGAAGACGAAGACCTTCCTGAAGAGTTGGCCCGCTTGTTGAAACAAGAGGAGAAAATTATTCTGCCTCATGAAGAGGAGATCGAGATTGTGAATCTGGGTTCTGAAGAACTCGTCAGAAACGTCAGGATAGGGGCTGCATTGCAGAGTGATGTCAAGTAGAGATTAGTCGAGATGCTGAGAGAGTATAGTAACGTCTTTGCTTGGTCATACGAAGATATGCCAGGACTTGATACTGACATCGTGGTCCACCACTTGCCGCTGCGAGAAGATTGTCCTCCCGTTAAGCAGAAGCTTAGAAGGACGCGACCAGATATGGCCGTTAAGATCAAAGAAGAAGTGCAAAAGCAGCTTGACGCTAGCTTCTTAGCGGTCACTACTTACCCTCCGTGGGTCGCCAACATAGTGCCTGTACCGAAGAAGGACGGTAAGGTACGAATGTGCGTCGATTATCGGGATTTGAATAGGGCGAGCCCTAAAGATGATTTCCCGCTGCCTCATATTGATGTGTTGGTCAACAATACAGCCCAGTTCTCTGTGTTTTCGTTCATGGATGGCTTCTCCGGCTACAATCAGATCAAGATGGCGCCGGAGGACATGGAGAAAACAACGTTTATCACTCCTTGGGGAACATTTTGCTATAAGGTAATGCCTTTCGGTCTGAAGAACGCAGGGGCCACTTACCAACGAGCAATGGTTACTTTGTTTCATGACATGATTCATCATGAGATTGAAGTCTATGTTGATGACATGATTGCGAAGTCCCAAACGGAGGAAGGACATCTAGTCAATTTGCTAAAGCTTTTTGAGAGGCTTAGGAAGTTCAGGTTGAGGCTGAATCCTAACAAATGTACTTTCGGAGTACGGTCCGGAAAGTTACTGGGGTTTATCGTGAGCGAAAGAGGCATCGAGGTCGATCCTGCGAAGAATAAAAGCGATACAAGAAATGCCAGTGCCAAAAACAGAAAAAGAAGTTCGTGGTTTCCTGGGCCGAATAAACTACATTGCAAGGTTTATTTCTCAGCTCACGGCCACGTGTGAACCGATGTTCAAGCTATTAAAGAAAGATCAGGCGATTATCTGGAATGAGGATTGCCAGAAGGCATTCGATAAGATAAAACAGTATCTCCAGGAACCTCCAATCTTGATACCCCCAGTGGCTGGACGGCCATTAATCATGTACTTGACAGTTCTTGAGAATAGTATGGGGTGTGTTCTCGGTCAACACGACGAGACGGGCAGAAAGGAGCATGCCATTTACTACTTGAGTAAGAAGTTCACTGACTGTGAATCTCGTTACTCGATGCTGGAGAAGACGTGTTGTGCACTAGCATGGGCTGCCAAACATTTACGACAGTACATGCTCAACCACACCACCATGCTAATTTCGAAGATGGATCCGATCAAGTACGTCTTCGAGAAGCAAGCGCTTTCGGGCAGGATTGCCAGATGGCAAATGGTGTTGACTGAATATGATATTCAGTACGTTTCCCAGAAGGCCATTAAGGGCATCGTACTGTCTGATTACCTGGCCGAACAGCCAATCGAGGATTACCAGCCGATGAAATTTGAATTCCCAGATGAGGATATCATGTTTCTCAAAGCGAAGGATTGCGATGAACCGTTGCCCGACGAGGGGCCAGATAGGAAATCCCAGTGGAAATTGATATTTGACGGGGCGGTTAATTCTTACGGAAGTGGCATAGGGGCGATCATCACGACTCCCCACGGATCCCACATCCCGTTTACTACGAGACTGACGTTTCCAGTCACCAATAATGAAGCGGAGTACGAAGCATGCATCATGGGTCTAGAAGAGGCAATTGATTTGAGAATCAAGAACCTAGACGTATATGGTGACTCGGCGCTCGTGATCAACCAGATTAAAGGGGAGTGGGAGACTCGTCAATCGAATTTGGTGTCGTACATGAATTATGCCAGAAGGCTACTTCCGTTCATTGATCGAGTGGAACTCCATCATGTGCCCAGGGCTGAAAATCAGATGGCTGATGCCTTAGCCACGTTGGCTTCGATGTATAAAGTCAATTTTTGGAATGAAGCTCCAAGAATTGTCCTTTCTTGTCTTGATAGACCTGCATTCGTCTTTGCAATCGAGGAAGCCGCCGACGGCAAGCCATGGTTCCATGACATCCAGACTTTCCTTATGACTAAGGAGTATCCTGCGGGAGCGTCAACCCAGGATAAGAAGACTCTGAGGAGGCTGTCTGGAAATTTTTATCTCAATCCTGATGGAGTTTTGTATAAAAGAAATCACGATCTCGTGCTACTCAGATGTGTAGATGAGAAAGAGGCGAGTATGCTCATGGAAGAAGTCCATGAAGGCACATTTGGTACGCACGCCGGCGGGCATGCTATGACGAGAAAGATCCTGAGAGCAGGATACTACTGGCTGACGATGGAGTCGGATTGCTTTAAATTCGCGAAGAGATGTCATAAATGCCAGATTTATACTGATAAAGTTCATGTGCCGCCATGCCCGTTCAATGTCATGTCGTCCCCGTGGCCGTTCTCCATGTGGGGCATCGACATGATAGGCAAGATCGAGCCTACGACATCTAATGGTCATCGCTTCATTCTAGTAGCTATCGACTACTTCACCAAGTGGGTGGAGGCAGCCTCATATGCTAATGTGACCAAGCAGGTGGTGGCCAAATTCATAAAGAGGGATATCATCTGTCGTTATGGAATTCCCGAGCAGATCATTACTGATAATGGTTCGAACCTGAATAACAAGATGATGAAGGAGCTGTGCCAGAGTTTCAAGATTGAACACCACAACTCATCTCCTTATCGGCCGAAGATGAATGGCACCGTTGAAGCGGCCAATAAGAACATAAAGAAGATTGTTCAGAAGATGGTTGTGACCTACAAAGATTGGCACGAGATGTTGCCATTTGCACTGCACGGTTATCCTACCACGATACGTACTTTAACCGGGGCAACTCCTTTCTCCTTGGTGTACGGTATGAAAGCTGTCCTACCGTTAGAAGTGGAGATCCCTTCTTTACGAGTTTTGGTTGATGTGAAACTCGACGAGGCAGAATGGATTACGAACCGACTAAACCAACTCAGCCTGATGGACGAGAAGAGGTTAGCATCGATTGCGTATGGTCGTTTGTACCAAAGCCGAATGAAGAAAGCTTATGATAAGAAGGTGCATCCTAAAAGCTTTCAGACGGGTGATCTCGTCCTGAAGAAGATTCTTCCTCCACACTCCGATCACCGGGGCAAGTGGACTCCCAATTACGAAGGTCCGTACGTCGTCAGCAAGGTCTTCTCGGGAGGAGCTTTGTTGTTATCCACGATGGATGGTGAAGATTTTGCATCCTCGGTGAACGCGGACGCAGGTAAAAAATACTTTGCTTAAAAATGACCCGCTGGAAAGAAAAAGAGTATCCAGGCAAAAATGGGGCATCCTGGCGAACCATAAAAAAGGAAAAAGGTTCGGGCAAAAATTAGGGATATAAATCGAAAAATGTACACCCGCAAAGTCGAAAACCCGGATGGGCGACTTTGGCAAAAAAGGGTATCCCGGTGAACTGAAAACCCGCAAAGGGCGGTTCACGCAAAAGTTAGGGATTTGAAAAAGCAAATGACTGCGTTCCGCGTGTGGACTTTCATTGTTTAGTGGTTTGGAGGACCTGAGGGCCGTTTATCTGAATCAATCTCTTCTGAAGTTGAAGCCTCGGAGAAGTATCGAAGTCGAGTGGGTTATAGAGGGATCAACTCATGGTGTTCGTCTACGCCTCATTGCCGACATTTATGTATATACTGATGTATATTTATGTTTTTATTTTTGCGCAGCTTCCTCATTCCAGGAGCTTGCATCTGTTGTAAAACATTTTTGCCCATTCAGGGGTTCGTTATCAATAAAATGTATACTATTCAGCAATTCTGTTTGCTTGTTTAGCATTTACCTGTTTTGTTGCGAAAGAGAACACCGATGTTTTTGATAAAATGCGCATACATAAACTTACTGGCCTAGGCCACTGATTGTTGAAACAATGAATTACTTGAACATTGTCATAAGATGATAACCTTGATAGGCCCCTTTGAGATGGGTATCTTGTCTGTTTGTTTGTGTTGTTGCAGGTGTATCGTATGCCAGACAGCGCGCCATGCGCATCCTCGAGCAGGATGATTCCTCCCCTCCAACAAAGTTCAGCAGCCTCTCCCCGCAGAGTCTGAACATGAGATCGTGAGCATTGATGTGTTTCCCCGAGCAGAGAGGATTCTCTCCCCAATCAGATGTATCCTGAAGGATCGTCATCTCCCCAACTGAGTCATTCACCGAAGTGTGCAGCAGTTGATAGTTCCAGACTGAAGTCTCCAGCGGAATTGAGATTCCCCACAGAGTCGTACTCTCCCCTGTAAGCAGGATGATTCCTTCTTCCCCAACCGAGTTTGCAGATCCCCAGGAGAGCCGAGTCCTTGGAAGTAGTTGGGACCATGATTGGTTTTCCCCAGTAGAGTGTTGAATAGCTGATGCTGTGTTTCCCCGCCGGAGTCGTTATCTCCAGGGAAGTAGCCGTGAAGGCCGTGCAGTTTATCTCCGCGATTGACATCGCTTTCCTCAGCAGGACGATTCCTTCCCCTATCAGAGTGGTTCTTTTTCCTTGACAGGAGGATTCTCCCTTCAGCATTTATTTTGCTGGCGGGATCGCAGCATGTTGCATGATTGCCTAACATTTTGCATGAGTGCACAACATTTCCACCGTGTGGAGCATTGCGCCATTGTCAACGCATATGCATATGAAACATGATCTAGGTTGTTACCGTTCTTGTTTTGCAGGTGTTCCACCGCAGAATTGATTGCTCAAGATGATTCTTGAATTCTCCCCAACAAAGTCATTTGCCCAAGATGATTCTTGAATTCTCCAGCGAAGGTGCTCGTTTAAGATGATTCTTAAAATCCCCAGTGAAGTCAAAAGAGTTGGGTTGATCAAGTTGCTGCTCAGAGTCCCCGACAGAGTGTTCGCTCAGGATGATTCCTGAAATCTCCAGCAGAGTTATTGGTTCAGGATGATTCTTGAAGTCCCCACGGAGTTATTTGTTCAAGATGATTCTTGATTTCCTCAGCAGAGATGATTCATCCAGAATGATTCCTGGATCCCCGAAGCAGAGTTACTTGATAGTTCTCCAGAATCCCCAGCGGAGATGTGTCATCCCCAGCAGGTTTCTGAACGGCGAAGTTGAAACTTCCCTCGAAGACTTGATGATTGAAGTCCAACCGTGTTAACGAAGTAGTTCTCTCAGCTGATGCGGAGTGCCTAATGGTAGAAGTTGGATATCCCCAACTGGTTCATGATTGACCGAGAATTCTATTCCCGACTTACTGATGAAGTCCGGCTAATGCCCGAAAGTTTTCTTTGAATACCCGACAGCATGATTTAACTTGATTGCTGACCTGATGAGTCCCGAGGAATCTTGATGCCTGACGGCATGATCGACCATGTATCACCGGTTACCGTGTGACCAATTCCCCAGCTAGTTGTCGTGCAGCTAAGATTTCAATTTGCGAAGATTTGTTCCCATCAGAGCACCGTGTACTTGGGCAGTTGGCAAATTTCCGGGTTTATCGATATTCAACCGCCTCGTACCTGATTGGTTGAAAGCCGTTCGCTCCTCACCCAGTCAGGTTCAATCCGTTTGAATAGGGGCAGCTGTTGCACCCTAAAATTTGACCAACATTTCTTTACTTAGCTTATGTTTCATTTCATTAACATTAGCATTATCATTTGCATTTCATTGACATGTATGTAGGAGATCAAGAGGTATGATTACCAATCAAGGGCTACACAAGACTATGAAGCTAGCCAAGAAGCTTATTCAAGTATTCAAGGGTTGATATCTTTGTCAGAGAAGTCAAAAGATCCTCAGAGAGAGTGGTTGAAACCAAGGTTGTGTGCCTCCTAACTTGAGAGTTGTGGGAAGCTCATCAGATGATTCTGAAGCCAAGAATGTGGACTTGAAGCCTTGAGAGAGCTTATGAGATGTCTTGAAAGCCATCATGAAGCCTAGAGAGGTCATTGTGCAAGGATAAGAAGACTCAACCATGAGTGGTGTAATTAGGGTTTGACTGGGTCAACCCTAAGTCAACTGATGATTTGAACAAGGTTGAGACCTAATTCAAAGGCCATGTGATCATGGATTGATACATTGAGATTTTATAAGGATGATTCCAAGGTAAACTCATCATGATTGAAGAGTTTGAGAAGTTTCAAGCTAGGGTTTCTAAGGCTTGACAGTGTAAAATCCCATAGTTTGACCCCTATCTTCAAGGCAGTTTAGCTCAATATGTGGTTGTCATCTCATCTTTCCCCCAACATGAATGTTGTAGAGCTTGTTCTTAGCTTTAATTTGAGTACTAGAAGTCCTTGATAGGATTTGTAGAGCTCAAGTTATGACTTTGACAAGTTACAGGTCATCTGAGGTATGTGAATCTAGGGCCTTGAAAGTCACCCAACTTGCATCCAACTTTTGCCCAAGAAGGATGATTCCTATGAACTTTTGGTCAACATAAATGTTGTTCCTTATCTTCTTAGATTTCTAGAGAGTACTAGAAGTCCTTGATAGGTGTTGCGGTGGAAATAGGATTACAAACTATTAATGGGTTTGAATCACAATTCAATTCACAACCGCTCTTTGATTTATCCGAAGGAAAAGGTCAAAAGAGGGAAAACCTATTTTGCATCATAAACACAATGCAGGGAAAGATCTAGGGTTCGGGGGTTGGTTAAATTTAGGGAAGGTATTAGCACCCTAAACTTCCGTAGTACTCTACGGGAACCTTTTGTTCAAAAGTTTACTATCTTGCTTTATTTATTTGCTTAAGGTATATGTACAAAGGATTAAAAGTGAGAAAGGAGACCTAAGGGGTTAATTCTAAGTTTACTCGGCAAGACATCGCATCTTGTGCCTACGTATCCTTACGGGAATGGAATCAGAGTAATCGTAGTTCCCCTCAAAAGGGAGGTTAGAGACTTCTTGACTGTGGTCAAGGTCTCAAGGGGAATAAACGCATCTTAAGGACACGCTTACGTGGAGTGTAGAAACTCCAAATCTCTACGTTGAATTGTTATGTTGAAATTAGGGATTCCACGGCGGGAAACCCTAAAATGAGCGCGGCGGCTCTTTGACCTAAGGCTAGGGGTAAAATGGTAACTTTGTCTGCGGCGAGACATTTATGGAAAATTAGGGTTTGTAAGGAGAAAGGGTTTGAAGTTGAGGACTATTGGCGCGGCGACCAAAAGCTAGACCTAACCTTCGGATGTGTGTAGTGTGACAGAATAATAGTGATGGAAGCGTGAGAAATTTAAATCATACATCAGCAGAATTTTAAATGCGGAAACGTAAATGCGATTGTTAAGATTCGCAAGGTTACAGAGGAGGAACAGTTACAATAATATGATACAATTCAATTTTAAGAACGCAAACACAAAGAAGCAACATGGTAAGCTGCACAATGAGCGAACTAGGTTAGTAAACACAATTATGAAAACAGAAGCATGAAGCTATGGGACATTTTTTGTGGTTTTTTTATTTTATGAGATCTTTAATTTAAAACATGAATCTAAGCTTAATTTTCGTAATTGTTTAACTTGATAATAAATAAATAAATAAAAAAAAGGGAGATTTTAATTTTAATTTAAAAAATGTTTTCTCTTGGTTTTTAAAAAAGGGTTTTAGTTTTAGTTTAAAAAAGATTTGATTCTAATTATTAAAAAATGTTTTAATTTAAATCTTTTAAAAATGTTTTTTAAATTATTATTTTATAAAAAAACGACCTTAATATTAGTTTTTTTTTAAAGTTTAATAAAACTTACTTAATTAATTATATATGAAAAAAGAAAAAAAGTAAAAAATAAAAGGGGTTGGGCCGGTCATCACTCCCGGACCCAACTCGGCTCATCAAACAGATGGCCACAAAAGGGAATTGGTTTTTAGGGTTTGACCCTGTTATCACATTCGCGGCGCCGTTTCGCTTCCTCTTCTTTTTCCTCGCTGCGATGCCCTTCTTCTTCCTTGCCTCCATCTCTCGTATTCTCTGCATCTTCTTCTACAAAACATAAAAAAATGAAGAAAAAAAAAGATGAGTTAATGTGAGGGTTTACATTTGATCCGCGGTGATTTATAGCCGATGATGTATAGAGCTGAGGCTTAGAGTTGATTGCCCGCCGACGGCGAAGGCGATCTTCTCGTCTGTGATTCGCGGATGATATTGATGTTCGGTGATGATTGTTGTTCGCCGTCGATGATCTTCGTCGCTGTTTCTTACAAAGACGATGATGAGGACTTCGTTTCCTCTGAGTCTCGGCCGTTCTCCTTATTTGCGCCGCCTAGGGTTTTGCATGCGATTTTGTCCGTTAGGGTTTCACCATGGTGAGATTGTCCCTTTTTATATCTCTCTGATTTCTCTTTTTTTGGGCCTTTGATACCAGTGGATTTGCGTTACTATTGATTTTTCGATCTGATTGAATCTTATTTCCTTTTTTAAGATTTGATTGGGGTTTGGTGAGATTGGATTTCGTTTTTTCTGATATGTTTGATCTCATCTGATTTGGACTTTCCCTTTTCAGGATTCCCTATTTTCGGATATGGATTTGCCCGGATTTTCATTTGATTTGTCTGATAACTGAACTGCTTTGTTTTGATTTCGTTTGGACATTGCTGATTTCGATTTGATTTTATCTGGATTCACGTTGGGTTTTTTTTTTATGCAGGCCTTTCAGTATGGCTTTGATGTTCATGACAGCTTTGTCGTCCACATGATTACGAACTCGGTTCTGATTGTTTGATTCGAGATGGTTTCAATTATCCCTTGGCTGAGATGTGACTGTGAACTGGGCCATGATGTTGATGAACTGAGCCTTGAGCTTCTATGCCTCGATTTTCCTACGCGACCCTGGGATTACTGTGACCGATATGAACTGGTTCTGCTGTTTGAACTTGTTCTCCTCTTTTTCAGATTGAACTGTTTTTTACTGCTATGGTTTTGTGAACTCATTTATCTTCTGAACTGATGTGATTACGTGAGCTTATCCTTGCTCTTTCTGGTACGATTTGTGCCATGATTTTGTGCTGTGATTTTGTGTTGTTGTCTGCTGCAATTCGGTGTGGTTATTCACGTTTTTCGTGACTTGCCATTCGAACTGGTTCAAATTGAAACTTGCCTTTAACTGATGCTGCTGAACTTTTTGATACATTGTTTGATGCAGTTCAATGCAGTTTGGTTTGTATTTCATTTTTCTGTTCTGTTTGAACTTGACTTTTATGGGCTCACTTATGTGGTTCAGAGTTGATGCAGCTTATGAATTGCTTTGGTTTTGAGTTCTGAATTCTGAATTTGGTACTGATGCTGTTGTGGAATTTCAGGTGTGGGAAAAACTTTGAACACAAAGTGATTCAGACCTGCCGGCATCCGTGTCTGAATCCGGATTGACTATGTTGTTGTATCAGTTTGGAAATCCAATTGCGGCAAAAGCGAATCAGTCCCGCTTCTTTTATCACTTCTATCTCTCGGATGTCCCGCATGATAAGAACAAATATTACTTGATCTGACGCCAACGGCGCGGATTGGTAACGGGGGTAGGACGTAGCTTCGGTTGTGCCACTCTCGGCACTCGGTGATGACGATGTTCTGAGAGTGTCGAAGATAACTTCTAACATTTTCTGCTTCTGTTTTGTTTTGTTTCTCTTCGTGCAGGTTAATCGGAGGAGCATGGAGAAATGGCCAAGGGGTGAACACCATGAAGACACCAATGGATGTTTAGGACTTAGGATTCTTAGGATATACAATTTTGATTTTCTCTTTTGTAACTTGTAATAAAAAATGTTATGAATAAATTCAATAACATTCTTTATCCAAATTATTTCCTTTTTGTAGATCATGATAAAATATTATGAATAAACTTCAAATTTCTATCCAAATTCACTTTACAAATTGTAATAATAATAATAAAATATTATGAATAAAATTCACATATCCTATTAAAATCATTTTCCAATTTCTTTTCCATGTTTTAATTTGCAAACACCTCAACATCCGATTAAACCTCACCAGTCAAATATCCCTGAATTAATTCGATCCAATCTTGCATAATAAGCTTAATACCTTCAACATGAATAAGTTCCATTAATCAGTCGAAGTTTTCACTGTTTTCCCTCTAAAATGAACTGGAAGATAGAAGAATGAATTCTTGTTAAAACCCTGTTCCACAGATCAGATTCTCCAAACCAAAATGATATCTTAACATAATCAAACCCACGTAAATAAATGCCTCAGGAATAAAACCTCATCGGGCTCAAAATCACGAATTATGCTTCAAAATGACCAAAACGCCCCTAGGGGTAATTCCTGCAAAATAAATCGCGCTCAATGATTGGTTAGCGATTAATGGATGCAAAAATGAAATGCTATGCGAAATAACTGACTAAATGTAAGGGTAAAATTTGGGGTATTACAGTTGCCCCTATTTAAATAGCTACACCGGACGATTTGAGTGACAGAGACTCGAGGAATCGTGGTGGAGAGATTTAAATATAGATAACCGAAAATTTTGCCCTTATATGCGGCGATATGCAATGCTATGGATAAAGCGAGAACAGATTAATGCAGATGATATGAGGCGTATGCTGGAATGATGAATTGCGAAAATGCTAACGAATGTGACGACACAGGGACAGACGCTACGAGAAGAACACACTGGGGAAAACGACGCGCTGGGACGGCAACACAACACCGGGGAATTCTAAAATGATGATCAACTGGTACGGACACGACCAATTGTCATCTTTAGATCTGGGACGAGATTCTCAAATGGAGATGGCACCTATGAGACGGCCTCCACTAGGGAATCTAAAAGTAAAACTGACTCATGTACGATTGCAAGATCGATCACAGAATGCTGGAGCATTGAGCAAAGAATAACATCCAAGCTTCTGTAACCTATCCCTCGTGACAGGATCAAACGGACTTTTCGGGAATCCGTATCAAATATACAGGGTAAAGACCGGCTGTATGCCAAAGTAAATGGACTTTAATGGGAAACGCCCTGATAAGCTTCTCGAGGGAGACCTGTCACTTATTGTTGGAAGGGACTTACATGCCAAAATGGATAAGCACTCAAATAAAGAGGCTGCTGCTTATCGGATATATCAATTTTCTCATATTTAAGGTAGGTGCCTGGAATATGACTCTGATTCTTCTTTTACTGAAGGGTAAATGAACTTCTTCATACTTCAAGATCGTGCTCTCCTGAATATGATTCCGCTCCTTCTTTTATTAAAGGGTAAATGAACTTCTTCATACTTCAAGATCTTGCTCTCCTGAATATGATTCCGCTCCTTCTTTTATTAAAGGGTAAATGAACTTCCTCATTCGTCAAGATCGTGGTCTCCTGAATATGATTCCGCTCCTTCTTTTATTAAAGGGTAAATGAACTTCCTCATACTTCAAGATCGTGCTCTCCTGAATATGATTCCGCTCAAACCTCCCCGTATTTCAAGATCGTGCTCTCCTGAATACGATTTGGTTCAAAACCTCCCTATACTTCAACACGACAAGGAAAATGGAAGCCCAACTTCTCAATGGAGATGGCCATTTGCTGCGAGTCATAACGAAGATAGGATCGGCTTCTTAGGTGAGAAATGTCGTATACCAATGTTGTAAGATGTAAAGTGTTGTACCGATAGATTTTCCAGGCGTGAACTGGCATGTATCTGTAAAGATTGTGATTGATTTTCTTGAAAGATAGTGAAAAATAAATGCACAGCCGGGTATAGTCATAAACTTCTCGGGCGAGAACAGTCGCGCATCTGTCATGGTATGGTGAAAATCTTTAGATGGTGCAAAATAAATGCACGTCCAGTTGGGCTCAGCGACCGACAATACTGAGGTTCAATCTAGGATCGAGCTAGAAAGAAGACTGGTAATCAAGACTCCATCGAGGGAATGAACTCGAAGGGTAAAGATCTTATCCTGGTGAGAAAAGATAGCTGGAGTAACCGTCATCCAAGAGGATCGAGCTCTGTGGGGAAACTGGAAACACATATGTATTTTATGCTTAGGGCTGACAATCTATTTGGAGAGAATGGACGAACCCAGTTACTCGGCGGTAACAACCAATGATAGTGAAACACAATGAACCTGTGAATGCTAACACATATGTTACTGCGTACGTTAATGTGAATGTCTGTTAATGTCTATGTAGTTAATCATGCAGGATGTTATGAAATGAGTATGTAATGAGTATGTAATGAGTATGTAATGAGTATGTAATGAGTATGAGTATATGAAGTAGGCATGTGATGTTTATGCCCCTGCGTATGCTGACGAAATAGACTAAAGACGGGACGAGAGATGAAATAGTCCTCTCGACGGAGATACCCGGCGTTCTCTGCAACCAATACGTCAATCATGGGAAGAAATGGTAGGACCACATCTGGTTTCAGAATTCTGACTTCTCTGGGGAGAAGGTAATCTGCTTGGGTGCACAGTATCACGTCTTCACATGGGGAAAAGAAAACCTGAGGGACACTTTCGAGTTACCCAAGAAAAGGTTGTCAGCTTATAGTCTCTCTGGGGACTGTGTCAGAGCAATGATTTAAAAGTGTTTATGCAACAATGAGATTTTTCGAGGAGTGAAGAGATCCTTCCGAAATTTCCACTAGTCAAAGTAATTTCTTATATTTCAATTGCATTTTCGAAGAACAATTTTTAAAATTTTCAAAGCACCTTTCATTTTCAAAGTTTTTAAGAATAAATTCATTTTGCATAACAATAGAAAACAAGAGTAATGCACCAAGGAATGTAAGTAACAAAATGGTATCTTTTATTAAAGGATGGCAGCTTGCTGAGGGCATAGCTCCACAGATGATTATGTTTTGAAATTGGCAACATGGGAAAAGGTTACATTGAATCCAACGACACCTACTGACACTAATAACTAAGACTAAACCAGAATCTTGCTTTGGACGAGGATGAAAGAACTGAAAAATGGCTCTCATGTGGAAAGTGTGTTTGCAATGATCGGTGTTTTCTGATGCAATGAAATGCCTTTGTCCTTAACTTTTGCCTGGACCGCCCTTTCGGGTTTTCAATCCACCGGGACGCTCCTTTTTGCCTAAGCCGCCCTTTCGGGTTTTCAACTTAGCGAGCTTTTTATTATTATTTCTTTTTCAACCCTTACTTTTGCCTAAGTCGCCTTTTGCAGGTTTTCGACTTAGCGGGTTTTTAGGCATAATATTTTCGGACTGCATCAGAATTCACGGGATGTGCTAGCTCTTCTCCATCCATTGTTGTAAGTATCAGAGACCCTCCGGAGAAAACGGTCTTTACAACAAATGGGCCTTCATAATTGGGCATCCACTTTCCACGCATATCTTTATGTATTGGCAAGATCTTTTTGAGTACGAGCTCTCCTTGACGGAACTCACGGATACGAATCTTCTTATCAAATGCTCTTTTCATCCGTTTCTGATATAACTGCCCATGGCACATGGCTGTCATGCGTTTCTCGTCAATGAGATTCAACTGATCCAGTCTGTCTTGAACCCACTCAGCTTCCTCAAGTTCAGCTTCCATCAACACTCTTAAAGAAGGTATCTCTACTTCGATGGGGAGCACGGCGTCCATTCCATACACCAGTGAGAAAGGTGTTGCCCCTGTCGAAGTTCGCACTGAGGTCCTGTATCCATGCAAAGCAAACGGTAACATCTCATGCCAATCTTTGTAAGTCACGACCATCTTTTGCAGGATTTTCTTGATATTCTTATTCGCAGCTTCAACGGCCCCATTCATCTTAGGACGGTTCGGAGAAGAATTGTGATGCGTGATCTTGAAATTGTCACACAACTCCTTAATAGTCTTGTTATTCAGATTGGTGCCATTGTCAGTTATTATCCGACTTGGAATTCCATAACGGCAGATAATTTCTTTCCTGATGAAGCGGGCAACCACTTGCTTAGTCACGTTGGTGTAGGAGGCAGCCTCTACCCACTTGGTGAAATAATCAATAGCAACAAGGATAAAACGATGACCATTAGAAGCCTTCGGCTCGATTGCCCCAATCATGTCAATGCCCCACATTGAGAATGGCCATGGTGAAGACAAAACATTTAACGGCGAGGGAGGTACATGCATCTTATCAGCGTAAATTTGGCACTTATGGCATTTTCTGGCGTATTGGATGCAGTCAGCTTCCATGGTCAACCAATAATACCCAGCCCTTAACATCTTCTTGGACATAGCATAACCATTGGCATGAGTTCCGAAGGTCCCCTCGTGAATCTCTTGCAGTAACATGTCCGCTTCCCGTTTATCAACACATCTGAGCAAAACCATATCGTAATTTCTTTTGTATAACACACCATTACTGATAAAGAATTTTGAAGCCAGTCTTCTCAACGTTTTCTTGTCCAGACCAGTAGCACCATCGGGATACTCTTGCTTGACGAGATAGTTCTTGATGTCATGAAACCAAGGCCTTTCATCCACCTCATCCTCTTCGACTACTTGACAATAAGCGGGCTCCACTTTGCGTTCAATATGGATAAGAGGTGCTTCATTAACGAATTTAACTTTCCACATGGATGCTAACATGGCTAAAGCATCAGCAACGTAATTCTCAGACCTAGGAACATGCTCGAACTCTATCTCGTCGAAATACTTAATCAGCTCGACAATGTAGTCCTTGTAAGGGATTAACTTCTCATTCTTCGTTTCCCATTTGCCTTGTACTTGGTAAATAACCAAGGCTGAGTCACCACTTACTTTGAGAAGTTTGATTCGGAGGTGAATTGCTGCTTCGAGGCCGAGAATACATGCTTCATACTCTGCGACATTATTAGTGCACTCAAAGTCTAACCTGGCTGTAAACGGAGTGAATCCACCCTTTGGGTTCATTAAAACGGCGCCTATACCATGCCCATTGAAATTCGAGGAACCATCAAACATCATCCTCCACCAAAGACCTGATTCTGGACCTTCGCTCGGATCTGGCTCTTCACAATCTCTCTTGATCAACAAAATATCCTCATCAGGAAAGTCAAACTTAAGAAGTTCATAATCTTCAACTGGCTGATCTGCAAGATAATCCGATAAAATACTACCCTTAATTGCCTTTTGGGGTACATACTGGATGTCATATTCAGATAACAACATGTGCCAACGGGCTAGCCTCCCGGTTTGAGCAGGTTTTTCAAAGATATACTTGATCGGATCCATTTTAGAAATCAACAAAGTGGTATGACAGACCATGTATTGCCGGAGGCGCCTAGCGGCCCATGCCAACGCACAACAAGTTTTCTCCAATGGTGAGTATCTGTTTTCACAATCGGTAAACTTCTTGCTCAGATAATAAATCGCATGTTCCTTTCTTCCAGTCTCATCATGTTGCCCGAGCACACAGCCCATAGACTTATCAAGAACAGTAAGGTACATAAACAACGGTCTTCCAGGTACGGGAGGAATCAGAATAGGGGGGTCTTGCAAATAACTCTTAATTTTCTCAAACGCTTTTTGACAATCAGGGTTCCACTCAACCGTCTGCCCCTTACAAAGCAATTTGAATATCGACTCACAGGTAGCGGTCATGTTAGAGATAAACCTGGAAATATAGTTCAAACGCCCAAGAAAGCCTCTAACTTGTGTCTCGGTTTGCGGAGCTGGCATATCTTGAATGGCTCGGACTTTGTCAGGATCTACCTCAATCCCTCGTTGGCTAACAATAAAACCAAGAAATTTTCCAGATCTGACACCGAAGGTACATTTAGCAGGATTCAACTTCAACTGATACTTCCTGAGTCGTTCAAACAACTTCACCAAATGGTCTAGATGTTCCTCTTCACTCTGAGATTTGGCTATCATATCGTCCACATACACCTCGATCTCCTTGTGCATCATATCATGAAAAAGAGTGGTCATAGCGCGTTGGTAAGTTGCCCCTGCGTTCTTTAAACCGAAGGGCATGACTTTGTAGCAGAAGGTTCCCCAAGGAGTAATGAAAGTAGTCTTCTCTCGATCGTCGGGATCCATTTTGATCTGATTATAGCCAGAGAAACCATCCATAAATGAGAACAACGCAAAACTGGCTGTATTGTCTACAAGTGTATCAATATGTGGCAGAGGGAAGTCGTCTTTCGGACTTGCTTTGTTCAGATCCCTGTAATCCACACACATCCTAACTTTACCGTCCTTCTTGGGCACGGGCACAATATTGGCAGCCCAATCTGGATATTTTGCAACTGCCAAGAAACCTGCATCTAACTGTTTTTTAACCTCATCTCGAATTTTCAAAGCCATGTCGGGTCTCGTTCTTCGAAGCTTTTGTTTGATAGGCGGACAATCTGGCTTAAGTGGCAACTTGTGAACAACAATATCTGTGTCTAGACCAGGCATATCTTGATACGACCATGCAAACACATCAATATATTCTTTTAACAACTCAATCAGCCTCTGCTTAACCCCTGTCCCAAGCATTGCACCAATCTTGACCTCTTTCTTGTTTTCTTCTGTACCGAGATTAATTAAGTCCACCTGCTCTTTATGCGGTTGAAGCTCTGTGTACTCGTACTCAATCAATCTTGTCAGTTCAGCAGGTACTTCAAAATCTTCTTCACCCTCGTCTTCAACTTGATTGATGGGTGCATCCCAGTTAGGAGTGTCAATAAAGTCATTGGATCCAACGAGGTTTGCGATGTCTCTGCATGATGGCAGGCATACTTAATTAAAATGCTCGAAGATATGTAAGATAAGAAATGAAATGCTATTTTTTGTTTTATTTTTTTGAAAAAGGTTGCCAACTTCACTTTTTAAAGGTGAAAACGAAAAATGCAAATGAACCAAAATGGAATTGAACAAAATGCCTTTATTAATATCCTTTTAAAAGTGAAAGGTGGCCCAACAAAAACGACCCTATAACCTTGGGCAGGGCTACGGATTTTTATTTGAAAACGTAAATGAAAATGCTAAAAATTACTTTGACAATGGAAAAATAACAAGGATCTCTACGGCCTCCCAGTTGTTCAAAGCTGCATCACCCTTAAACACCAGGTTGCTCAGATCTTCATCTTCCTCACAGTCACTGACGACATTGACTTGGAAACCTCCGCTGACAAATACCTCTTGGATAACCTTCAGACGCCCTTCGACATTTGTGACAGCTCCATTCTGAGTTGGTTTGTAACCCAACCCAAAGCGATCTGTCTTGGTCTTGACATCAATTACCTCTCCCCAACCTTCCGGAATGCCCCTGTCAATTGTTGATTTGGTACTCTTCAGAGATGTAAAAGATGGATTACCCTGACCCACTGTCTCTTCGACTTCTAATAGAACAGCATTGGCGATCTCGAGTGCTTGAAAGGAGATTTCCAAAGCATTATCATCGGCCTCAATGTAACGGAAAGAAGACAGGTTACTGACCATCAGATCCTCCTCACCGTGTATAATAACCAACTTTCCATCGATCACGAACTTCATCTTTTGATGCAACGTTGAGGTTACTGCCCCAGCGGCATGAATCCACGACCTTCCAAGTAAGCAGCTGTAATTGGGATTAATGTCCATGACTTGAAACGTGATATTAAAAATCTGCGGACCAATCAGGATAGGAAGTTCAACCTCCCCCATTACTGACCGGCGAGAACCATCGAAAGCCTTGACGATCAAAGGAGTAGGTTTCAACACAATCTCTTTGAAAACCAACTTATCAAGAACCCTCTTGAGTAGAACATTCAGAGAAGAGCCGGTGTCCACTAGCACTCTTGCTAAATTGTCCTCCTGACATTTCACTGATATATGTAAAGCACGATTATGATTCGGGCCCTCCTTTGGTAACTCTTCGTTGCTGAAACTGAGGGTGTTACATGCGGTCAAATTGGCAATCACACTATCAAACCGACTGGTGCTGATATCTTGATCCACATGTGCTTGAGTCAAAACTTTCTGCAAGGCCATCCTATGGGCGGGTGAACTCATCAACAGAGATAAAATCGAAATCTTGGAAGGAGTCTGATGAAGTTGATCGATAACTTTATAGTCACTTTTCTTGATGATCCTCAAAAACTCAACATATTCATCACTTGTAACGGCTCCTTTACCTTTGTCTTTGGCAGGCACGGGGACATTAGCTGTTTCCTTAGGTGGGACCTCATTGGAACGGGGAGTGTACACACGGCCACTGCGAGTCATCCTGCTGGCCTCTGCGATATTGGTCACAGTGTCCTTAACCTCTTCATTTGGAATAACCTTCCCAGACTCCTTGTCAATCATCGTCACATCATATCTCCAAGGTATAGCTTTAGGATCACTGAAAGGAAACGGACTTGGTCTTCGAATAACTATAGGCTTAGGCTGATTCACCTCAGGGATAGACGACTTTGGTATATCGAACACGGGATTGGCAGAACTTGCCCCTGACAGATTAAACACTGGTACCTTACCCTTTGATTCAGGCTGATGGAAGACAGGCTCAACCACAGCGACTTCATCCTTCTTGGCTTGGCTTGTCACTTGTAAAACACCCTCGTTAATCAACCTCTGAACATCATTCTGAACCCACACACAACCCTTAATACTGGCTTCACAACTTACACATGCAGCATGGGAAGTATCTACCAGACCGGCTTCAAACAACTTCGCATGGAATATCTTAAGAGGAGTCTTAATCTGATCAACATCAAGGACATACCCTTCCTCAGAATCGGCACTAACGGCATTAACACTCTCATGGTTAGGAAAAGGGTTCTTCTTAACATTCGGTTGAGGGTCTTCAAATGACAAAATCTTCTTTTCCAATAAATCCCTGACAAGATTTTTGAGAGCATAACAGTTCTCCAGATCATGACCAGGTGCACCCTCATGAAATAAACAATGAGCAGCGGCGTTGTAATTGGCGGGTAGAGGATTAGGAGGTGGACCCAAAGCTCGAGTAGTGATTAGACCTTGTTTGACTAATGAGGGATACAGCTCGGTGAAAGTCATCGGAATCGGCGGACAAGGTTTATACGTTCTCTTGTTCGGAACATTCTGGCGAGGAGCCGGATTCTTTGGCTGCTGATGGGCAGGAGCGTTGGGCGCCTGCTGATAGCTGATAGGAGGCGGATAAACAGGGGATTGTTGCATAGGTTGATACATAGGAACCTGTTGATTGAAAGAAGGTGCAACAGCTGCCACATAGGGTTGTTGAGCATATTGAATCAGATACCCTGGAGGTTGAGCATAACCTTGCGGATATTGATAAAATTGGTCTCTTCGTCTACCGGAGGATATAACATTAGTTTCACCTTCTTTCTTCTTCTGAGAGTTATATGATGGTTTCTTCGGCTGATCCTTTGAAACACCATGATTACTTGTCATTTTACCGCTTTTCATACCCAATTCAATCTTGACACCCACAGCAACGATGTCAGAGAAATTCGAAGTCACACTACCCACCATCCTCTCATAAAATTCTGGACGAACCGTGTCGACAAACCAATCAGCTAACTCTTTCTCGGTCAAAGGAGGTTCTACTTGCGAAGCAATCTCTCTCCACCTTTGAGCGTACTCTTTGAATGACTCAGAACTCTTTTGTGACATACTCAACAACTGTCTTCTGTCAGGAGCCAGATCCATATTGTACTTGTAATGTTTGATGAAAGCGTCGGATAAATCTTGGAAACTCTTACTGCGAGCCTAGTCCAAAGTTAAGTACCACTTGGAAGAAGCACCCTTCAAACTGTCTTGGAAGCAATGAATCATCAATTTATCATTCTCAACATGGGCAGCCATTTTGCGATAGTACATGATCAGATGGCTCTTAGGACAAGTGGCACCTTCATAGCGATCGAAGTTCGGAGTTTTGAACTTCAGGGGGATAACCAAACCTGAGACCAAACAGATGTCCCTTGCAGCAGTCCCAAAAATTTGATCGCCCTCTACTTTTCTCAATCTCTGGACGATAGTATCTACTTCCTCACGAAGCTTGTCATGTTTCTCATACCCTTCAACATTCTCATCAAGATTATCAAAGACGGTCTCATTGAAATACGGTTGCACACGGGTGTGTACAACAGGTGGTGCAAAGATAGGAGCCCCCCTAGGAACTTCGGAAAATAAAGGCCCGGCTTGTTGAATAGGCTGATTAATCGAAACAGTGGCTTGAGGAGGCACAAAACCGGGAGCAAGACCATAAGGAGGGTCCCTTGCTACGGTCACATTTGGTGGAGGGTCCACAGTAACGCCGGTAATCTCGGAAACAACAGTGGGCTGGGTATCCATCTTAGCATTCATGACATGTAACAATTCCATCATACGCCCCATACCCCCTCGCAGGTCTTCAAGTTCATTGCTGAGGCGATCAATCTCTCTTGTCTGATCCTCCATTCTCTTCCGAGTTTGAGCTCTGGTGTTGTACTGGTGCCGAGGACTCAGGGTGACGAAACTGGAAGGCGAGAGAACCGAACATGAGAAAACGGAAGACACATGCAATGCAAGAAAGTATGTGATGCTATGATGCAAATGCAACTGAAGACTTCATGGAATTCAAACATTTACGGATGTCGTGGGGTACCAAAAAAAAATTTCCTTGTTTTTTCATTTTTATTTTATCCCGCGATATAAATGATGTTGGAATTCCATGAAATACAATGCAATGGGATGCTTTATGGATGCCATGCACATGAATACACAAAACCCTAGGTTAAAAGTCATGAGTGGAGTTAAGGTCTACCCATCCCCAAAAGGAGTGTACTATAGGTTAGTTGTACCTGCCGAACAAGGTTCTAAAAAGTGCCCAAAGTCATCAGCCCATCTTTCGGATATTATCGACCTTCCGATTGACTCGGGGGTTAATAATATTCTCAAGAGAACCTCTTTTGAGTGTAGCATCGCGTAGCAACCGTTGTGGGACTACTCCCACATAGTTCCCGCACTACGTCCTAAATAAGGCCGAGGTGGTGTAAAGGTACTACGGTTCCCAATATCACAGACTCCAATCGACCATGGAAAAAGTTTTCACGATTACTCGTTCAACCGAACCATTTTCGAAAAGGTCTCAACTGAGCGGTGATTCTCGAATCAGCTTGGTCGGGACTCACTCCCTATAAGCCTCATCGAATATATCCCCATCCTATAATAATGTCACTAGTCCGGGCATAGGACTTATCTCACAAGGAACAGTCCCAAAATCAAAGTACAATATATACATGCAAATGAATAATAAAACAAATAGTAATAAATATGAACAAGTTAGGGATAACCCTCAAAAGTTTTATTGTTAGATATTCCCCAGTGAAGTCGCCATTTTCTGTTGCGGTGGAAATAGGATTACAAACTATTAATGGGTTTGAATCAAAATTCAATTCACAACCGCTCTTTGATTTATCCGAAGGAAAAGGTCAAAAGAGAGAAAACCTATTTTGCATCATAAACACAATGCAGGGAAAGATCTAGGGTTCGGGGGTTGGTTAAATTTAGGGAAGGTATTAGCATCCTAAACTTCCGTAGTACTCTACGGGAACCTTTTGTTCAAATGTTTACTATCTTGCTTTATTTATTTGCTTAAGGTATATGTACAAAGGATTAAAAGTGAGAAAGGAGACCTAAGGGGTTAATTCTAAGTTTACTCGGCAAGACATCGCATCTTGTGCCTACGTATCCTTACGGGAATGGAATCAGAGTAATCGTAGTTCCCCTCAAAAGGGAGGTTAGAGACTTCTTGACTGTGGTCAAGGTCTCAAGGGGAATAAACGCATCTTAAGGACACGCTTACGTGGAGTGTAGAAACTCCAAATCTCTATGTTGAATTGTTATGTTGAAATTAGGGTTAAATTAGGGATTCCACGGCGGGAAACCCTAAAATAAGCGCGGTGGCTCTTTGACCTAAGGCTAGGGGTAAAATGGTAACTTTGTCTGCGGCGAGACATTTATGGAAAATTAGGGTTTGTAAGGAGAAAGGGTTTGAAGTTGAGGACTATTGGCGCGGCGACCAAAAGCTAGACCTAACCTTCGGATGTGTGTAGTGTGACAGAATAATAGTGATGGAAGCGTGAGAAATTTAAATCATACATCAGCAGAATTTTAAATGCGGAAACGTAAATGCGATTGTTAAGATTCGCAAGGTTACAGAGGAGGAACAGTTACAATAATATGATACAATTCAATTTTAAGAACGCAAACACAAAGAAGCAACATGGTAAGCTGCACAATGAGCGAACTAGGTTAGTAAACACAATTATGAAAACAGAAGCATGAAGCTATGGGACATTTTTTGTGGTTTTTTTATTTTATGAGATCTTTAATTTAAAACATGAATCTAAGCTTAATTTTCGTAATTGTTTAACTTGATAATAAATAAATAAATAAATAAAAGGGAGATTTTAATTTTAATTTAAAAAATGTTTTCTCTTGGTTTTTAAAAAAGGGTTTTAGTTTTAGTTTAAAAAAGATTTGATTCTAATTATTAAAAAATGTTTTAATTTTAATCTTTTAAAAATGTTTTTTAAATTATTATTTTATAAAAAAACGACCTTAATATTAGTTTTTTTTTAAAGTTTAATAAAACTTACTTAATTAATTATATATGAAAAAAGAAAAAAAGTAAAAAATAAAAGGGGTTGGGCCGGTCATCACTCCCGGACCCAACCCGGCTCATCAAACAGATGGCCACAAAAGGGAATTGGTTTTTAGGGTTTTTACCCTGTTATCACATTCGCGGCGCCGTTTCGCTTCCTCTTCTTTTTCCTCGCTGCGATGCCCTTCTTCTTCCTTGCCTCCATCTCTCGTATTCTCTGCATCTTCTTCTACAAAACATAAAAAAATGAAAAAAAAAGATGAGTTAATGTGAGGGTTTACATTTGATTCATGAGTTTTGGTGGATTTCATTATTTTTTCATTTAATTCATGAGTTTTGTAAAATTCATAACTAATTGAATATTAATCCAATTCAACCCATTATTTTTGCATATTAATCATGATTGAATCTACTATTTTTTAGAGAAAAAATATTTTCATTTCATGTAATTTCTGATTTAATTGGAATTTTGTATTTTAATTGATATTAAAATGTTTATGTTTGATGCATATTTTTGTAGAATTTTGTGTGATCTCATAGTGATGATTCTTGGCCTAATTTTTTGTGTGTAATTAGGTTAGATGTGTATGATCCCATAGTAATTTTCTCACATTTTTGTGATGAAAATAGGTATGCTTTATAGATTGATGTTTAGATGCTTCCTTTTTAGGGTTTTAGGTTGATGCCTTAGAATGTAGATTTTAGTTCTAGGTCCAATTTGATGATTTGATCTTCGAAACTAATGTGATAAAGTCATGATTGACCTAGGTTCCCATAGTAATTTTTGTAAGATTTTACAATTGATTTTAGTATTCTAGTTAGGACTAACTTTAGTGCTAGGTTTTAGGTGATCCTAAATTACTAATTCAACTAGTTTAACTCATTTAGTTCCCTTAGATTAGGGTTTATGCTTGGTTTGACTTTGATAGAGATTGAAGACAAGTTGAAGACAAGGGGGGATGCTTGAGGTGGCTTGAAGTTTCTTGGAGCTCTGGATTTGCTTGTGCCTGAAGGTGTCTGATGAAGATTAGGAAATAGGACATAGGGAGAGCCTTATAGTTAGAATGATTTCTTCCACAAACATGGAAAGCATCCTGTGCTTCCATTCCTCCCAATTACTAAAAGTCCTTCTCAGATATCCACATCCCTCCTTTGGAGGGATGAGTGGCTTTATCTAGTAAGTAGAACTTTGAGGGAACCAGTCTCTCATAATGATGAACCCTTACAGGCTTCCTTTGGTTGTCAGTAAGTTGTTTATCATTTCCACTCATCATGTTCAATCAATTATCTTCTGGTTTGAGTATCTTGAGAGATGTTGAGCTGGAGTTTGAGGATGAAGACTTCATTGAAGAGTGTGGAAGAGGATGATTCCTCAAGCATTGCCATTGCAGCTGAAGCTTGAAGAGCAAGAAGAACAAGTTGATACTTGAAGACCCCAAAGGAGAGTGAATGAAGAGCTGAGGCTTGAGAAAGAATTGAAGGATGAAGTTGACACTTCTAAGTGATTAAACAGTACTCTGAGAAGCTGAAGCTTGGAGTAAGAGAGGGGTTGATCTGCTTTCTTCTCTTGTCTGTTTTCTTTTCTGTATTGCTGATGTGCCTTGTTTGACTTGCTTGATGCATTAGAATAAGTCCATGATTAGACTGACTTTAATCTAGGAGCATGATTGCATTAGAGGTTGAGTTGCTCCCTCTGCTTGTATTGTTACTGTATGGCTTTGCTTGCGGGTATTCGGTAGAGCCCTGCTCCCTTGCCCATGTGGTTTATTTTGCTGGATAGCATGTCTTATTTTTCTTCTGTATGATTGCAGTTTACTGTATTTTGCTTGATAGCATGTTTTATTTCTTCAGTATGATTACTGTTATTCATTCTGGCTTGAGGTTGAGATGAGCTTGTGGAGGCTGATACCCCACACACATTTCCTCCCTCACTTGCATTGCATGCATTTTACAGTCATTTGCTATTTACTGTTTAAGCTGATGCTTTATCTGTGTCGGTTTATCATTGACATGATACCTTAGGACTCTCATTTCCTTTGATAAGGAAGTGATGATAGAACTTTAGGTTGAAACCTATGCATGATAACTTCTAGGATTTCCCTGTTTCAAACCTCAACCATAGGATGAATCCTTGGCATGACAACAGTAGGACTTGATAGTCTCCCGTTAGTTGAGCCTGTTCTCTTCTCATCTCAAAACAGCTTAAGATACAGTAATCATGAATGATTTCTTTCGTACGTTACGAGCCTTAAGCTATCTAAGAAAGGATTGTTGGAGAGTTTCTTTTCAACAGTCTGGATGTTTAGTATGGTACCCTTTGGGTGACATGCGACGCATTCACTCTCAGGTCATAGTCTTTAGTGCGATTGAAATTGCAAACACCATAAAAAACACTTCTTTCGTAAAAGACAGAAAACAAACTTCAAACCTTTTTGCCCCGTGGGCCCATAATTCAAAGGAAAGCTTTTCTTAAGAAAAGAGTGTCGTTAAACATTAGCGCCAACGCAAACAGGCTTTGTCCCTAACTGTTGGAACTGTTGTTTAACCCTACTCGATAAAACAGATGAATCTGAATCCCCGTAATCCGTATTATCCCGAACTACGTAAGCTCTGATATCTCATACCTGTTGAGAGTACGTAGGCACAATACTGATGTATTGGCGAGCCACCTTCCCCGTAACCCGTAGTAGGTCGAACTACGTTGACTCTGATTTCTCATTCTCTGATGAGAATATGTAGGCATAAAGCGCGACGCTTTGCCGAGTCATTTTTCTTTTCTGTTTAAGCCAACCTTGATAGGTAGATAGATAAACCAACTCGTCTAGTAAACACAACAAGCGTGGATCCCGTCGAGTACGACGGACGTGAGGGGTGCTAATACCTTCCCCTTGCGTAACCGACTCCCGAACCCAGACAACGGTTGCGATGACCTTGTCTTACCCTTTTCATCAGGTTTTTCTGATCGTTTCCTTTCCCGCTCTGAGGGATAAATAACGAAAGGTGGCGACTCTTCTGTTTTGCCGGCACCTTATTTTCGCGGTAGCGACAAAGTGCACTCTGGAGTTTGGTTGACTTGAATTCCCAGAAAGAATCTCAATTCTCCCATCATGCTCATTTCAAATTCTGCCTGCATACATTGAGCATACTTTTTTCCCAGCATAGTATTGGTAGATCCAAATATAATATCATCCACATATATTTGACAAATTATAAGATCTTTCTTAAATGTTTTACAAAAGAGTGTTGTGTCCACCTTGCCTCTGATGAAATTTTTCTCCAGAAGAAAATTGCTTAATCTCTCATACCAAGCTCTGGGAGCTTGTTTTAAGCCATACAGAGATTTCTTTAGTTTGAAAACATGTTCTGGGAATTTTTCACTCTCAAAACCAGGAGGCTGGTGAACATAAACTTCTTCTTCTATAATACCATTTAGAAATGCACTTTTAACATCCATCTGATATAGAGTGATGTTATATTTTGCAGCAAAAGAAATGAGTAAACGAATAGACTCTAACCTTGCAACAGGAACATAAGTCTCTGTATAATCAATTCCTTCTTGCTGGCTATAACCTTGAGCAACTAGCCTTGCCTTATTTCTTTCAACTTCTCCTTTCTCATTAAGCTTGTTTCTGAAGACCCATTTAGTTCCAATTATGTTGAATCCTTTTGGTCTTGGAACTAAGTCCCACACATCATTTCTGGTGAACTGATTTAGCTCTTCTTGCATGGCAATAATCCAGTCATTGTCTTGCAGAGCTTCATCCACAGAGGTTGGTTCAATTATTGACACCAATCCAAATAATGATGCTTCAGATGATATGAGAAAGGATCTTGTTCTGATAGGGTCATCCTTCTTTCCAATGATCACATTCTCTGGCTGAGAAGCTTTGATTCTGGAAGATGATCCTCTAACAGTTGATTCTTCAGAAATGTTTAAGTTATTCATCTGAGAAGTCAAAGGAATTGCATCTGGCGTTGCTTCTGGTTCCTTCACTTGAGCTTTGTCTGCCTCTGAGTCTTCAGAGTCTGTGAGAATTACTTCTCTATCTGCAGAACTTTCAAACTGCTTTGGCTTTTCAATGCCAAGCTTATCATCAAATCTAACATGAATAGATTCTTCCACAATCTGTGTTTCAGTATTGTATACTATGTAGCCTTTAGAGCGTTCAGAATACCCAAGCATGAAACACTTCTGTGCTTTAGAATCAAACTTGTTCAGATTTTCTTTAGTATTCAACATGTAGCAAATACATCCAAAAGGATGAAAATATGAAATGTTGGGCTTTCTGTTCTTCCTAATTCATATGGAGTCTTTTCCAGAAGAGGTCTTACAGACACTCTGTTCTGAATGTAACAGGCTGTGTTGATTGCTTCTGCCCAAAAGTGCTTTGCCAGATTAGTTTCGTTGATCATGGTTCTGGCCATTTCTTGCAGAGTTCTATTTTTCCTCTCTACAACCCCATTCTGTTGTGGAGTTCTAGGACAGGAAAAATCATGAGCAATGCCATTTTCATTAAAATATTTTTCAAAATATTTGTTTTCAAATTCACCACCATGATCACTTCTGACTTTTATAATTTTGAAATCTTTTTCATTTTGGACTTGTTTGCAGAAGTCAAAGAACACAAAATGTGACTCATCCTTGTGTTTTAAGAACTTTACCCATGTTCATCTACTATAGTCATCAACAATGACTAATCCATACTTCTTGCCTCTGATGGATGCAGTTTTCACTGGTCAAAACAGATCAATATGAAGTAATTCTAATGGTCTGGAAGTAGAAACAACATTTTTTGATTTAAAAGAGGATTTTGAAAACTTCCCTTTTTGACATGCTTCACAAAGAGCATCTGAGGTGAACTTCAAATTAGGAAGTCCTCTGACAAGATTAAGTTTATTAATCTGAGATATACGTCTCATATTAATATGCCCCAATCTTCTGTGCCAGACCCATTGCTCCTCATTAACAGACAAGAGGCATTTAACATTTTGAACCTTAAGTTCTGAAAGGTTTATTTTATAAATGTTGTTCTTCCTCTTTCCACTAAATAGGATTGAGCCATCCTTTTGACTAATAGCTTTACAACATTTTTGATTAAAGGTTATGTCATAACCATTGTCACTTAATTGACTTATGGACAATAGATTATGCTTTAATCCTTCTACAAGTAAAACATTAGTAATAGAGGGAAGGTTACCATTTCCAATAGTGCCAGATCCAATGATCTTGCCCTTCTGATTCCCTCCAAATTTCACATCACCTCCAGATCTAAGCTCCAGACTTTGGAACATAGACCTTTCTCCCGTCATATGTCACGAGCATCCAGAGTCCAGGTACCATGACTGGCGTCCTGACCTTGCTGCTAATAACATCTGCAACAGGAATTATTTTACTCTTAGGTACCCAGATCTTCTTGGGTCCTTTTGGGTTAGTTGTTCTGAAGGTTCGTCTAAACTTTTGTTTTTCAACATAAGGTTTATTCTGACTAGCCTTAGATTTAAACACATGAATGTTCTTTTCAGAACGAGTGTGTTCAATATCATTCAAGTGACCAAATTTAAAATGGGAGTATAAAAGAGTCTTCTTGATGATAATTTTATCAACAAGTTTTGGATTTAAATCCTTTCCAGAGGAAGATTTATATCCAATTCCTTTTCTGTTATTTCTGCTAACTCCATAGATCATAGAAGCCATTTTGCTTCTGTCTATGCTTTTAGCAAGGAACTTTTGAAAGCTGTAGTCATATTTTTCCAAAATATTTTTGCATTCAGACTCAGTTTCAGAATCAGAGTCTTGTTGAGCTAATTTAAAATCATTTTTCATTTTTAAATTCTTTTCATTTAGCTCATCCACTTCTGATTTGAGAATATTATTCTTAGATACAAGATTGCTTTGACGCTTCTTGTATTTGAGATTAATATTGTTATAGCTCTTCAGAACCTCTGATAACACTTTGATAAGTTCATCTTTAGTGAGTTTATCCATTACCTCTTCAGCGTCAGAGTCAGATTCAAAGTCAGATTCAGATCCTGAAATTCCTTCCTCCTGATCTTCTATGTCTGCCATCAATGCTACGTTGGCACATTCCTCTTCTGACTCAGATTCAGATTCAGATGTATCTGAATCATCCCAGGTTGCCATTAGAGCCTTCTTCTTCTTATCAGATTTTCTTTTAGGCTTTTCTTTCAACAACTTTGGACATTCATTTTTGTAATGCCCAGGTTCTTTACATTCGTAGCAGACAACCTCCTTTTTGCCAGATCTTCTGTGTCCAGAAGATTCTTTTCTTTGGTCAGGCTTCCTGAAGTTTCTAAACTTCTTTCCTTTATGCTTCCAGAGTTTATTTATTCTTCTGGACAACATGGATAATTCATCTTCATCTTCAGATGAGGATTCTTCAGAGCTTTCCTCTATTACCTGCAACGCTTTAGCAGATTTATTAGATTTTAAGGCAATTGACTTACCTTTCTTTTGAGGCTCATCTTCCTCAAGTTCAAATTCATGACTCCTTAGTGAACTGATTAGTTCCTCCAAGGAGATCTTGTTCAGATCTTTAGCCATTTTCAGCGCAGTCACCATAGGTCTCCATCTGGTGGGTAAACTTCTGATGATCTTCTTCACATGATCAGCAGTAGAGTAACCTTTATCCAGAACCTTTAGTCCAGATGTAAGTATTTAAAATCTGGAGAACATGGCTTCAACAGATTCAACTTCTTCCATCTTGAAGGCTTCATACTTCTGAATTAGAGCCAGAGCCTTTGTTTCCTTGACTTGAGAGTTTCCCTCATGAGTCATCTTCAAGAACTCAAACATGTCAAATGCAGTTTCTCTATTTGTGATCTTTTCATACTCAGTGTGAGATATTGCATTTAACAATATTGTTCTAGCCTTATGGTGATTTCTAAACTCCTTCTTTTGAGCTTCTGTCATAGATTTTCTATCTACTTTCATGCCATTCCCATCAATGGGATGAACATATCCATCTATGACTAAATCCCATAAATCAGCATCATAACCAAGGAAAAAACTTTCAATCCTGTCTTTCCAATAATCAAATTTCTCCCCATCAAACATAGGGGGTTTAGTGCTGATTTTATCCCTTTCTTCATATTTGTTGTTAATGTTAGATATTGAAGTATCAGCCACAGTAACAACCAAATATATATCAAAGTTTTTCTCATTGGATCTTTTCTGTCACTGTGAAGTGGTAGCACACACAGAACCGGAGCTCTGATGCCAACTGAAGGTGAGAAAATACTTAGAAGGGGGGTTGAATAAGTATGAAGGTAGAAACTTAGAAGTAAAAACTCAAGTATTTTTATCCTGGTTCGTTGAACTCAACTACTCCAGTCCACCCTTTCTAGAGTGATTTGCCTTTCTCAAACAAGGACTTAATCCACTATTTAATCAACTGATTACAATAGTAAGCACTAAGAACAACTGTTCAAAGTCTTCTCAAGAACTACTGATCCTAACTGGATCTTCTTAAGGTTCTCTTACAATCAAATATAATAATAAATACAAGTGTTAAAATGCTTCTAATAAAGATTTATCACAACTGTGATTTTTCACTTAATATTAAGAACAATGAAATAATTCTAGCAAGAATATATGAGTTGTATGAGAGCTTTTTAATGAATTCTTTTTCAAGTGTGTTCGTCAACTGAAGAAGATGAGCGGAGACTTGCTTTTATAGGCACAGTGATCCAAGAGCTTTTCACGTTGAGAAGAGTGTACCAAAAGGTTTGAGCCTTTTTGTCTTCACATCAAGTGACCTTTCCTAGAAGAAGAATGCACAGAAAAATCCTTTTTGTCTGTGTTCTTGTGTCTAGCATAAATAAGGAAAGAGTCGTTTGGATATTCCAACGGACATAATATTTGAATTCTTCTTCAACAATTTTCAGCAGGAATCATCAGAGTCTAATTTGGTCAGAGCCTTCTGATGTTCATTAGAGTTTTGCTAAATCAGAGTCTTTGCAGCAAGTGTGCTTTCAGCGTGTATAAGTTCAGAGCAGAGTTTTGGGTCAGATCCTCAGTACTTGCAGCGTTAGTACTATCAGAGTCTTCTGAAGTAACTATGCTTGAAACCTCTTCATACAGAATTCTTCATTGCTTTAGATGCTTCTGACTTGCTTCAGATTCTTCTGTAGCTTCTGCTTCAGATCCTTCTAGAGGCAGCCCTCAAAATCTTTTGATGGCAGCGTTCAGAATCTTCTAAGAGATGCTTCTGACGCTTCAGAGCCTTGCATATTTCTTATGTTCAGATCTAATTTGCTTCTGGAGTGATATTTACTTTAACATCTGCAGCAAACATTCTCAAGCAAATTTTAGAGTATATAATTCTTAAATACAAAATTTCATAATAGTTATCATCAAAACATAGAGATATTATTAAGAACCAATCTGTGTTCTAACGCTTCCTGTGTCCAACTATGCCAAAGAATTTCCGCTTCATCCGAGAGATTGGACACGAAAGAAGTATACCTGCTACTCACCAAGAGAAATCAATAAGCCACTTATCGATAATGCCAACTGCCGTTTTTGAGTTACTATGGAAACATAATTTACGGTTGGAGTAGAAGCAGCGGTTGCTTATGTTGCCGACCTACCGAAAGTTCCTGCATATTTGTAAAAGCTGTGACTGATATCATTGACGGTGACAAGCCAACTGTCGGAGAATTCCTGCAGAATCTAGCAGTTGTAACTACCGCATTTGATCTGGATGTGGAACTGAGGGGAGTCTGCATCTCAGCTTTGACAACCAGGTTTCACCTTTCCAAGTTTTGTTATATGCAATGACCTGCATTAGCACACTACCACAATTGATTAAACTCACGAGATACAAACAAATAAGAACTTATAAACTGAGAATTATATTAAGCTCCAACCGTCGCCAACGTCCAACCGAGGCTTCCTAAAGCTAAAAGCCGCAATTCACATAGAGCTTAAACCAATTATCCTCATCTCCGCAGCCAAGCTCACAACGACAATAACCTGCGAAGAAGCAAGAAGCAGCAGCAAGTTATCGGAACATAAACACAGCAACTCATACTGGGAAAGATTAAAAGGTTCTGCAAGAATTAAAAGCTACCTTCAGCTCTCATACACGGTTCAGAATAATAAACCATCATCACAATCTCATTCCCCTCCAAGACGGTTTGCAGAGGATCATAACATGACAGACTGGATTGAGGAGGAGAATTTATGGGAAGTTTTGATCCTGTACAAACAAACGTAAGGAAAGAAATCAATGGCATAATCAAAACAATTCCGTTAGTTTCCAAGATGGGCCAGACATGTTTCTTACGGATTTGGAAATGTATTCATTGAGTTAATTAGAAGGATAGATTGTACAACTATAAATTGAGATGAAAAAAGAGACAAGAACACACAAAAAATCCACACAACAGTTCACAGATAAACCCAAAAAAATCCTAATTCGTAAATCGAAAAAGGAGGACTTACCTTCTTAGCATCACCAAAACCCCATCACAGAAATCCCAAAATTCAACAGAAATCCCCCCAAAACCCCGATTCAAGAACACACAGCAAGTCGTAAACCCAAAATCGAAAAAAAAAACTTATCAGGAGAAACCTCACCGCCGGTGAAACCTTCGTCGCTGGGGATCTTCATTCTGGTCTACGAAACCACCATGAACCGTCGCTTCGCTTGACCACCGAATCTCCAGAAGATCATTCGCCATCGCCATCGAAACCTGCAGAGATCACTTAAATCGTGAGATCCCTTTACTAACATTAATTTGTTGAGTTTTGTTGCTTGTTTTTGCAGGAAGTCGAAAAGAAATCGAGAAGATGAAAAAAGTATGAAGAAGGGGGGATTGAAGTAAATCGAGAGAAAGACGATGCGAACGGAACAAGAGGGAGACGTCGAGAGAGAAGACAGAGTGATCGAGGGAGAAAGAGGGAATTTGGGGGGGGATTAGGGATTTTGTTTTGTTTTTTATATTTAATTTTGTTTCTGTTATTGTAATACTATGCACACACAACCACAGTAATACCATGGTCCACACACATGTATCCACTGGATCTCCAACAGATTCACATCATATGCCTCACCACGCATACCCACGGTACACCCGCGCTGCCCTTACACCACCAAATCCGTCCGACCCACCTTTAATCTCTGTTAATCCCAATTATCTCTCCATTAACTCCCTAATCAACCTTTAATCTGCCATCATTTTTTTTAAAACTAAAAATCTTTTAATTAATCATAATCAGTTTTATTTATCTTTTTAATTATCTAGATAATTCACCTTCTAATAATTCACTTTATTCAATAAGTTATTTTACCTTTTGTTTAATAATTTCATTTAAATCAACGTTTATAACTTTTAATCTTAATAATTTAAAACTCTTTTTAAAATCCTATTTAATTCAAGTTTAAAGTCTTTTGCTAATTAATTAAATTTTTTAAACCAACTTGATAACATTTTATTAAATAAATACTTATTCAAAAAAAAAAACCTTTTATAAATAATTTACATCTAATTGCCAATTTATCTATAATCAATAATGAAATCTATTTAGTATTTAAATAACTTTTAGAAACAAATAATAAAAACAACATTTTTATTTATTTCATAGTCAATATAATTTAAATTAACCTTTAATAATAACTATAACTTTTATAAAACAAATTATTTCATTTAAGTTAATCTTTAAGATAGATAATAAAAATCACTTATTTAGTATATTAGGACGTTTTATTTAAAACCTTGCCTGTTAGAATCTAATTTATAAAATCAAACCTCTCACAATTAACGTCAACTAAAATCAATTCACATAAACTAATTCAACCTTTTTTTTTTATAAAATCAATCCTCTTAAAATCTAATTCAACCCTTTTAAAATTAATCACCCCTCAAAATCAACATCCAATCGTGCACGCGTGCGCCTCGCTTTGGTCCGTTCACACACTCACATTCACTCTCACACACTTCAGCGCTTTCATGCGTTCGTGTATGCCTTATTTATCCGCTTTTACTTTATTCGCAATTTACATTGACCGCATTTATCTTACCGCATCGCATCCGTCCAAAGGAAAAACCTACACATGATTCAATGCTTGTGTGTAGTGCACGTCATTTGCATCATACTCCCACTTGATCCTTGATCCCATTCAAGTTGATCTTTCTAAGTTAGATCCTACCCCATAGGAAGGACCGTTATCTTTTGCAACTTAGATGCAAACAAATACAACTCAACTCAAACACTCAAACATTAGAGAATAAGATGTTAATCATCTTAAGTGAGATAAAACTTCCACCCCACAACAATACAATCAATATGTAGAGACTTTGCCTTAAGAGAGATAAAGGCGTACTCGTCGATCAATATCTGAGTACTTGAGCCCTTCTCTTAAGACGATGCAAAGACTATTTTCCTACAATTTGTGGCGGTTAAATCTCCCTTAAAATGACAACTCGTCTTTTCTCCTAAAATCAATCAACCAACTACCCTAAACCCGTAGGAACTTTGACCACAGTCAAAGCACTCCTCAAACCCTTTAGGGGAACTATAGATACTCTGATTCCACTCCTGTAAGGATATGTAGGCATAATATGCGATATCTTATCGAGTATACTTAGAAATAAACCCCCTAGGTCTTTCGACCCTTAAGCAGATAAACCATATCAATAAAACAAACATAAAACAAGAGGTTCTTGTAGAGTACTACAGAAATTTAGGATGCTATCACCTTCCCTAAGTTTAACCGACCCCCGAACCTAAAACTCTCTAAACCTTGCATTTGCATTGCATTGTGGGAATTTCGATCTTTACCCATTCCTTTGGACAAATCAAAGTTCGGTTGCAAAATGAATTAAAGATTCAAACTAATCAATAGTTTGGTATCCGATTTTCACCGCGACAACATCCAATGCGTTTGTCAGTGTCACAGACTTTCAAGAAATGATGATGCATTCTCCATTTCTGGTTTGGCATCATTATCTCCTGAAGAGGCCTCACTTAGCTGACTCACAGATGATCGATTCCCAGAGTCGACAATTCTCAAATCCAAAATCCCAACCGATCCTAAGGATTTGAAGGAAAATCATCAAAGAAAATCTCGTCTGAGTGTGAATTTCATAGGAAACTGTATCTGCTAAGCAAATAGGCCCCCACTAGTCTCCACTCTAATACTAGGTTTGTAATCAAGCCCAGGTCCGGCTTATCACTCATCATAACTCTCCATTCCCACAGCACAGCACAAATGATATATGATGCGAAAAATAAATGCGGGAAAGTAGAATGCGAAAGTAAATAAAGTACATATATACAACACCCAAAGATAATCACACAAGCGCTAGGATTGACTCGCATAGGGAACCAGAGTCCCCAGCAGAGTTGTCAGCTGTCGCAACTGCGAAAAACCACCGGTGGAAAAACAGAAGAGTCGCTACTTTCGTTATTTATCCCAAAAAGAGGGAAAGGAAACGATCGCAAAAACCTAAAGGAAAAGGGAAAGACAAGGTCATTGCAACCATGTCTGGATTTCGGGAGTCGGTTACGCAAGGGGAAGGTATTAGCACCCCTCACGTCTGTCATACTCGACGGGATCCATGCATTGTTGTGTATCTAAAAGGGTATGTAAACTATCTAGCTAAAGGCTTAGGGACAAAAGAAAAAAAGAAAGGACAGGACTCGACAGAGCGTCGCTGCTCTGGGCCTACGTACTCCCTCGTGCAATGGGAAAGTCAGAGTCAACGTAGTTCGCCTAACTACGGCTAAAGAAAGGGGAAGGTTGCTCGCCGAGACGTTGCGTCTCGTGCCTATGTACTTTCGTCTGGTACGAAAGATCAGAGCAAACGTAGTTCGGGCTAAAAGGACCACAGGTTGGTTCAACAGTTTTTTAGGCCCGAGTAGGGTTAACAAGTAGTTTTAGCAGTTGGTGTATGCAACTCGACCATTGGAGACTTAGGCATTACCGTTTGCGATAGAACTAAGAGTTAACGAAACTCTTTTTGTGAAATATTTTCCTTGATTAAGAACCCCAGAGGGTGAAAAAGGTTTGAATTGTTTTTGTTTTTTTTAAGAGAATAAGTGTTTTGAATTAGAGTGTTCATAATGTATGTTGTAACAAAGTCTAGAACCTAGGATCGAATGCGTCGCATATCGTCCTAAGGACGTATACTAAACACTCTAGGCAATTGAGAGGTGGACCCTCAATCACCATTTCCCAAGTCTAAGTCTCATGGCACAACACTCATTATCCTTATTAAGTATGTTAAACTTGTTTGAAGATGAGAAGAGAAGAAGGCACACTAATGGGAGACTAATCAACCCTAAAAGTTATCATGCAAAGTGGACTTAAAGTTGAGTTTGAAAAGGGAACTACCTAATGTTATCATGCATAGTTAGTCACCTAATGTCTATCATAACCTCAAGAGGTTATAGTACTTATGGGGAACATGGCAAAGAAAAGCTAAAGAAGAAGAAGAAGAAGAGTAAGAAATGCATATGCAAATGAAAATGCAAACATATAATGCACAAGTAGAATGATAGTGGGAGGAAAATAGTGTGGGGAAGTAGCCACCAAAAGCTCATCTCAACCAAGCATGCATATGGAAATGCAAGAAAAGAGAAGAAGAAGGAGAGAGATGCATCAAAAGCAAACAAACAAATGACAAACACAAAGAAAGAGTCCTCATGGATTCATCACTTTAGGTAGCTTCAAATTCCTCCTAAGGAGGCACCAAGCTACCTTAAATGACACTCCAAGGTCATTGGACATAAGGGATATGAAAAGGAAAGATCTCAAAAGCAATATCAAAACATAACAAGAAGGAACGCAAGCAATAACATGAAGGTGTTGCACCCCAAAATTTGACCAACCGGGTCCTACATCTGGTTTATGTTTCGACGCATGACCGCATTCGCATCCGCATATCGCATACAGTGCATTTTTCCAGTTATATTGATTTTATCGGGATCACAGCCCTCGTCTCGCGTCTCAGGTGTTTTTAATCAGTTCAGATAGGTAGAATCGTATTTTTGGGAGGTCGTGCTCTTCCCGGGTGTTTTCAGCTCACGCTGTAGTTTTTGAGGACATTCAGGTGTCTGGGTTTTATCGCTGGTTCCGCTTTGATCTCGATCTCCTTTTTAATTGAATAAATTGCATTTTTACAGCTTTATTAGGGTTTATTGGCTTTTTTTCTATCTTTTAATAGATGTTAATGTTTTTGGATATTTCTTTTTAATAAGTAATAGGGTTTTAATATAGGATAATATAGATTTTATTTTAGATAATATAGTTGTTTTTTTAATAGAAGTTTAATAGAATTAATGTTTCTTTAGAATTTAATAGATAGTATAGAATATTAATAGATTTTTTTTATATTAAATAGTTAAATAGCTTTTAATTAGGTTTTAATAGAGTTTTAGATATTAGATATTATAGATGTTATTTCTAGAAGTTAATAGATTTTATTTTTTATAGGATTTTCTAGATTTAAATAGTGTTAGATTCAGTTTTATTAGATTTAATTAGATGTTATATTAGGTTAATTGAATAGTTTAGAATTTAATTAGCTTTAGGTTAATCAGAATTTTAATTCTTTAGTTTGCAATTCAATTAGCCATTAATCTCATCCATTCATATTAATCATCTCTTATCAGCTTATTAATCACATTTTTAATTTCATAATCCAGTCCATAATCCTTCAGAGTTGTTCGTTGGGCCTCATTATCCAAGATCAATTCATCCAAAGCCCAATTCACTGCAGGTCCAGAAATTATGCCATGTGCTATATAAATAGTCTGGTCCACGTGTAAACAGGAGAAGGAGGCCACATATCGTAACTCTCACGCATCCACCTCACCCTTCACACTTCCCTCTCTCTGCCACGCCACTCACTACGTGGCGCACATGCAGACCCTCTCTCTCCACTAACCCGCCACCTGTCATCTCCACAAACCCCACCGGAGACTCACCGGTTGCATGGCCGGCGGCCATGCAACCACCGCAACCAACTCGCCGGCGATGCCCTAACCTACTCCGGCCACCATCAATCTCGCCGGAGACACCAAAAACACTAAAACATCCAGAAATCGCCAGAACTTCATCCCTCCGATCATCAACAATCATCAACCTCCTTCAATGTTCTTCCTCAGTTCACTCATCTTCATCCTGTGTTCTTGCCAAGATCTTCGTCTGTTCGTCACTAGATCCATCTTGTCCGTCACAACTTCATCAAGAACATCATGATTCAGCTTCCCAGATTTCTTCAAATCATCGTCATAGTTTCATTAGTTTTCTCCAGGAAATCTTATACACTTTCATCAACATCCGTAATCTTCATACGATCTGCATCCGTTGGCCAGAGATATCGTCTCGAAGAACAACAAGAACAGCCAATCTTCAATCCTCATCAGGGTCAACATCAAGCCTCATACGATCTCCAGCTCTTTATCGAAGAATCTGTTCAACATTCATCGTCTTCGTCTTGTTTCTTCCTCCGTTTGTCCAGAAATCCACCGATTTGTGTGAAGATCTTCAAGATCCGGATTCTCCAGGAATTTACTACTTCAAGAACGAATCCAAAAACTCCAAGGATCTTCATCTGGCCGGTAACTTCACGACCTTCATGACTCTCCAGTTTTTTGAGTATCATCTTCAAGAACATTGTGCTTCGGAGATCCTCGTGAGTTTCTTCATGCGCCTTCAACGAAGCTCAGGATCTTCAAGGAGCTTGAATCTCCAGATCCACCCAATAGGTCTTGATTACGCTGATATTGCTAGGGTGATAAGGTTTATGGTACGATTAAGTGGAGATTATTTGAGCAGAAGAACTTGTGAGAGGTGGATCTGCGAAGGAGTTTGGACTGAGAGATGAACGAAGAGTTGGTTTGAAGTTTGTGAGAGAGCTTTGGGGTGGTGATGGCGCCGTGAGAGAGGGAGGAAAATCCATTAGGGTTTCAGAATGAGAGAGTGAAAGGAGAGGATGAGGAGATGGGCCGGATTTGTGTTTGGGGCCACGTGACCCAACGTTTTTTCTTGCACCTTCCCCTCCGTTTTTTGCTGAAGGATATTGGGCTGAGCCCAATGCAATGGCCAACACACACCCCCCGTTCACTAACTTCCCCCCTCCCGTTTTTTTCTTTTCTTCCTTGCGTTTTTGCTGGGCTGGGCCCAGTTTCCAATTGTTTTTTTGCTGATTAACTCCCCCCTGTATCCATCTGCACCCCCCTCCCCTTTGTATTTTTCTTTTTTCTTTTAGATTCTTTTGTTTAGGGAATATATGAAAAAAAGAAATACAATAAAAGAAAAAGAAATATTGAAAAAAGAAAAGGAGAAAGAATATTGGAAAATATGGAGAAAAGGGAATATTGGAAAAATAGTGAAAAATATATAAAAGAAAATAAAAGAAAAGAATATTAAAAAAGAAAAAGAGAATATATTTGAGATGAGAAAAAGAATGTTGAAAAAAATAGAGAAAGAGATTGAAAAAAAGAAATGAAAAAAGGAAGAAAAATAGTAAGAAAAATAGTAAAAAATATTACTTTGTAGATTCAATATTTTTATAGATATTTTTCAGAGGAGTTTATTTTTACACTTTTTAGAGATAATTTCTAGAAGTCCACTTGTTAGGGGACTATTTTCCATTTGATTCCTCATAGGATATGATAGTATTTCCTAGGGGTTTATTCTTCAGTACTCAATCATTGTAACCATTTTTCAGAATGTTAATAAAACGAGATTTGAGCTGTGGTCCCGAAAGTAGCCGAACTACAGCTGCTCTGATTTCTCGTGCCAGACGAGAATATGTAGGCATAGGATGCGATATCCTAGCGAGCACACTAACAACTAACCTTTTGTTCTCTCGCTGCTGTGCGATCGAGACTTTCCCGCTGACGACTGATATTACCCTTTTCTCTTGCCCGAGTGCATTTGAGACCAGACCGTAGTTTTTCCCATAGGTTCCCGTACCTGTGAAACCAGTTTAATTTCTCACTGCTGTGTGAGAACACCCTGTTTAGCCGTAGTTAGCCTGAACTACGTAAAGCTCTGATCTTCCATGCCGTGTGGAAGTACGTAGGCACAAGACGCGAGGTCTTGGCGAGCCAATTTTCCCGTAGTCCCGAACTACGTTGACTCTGACTTTCTCTCTTGAGAATACGTAGGCATAGAGTGCGACGCTCTATCGAGTCAATTCCCTTCCGTTTAGATTTAGCAGCCGTAGATAGATTGTTTTTGCATCCTTTAGACAACCCAAGCAAGCGTGGATCCCGTCGAGTACGATGGACGTGAGGGGTGCTAATACCTTCCCCTTGCGTAACCGACTCCTGAACCCAGGTTTTGGTTGCGATGACCATACCTTTTCCCGTTTTTTGCGAGGTTTACTTCGAGCGTTTCCTTTCCCTCCTTTGGGATAAATAACGCACGGTGGCAACTCTTCTGTCAGCCGGCGCCGATTTTCGCAGTAGCGACAGCTGGCGACTCTGCTGGGAATGAACCGAAGTCTCCTATACGAGTCTGCTGGGGATCCAACATCCCCTGGCTGCTGGGGAATGCGATAGTTCCCCATGCATGTGGGATCCAACGTCCCCTAAGAGAGAGTCAATCCTAGCGCTTGTTTGCTTGTCTATTGGGGTTTATTTATTGATATTATCTGTTGCTGTTGGGGTGTGACGGGTGTTCTATGATTGAGAGATAAGTCGGACCTGGGCTTGAGTGCACCTTAGACTTAGAGTAGAAATTAGTGGGCGCGCACATGCTTTGCATGTCCTAGTGTCCCGCGAAATCTACACTCAGACGAGGTTCTTCTGGTTGGCCTCTTGTCCCACCCTTTGGGTGGCTCGGGTTGCTGGTTAGTTGGATTGTCGACTCTGGGAACCGATCATTTGGAAGTTAGCTAAGTGAGGCCTCTTCAAGACTTGATGATGCCACTCCTTCTGGGAATCGTATCGTCAGTCTTGAAAGTCTGTGACGCTGACGACCGCATAGGATGCCGTACCTTGTCAGATATAGGTCCATACCTGTGAGTGGGGTTTTTTTTGCAGGAAACTTGACTTCCAACCTACCTGTTATTTCGGTCTCTCTTCAGAGCAAACGTACTCCGTTAGCAGCGCAGCAGTATTCAGACTTGTGTGGGGGGCTGTGGTCCCGTTGTTTGCTGCATCTTGCATATCATGTGCATAACAGTGTTGCATCATATTGCATATCATCCTCCAGTTAGCCAGAGTTCTGATCCAGCCTTTGTTTCCTGAAGGTGATTACCCGGAGTTTGGATTGAGCAGCTGTTGATTGTCAGAAGACCGACCTAGGGGTTGAGTAGATTTGAGCAGAATCAAGCATTGAAGTCAGATGAAGACTATTGGTAGCTATGTCTGAAGGCAATTTCCAGTCTCCTAACACCCTGACAGGGTTCACTATGACGTCCAACCCTCTGTATGATTCTATGGAAGACTTCCCGCAAGCGAACAACGTTACTGCAGACCAAGTTGTACAGCCTTCTGTTGAGAACCGAGATCGACATGAGCAGTTCGTTGCCCGAAATGAACGTCCTCCTCCTGTTAACAATCAAGGTGTTGCTTTCCCTGTGATGAATTACCGAGGAGATATTCCAATAGCCAGGATGGTAGATCCAAGAGCTCTTGAAAAGGATAGAAGACTCCAAGTGTTGGAAGAGAAAGTTGAAGCTTTGAAAGTCAAAGATGCTGTTAACCTGAATGCTATAGACATGTGTTTGGTTCCTGACCTGGTGTTGCCTTATAAGTTCAAAGTGCCGAAATTTGAGAAGTACACGGGAGATAGCTGTCCGAAGCAACATTTGATGATGTTCTGTCGAAGAATGACTTCGTTTGTGCGAGATGACAAACTGATGATCCATTGCTTTCAAGATAGTCTGACTGGGGCATCTTTGAGGTGGTATATGCAGTTAGAGAGAAATCAGATTCAGTCATGGATGGATTTAGCCAGAGCTTTTCTGAAGCAGTACGATTATAACCTAGACATAGCTCCCCATCGCATGCAGTTGCAAGAATTGTCTCAAGAGAATAATGAACCTATCAGGAAGTATGCTCAGAGATGGAGAGAACTTGCTGCTAGAGTGCATCCACCGCTGTTAGACCAAGAGCTGACAAGCATGTTTGTAGATTCCCTACAAGATCCGTACTTCGAAAGATTGCTCGGACTTCCGTTAAGTTTCTCTGACGTGGTAACATTAGGAGAACGCCTTGAGTATGCCATAAGAATTGGGAAAATCCAGATTGATTCAAGCGGTCAGGCTAGTGAAACTGAATATCCTTGTGACTATCAGAATGAAGAAGGAGTTGTGATCAATGCAGTCATGCCAAAGGTTGAATATCCTCGAAGCGAATCAGTGAATTTTGTTGGTTCTTCATCTTATCAGAGATTAGTACCTCCTGTGGCTTGTTATACTGAACAGACAGCCGTGCCTGGGGCACCATATCAGGAATCTTATGTCGCTTCCATTGCAAAGCAGCAAACTCATGGCCGAGGTTATCAGAATCAGCGTCAGAATCAGAACAGACCTCGTAGCAACTTGGAACGAAGGAAAGCTCCTTTTCACCCAGTGCCTATGCCGTATAGTCAGCTGCTACCATCTTTGATCCAGAGTTCTTTGGTGGAACCTAAAGCTCTTAAGCCAGTGCCAAAACCTTACCCTCCTGGGTACAACCCCCACGTTCAGTGTGGTTATCATGGTGGCTCTCCAGGGCATTCGACAGAAGATTGTAAAGCGTTTCAGGCGAAAGTACAGCAGTTGATCGACCAAGATCGCATTTCCTTTCGAGAAGGACTTCTGTTTGTTCATACCAACCGCTCAGCTATCTAAGCTCGCAGACTCGGAAAGTATTCCCCAACAAAGGAGCCAGTGATCCAGACAGGCAGGCGCCCTCAGCATTGGCAGTCCTCAGATTTTATATCATTTGCATTTGTAGTTTATTTTCTGTTAGTTACTACCTGCTTTTAAGCATTGTATGTTTCGAATGGTGATATTAATAAAGTGACTATGCATTTTTCTGAATTAATCATGTCGCTGTCGCTCATTTACTGCATTGCACTGACACTTGCATTTTATTCACTCCATTTTGTCACTGTGACTAGCAAAGATTGGAGGGAGGATGACGAAAATAAACTCATAACCGATGATCGTATGTTTTCAGATAAGACCTTACCGATGACGTACAAGGCATTGTTTCAAATCCCCTAAACACTGGAGATATAAGGAGTTAGTCCCTTGTTAACCACTTCGAGCCAGGAAGTAGAAGTTTTTTCGGACTTTTAAACCCTCACATCTTAACCCGGGGCGGGGTAGTTGTTAGTTAGCTTGACCAAGCATTCAAGTCTTACAAAGGAGTGTTGTCTTTCGAGGACCAATATCAGTTTATACCTTTCAAGAGGTCAAACCTCACCAATCAGGAGTGAGACAGTTATAATCCTTTCGGAGCAATCAAGGCAACCAGTGTCACACGACTTTGTTCCAAAAGAAAGAAAGAAAGCCCGCTAAGTAAAAAAGAAAGAAAAAGCTGGAAAGCTAATACTTAGGCAAAAATCAGGGCATCCCGCTGGACTTCAAAAGAAATCGAAAAAACGAAAAGAACTCAAAAGGAGTCAGTCCAGGCAAAAATTAGGGAATCAAAAGAACGAAAAAGAAGGGATAGAAATTTTCCCCCCAACGAGTCACAAAGTCGTGTACACAGACACCGAAAGCGAAGAAGGAGTAACTATCACTCCGAAAAGCCCTGTGAGTTCCTTAATTGTGGTTCTTACCATTCAACATACCTCTCGAAGAGGCGAGCGCTTGTGCCAGGTTAACTGAACCTTAGGATCGGAGATCATCACGTAGAAGGGGTGGGTACAAATCAAAATTTGAGCCAAATATCCTTTGTTTCACGAACCGTGAACCCGACCACGATACAACCCTTAAAAGACCTAATTGAGGTAGGGTTTATTCTGAAAGCGCATTACGATAAGGTTGAGTAACCTGACTCCTTCTTGACTTGCTAGTCACATCCTTGTTGTGTTTTTCACCAACCACGTAAGTACTACGTTTAAACTTAGGTTCATTCGTCACTCATAATCATAGGATGTAAATGAGTGACAGCTCAAATTTTTTCAAAATCTGCATAACCACTGCATTAAGATTACCATTCGTGAATAGACAATTTTACCTGCAGGTTAGTAGTTGGCATGAAAGAAATTCCAACAGGGAATCGTCAAGCAGGACTGGATAATTCAGCAGTCTGAACCACGATGGTGTATGTTGTGAAGCCTTGTGAATCAGGGGCATTGACTTCCAGTGAGTTCGAAATCAGTTAGTCTGAGGACAAGTCCCGAAGCTTCAGTTGATCAGGGGTAGTTTTGTTTGAAACGCGGTTGATCGGAAGTGAGTCTTCTCGAGAGCTAATCAGGGATATGCAGAGCGTTGAGATTTGGAAGCAGATACTTCAGGTGGATAATCAGATCAGGTTAAGTCGCTAGAACGCTCATTCAGGGGCAAATCACCGCAGAGAGTGTTGAAACCAACTGGGTTGATAGGGGTTTAGTGGAGATTGAATTCTGTTGTCGTATAGATACCGGGGCAAGTAATCTCGAGGTCGTCTCGTAGCAAGATGTTCAGAGCAGATGTTCCCAAGAGTTAGATTGGGGCAAGGTGAGTGTACTGGGGCAAGTTGTTCAAGACAGTCTTTTTATCCCTAGCTGAGTGTACTGGGGCAAGTTGTTCAAGCCAGTCTGTTTATCCCAAGCCGGAGTCGAGTATCGGGGAATCGTGTCATTACTCTTATCAAAGACCTTAACATTTCGAAAAAGGCCTTGCTGTCGTTGGGTCATTGACCTGCAGTTAAACCTGTTGCGTGTCAGTAACCAGTCGTTTCCAAAGTCCAGTTCTCGCCTGGCAAACCGGTAACCAGTTCTCGTCTGGCCCACCTCTCCGTAAGCATCAGTTCCCGTCTGGTGTAGTTTATTGTAACCAGTTCTCGCCTGGTACCTGTTTTCGTTTAACCCAGTTGTCGTATTGTCGACCTTTTTCCGTAAATACCAGTTCTTGCCTGGTACTGCCTTTCTCTTAACCAGTTATCGTAGTGTCGATTTGCTTCCCGTAAACATCCGTTCCCGTCTGGTGTAGTTTATTGTAAGCATCAGTTCCCGTCTGGTGTAGTTTATTGTAACCAGTTCCCGTCTGGTCACTGTTTCTTCAAGTGTTGTATCAGTTCTCGTCTGGTACATGTCATTGTGAAATCAATTCTCGTCTGATAACCTATTTTCCTATCAGTTCCCGCCTGGTAGCATACCTTTGAATGCTAGTTCTCGTCTAGTATTTTCCATATCTTCCACTGTGTACATAATCCATGTTTATCCTAAAACCAGAAAAACAAAAACCTAAAGGTATCTGACCCAGTAATTCCCAATGACTCACATGTTGTCATGTTCCCCGATACGAAGCTCGACGGATACCAGTGCTCCGATTAATGTTTGAATTCCTGGTGGGTGTTGTTAAATCAGAATTGCTACTCTTCAGCAGATGAAAGTTGCTTATTATCCCCAGAAGAGTTGAGATTGTATTATATCCTACATCAGAGTAGGATCAGGAGTATCCTCAGCAGATTAAGATTGATATCCTTGATAGTAGGGGCATTTCCAGCAGTGTGCTGCGTGCAATCAACCCCAGTTTGGATCAATCCCCGCAGAGCACAATCAGTTGCCGATGGTTTGAAGAGAGCATTTCCAAGCAGGGTTGTTTTTCTTTCTCCCCAAGCAGGGTTGCCTTTCCATTTCTCCAGCAGGACGGTTATCCCCAGCGGGTTTGGTTTCCCTTTTCCAGCATTTATGTTGCTGAGATGATTCTGTGATATCAGGTTACCTTCAGTGGAGTTGACGCTTCCTCCGACATTTATTTTGCCAAGTGGTTTTCAGACCTAGTGTTCTCTGGCAGCTCGAGCCTGCATTAGCATTTGCATATATCGTCATAGCATTCATACAAATACATAGCATTTCCACGCCGTCTAGGCATCGCATTTTCAAACAGAACGCATAACATATACATGTCATATAGGACATTGCATCATTTCAAGCATACGCATTTCGAAACATGGACCAGGTTGGTTACCTATTGGATTTCGAGTACGTTCCCCCGCAGAGTTGTGTGGTTCAGCTTCTCTTCTCCCCCAGCGGAGTGATTCTTCATTTGGTTGATACGTCAGCACTGAAAAAAGAGATTGTGGTATATCAGATTTCTGAAGCCGCCTCCTGTTGACAGAATGGGTGTCGAGCAGTTGATTCAGAAGTTCCCCAGGAGAATTGTCCTCAAGTTCGCTGTGAACTGTGAGATGACAGGATTTGATCCCATAAGAGAGATGGGAATCAAGTCGTTTGCTTTCCGAAGCATTATTCAAATACTTGTGGCATCGCACAGGTGATTGGTGTTGAAAAGGAGAAGAAAATTTATCAGATAATTGACCAGTTGTTGCCGTGACAACCAGGCTTCAGTTCATTGGAGACTATTCCGCAAGCAGCTTTGCAGTATATTCCCACGGTTGGCAAATTTCAGGGTTCTATTAGTATTCAACCGTCTTCTACCTTTGAATGTTTGAAGGTTGGGCGCTCTTCAACCATTCAGGTCCAAGTCGCTTGAATAGGGGCAACTGTTGCACCCCAAAATTTGACCAACCGGGTCCTACATCTGGTTTATGTTTCGACGCATGACCGCATTCGCATCCGCATATCGCATACAGTGCATTTTTCCAGTTATATTGATTTTATCGGGATCACAACCCTCGTCTCGCGTCTCAGGTGTTTTTAATCAGTTCAGATAGGTAGAATCGTATTTTTGGGAGGTCGTGCTCTTCCCGGGTGTTTTCAGCTCACGCTGTAGTTTTTGAGGACATTCAGGTGTCCGGGTTTTATCGCTGGTTCCGCTTCGGTCTCGATCTCCTTTTTAATTGAATAAATTGCATTTTTACAGCTTTATTAGGGTTTATTGGCTTTTTTTCTATCTTTTAATAGATGTTAATGTTTTTGGATATTTCTTTTTAATAAGTAATAGGGTTTTAATATAGGATAATATAGATTTTATTTTAGATAATATAGTTGTTTTTTTTAATAGAAGTTTAATAGAATTAATGTTTCTTTAGAATTTAATAGATAGTATAGAATATTAATAGATTTTTTTTATATTAAATAGTTAAATAGTTTTTAATTAGGTTTTAATAGAGTTTTAGATATTAGATATTATAGATGTTATTTCTAGAAGTTAATAGATTTTATTTTTTATAGGATTTTCTAGATTTAAATAGTGTTAGATTCAGTTTTATTAGATTTAATTAGATGTTATATTAGGTTAATTGAATAGTTTAGAATTTAATTAGCTTTAGGTTAATCAGAATTTTAATTCTTTAGTTTGCAATTCAATTAGCCATTAATCTCATCCATTCATATTAATCATCTCTTATCAGCTTATTAATCACATTTTTAATTTCATAATCCAGTCCATAATCCTTCAGAGTTGTTCGTTGGGCCTCATTATCCAAGATCAATTCATCCAAAGCCCAATTCACTGCAGGTCCAGAAATTATGCCATGTGCTATATAAATAGTCTGGTCCACGTGTAAACAGGAGAAGGAGGCCACATATCGTAACTCTCACGCATCCACCTCACCCTTCACACTTCCCTCTCTCTGCCACGCCACTCACTACGTGGCGCACATGCAGACCCTCTCTCTCCACTAACCCGCCACCTGTCATCTCCACAAACCCCACCGGAGACTCACCGGTTGCATGGCCGGCGGCCATGCAACCACCGCAACCAACTCGCCGGCGATGCCCTAACCTACTCCGGCCACCATCAATCTCGCCGGAGACACCAAAAACACTAAAACATCCAGAAATCGCCAGAACTTCATCCCTCCGATCATCAACAATCATCAACCTCCTTCAATGTTCTTCCTCAGTTCACTCATCTTCATCCTGTGTTCTTGCCAAGATCTTCGTCTGTTCGTCACTAGATCCATCTTGTCCGTCACAACTTCATCAAGAACATCATGATTCAGCTTCCCAGATTTCTTCAAATCATCGTCATAGTTTCATCAGTTTTCTCCAGGAAATCTTATACACTTTCATCAACATCCGTAATCTTCATACGATCTGCATCCGTTGGCCAGAGATATCGTCTCGAAGAACAACAAGAACAGCCAATCTTCAATCCTCATCAGGGTCAACATCAAGCCTCATACGATCTCCAGCTCTTTATCGAAGAATCTGTTCAACATTCATCGTCTTCGTCTTGTTTCTTCCTCCGTTTGTCCAGAAATCCACCGATTTGTGTGAAGATCTTCAAGATCCGGATTCTCCAGGAATTTACTACTTCAAGAACGAATCCAAAAACTCCAAGGATCTTCATCTGGCCGGTAACTTCACGACCTTCATGACTCTCCAGTTTTTTGAGTATCATCTTCAAGAACATTGTTCTTCGGAGATCCTCGTGAGTTTCTTCATGCACCTTCAACGAAGCTCAGGATCTTCAAGGAGCTTGAATCTCCAGATCCACCCAATAGGTCTTGATTACGCTGATATTGCTAAGGTGATAAGGTTTATGGTACGATCAAGTGGAGATTATTTGAGCAGAAGAACTTGTGAGAGGTGGATCTGCGAAGGAGTTTGGACTGAGAGATGAACGAAGAGTTGGTTTGAAGTTTGTGAGAGAGCTTTGGGGTGGTGATGGCGCCGTGAGAGAGGGAGGAAAATTCATTAGGGTTTCAGAATGAGAGAGTGAAAGGAGAGGATGAGGAGATGGGCCGGATTTGTGTTTGGGGCCACGTGACCCAACGTTTTTTCTTGCACCTTCCCCTCCGTCTTTTGCTGAAGGATATTGGGCTGAGCCCAATGCAATGGCCAACACACACCCCCCGTTCACTAACTTCCCCCCTCCCGTTTTTTTCTTTTCTTCCTTGCGTTTTTGCTGGGCTGGGCCCAGTTTCCAATTGTTTTTTTGCTGATTAACTCCCCCCTGTATCCATCTGCACCCCCCTCCCCTTTGTATTTTTCTTTTTTCTTTTAGATTCTTTTGTTTAGGGAATATATGAAAAAAAGAAATACAATAAAAGAAAAAGAAATATTGAAAAAAGAAAAGGAGAAAGAATATTGGAAAATATGGAGAAAAAGGGAATATTGGAAAAATAGTGAAAAATATATAAAAGAAAATAAAATAAAAGAATATTAAAAAAGAAAAAGAGAATATATTTGAGATGAGAAAAAGAATGTTGAAAAAAATAGAGAAAGAGATTGAAAAAAAGAAATGAAAAAAGGAAGAAAAATAGTAAGAAAAATAGTAAAAAATATTACTTTGTAGATTCAATATTTTTATAGATATTTTTCAGAGGAGTTTATTTTTACACTTTTTAGAGATAATTTCTAGAAGTCCACTTGTTAGGGGACTATTTTCCATTTGATTCCTCATAGGATAGGATAGTATTTCCTAGGGGTTTATTCTTCAGTACTCAATCATTGTAACCATTTTTCAGAATGTTAATAAAACGAGATTTGAGCTGTGGTCCCGAAAGTAGCCGAACTACAGTTGCTCTGATTTCTCGTGCCAGACGAGAATATGTAGGCATAGGATGCGATATCCTAGCGAGCACACTAACAACTAACCTTTTGTTCTCTCGCTGCTGTGCGATCGAGACTTTCCCGCTGACGACTGATATTACCCTTTTCTCTTGCCCGAGTGCATTTGAGACCAGACCGTAGTTTTTCCCATAGGTTCCCGTACCTGTGAAACCAGTTTAATTTCTCACTGCTGTGTGAGAACACCCTGTTTAGCCGTAGTTAGCCTGAACTACGGAAAGCTCTGATCTTCCATGCCGTGTGGAAGTACGTAGGCACAAGACGCGAGGTCTTGGCGAGCCAATTTTCCCGTAGTCCCGAACTACGTTGACTCTGACTTTCTCTCTTGAGAATACGTAGGCATAGAGTGCGACGCTCTATCGAGTCAATTCCCTTCCGTTTAGATTTAGCAGCCGTAGATAGATTGTTTTTGCATCCTTTAGACAACCCAAGCAAGCGTGGATCCCGTCGAGTACGACGGACGTGAGGGGTGCTAATACCTTCCCCTTGCGTAACCGACTCCTGAACCCAGGTTTTGGTTGCGATGACCATACCTTTTCCCGTTTTTTGCGAGGTTTACTTCGAGCATTTCCTTTCCCTCCTTTGGGATAAATAACGCACGGTGGCGACTCTTCTGTCAGCCGGCGCCGATTTTCGCAGTAGCGACAGAAGGAAGCAAGCAAGTATCACTTAGGAGTTCAAGTTGTAAGCACAAAAAGAAAGGCATCAAACAACAAGCAATGAACAATATTTTGACCTAAAAATGAACATACAACAAGCTCAACATGTATAAAATGTGAAACAAGAAGAGTTGAGAGCTTATTGGATCCACAAAGATCATTTCCAATCCAAACTAGGTCAAGCACTTGTGTGAGCTGTCCTACGAGATGACCTAACTTGTAAGTCACTTCAAAAATAGGAAAAGGGCTAAAAAAATATCAAGTAAAATGCACAAATAAGCTACACAAGTTGGAAACCAGAGGCCAAGAAACCAAGATAAATGTCCTTTCAAAGCACCATCAAAAGAATTAAGTCATTTGGATATACCATTTTGAAATGGGAGAAACAAGTGCAACAAGAAAAGCCCAAAAAGTCAACCCAAAAGTCAACAACCAGGGGCAAAATGGTCCTCTAAAATTGATCAACTCATCATTGGGATGAGGATCAATTTTCAATCATTGGATCACAAGGGAATGAGAGAAATAAATGCAAACACAAAACATGTTTCAATTTAAATAAATTAGAACAACTCCAATACTCAATTCATTTTTTAATTGAAAATAAAATGGAAAAAATAAAATAAAAATATAAAAAAAATGTAGACATCTCAAAGTTGATTAAAAATATTTTTGGTGAATTTTTGGAGTATTGGACTTATTTTATTTGATTTAAATTCTAAACAAAAAAATAAAATAAAAAACAAAAGGAAAAAACAAGAAATTGAAAACAGATGTGTGATAAATAGCAACTCAGATACGTTCAAAACAAACATTGGGCCCAGCTGGGGGTGTGGAAAGCAAGGGCGCGCTAGGCCCACCAGCCAATTCCATAAAATAAAATAAAAATCTGGGAATCTTATGCATCAAGTCAACCAAAGAGTACCATGAGCAATCAACATGAAACGCTTGATCGTTTGGTAATCCAATCAGGTGGCTTAAAATGTGACAACGCATAAATGAGCTTTTAAAATGAATCACATGTACACAAGTCAAACACGGAACACGGTAGCTCTTAATCGTAACCGGTGGGATAAAAGGTAATCACATTAGACGCGTCACACAGTGCCACACATGCGTCTTTTTCCTCAAGACAACCAGCCAGCCGGACTGAACTTCCGGTCGCCCCTACCAACACTCCGACCGCTGCGTATCAACAACAACACATACAGAAATCAATACTTCACCATTTCTCACGATTTTTATATCAAAATTGCACTAGAGATCACGAGGATCTCATTTTTGACCTCAAAACTCACATATCATGCATAAATCTCCAAAACCAAAGACAACAAGTAAGAACATCAAAAATTCAAAGTTCATGAAAATATCTCCAATTTAATCCAAAACTCATCTAGAGCTCACGTAGATCACAGATCAAGTGTCAAACAAGCAAGATCATGCATAAACAAGCCAAACCAGATCCAAACATAAATGAGCATCATCTAACAATCATAACCAATGCCAGTTCGTTTTACATTTTAATGATCTACATTGATCTTACGTCTCAAGTATGCAAAAATGGCAGTGAACTGTTTCTTATTAAGAGTGTAATGTTGAATTTCAATTACCTAGTGGAGAACTTCCACTGACCCTTCAAATGGAGCTCAAGCTTGAAGGTAAATGCCCAGAATCGTTCACTGAACTTCACTGAAGCTTTCTCAATTCACAATTTCCCTTGAAACAACTTCGATATCCAAATTCGAAATTTGAATTTCTCCCACTTTTTGAAAACTGAACTTGATGATTTTGCCTCCAATTTTCACTTCTGAGGGTTTGTTCATGGCCAAAACAATATATATGATGGATCTTGATGATAATTAGGCCCAATCAAAGCCTCTAACAGTCCATACCAAAATCCAAGAAATTAAAAATTTTCCAAGTTTCATGTACACGAAAATGCACTAATTTTGGCTCCAAAGTGGTTGGAAACACTTGCTGGTATCACATGGAGCATGAATGGTCAGGATTGGAGCCTTGTTTGATCTCAATGGCTCATGTTGATTGTGTAACTTCACAATGAAGAAACCTTGAAAATGGCTTATTTAAACACCTCAAATCCAAATTGTAAAATTGCCAAAGTGTTTAGAATGTTGTTTGCACTCAAAAAAGGCATCCATTTGCACCAAAATGTTCAAAAGTGAATTAATTCTCATTTTCCCCTTTTAAACCTTTTTCCATGAAAATTCAAATATCAAGACCTCAAACAAAGCCAATTCCTTAACTTCTCAATGCTTGACTAAGCAAATAACACCATTTGGAGCAAGTTTGATGTTGGAAAAATCTTCATTTGAAGTGTGCAAGTTGGTGAAATGGACCTATAATTTTATGACCTGTAATCTTACTTTCCCAAAATACCCCTGACTTGTAACCCTCATAACTTAAGTTCTACAAATCAGATGAAAGACTTCTAGTACATTTTGGAAAGATAAGATCAAGATCTATAACTTTCATGTTGGCCAAAAGTTTAGGAGAAACATCCTTCTAGGTCAAAAATGGCTTGGAAGTTAGTTGACTTTTGTTGACCAAAATCACATCCCTTTGATGACCTGTAACTTGTATGGATCATAACTTGAGTTCTATAAATCCAATCAAGGACTTATAGTACACAAATTAAAGCTAAGAACATGCTCTAAAAGTTCCATGTTGGTAAAAAGTTAAGATGAAACTTGTATCTTGAGATAGGTGGTCTTGAAGTCAGGCACTAAATATGGGATTTTACCCTGAGAACCCTAATTTAGTAACTCCTCACACATTTGATCCTTGAGGAATTGAACTTGAAATGATATCTCATATATCTTAAAAAAACATCCGATGACCATAGAGACTTTGAATTGAGTTTTAATCTCCTTCAATTGCACAATGGACTGAGGACTAGCCAGATGAAACCCTAATTGCAACACTTTCAACTACAACTCTTCACACTTGGCACAAACACTTGGATGAGCTACACAATGACCCTTAAGGCACTCAATGAGCTCTCTCAACCTCTTAAACCCCTAAACATGAATTCACAAACCTCTGATGATTTTGAACTGGCCTCCCAGTTAGGAGCTGACCCACATACATTCATCCTTTCTTTCACAAGACCATTGCCCACTTCTATCTGACTTGATTACCATCCAAACTTGAGTGAAACCCCTTGCTTAGACTCAAACCTCTGAGTAGACTCTTCTTTATATGCACAAGCTCTTGATCCCCTGTTCAATGCAACATGCTATGCAAATGCTAGAAAGAAATGGAATGAAACACAAGCCAGCTAAAGAAACAGGTTGGGCAAATTTTGGGGTGCAACACTATGTATGTACTAAATGATTGTGTTGCAGGTGTGTGTGTTCTGTGTAAGTTGAAATTTGACGCTCAGTTTTTGTGAGTGTGACGACCGTCACCACTCCATCACGATCGTCACGACCCTCACGGTCGTCATGATCATCACGGTCGTCATGACCATCATGGTCATGAAGGTTCCATCACGATCGTCACTCACCCATTTTTCGTGCACTCTGATTATTATTTTCTTGTTTATCAGTTGGGTTAGAATAGGGTGTTATAGGAAGCCTCGAAGCAGGATTGTGATCCTATATTTGGTTCTCCATCCATCCTTAGTAATGCTGCTATCTTTGAGGATTGGTCGGGTGTCCTTTTCGAGATGTTTATTTCATCTCCAGTTTCTTCCATCTTTCTGTTTATTTTGTCAGCATAAGCATAAGCATAGCATATAGATACATATCATTTGCATTTTTGCATTTCTTTTAGTTTGTTCTTTCACTTTGGTTGTGTTTATCCCCAAGTGACTGGGTTTGTCTTCTTCCTTCAAGTAGAGTCGTCAACCATAGGCAGAAAAAGCACAACATTTCTAATTTCTCCGCTGAGTTTGAATCTCATGGAATATAGTTGCTTTAGTTTTCTTTTCCATTTTTGGATAAAGATAAACCCCAGTTGAGTTCCTCCCACACTAGATTGAGTCTAGCTTGACCGTCTCTCTTCAGTTATTTCCTGGATTGAACCCTGGTTCCTGAAAATCACAATATTGAATATCTTTAGGCTTTTGAACCTAAGTTCAACGTGCATTTATTTTGCACTTTGGCTCCCCAGGAAGAATCTGTTTGAAGAGCACCATTGAAGACAAAATATTTCTCCAGCAGTGTCACAACATCTTCTTATAACTTATACCCAGACAATAAGTGGCAGACTCTTTATTTGAGCAGCTTGTTTATTCTCGGGATTTCTATTTTTAATGACAAATGCCAGCCTCCTCAAGATAGTTTGTCTATTATCAGGAATTGTTGAGATTATCAACTCGTCATTCATCAAATGGCATCTCTTTAGAAATCCGTCAGAGAAGTTTGTTGAAGACTCCACATGTGTTTCTCTTTATTTGAGATTTCTCATTACAAGGACGTTATTTGTTTCAATTTAATTCTAAATACATCAATAATGCTCCTCAGGGATGTTCTCCCTAGTGAGTGCATTATACAAAGTTAATTCCATCAAATGGCATCTCTCCGAGAAGTTTGGCGAAGATTCTTACAGTTGATCTTTCTCTTTATTTGAGAAGACATGTTTTATAAATCAACCGACATGCATCTCTTCTGAAGATCCCCGGTGAAGTTCCTTAATCTCCATAAAGTTATGGATCCACACTGAAGTCATAAATCTCCAGTGAAACTCCGATCCTCTGTGAAGATACTCTCCCACAAGGATTCATCTTTCCAGGAAAAAACTGAGACTCGTTCATGGCATACAACCTTAAAGCGTGGGGAGGTTTATTTTACCCTTTTCAAGTGGAATACTTGATTAAAGAAGAAATTGAAACCCGTTCATGGCATACAACCTTAAAGCGTGGGTAGGTTTATTTTACCCTTTTCAAATGGAATACTTGATTAGAGAAGAAATTGAGGCTAGTATGTGGCTTGCGACACGAGAATACGGGAGGTTTATTATCCTTTTAAACAAATTATTTGATTATTTAAAAGTGGTTCTATTTCAAATTATTTGATTAATCTCGACAGTAGATTCTCCGATGGAGTCTATAAATGGATTTCCCAGCAAATAAGACTTCGATAGAAGGTATTTCTCTTATTTCCTGGCAAATCTCGGTAGAAAATTTCCAGTAGACCTCGACGAAAGGTGTTTCATTTGTAAATCTCTGGTTATTCTCGACAATAGATCTCCAGCAGACTTCAGAAGATATTCTCTCTTTCCAGGATCTCGACAGTAGATTCTCTAGTTAACTTTGATGATTCGACAGACAATCGTTTTTTTCTTCAGAATCTTGGTAATAGATTCTCGGGTTAATCTCGACAAAAAATTCCCCAGTAAGTTTGACAATGGACACCTTTTTAAAAGGTATTCTCAAATGAGGTTATAAGTCTCGACAATAGCCTCCTCCAGTTGATATCTTTTGAAATTTCCATGGTTGACCATGATAGCAGGTTCCTAAAATGGATTTTGTCAAAATATTTCATCACCCTGTGCTTAGGATACTTTGTGGTTGTCAGTTGGTAATATCTTCCCCAGTGAAGTTGAACCTTTCCCCGTGGAGTTGTTCCTCGTCAGGTCTTCCATCCCGTGTTTTAATGTTTTCATACGATTATCCCCTGTGGCATCATTCCCCACATGATCTTTGTCTTGCATTCATTTCATTTCATATCATATGCATCTTGTGGCATATTAAGGCCAAAATTTCGTGCAATGTTTATATTTAAGTCCCTTATATAACATCGAGACGAAGATTTTAATCTCTGTATCTCCAGATAGAAGAAACTTAAATAGGGGCATCTGCCACACCCTAATTTTAACCTTAAGATCCCATCTCTTTTTGCATCATCTTGTATAGCATCTTTAGGACACGAGATCTTTGTGCGCGTGTTTTTATGACTAATCAGTGTGTGCATGTATATTGATTTCAAGTGTAGATGATACTTATTCTCGCAATCAAGTATTTTAGGATATGACCAGTTAAGTTAGATTTAAAGTGGTTTTAGGGTTTCTATCTAAGCCTCTTTGTTAGAACTTTTTCTTGTTATTGAGCCATCCTAGGATCATTCTTCAAAGACATCTTGAATAAATTCTTGTGATTATATTTCCTTAAAGTCAAGGTTGGGATTTTTCTAATAGGTCAAGGGTACTTTAAAACCAAGATGCTAGAGCGTGTGATTAATGCTTCATCAATACTTTAACTAAGAACACTTAGAGTTAGGGTTTCGTCTCTTCTCAAGTTATCTTCTCATCAAGACACAACACAACCAAAAGATAATAAAGTTTTAAAGGCTGTAGCAAACTTATGTTACTCTAAGTAGGTTTTAAAAGCATTGGTCATTCCAAATGTTGGAAGGTAAGCTCGCATGATTAAAGGTTATGTTAGAGAAATTCTTGGATACTATTAACACTTTCATTACAATAAAAACCCAAAACCAAAATTTGAGCTTTGTGTTTGTTGTGAATTAGGATGCCTTAAAACAAAATATACTCGATTTCTTTATGATCAAGAAACATTAAGGTTAAGGCAAAAACAAGGAGAACAACTAGGATTGGTTATAACTGTTATTATTTACTTTCTCTATAAAACAGATTACAAGTACTCAAGAATAACAAATAACCCTCTCACCCTAATTAGGTTTTGTCACACCACACTTGAGATGAGAGACTAGTATGTTATTTATAATAAAAACTAACATATTAAAGTAATGGGCTTTTTAACAATTACCCTTTACACGATAACTTAGGGTACAAGCTAACTTACACAATTGGATCCTTAACACAAGGCCAAATTCGACAACTACATACTAGAACACAATTCGACTATAACATGTAGGTCTTCGACAATAACATGTGAGCAAAATTCGACGACATGGTAACTAGAGTTTGATCCAATATCTCACAAATCTCCACCTTAGATTTAACTCTACCATCAAGAAACAAACTAGATTTCTTCATGTAGCTTTATCAACTGCATACAGTGGAAAAATTGCAACTGCGCAACATCTTGGTGATCATATCAGCAGCATTATGATTTGTCAAAACCTTCAGCACTTGGACAACTCCATGCTCGATTACCCCTCTGAAAAAATGCAACCTCACATCAATGTGATTGGTTTGCTCACGATAGGCTGAACTCTTTGGCACGTGTATTGCCCTTTGACTATTACATTTAACAGTGACAAGTCGACCTTGAAGTTTCAGCTCCTTTGCAAAACCTTCAATCCACAATGCTTCCTTCACAACTTCAATTACAGTGATATATTCCGCTTCAGTGGTTAATAAGGTAACAACCTTCTGAAGTGTTTCTTTCCAACTAATTGTTGTGCCAAACACAGTGAACACATATCCATAAATAGATTTTCTAGAATCTATACAACCTGCATAATCTGAGTCGACATATCCTTTTATTGTTGCTTTACTATCTTCACTTAAGGCTCCACCATAAATTAGGACTCTGTTAAGAGACCCATTTATGTACCTTAGAATCCACTTCAATGCTTTCCAGTGAGCCTTTTTGGGATTCGCCATGTACATGCTTACAAGACTTGCTGCATATGTTATGTCGGGTATAGTACAGACCATAACATACATCAAAGAACCCACTATATTAGCATATGGAATGTTATTCATATAAGCTCTTTCGACATTAGTAATGGGACACTGATCTATACTCATATTGAATTGAGAGTTTGTTAGAGTCACAACAGACTTTGAATTCGACATACCAAACTTTTCAAGAATCTTCCATAGGTATGGTTCTTGAGATAAGCATAATTTCAACTACTTTCTACCTCTTCGAATGTCAATCCCAAGAATCCTTGACACAGTTCCCAGATCCTTCATGTTGAACTCCTTATTGAGTTCATCCTTCACCTTTATTACATCTTCGACACTGTTACTTGCTATTAGAATATCATCCAAATAAAGAAACAAAATAACAGATGAATTACCAGGTCGAAATCTGAAGTAAACACAATGGTCGAACTGACTTCTAATGAAACTTATGCATGCCATGAACTTGTCGAATCTCCTATTCCACTGTCGAGGAGTTTTTTTTAGTCCATATAAGGATCTCTTCAGCTTACACACATGATTTTCCTTCCCCTTTTGACATAACCTTCAGGTTGCCTCATCAGGATTGTTTCATCTAGATCACCATACAAGAACACAGTCTTCACATCCATTTGTTCCAGTTCAAGGTCGAATTGTGCCACCGTGGCAAGCAACATTCAAATGGATATATGCTTCAGAATAGAAGAGAAGACATCATTAAAGTCGACACCTTCTTTCTGAGTGAACCCCCGAGCAAGCTAGCGAACGCTCGCTGGCACGTTCTCTACCAGCTCGCCTAGCGAGCATGACAACATTTTGGTAGTTTTGCATGTTGTCTTGGTTTCCTTGCCCATTTCTTGTGTCTTACTTTTCACTTGTTTTGTGCCTAATTCCTGCACAATAACACACAAATCAAAGGTACCAAGAGATTTTCTCATCATGTTGCAAACCAACCAAAACAAGAGTGGTTTTCAACACTTAATTGACGAAAATGAGTGAAAGATGCCAACATTTGATAGATCAAATAAGTGAAATTTGGCGTCTAACAACTCGCCCCAACTAGCTTTTTGCTTGTCCTCAAGCAAAGTATGCCTCTCATTTCGCAATAAGAGGATTTCCTCAAGACTAAGATTCACCCAAGAATGGATAAAATTGGCTCAAACACAAATGATGCAACAAGCCATGGTTTCAAATGTTTAGAATCAAACAATGCACAAGAACTAAACTCTTAGAACAAATATTAAGACATGTATCAATCAACAACTATATTTTTCATGAATGAATCACTCTACCTCTCCTCTTCAAAAAAGGATTGAAGAAATTACGCGTTTGCAACCGTGGGGACAATTTCACTCAACTAACAAACAATGCTAATATCAATTCAATTCATACAAAATCTAACAATCAAAAGCGAAAATATGGAAGCAAGAAGATCACTAAGGTCTTTTAGGTTGTAGCTTGGTCGGGTTTACAAACAAGGGACATTTCTAAGGTCATTGAAACGAAATTGCCGATGCAAAAGAGACATTCACCGAACACGTTATTTACACACCTCAACTTCATTCCATTTGTTTCTTAGTTGTAAACCTTCACAAACCTTATTTCACAACTTATTATTTCACTATTTTTCTTTTCCAAGCAAGCATTCTTTTTCTTTTTTCATATTCACACAATTTTTTTGGTGCTTGCTTGAATTTTTCAAAAGTTGTAGCAACCTACTATCTTCCTTTTTCATTCGCCCCAACTTAACTTTTACTCAACCCTCAAGTGAATGCTCTTAGCTTTTTATGGAAAAGAAGACAATTAAAACAAATTCAAGGGTTCAAGAAAATTTTTAGAATCTCTCAAAATTAAGAATGAGATTCACATTGTTTAGGCTCAAAGGGGTTAACGAATTCTCTATACTCACTGGTAAGTTGCATTTGGACATAGTTGTGCTCAATAAAACAAGTGCCTTGATAATTTCTAATGCTTCCACAAATTCACAATGATAACAAGATAAAGCATGAATCAAACGAATCAACAAAGTTTATCAGAAATCCAGCATTTAGTAAACAATGGAAGCTTTCTTACAAATTGTGGTTTTTGGTCCTAAGTGAAACAATCATTCAAACAAGTTGCCAAAAGAACAAATTTCATTTGCACAAAGACTTAAGTTCTTAAGCATTCTAAGATTCTAAACAAAGGAAACCATGTACCTTGATAACATTCACTTGTTTCATACTATCATCGCCATCCAAACTCAGTCGAAGCTTCATTGAATACTTTTATACCGATAGCAACCACTCTAGAAAGAGTTTTCGTCATTCCTGAACACACTAGAAAAAACATAAAAAGAAACAAATATATACAAAATATACAAAGCTTAAAAACATAGAACCGTTGCAATGCACTTCAAAATCTCAACACCAATCCCCGGCAACGACGCCATTTTGTTGAAGCGGTAAAGCAGCAAGCAAAAATATTATTTTCGGTAAAATTTCCTCCGGGATTTATCGTCTCCACAGGGATTAATGCAATATGAACGCCGTTCAATGATTTCTACATTTCTAAACTTATTATTCAAAAGTTTAGGTTTGTAATGTTCAAGGAACCATAAATAAAAACAGAAAATATAAAATAAAGACTGAAATATAAACGGAGTCTTGTTGGGATTGGATTTCATCAATTGATAACATATGCATTCTTCTTATCAAATTAAACACAACGCAATCATTCATCTAATATCATCATGTATCACTCACGACAAAGCTTATCTCTAACGCGGCGTCGAGAGAAAAACCATGTTATCTCATTGGTGATCTCTCACCCAACAAAAACACAACACAGAACATTAAGATCTGATACTCACGCAAATGCTAAGCCTAAACCTATCTCTAGAATTTAGGACCTAACATAAAATCATCCTAGATCCAGATTTGAAGAGTATATCTCTATCACGGTTCAAATCAAAGATAAACAGGAAAGCAAAGATAACACCCATATAGGATAAACGATTGTTTTGCATAAAATACAATGACCAGAATACGTACACACGCTTAAACCTTTTTACATGTATTCATCTAATCCGCCAAATATCGGTGAACATTGTTCTTCATCACTATTATCACATACCCACACAATATCATATTGATCCTACCCATGCTACTTAATCAACACAACACAATAGAGGATAAAATGAATATCAACTTCAAAACCCTGTCAAAAGTTTGTTCATTGATATAAGAAGATCTAAGATCAAAGATGTGAAAAGGTTTTGTCAAGACCCACAAATACATAATCAAAGATAATCAATCAATAGAGAATCCAAACTAGTTTGCAAACATAAATTAGATGAAATACATAAGGTATCAAAAGATTACATCCAAACCCCAACAAGAGATCAAGGATCTTACCTCCTCCCTTTTAGGGTTTTATGTTTCTCTCTCTAGAAGAAATGAAGAAATATAAGTTCTGCTATCCAAAATGATAAAATGAAATTATGAAAAGTTTTGACCTAAAAAACACTAAAAACACTTAAATAACCCATTTAGGATCTGTTTTGTTCGCCTAGCGAACAACTAGCGAACCTAGCGAACTTTTGGTACTTTTGGCACTGTCCAATTCTGGGCGCGTTCACTGGCCTGCTCGCCTAGAGAGCAAGCTAGCGAACGCTCGCTGGCACGTTCTCTACCAGCTCGCCTAGCGAGCATGACAACATTTTGGTAGTTTTGCATGTTGTCTTGGTTTCCTTGCCCATTTCTCATGTCTTACTTTTCACTTGTTTTGTGCCTAATTCCTGCACAATAACACATAAATCAAAGGTACCAAGACATTTTCTCATCATGTTGCAAACCAACCAAAACAAGAGTGATTTTCAACACTTAATTGACGAAAATGAGTGAAAGATGCCAACATTTGATAGATCAAATAAGTGAAATTTGGCGTCTAACAACAACATCTTCCACGTCTTCTTCGACTTCATCTAGGATACGCAATTCAACATGCTCCACCTCAACAGGAATATCTCCCTGTTACAGCTCTTCGTCAGTATCATTAGTTTTCTTGAAGGTCATCTTAGATTCATTGAAAACTATATCTCAACTGATGACACACCTCTTATAACCCGACTCTAGGAACCATAACCTATAAGCTTTGACTCATTCAGGGTATCCCATGAACATGCATTTCAGAACTCTAAGTTCGACCATGTCTTGCCTAATTTGAGCATAGGCCATGCAACCAAATACTCTCAGTCTTTCGAGACTAGGTGGATGTCCCGACCAAACTTCTTCAGGTGTCTTCATATCTAATGCAGTCGAAAGACATTTGTTTATCAAATATGTTACTGTCGAAATAACCTTATCCCAAAACACCTTCTTTAATCTAGCACTAGTCAACATGCATCTAACTCATTCCAAAATAGTTCTATCAAAACTTTATGCCAAACCATTTTGTTGTGGAGTATCTGCAGTAGTTTTGTCCCTTGTAATACTTGAGGCAACACAAAAACTGTCGAAAGCCTCGTTGCAAAATTCAAGGCCAATGTCGATTCTTAACCTCTTGACCTTTCTGCCAATCTAATTTTGGACCAGTGTCTTCCAACCTTCGAAATTCTCAAAAGTTTCATCCTTAATCTTCTAGATAAATACCCATAACTTCCTGGAATAATCAACAACTATGGATAGAAAATACCTTTCTCCTGAATGTGATGGACACCTTGAAGTCCCCCAAAGATCAGCATGGGATCTATGAGTTCTTTGTTTGCCTTTTTTGAACTTCACTCTGCAAGATTTTCTAAGTACATAGGGTTCACAAAATTCCAACTTTTCGGCTTTGTTTCCCTAATTCGACCAGACCCTTTTCACTGACATGGCCCAATCTCATGTGCCAAATTTATGTTTTCGACAACGGTTTCGTGTATGCAATATTTGTCGAACCACTTACAACTTCAGCCTCAAGGGTATACAAGCCTTGTTTCTTCACGCCTCTCAATACTTCCTTCGACCCCTTCATGATTCTTAGAATACTTTTCTCTCTTTGAAAAACATATCCCTTCCTATTGAATTCACCAAGAGAAATCAAATTTCTCTTTAAATCAGGTAGATACCTAACTTCAGTCAATAACCTTATTGACTCATCATGGAGTCATGTGCCACCAGCAACAAGCTTTATTTTCCCAGCAACACTGTTCCATCATCTTGATCACATAACTCCTCGGACAATTCTTTATTTGGAGTCATGTGCCAAGTGCAACCTGAATCCATAATCCATTATTTTCTTGAGTTGCTGCTTAAAATCACAAGGACATCAGATGATTCGAAGTCATCTTGTATAATGGATGTGTTGCCATTATTCTTACCTCCATGATTTTGTAGGCGTTTAGGGTACACCTTTCTCGCGTGACTCACCTTCCTACAATGATATCACAGAATACCAGATGCTTTACCACTATAAGACTTCTGCTGACTTTTACTTTTCTTCTTGTCGAACTTACCATCCTTTCGCAAGAATTTTCCCTTAACAACCAAACCTTCACCCACCATCAAAGGTTTATGCTCCTTTCGTTCGTTCAGGTCCTTAGAATACAAGGTTGATTGAACTTCTTCAAAGCTTGTTGTACCCTAAAATTTGACCAACTGTTTCTTGTACTTGGCTTATGTTTTCTTTTCATTTTGCATTTTTTCATAGCATAACATTTGCTCTTGAGACAGGGGATCAAAGGTTTTTCTATGGTTCAGGTCTCTTTTTAGTGCAAGAGACTGAACAGCGAGCATCAGAAGCTCTGACATTTATTTTGCCTGGCGATCGGGCGGTCGATTTTATTTTTATTTTGCAGGATAATATGTAGCTCAGGAGGTAACATTCAAGCTATCTCAGGCTTTCTCACAGTTTTGATATTCAAAAGCAAGTTTCAAAGGTTTAACAGAGCTCGGAATGGAAGAAAACAGACCAATGTGCAGATTTCCCTCCAAAAGGCGCCAAAATTCAATTTTTCAAGGTGTTAACCGATTAACCAATATGGTTAACCATAGCAAAACCAGACCAAATTTGAATTTTCAAGGGTGTTAATCGATTAACCAAAATTTTTAACCGATTAACCAAGGCAAATTTTGCCTTTATACGTAAAATTTCAAAGGCAGCCACTTTGGGGACCATTTTGATCACTTGTGAAGTTGATTTTACACCTGAAGAAGGATCTAGAACCATTTTGAATTTTGATTAGTTTTCAAATTAATTCAAATTCCCTCCAATTTCCCACTCCTAATCCCATTCCAATTTTCATAACCACACTCCAAACCACTATTCTACTCCTAACCTAGAGCATATTTAAATGATTTGCTCCAAACCTCACAGAGTGAATCCTTATAATTCCATTTCATTTTCAGAATTCAATCTCACTCTTTGAATTTTGCTCTCAACTTTTCCATCTCCAAAACTCCATTAGAGCTCTCACCTTGGAATTCTTTGATTCTCCATTGGAATCATTGAACTCTAGAGCTAAACCTTCATCCTTCATCCATATTATCTCCAATTCTCCATTCAATTTTCGTGCTAGTGTGGATCTGAACTTGGAAGGGAATCTATAAGAGCTTATTTGGATTGGTTTAGTTTAACTTTAGTGGATCTTCATTTCTACTACAAGAAATCACTTGAATCTTGAAGAACCTCTAGATTTCTTGCTTGGATCTGCTTATTTGAAGTTGAATCAACATTTACCAAAGCAAATCTCCGCTTTGTAGGTTGGAAATTCTAGATCCGATTCTATTTTTGAGCTTATTTGCATAATCATCATGTTGATTTTCATTTTTGATTGATTTTGATCTATGTGAATTGTGATCTTGCTGCTTGAATGTGTTTACATGTTGATTGGATCACTGATTTTGGTGTTAAATTCGTGCATAATTGATTACATGATCATTTGGATGATTGCACATTGGATTAATTGCTATAAGTGCTTTTGAGTTGCTGTTTTCCTGCTTCTGGTATAGTGTTAATCGATTAACCAGTTGCAGTACAAACTGGTTAATCGATTAACCAGTGCAAATTTTCAAAAAATCTTTAATGGTTAATCGGTTAACCAATAGTGTTAACCGATTAACACTGAACCAGAATGACACTTTTGGTTGTTCTCAAGCATGTTTTGGTTGCTTCTCACTTTGAATCTTCATGGATCAATATGATGCACTTGAGTGAGCTGTTTTGGATATGTGTTGCTAGTCTTGATTGTTTAATCTTGATTATTCGACACGCGTGGTTCGATTTCCATTTGAATGCATACTTTTTTAGATGTTGTTCAAGTGATGATCATTTTCTTGAGTTTGAAGAATTGCTTGGTTGAGATGTGCTTGTGGTGGCTGCTGTCCCACACTTTTTTCCGCCCACTTTTCTTTGATGATTGATAGTTGATGGTTGTAGGAGTTTGCTTCTCCCATTTCATCTAACCCTTGCATATTTTGTGTTTGCATTTCATGTTTGCATTTTATCTTTCCTTTCTTTCATTTTATGATTGATTTATCTTGTGTTTTCTTGATCTTTTGCCATGATCCCTTAGGATTCCTAGTCCATCCGTTTAGGATGGGAGTAGGAGATACATTAGGTGTTCAATCCAAGCATGCTAACATTAGGATAGATTTCCCTCTTAATCCCAATCTTAGGAGCATATTGCATGATAACAGTAGGGTTATTTAGTTTCCCATAGAGTTTGTGTCTTCTCTTCTCATCTCATAACCTCTTGAGACACCTAATAAAGGATAATAAGTGTTGTACGCTACGAGCCTTAAGTACTTGGGAAATGATGTTTAGGGGGCCTCCTCTCAAATGTCTAGAGTGTTTAGCGTATGCCCTTTGGGCGATATGCAACGCATTCGCTCTCGAGTCATAGTCTTTAGTGCAACATGAATTACAAACTTAATTCAATTCACTTCTTCATAAAAAATACAAAACAAAACATCAAACCTTTTTATCCTTCGGGATTATTTGAAAATAATTTTCAGAAAGAGTGTGTTAAGTCTTGGTTCTACCACAAATCGGCATCGTCCCTAACTGCTAGAACAAAGGTTTAACCCTACTCAGTTAAAACACTTGAACCAATCTGTGGTCGTGTCAGCCTGAACTACGTTTACTCTGATTTCTCGTACTAGACGAGGATACGTAGGCACAAGACGATGATGTCTTGGCGAGCAAAATTCCCCACCTTCACCTGTAGTTTTTCGAACTATGTTGACTCTGACTTTCCCATTGCACGAGGGAGTACGTAGGCATAGAGGGACAATGCTCTATCGAGTCTCTTTTCTTTTCTTTTGTCATGTGAGCCAACCTTTGATAGATTAATACACCCTTTGATTAGACAACAAGCGTGGATCCCATTGAGTACAACGGACGTGAGGGGTGCTCGTACCTTCCCCTTGCGTAACTGACTCCCGAGCCCGAGATTTGGTTGTGATGACCTTGTTTTTTCCCTTTCTGTAAGTTTTCTCTGATCGTTTCCTTTCCTTCTCTTTGGGATAAATAACAAACGATGGCGACTCTTCTGTTCCTGTCGGCCCCTCTTTGCAGCAATGCGACAGTTGGCGACTCTGCTGGGGACTCTTTCCATCCCCTATGCGAGTCAATCCTAGCGCGTGCGTGTTTTATCTTTGGGTGTGTACATATGTGTATATGTGTTGCATTTGTACTTTACTGCATTTGCATTTTACTTTCAACACTCTTTATATCATTATTGATATGCTGTTGGGTGGGACTGTTCCATTAAATGATAAGCCAAAACCCAGGCTTGAGGATATCCATAACATTAGACTGGAGAGTAGTGAGGACTTGTATGGCAGCCTGCACTAGTCCTCACGAAATTCGCGTTCAGACGAGGTTTTCTTTGAAGACATCTCATCATGTGCATTGGTCAGGATAAGGATGTTGGATCTGAAAACTGTTGACTCTGGAGACCATTCATTTGGGAGTCAGCTTAGTAAGGCCGCTTCGTTAGACTATGATGCCAAACCAGAAATGGTGAACGTATCATCGTTTCTCGAAAGTCTATGACGCTGGTGATCGCATAGGATGTCAGACCTCATTAGAGATAGGTTCATACCTGTGAGTGGGGAGGGTTATGCAAGAAACCTTGACCTTAAACCTACCCGGTTTTCTCGTCAGTGTGAACTTTTGGTCCTTGATACAGTGGGTCCTTATGTTAGTGTTGTGTTATTATCTTGCTGAAGTGAAGCGTTGTTCATCTCAGTCAACAACACAACAATCTTGATCCCCTGTTTCATTTGCATTTTCATTTGCATATTAGCATTGACATGTATTTATGTTGTAGGTGCATATTTTCCTCTTGATTCTAGTGAGCCATTCCTCTTCTGACATGGAACTTGGTTTGAAGAAGACTGTCGTGTACAAGTTTCCCACGCCAGATATAGGGTCCCTGCTCGGTTTGATTTCTGTTGCGGATCGTAGTGTAATGGAAGATTTCAAGAAGGAGTGTGGGAAGCTTTTGGGATGTGTCTGTAAAGCTTCAATGTTTGAGTTGGAAGGTCTTCACACCCTGCTTCAGTTCTATGACCCACAGTTGAGATGTTTCACTTTCCCTGGTTATGTGCTAATGCCTACTTTGGAGGAGTTTTCTATGCTGTTAGGAGTTCCTATTCTGGATCAGATGCCTTTCTATCACTTTGAAGCAGAGCCTGATTTGACTAGGCTTGCTAATTATCTTCATTTAGATGCTTCTGAGTTGGAAGGGAAGTTGATTAAAAGGAATGGAATGCCTGGTTTCCCATTACCTTTCTTGGTTGGTAGAGCTCAACATTTTGCGAAAGAGGGTTGCTGGATTGTCTTTAATGTTATATTGGCTCTGTGCATATACGGCATAATCTTGTTCTCGAACATTCCAGATTTTGTAGACTTGGATGCTTTCCATATCTTTGTCTCGAAGAATCCTGTGCCCATACTCTTAGGAGATGTGTATCATTTTGTGTATTACAAGAATGAGAATAGAAGTGGGAAGAATGTCTCTTGTTGTGTACCTCTCTTGTATATATGGTTTGAGAGTCATCTTCCTAAGTCTGGTCCTTTCGTAGACATCTCAGATACTGCTGATTGGTCAGAGAGGCTCATGGGGTTAACATCTGAGAACATTGTTTGGTTTGACAGAGATCATTTGGGTACAAAGATCATCTTTATCTGTGGTAGCTTTCCTAATGTCCCTTTGAACGGAAGAAAGGGTGGTATTAACTATAATCCAGCTCTTGCAGTGAGGCAATTTGGTTACGCTCTAAGGGAACCTCTGAAGGAAGAAGAAATACAGGAATCTCTGTATTTCACGGGTTTGATTGATAGTGAGACCCTGATTAAAGTAGAGAAGGCTTAGAGTAAGATTCACCGATAGGGGAAGTCTTCTTTTGGAAAGAGCAATAGCAGAGGCTATGAGCCTTATGTGGTTTGGATTCAAGAGAGAGTTGAGAGATTGTTGTTGCCATTTCTAGTCCGAGAACCTTTGTATCCTTTGATGATTAAAGAACCAACAACAATTGATATTTAGAGATACAACCAAATGTGGGTCGAGAAGGAAGAGATAAGCAAGGTAAGCGAGGAGTTGGAAAAGGAAATTCTTCAGCACAGAAGTGAGAGAAATCAGGCCACCTACTCATCTAAGAAGTAGACAGAGCTGGTGAATAAGATGGGTAGAGAATTAACAGATGAGATTCGCGCCCGAGAGCGAGTGGTCTTGGACCTGAAGAGTGTTAGTGATGTTCTTAGAGATAAGAAGAAAGATCTAGACAGAGCATATGTGGAGATATCAAAGTTCAATGATCAATGAAACGCTATTCTGACTAACAACAAAGAGCGAGAAGATGGACTTCAGCAATAAATTGTCAGGTTGAAGACTCAACTTCGGGTGAGATATGAGAAATTTATAGTTGAATCCTCACGCCGGCACGAGAGTGACTGCAAGTTGAATGAAGCTCTTGCAACGTTGGAAGAGTACAAGTTACGAGTGGATCTGAAGAGGCCTAAGCTTGAAGAAGCATTCAGGGAAGGCGCTTGGGAAGATTACGCTCAGTGTAACACCCATTTTAATTATTTAGTCTTTTGGTGTGTCCTTGTGTGGGGAGTGTGTCTAAGCGCGTTGGTGGGTGCCCTTAATTGATAAGGATTATTTTAATAAGCCCTAGAGTTAATATTAATAAATATAATGAATAATGATAATAATTTAATAAATAATAGTAATATGGTATTTGTATTATTATTATTATTATTATTATTATTATTATTATTATTATTATTATTATTGGATTAAGTAATAAAAGGGGATTTTGGGAGAAAAGGAGGAAAAAAAAGCACGATAATGAGGAAGAAGGAGAAAAGCACGATGAAGTGGAAAGAAAGTTTGAGAGATGGAACAAGGGGAAGAAGAAGAAGGCTAAGCTGTCGGATTCTTAGGAAGTTTTTCATCGATCGAAGCAACTGATCGAGGTAAGGGGGGAGAAACGGATTGGGATTGGTAATTGCATGAATTGGGTAGTTGGGGATTCCATAACCCCACAGGGATTTGATGATTATAATTAGTATGTTGTTGTGTTTTCTGATCATTTCTGTTATGGTGAACTCCTTTCATGTGATTGCAAGGTTATTGTTGGAATAATTTGGGTGAATTGGTGTAATTTACCATTTAGGTCGAAAATGATTTAATCGGTAGAGTTGGTGTTTTATCGGGTAAAGTCTGGAATAAATAGTGTGGTTTAGTCATATAATGCTAGGCTAAGACTATTGGGACTGGTTTGGTGAGAATCATATGGGTTTTGAGCTTCAGATGAATTTCTGAACAGTGAGGGTTTGTGAAATCGCAGACGTTCGCCAGCACCTTCGCAGGCTAGTCGGGTAGCGAGTACTTCCAGTAGCCACCGTCTGCATTCGCCAGCAGGTTCTCTAGGAGAATGAGGCAGCGAGTGTTCGCTGAGGCCTTGCTAGGCGAGTGAGCCAGCGAGCGTGACAGAAGGTGTTTTTGTGTTGTTTTGCCTTATGATTCGTTTTGTAGGATTCCTTTGGTTGTGATAGGCAGAGAGATGGTGTTCAATGGTGTAGAGTGTATGCCTGGTGTTGAAAGGTGTAATTATGAAATACTAAATTTAAGTGACATAATTAAATGGTGGGTAAGATATGTATATATAAATGATGCATAATGAAGTGATCGGGAGGATCGTATGTACTTGGTGTTCAATGTAAATTTCCTTATTATTTAATTGGATTAACATAATTGATTGGTATATATATCTTGTTAGAACACAGATTGGTTCTTAGTTATATCTCTATGTTTTGATGATAACACTTACGAAATTTTGTATTAAGAAATTATATACTCTAAATTTGTTCAAGTATTTTTGCTGTAGATATTAAATATAAATATTCTTCTGAAAGCAAAAATGGATCTAAACATTGAACTATGCAAGGCTCTGAAGCGTCAGAAGCATCTCTTAGAAGAATTTGAGCGCTGTCTACAAAAGACTCTGAGCGCTGCCTACAGAAGGATCTGAAGCAGAAGCTATAGAAGAATTTGAAGCATAGACTGAAGACTTTGTATGAAGAGTTTCAAGCATAGTTTTTCAGAAGACTCTGATAGTACTGTACGTTGCAAGTACTAAGGATCTGATCCCTAAACTTTGCTCTGAGTAATCTCACGCTAAAGCACACTTGCTGCAACACTCTGATACAACAAATTCTGAAGACATCAAGACTCTGATCACTCAGGGCTCTGATGTGAATTACTGGGAATTAGAAACTTGTTGAAGAAGATTATTTGAAGTTATATCAGTTGGTTATGCCAAACGACTCTTTCCTCTTTTATGCTAGACACAAGAACACTGGCAAAAAGGATTTCTCTGAACATTCTACTTCTAGGAAAGGTCAAGTGATGTGAAGACAAAAAGGTTGCAGCTACTTTGCAGACACGGTCTTCAAAGTGCAAACGTCTTGGACTTCTGTGCCTATAAAAGCAAGACTTCAACATCTTTCTCAAGTTGACGAATATTGACAAAATTATTGAACAATTCTCTTGAAAACTCTCAAAGCTCTATACAAATTATTATTCTTTGCTAAATAGTCTTCATAGTTCTTAAACTTAAGTGTAAATCACAGTTGTGATACAACTTACTTAGAAGCATTCAAACACTTGTTTAGTTTTACATTTGATTTTAAAAGTTCCTTGAGAAGACCAAGTTGTGGTCAGTAGTTCTTGAGAAGACTAAGGACAGTTGTTCTTAGTGGTTGCTATTGTAATCAGTTTGATTAATAGTGGATTAAGTCCTTGTAGAGAAAGGCAAATCACTCTTGATAGGGTGGACTGGATTAGTTGTGTTCAATGAACCAGGATAAAAATCTTTGTGTTTTTATTGCAATAATATTTTCTTTATACTTATTCAACCCCCCTTCTAAGTATTTTCTCACCTTCAGTTGGCATCAAAGCTACGGTTCTGTGTGTGCTATCACTTCACCGTGAACAGAAAAGATCCAGTGAGAAAACTTTGATATATATTCTTGGTTGTTATTATGGCTGAAACTTCAACATCTAACAGCAACAACAGATATGAAGAAAGGGATAGAATCAACACAAAACCTCCTATGTTTGATGGGGAGAAGTTTGACTATTGGAAGGACAGAATAGAGAGTTTCTTCCTTGGTTATGATGCTGATCTATGGGACTTAGTCATTGATGGGAATGTTCACCCCACTGATGGGGATGGCAAGAAAATTGATAGAAAATCTATGATTGAAGCCCAAAAGAAGGAGTTCAGAAATCATCACAAAGCTAGAACAATCTTATTAAATGCAATATCTCATATTGAGTATGAGAAGATCACCAACAGAGAAACTGCATTTGATTTGTTTGAGTCTTTGAAGATTACACACGAAGGGAACTCACAAGTTAAAGAGACCAAGGCTCTGGCGCTAATCCAGAAGTATGAAGCGTTTAAAATGGAAGAATCTGAATCTACAGAAACTATGTTCTCTAGATTCCAGATCCTCACAGCTGGTCTAAAAGTGCTGGACAAAGGTTATTCAACTGCTGATCATGTGAAGAAGATCATCAGAAGGTTGCCTGTCAGATGGAGACCTATGGTCACTGCTCTGAAGCTAGCAAAGGATCTAAACAATATCACATTGGAAGAACTGATCAGCTCACTGAGGAGCCATGAAATTGAACTTGAAGAAGACGAGCCTCAAAAGAAAGGTAAGTCAATTGCTTTAAAATCTAACAAATCTGTTAAAGCATTGCAGGTGTTAGAAGAAAGCTCTGAAGAGTCTTCTTCTGAAGAAGAAGATGAACTGTCCTTGCTCTCCAGAAGGATAAACAAACTCTGGAAGCATAAACAAAGGAAGTTCAAGAACTTCAAGAAGCCAGATCAATGCAAGAGTCCTCTAGACACAAAAGATCTGGAAAGAAGGAGGTTGTTTGTTATGAATGCAAGGAACCTGAGCATTACAAGAATGAATGTCCAAAGCTTCATAAGGAAAAGCCTAGAAGGAAGGCTGAGCATAAGAAGAATGTTCTGATGGCCACATGGGATGATTCAGATGCATCTGAATCTTCATCAGAGTCAGAAGAAGAATGCGCCAACATGACATTGATGGCTGGAATAGAAGATCAGGATGAAGGATCATCTGGATCTGAATCTGATTCTGAATCTGACTCAGAAGAGGTACTTTCTGATCTCTCTAGGGAAGAACTTATTAAAGTTTTATCAAAAGTCCTGAAAAACTATAACCAGATTAAGCTCAAATGCAAGAAGCTTAAATGCAATCTTAAATTTGAGAATAATCTGTTAAGGTCAGAAGTTGCTGAGCTCAAAGAAAACAATTTGAAAATGAAAAATAATTTTGAAAAAGCTCAACAAGACTCTGAATCTGAAACTAAGTCAAAATGCAAAAATATTTTGGAAGAATATGACTTCAGTTTTCAGAAGTTTCTGGCTAAAAGCATAGATAGAAGCAAGATGGCTTCAATGATCTATGGAGTTAGAAGAAATAACTAGAAAGGAATTGGATATGAATCTTCCTCTGGAAAAGATTTAAATCCAAAGCCTGTTGATAAACTTATCATTAAGAAGACTCCCTTATATTCTCATTTTAAGTTTGGTCATCTGAATGATATTAAACACACACGTTCTGATCAGAACGTTCCTGTGTTTAAGTAAAAAGTCAGTCAGAACAAAACTGTTGTAAAAAGACAGAAGTTCAGACAAACTTTCAAGGCAACTAACCCAAAAGGACCCAAAAAGATCTGGGTACCTAAGGATAAGATAATCCCTGTTGCAGATGTATTTAGCAGAAAAGTCAAGACGCTAGTCATGGTACCTGGACTCTGGATACTCACGTCACATGACGGGAGAAAGGTTTACGTTCCAAAGCCTGGAGCTTAAATCTGGAGGAGACGTGAAGTTTGGAGGGAATCAGAAGGGCAAGATTATTGGCTCTGGTACTATTGGCAATGGTCACCTTCCCTCTATATCTAATGTTTTACTTGTAGAATGATTAAAGCATAATCTATTATCCATAAGTCAATTAAGTGACAATGGTTATGACATAATCTTTAATCAAAAATGTCACAAAGCTATTAGTCAGAAGGATGACTCAATCCTATTTAATGGAAAGAGTAAGAACAACATTTACAAAATCAATCTTTCAGAACTTAAGGTTCAAAATGTTAAATGCCTTATGTCTGTTAATGATGAGCAATGGGTCTGGCACAAAAGATTGAGGCATATTAATATGAGACGTATATCTCAGATTAATAAACTCAATTTGGTCAGAGGACTTCCTAAGTTGAAGTTCAACTCAGATGCTCTTTGTGAAGCATGTCAAAAACGAAAATTTTCAAAATCTTCTTTTAAAACAAAAAATGTTGTTTCAACTTCAAGACCATTAGAATTACTTCACATTGATCTGTTTGGACCAGTGAAAACTGCATCCATCAGAGGCAAGAAGTATGGATTAGTCATTATTGATGACTATAGCAGATGGACATGGGTGAAATTCCTAAAACACAAGGATGAGTCACATTCTGTGTTCTTTGACTTCTGCAAACAAGTCCAGAATAAAAAAGATTTTAAAATTGTTAAAGTCAGAAGTGATCATGGTGGCGAATTTGAAAACAAATATTTTGAAAAATATTTTAATGAAAATGGCATTGGTCATGATTTCTCCTGCCTTAGAACTCCACAACAGAATGGAGTTGTAGAAAGGAAAAATAGAACTCTTCAAGAAATGGCCAGAACCATGATCAACGAGACTAATCTGGTAAAGCACTTTTGGGCAGAAGTAATAAACACAGCGTGTTATATTCAGAACAGAGTGTCTGTAAGACCTCTTCTGGAAAAGACTCCCTATAAATTGTGGAGGAACAGAAAGCCCAACATTTCTTATTTTCATCCTTTTGGATGTATATGTTATATGTTGAACACTAAAGAGAATCTAAACAAGTTTGATTCTAAAGCATAGAAGTGTTTTATGCTTGGGTATTCTGAACGCTCTAAAGGCTACAAAGTATACAATACTGAAACACAGATTGTGGAGGAATCTATACATGTTAGATTTGATGATAAGCTTGGCATTGAAAAGCCAAAGCAGTTTGAAAGTTCTGCAGATAGAGAAGTAATTCTCACAGACTCTGAAGGCTCAGAGGTAGAAAAAGTTCAAGTGAAGGAACCAGAAGCAACGCCAGATGAAATTCCTTTACCTTCTCAAATGAACAACTTGAATATTTCTGAAGAATCAACTGTTAGAGGATCATCTTCCAGAATCAATGCCTCTCACCCAGAGGATGTGATCATTGGAAAGAAGGATGACCCTATAAGAACAAGATCCTACCTCAGATCATCTAAAGCGTCATTATTTGGGTTGGTGTCAGTTATTGAACCAACTTCTATGGATGAAGCTCTGCAAGACAATGACTGGATAATTGCCATGCAAGAAGAGCTCAATCAGTTCTCAAGAAATGACGTTTGGGATTTGGTTCCAAGACCAAAAGGATTCAACATGATTGGAACTAAATGGGTCTTCAGAAACAAGTTGAATGAAAAAGGAGAAGTTGAAAGAAACAAAGCAAGGCTTGTTGCTCAAGGTTATAGCCAACAAGAAGGAATTGATTACACAAAGACTTATGCTCCTGTGGCCAGGTTAGAGTCTATTCGTTTACTCATTTCTTTTGCTGCACAAAATAATATCACTCTATATCAGATGGATGTTAAGAGTTCCTTTCTAAATGGAATTATAGAAGAAGAAGTCTATGTTCACAAACCTCCTGGTTTTGAAAGTGAAAAATTTCCAGAACATGTTTTTAAACTTAAAAAATCTCTTTATGGTTTAAAACAAGCTCCCAGAGCTTAGTATGAGAGATTAAGTAACTTTCTTCAGGAGAAAACTTTTATCAGAGGCAAAGTGGACACAACTCTCTTCTGTAAAACATTTAAGAAAGATCTGTTAATTTGTCAAATATATGTGGATGATATTATATTTGGATCTACAAATGTTACATTGGGAAAGGAGTTTGCTCAATGTATGTAGGCTGAATTTGAGATGAGCATGATGGGAGAATTGAGATTCTTTCTGGGAATTCAAGTCAACCAGACTCCAGATTGCACTTACATTAATCAGACCAAATATGTTAAAGAGCTTCTAAAGAAGTTCAACATGACTGATAGTAAGATGGCAAAGACTCATATGCATCCAACAAGTACTCTTGGTAAGGAAGAGGTAAGTAAGAAAGTAGATCATAAACTCTACAGAGGTATGATAGGATCTCTTCTCTACTTAACTGCTTCTAGACCTGAAATTTTATTCAGTGTATGCTTGTGTGCAAGATTCCAATAAGATCCTAGAGAATCACACTTAACAACTGTTAAGAGGATTCTAAGGTATCTGAAAGATACTTCTAATGTGGGTTTGTGTTACAGAAGATCTAATGAATTTAAACTAGTTAGATTCTGTGACGCTGATTATGCTGGAGACAGAGTGGAAAGAAAAAGTACTCTGGAAGTTGTCAATTTCTAGGAAGAAATTTAATCTCCTGGTATAGCAAGAAACAACCTACAATTGCGCTATCAACTATAGAGGCAGAATATATTGCTGCTGCTGGATGTAGCAGGCAGATGCTCTAGATGAAAAGTCAGCTAGAAGACTATCAGATCTTTGAAAGTAATATTTCTATATTCTGTGATAATACTTCTGCTATATGTTTGTCTAAAAACCCCATTTTACACTCTAAGGCAAAACATATAGAAATTAAACATCACTTCATCAGAGACTATGTTCAGAAGGATATTATAAAATTAGACTTTGTTGATACAGATCATCAATGGGCTGATATTTTCACAAAACCCCTTGCTGAAGATAGGTTCAAGTTTATTCTAAAAAATATTGGTATGGAATTTTGTCCAGAATAATATTTATCAGAAGCAACTTTCTCAGATGCAAAATGTTTAAGCTCTGAAGTATTTCATCTGTCATTTATTTGATTTCTTGATTTATTATTATTCGTGTGTATCTGAACTAACCAATCTTAGAGGATCTGAACATTGGCTAACGTTTCATTTCTCAAGAGAATTCAGAAGCACATGCAAGCAAACACGTGTCACTCTAAATCTGTAAAGATGCGTGCACAATACTGAAGAGACATTTGAGGTAACTTTTGAATAGTTGAAATTCTTGGTTTTCCCCCCAATTGTCAGAATCAATTAATGCTTTGAAATGATTATTATTCTTTTCATTAAATGCCATTAATTGCTAATTGAGAACATGCTGAATGTGTGTCGGTTTGTGTGCCCTAATTTCTCTTTATAAATACCACAAATCTCACCATTTCACACTTTTCACTTTCACAAACACGTATATGCATTTCTGTTTGCTCTTTGGGCTTCATCTAAACCCTAAACCTTCATCATCTTCAACAATGGCTACCTCATCTTCAACCTCAGCTCAGTTCCAATCGTCAATGGCTGCAGTTGCGTCATCAAACATGGGTGCTACTCCTTTTAAGGAACCTAGAGAACTTTGTTAACCCCCGTTGATAAGCTTGAGGTTTCATGTGAATCAATGGTGGAATTTGACTCTTTGGCTGACAATGGCTTTGATTTACGACCTATCATTGATGCTCAAGGCTGGGTAAAGTATTTTGATAGATTATTTGGACCAGTTTATCCACACTTAGTGAAAGAATTTTGGATTCACGCATCTGTTTACCCAAAGTTCATCATCTCTTCTATTATGGGAAAAGAGATTATAATCACTGAAGATCTTATCAGAAAACTCATTGGGTATGAGGAAACTGATGGAGTTTCTCATCTGCCAGCTGCGCGTGTTGAAATGGAAGAAGTGTACGCTGAAGTTATTTCATCTGGACAAGCTTCCAACAAGTTCAAGGATCTGAAACCTGATTTCAAAATCTGGGCAAAGATTTTTCTGGGCTGCATCAACCACAGAAAATCCACAAACTCTCCAGATTATGTGAACAATGAACAAATTTAGTTCATGTACTGCTTAAGTCAGAGTACTAAAGTGGATCTGCCACACATTCTCTTCATGCATCTGTGGAATCACATTAATGCATCCAGAGAATCTGTCAAGACTAAGGGTCAGAAGATCAGAACGTGGATACCTTTTGGAAGATTAATCTCAGACATTCTAACGGAGAATGGTCTGGTAGCTGCTCTACATGAAGCTGGAGTTAAAGAAGAACTTGATTCAATAGTTGGAAAACCCTTGAATGGAAAGAGTCTCCAAAGGCTAAGAGTTGTGGATGAACTCACAACTGCCCCTAAAAAGCTGAATATTGCTGAAGTCGGTCAGAGGAGAATTCCAGTTAAAGACTTTCCTATCTTTGGTGCTGAGGAACCTAGAGATGTTATTCTTAGGTACATTGATATGTGCAAGGCAGATGGAACACCTGTTCCTGCTGATATTCTGATACGTGCAAGAGAACCTATTCCAGATGTTTATGAGGAGAACATGAAGAAAAGAAGACAGTTAGCGGCAGAAGAAGCTGCTGCTCAGAAGAAACAGAAAGTTGCTGAAAAACCACAGAAGCAAATAAAGAGAAAAGCTTCTGGAGAAGTTCCTCCTATTCCTGCCAAACACATCAAGATAAGAGGTACTACAAAATATTCACCTTCTATTTCTAAAGTTGCAGTAGATTTATCAACAATTAGTTCTATACCTGAACCTCCTCCTACTCAAACTCAAACCATTCATGTTCCATCTCAAACCTCTGAACCACCTACAATCCCTAATTCACAAATTCCATCTGATCCTATTCCCACAACACCATTACAATCATCTGACATTCCTCAATCAGAACCACAAACAACAAAACTAGCAGAACCAACTCCAATACAACAACAACCTGAAATTCAATAAACCTCTGTACCTGAACCTATACCATCTGAACCAGTTGTATCTGAACCACCAAAATCCATACCTTCTAACCCTCAACCAGAACAACCCAAACCTACTGAATCAAACGTATCTGATTCTGAGGTTCTGGACGTCTAACCCCTCAAAATCATGTATGAAATATCTTCCACATCCTGTCACTCATCCACCTCATCTGATTCATATGAATCTGATGTTCATCCAGATGTAAGCTCACCCCCTCTCTCAGAGGATATGAACCTAAACAACCAGATCCACCTATTTCATCTGATGCTATCATTCCTGAACCCACTCCAAAACCTAAACCCAGAACATCTGAGTTTGTTTCAGTTGCATCCTTTAAACCACTTCCCTCTGATCCCCTTCCTTCTGGTCTAAAGATTAAACACTTCTATACCAGAATAGAACCATCTGACACAATCACTCCATACAAACCTAGTTTTATGTTTTCTGTATCTGATGTTTGTGCACTTGTACTTGAATTTATTATCTGATGTTTTGTCTGCTCTAAGTACTTATGAATGAATGAATATGTTGTTTTCTCTACATGAATGTATCTTTTCTCTCTGTTTCCTTTTATTTATCTTTCAAAGTTTTTCTTTTTGATTATGACAAAAAGGGGGAGAAAATGAAATTCTGATTGTTCAAATAAACTTTACCTGAATGGAATTCAGACATATCAATTATAACTAACATGAACTCTTAGTATTTCAGAACTTATGATAAATATGACAAAATTCTTTAAAGTAACTCTGAGATCCCCATATCAAGTTTTAACCAATCAGGCTCTGATTCTGAAACGTTCATCCAAGTCAAGCTCTATTTTTTTTGGAACAATCAGGCTCTGATTCTGAAAAGAATACTTATGCAAAAAGGGAAGTTTTTATTCTTTCTAAGTATTCAATTCAGGGGGAGTTATAATTATCTCTTTATTGAACAAAATTTCTTATATTTTTGTCATCATAAAAAAGGGGGAGATTGTTAGAACACATATTGGTTCTTAGTTATATCTCTATGTTTTGACGATAACACTTACGAAATTTTATATTAAGAAATTATATACTCTAAATTTGTTCAAGTATTTTTGCTGCAGATATTAAATATAAATATTCTTCTGAAAGCAAAAATGGATCTGATTGTTGAACCATGCAAGGCTCTGAAGCGTCAGAAGCATCTCTTAGAAGAATCTGAGCGCTGCATACAGAAGACTCTGAGCGCCGCCTATAGAAGGATCTGAAGCAGAAGCTATAGGAGAATCTGAAGCATAGACTGAAGACTTTGTATGAAGAGTTTCAAGCACAGTTTTTCAGAAGACTCTGATAGTACTGTACGCTGCAAGTATTGAGGATCTGATCCCTAAACTCTGCTCTGAGTAATCTCATGCTAAAGCACACTTGCTGCAACACTCTGATACAACAAATTCTGAAGACATCAAGACTCTGATCACTCAAGGCTCTGATGTGAATTGCTGGGAATTAGAAACTTGTTGAAGAAGATTATTTGAAGTTATATCTGTTGGTTATGCCAAACAACTCTTTCCTCTTTTATGCTAGACACAAGAACACAGGCAAAAAGGATTTCTCTGAACGTTCTACTTCTAGGAAAGGTCAAGTGATGTGAAGACAAAAAGGTTTCAGCTACTTTGCAGACACGGTCTTCAAAGTGCAAACGTCTTGGACTTCTGTGCCTATAAAAGCAAGACTTCAATATCTTTCTCAAGTTGACGAATATTGACAAAATTATTGAACAATTCTCTTGAAAACTCTCAAAGCTCTCATACAAATTATTATTCTTTGCTAAATAGTTTTCATAGTTCTTAAACTTAAGTGTAAATCACAGTTGTGATACAGCTTACTTAGAAGCATTCAAACACTTGTTTAGTTTTACATTTGATTGTAAAAGTTCCTTGAGAAGACCAAGTTGTGGTCAGTAGTTCTTGAGAAGACTAAGGACAGTTGTTCTTAGTGGTTGCTATTGTAATCAGTTTTCTTAATAGTGGATTAAGTCCTTGTAGAGAAAGGCAAATCACTCTTGATAGGGTGGACTGGATTAGTTGAGTTCAACGAACCAGGATAAAAATCTTTGTGTTTTTATTGCAATAATATTTTCTTTATACTTGTTCAACCCCCCCTTCTAAGTATTTTCTCACCTTCATATCTGAGTATATGTGATGTATGGTGATGTGATCAGTAGGATCGTGTGCACTTCGTGTGCTTGGTGTTTGTGTGTTGTGCATTGGTGTTGTGCATATCATGGTGTCTTGGTATGGTTGAACCATGCCTCAGAAGGAGTGTAAGTGATTCAACTGTACTCTCTTATGATGTTTATGAGGTACTCCATTGTGGAGGGTTGATGGCCTAGTATCCATCAGTGATTGCAGAGTTGAATCATGTCTCAGGAGGAGCGTAAGTGATTCACCCGTACTCCTTTGTGGAGAATTGTGGGGATAGATCATGTCTCAGGAGGAGCGTAAGTGATCTATCCTGTTTATGATGTGCTCCCTTGTGGAGGGTTGATGGCCCGGTGTCCATCAGTGATGATAAGTCGGTACCACATGCATGTGTTGGGTTGCATTCTTGCATTATGATGTGTTGTGTTGATGACTGGACAGTAGGTCCTGTTTGATATTGGTGGGGTGATGATTTGTTTAATTACTGCCTTTTTATTCATGTATCTTATTACCGATAATTTTGATCATGTTTTCTCACCCCTTTGTTGTTGTCGTGGTCTGTGCTTCTTCGGAAGTACAGATAAATCCAGGTATATAGCTAGCTTGGATAGTGGTGTGAGAGTCGAGTCTTAGGATGCTTTGATACGTAGCACGAGATTTGGGAGTTTATTTGTTTTATGATAAATTTGTTGTATTCCTGTGACGTATCGTATTTTGGTGAACCTTAATGATGAATACTTTTGTGTATTTTGGCGGATGGCCGTGAGCGATGGATAATGATAATTTTCCACTGATTTAAATTAAAAATCATATAATGAAGAGTTATGTTGAACTGTTTGAATGTAATATCCCACTGTTGAAGGGAAACTCCGATGTTATTTTGAAATAATTGTATTTTATTTAAGATTTGGGAAAGTGGGGTGTTACAGTTGGTATCAGGGAAGGTCGGTCCGTCCGGCCAGTTTAGTAGTTGAGTCTGTCCTTAGGATAGAGGTTGTGTACATTTTAACCTAGTGTTGTTTTGGTTGAGTAGTATAGCAGGAAGGAATGATGCTGCTTTGGCTGCCGTTATGCAAGCAATGACGCAGGTGGTTGCTAATCAGAATCAAGTGGCGGGTGCGCAATTTGGGGATTTGGCACAGTTCCAGAGTAACAAGCCGCCGACGTTTGAAGGAGGAGTTTTAGATCCTGAAGCTGCGCAGAAATGGCTGAAGGCGAGTGAGAAAATTTTCAGGACAATGGGTTGTAGTGACGAGCAAAAGGTGTGGTTTGGTACTCACATGCTAGAAGGCGAATCTGAGGCTTGGTGGGACAACAGTCGTCAGAGACGGGAGACTACGGGAGTGAGATTGAAATAAGTGAGGGGAGAAGGTTGTGCTTCTCTAAGATGCTTCAAGTGTGGAGTGATGGCTCAGTATGTTGTTAGACGCTATTATAGTTTGACGAGATCATGTTGGAGAGAATAAGTGTGTCTTGCGAGCTTAGATGGTGTGTACAGTGAATTATTTTGGGTTAAGCCAAATGCTTAAGAGTTGTCTTGGCATGTCGGTGCAGGACAGTATTGAGATGTTTAATTTTGAGGGGAATTTTGAGTGTTGATGAAAGTAAGAAGTTGGCGGGTTGCCGATTAAGTATGGTTGTCTGAAAGTTATCCTGACAAGACAGTGATATACAGTCAGGACGTGAAGTGGAATGGTGGTCTACATAGTTGCGGAAACTAGCCCGATATTGAGAGCTCTGTATTGTATGTCTGTTTGGGTGGTCAAGGAATTAATTTGGGTGAGTAGTTTTGAGACTCGTGTCTAGTGGATGTGCTACGATAACAGATTGTGAGGTCGAGTATGTAAAGGGTGGATAGTGGCCCTTGGTGAATGTTAAAAGAAAGTAAGAATGTGGAATACGATATTGATATAATTAGACCTTTAAACATTTCAAGAGTTGAAGGTGTGTTGAATGGCCTTTCAAGTGTGAAAAGGTTGTTGTCGTATTTTTGACGTAACGGGAGAACCATAACTCAGAATGACGCACGGTTTGAAGCGTTGGAAGTTTTTACAATGCTATAGGTGATGGCGAAGTAGCGGCATGGGATTAAGATATTTATTGATGGAATGTGTTGGGATGTTATGGTGAGCGCGGAAGGTGTGGTTCGTATTTCCACCATAGCTCACAAATTTGAGCGTCCGTTGGCATGGAACTTCCCATACTTAATTGAGCGAGTCAATGGTTGTGTTAACGGATGATATTCTGATATATTCGAAGAGTATAGAGGATTATGTTGAGCATCGGGAACTTGAGTTATTGGTGTTGGAGAAGAAGCGGTGATATGCCTCTGCGAAGAAAGTTCAAAGAGTTCGTGTGTTGGTTTTTCCGCATCCGATGGAATTATTTGTTGTGCTTTGTGATGCTTTGTTGATATGATTGGGAGATATGTTAAGTGCAACGTCAACGAGTGTTAGTTATGCTTTGAGGCACTTAAAGTACGTAAAAGGAATTATCTGACAGGTGGTTTAGAGTGGGTTACTGGCGTGTGTTGTGCCGAAGTTTGGAGGCCTTAATTGTTTAGTTGATATATGAGATGCTTAGTGAACTTAAGAGCTTAAGGTATTTTTTTGATTTGAAAAAGTTGGATATAAGATAGAGGAAATAATTGAGACTTCTGGAGGAGTATGGTTTTGGGTTGAATTACCATTCGGGTGAGGCAACGTGGTAGCTGAGGTATCGAATTGGAAATTTCTGTATATACCGATGATGAAGGTAAAGGAGTTAGCACTGATTAAGAAAATTCGAGATATGAGTTTGGTCTGTGAAGAGACTTCTTATGGAGTTAAGCCTTGTATGTTGAGGTTGACTGTGGGTAATCTTGATGAGAGTCGAGGAGTTGGAATTCTAATTAGAGCTAGTAGATTGATTGAATTTAATGAATTGAGTCGAAGAGCTGATTTCGGATTGATGGGAATGGTGCCATGATAGAGTTTATGCTCCAGTATTGTGGGTTGGATAAGAGTACCCTGAAAGAAGGACATTAAGGTGGGTTGAGTCCCCTTCCAGGTGCTATGAAGATATGACCGAATGTGGGAGATTCTTTTGGTGGCCATAGGTAGGAGAGAGAGAGAGAGTTGAGGTTGTGTATTCTGATTAGACTTGTGGAAAGTCGAAGTTGGAACAACGGGGACTGTTGGACCTGATGCAACTGTTGAATATTTCTGAGTGGAGTAGAATAGTGTTCCCATGGATTTTTGTGTCGGGTTTTCTAGAGAATTTAAAAAGGGATATGATTTGATTTGAGTAGTTGAGAACAGATTGAAAAGATTAAATCATTTATTACCAATGAGGATGAATCATTCTATGCTGGAGGTAGCTAAGATGTTTAGTGAGGAAGTTGCGAAGTGGTGTGAGATACCATCGAATATTGTGTCAGATGGGAATCTGAGTTTTCGATGAAATTCTGGGAGAATGGAAGACGCTTTGAGTACCATATTAAAGTTGAACTCTATTTAGCATCCATGGACGGATAGACAGATAGAGAGGGCTATCTCGTATGTAGAGGATTTGGTGAGAGCTTGTGTGTTGGATCATGATGGATCTGGGGGCAGTTAGTTATCGTTGATTGAGTTACCTACGATAACCACTATCATTCTAGTATAGGAATAACATGATATGAGGCTTTGTATGGTAGGAGGTGTAGGACTCATTGGTGTTGATGTGTGTCTGGCGAGAGTGTTGTACTCGGACCAGAAATTGTGCAAGAGGCGATTGAAAAGATCAAGAGAATCCAAGAAAAGACGTGTGTTGAGAGTTATGATGGTAACTAGGGTTGGTCGAGCTTTGAAGTCTCGGAAGCACACATCATGTTTTGTTTATCTGTATCAGAGTGGCGCAACGGAAGCATGGGGAAAATAGTATGTTAGACTGTTTTACCGCTATCATTGTGAAAACTGCAGGGTGTGTTCATATGTCTAAGTCGAGGAGGTACTTTGATTAAATTGGATGGGGTCCAAGTGAGAAATAATGTGATTGTTGAGGCACTTCTAGTACGAATTGTTGAAAGAGGAACGACTCCGAGGGAAGGAGATATCCTTGGTGAAAATGGCTTGGGGATGGTGCTGCAGGAGGCAGTGTGACCTGAGAATTGGAAAGCAGGATGCGGGAAGCGTATCCAGAATTGTTTCCATCAGGTAATTTTCGAGGAGGAAAATAATTAAAGTGGGAGAGAGTTGTAACACCCATTTTAATTATTTAGTCTTTTGGTGTGTCCTTGTGTGGGGAATGTGTCTAAGCGCGTTTGTGGGTGCTCTTAATTGATAAGGATTATTTTAATAAGCCCTAGAGTTAATATTAATAAATATAATGAATAATGATAATAATTTAATAAATAATAGTAATATGGTATTTGTATTATTATTATTAATATTATTATTATTATTATTATTATTGGATTAAGTAATAAAAGGGGATTTTGGGAGAAAAGGAGGAAAAAAAAGCACGATAAAGAGGAAGAAGGAGAAAAGCACGATCAAGTGGAAAGAAAGTTTGAGAGGAAGAACAAGGGGAAGAAGAAGAAGGCTAAGTTGTCGGATTCTTAGGAAGTTCTTCATCGATCGAAGCAACTGATCGAGGTAAGGGGGAGAAACGGATTAGGATTGGTAATTGCATGAATTGGGTAGTTGGGGATTCCATAACCCCATAGGGATTTGATGATTATAATTAGTATGTTGTTGTGTTTTCTGATCATTTCTGTTATGGTGAACTCCTTGCATGTGATTGCAAGGTGATTGTTGGAATAATTTGGGTGAATTGGTGTAATTTACCGTTTAGGTAGAAAATGATTTAATCGGTAGAGTTGGTGTTTTATCGGGTAAATTCTGGAATAAATAGCATGGTTTAGTCATAGAATGCTAGGCTAAGACTACTGGGACTGGTTTGGTGAGAATCGGATGGGTTTTGAGCTTCAGATGAATTTCTGAACAATGAGGGTTTGTGAAATCGCAGACGTTCGCCAACACCTTCACTGAGCGAGCTAGTAGCGAGCACTCGCTAGGAATTCGCTAGGCGAATCGGGTAGCGAGTACTTCCAGTAGCCATTGTCTGCATTCACCAGCAGGTTCACTAGGCAAATGAGGCAGCGAGCGTTCGCTGAGGCCTCACTAGGCGAGTGAGCCAGCGAGCGTGACAGAAGGTGTTTTTGTGCTGTTTTGCCTTGTGATTCGTTTTCTAGGATTCCTTGGGTTGTGATAGGCAGAGAGATGGTGTTCAGTGGTGTAGGGTGTATGCCTGGTGTTGAAAGGTGTAATTATGAAATACTAAATTTAAATGACATAATTAAATGGTGGGTAAGATATGTATATATAAATGATGCATAATGAAGTGATCGGGAGGATCGTATGTACTTGGTGTTCAATGTAAATTTCCCTATTATTTAATTGGATTAACATAATTGATTGGTATATATATATCTGAGTATATGTGATCTATGGTGATGTGATCAGTAGGATCGTGTGCACTTCGTGTGCTTGGTGTTTGTGTGTTGTGCATTGGTGTTGTGCATAGCATGGTGTCTTGGTATGGTTGAATCATGCCTCAGGAGGAGCGTAAGTGATTCAACCGTACTCTCTTATGATGTGTATGAGGTGCTCCATTGTGGAGGTTTGATGGCCTAGTGTCCATCAATGATTGCGGAGTTGAATCATGTCTCAGGAGGAGCGTAAGTGATTCACCCGTACTCCTTTGTGGAGAATTGTGGGGATAGATCATGTCTCAGGAGGAGCGTAAGTGATCTATCCTGTTTATGATGTGATCCCTTATGGAGGGTTGATGGCCCGGTGTCCATCAGTGATGATGAGTCGGTACCGCATGCATGTGTTGGGTTGCATTCTTGCATTATGATGTGTTGTGTTGATAATTAGACAGTAGGTCCTGTTTGATATTGGTGGGGTGATGATTTGTTTAATTACTGCCTTTTTATTCATGTATCTTATTACCGATAATTTTGATCATGTTTTCTCACCCCTTTGTTGTTGTCGTGGTCTGTGCTTCTTCGGAAGTACAGATAAATCCAGGTATATAGCTAGCTTGGATAGTGGTGTGAGAGTCGAGTCTTAGGATGCTTTGATACGTAGCACGGGATTTGGGAGTTTATTTGTTTTATGATAAATTTGTTGTATTCCTGTGACGTATCGTATTTTGGTGAACCTTAATGATGAATACTTTTGTGTATTTTGGCGGATGGCCGTGAGCGATGGATAATGATAATTTTCCGCTGCTTTAAATTGAAAATCATATAATGAAGAGTTATGTTGAACTGTTTGAATGTAATGTCCCACTGTTGAAGAGAAACTCTGATGTTATTTTGAAATAATTGTATTTTATTTAAGATTTGGGAAAGTGGGGTGTTACACTCAGGGCTTGCAGGATACTATTAGTAGGAGAGATTTGCTCATTCAGGGGTTGATTGCTAGGCCAGATCATCCTGATACGAAGGAGTTATTGGAGGATTTCCAAACTCGCTGTCGTACTTGATATGTTTCCTCTCTTTGTATTTTGTTGTTATGTTGTATCTCGACCATCACCAGGATTGTTGGATGGGGTCGTGTTTGTTTCTGTTGTATTTCTTTCGTGATGTGCTGTGTATTGACTCAGGCCCTCATTTTATTTATGAGAAGATTGCGCGACCTTATATGTTGGTTCTCCATTGTCCTGTTATTCCCGTGAAACTAGAATCAAGGGGGAAAATTCCCTGAAGCATATTCGTGTGTCTGCATACTGCATCATTTCCCATTTTGCATCGCAGGTGTTCCAGGTTCCATTAACCTTATCTCCTTTCTCCGCTTTGTAGCTTGTTTCAGGATTGAAAACCAAGCGATTCATTGCTACTCTACCAGGGGAAATCAACGCAAAGCTATGGACCAGATTCAGCTCGAGTTGCAGGAGTTCCGTGACCGTATGACCCAGTTTATGGATATGATGCAAGGGGTCGCCAATGGCCAGGAGCAACTAAGAACGCTGGTGCAACCTCTGATTACAAGGGTTGACGGGAGTGGGGTTCTACATGGAGGAACTGCTGCTATACCTCCTACAACTGACAATGTCACCCCTCATGCTACTGCCATTCCAACTAATGTTATCCCTCCGGACGGAGGAAATCATACTGGAATCCCTATTCCTGCACCAACATGTGATGTGTATGGAAACACTGGCCCTCAGTGGGATGAGGATGACCAAGATGATGTTTTCTCTATGAGAGAGCTTGGTGCTGGTCTGCAGTCTGACGCAGACAGAAGGTTTAAGGTGATAGAGGAAAAGATGAAGAATTTTGAAAATCAAAACTCGTTGGGTTTAGATATGTCAAATCTAGGGCTGATCCCATACCTGAAGATTCCTCCGAAGTTTAAGGTTCCGGACTTCGATAAGTATAAGGGGACGGCTTGTCCTAGGGTGCATCTCCGTTCTTATTACCAAAAGATGTCTGCATACTCAGATGATGAGAAGATGCTCATGCATTTCTTTCAGGACAGTCTTTCTGGTCCATCCCTGGAATGGTATATGGGTCTAGAGCCAGTCAACATCAGAAGTTGGAGAGATTTGGCTGAAGCTTTTGTTAGGCATTATCAGTATAACAGTGATTTGGCACCAAACAGGGTACAGTTATAGAACCTGTCACAGAGAAGTAATGAAGGTTTCAAGGAATACGCCCAGAGATGGTGCGAGCTGGCAGCAAGAGTTCAACCTCCTATGGTGGAGAGAGAGCTGATAGACATGTTTGTTGCTACACTGCCTGGGGTGTATTATGAGAAATTGATAAGCAACATGTCGGGAAGCTTTTCAGACTTGATCATTACCGGTGAGCGGGTCGAAAACAGAATCAAACTGGGGAAGATACAGGTCGGAGAAGGTAGGAAACGTTTTGGCAATAAGAAGAGAGAGGGGGAAACAAATGCATTATCAGGTTTCCAAAGCAGAAAGAAGAACCGAAATCAGCAATATCGTCAACGGCAACCTCAGTCGCAAGCATTACGATTCCAGCTGCACCATCACAACAACAGCAACAGCGTCCACAACAACAACAAAATTATGCTCCGCGACGATTCCAAGATCGTGGAAGAGTAGTGAGCAGGAAATTTGATGCATCGCCGATGCCTTACTCACAGTTACTATTTGGTGCAATTACAATTGATCTAGAAAAGGACGCTAACTCCTTTAACCGGCGCACTACCCCCAGGGTATGATGCCAATGCCAGGTGCGATTTTCATTCCAGTGCTCCCGACCATAACATTAATAATTGTAAAGCCTTCAAGCATAAGGTGCAAGACCTTATTGATAGTAAAGTTATCAATTTTTCACATGACGCGCCCAACATTGTGCAAAATCCCATGCCTAATCATGGAGCGGCTGGGGTAAACGCTATTGTTGAGGAGGAAGGTTTGAATCTGGTGACCGATGTTGAAGAACTGAAAACTCCGTTGAGTTTTGTGAAGGATAAGTTGCTAAGCGGAGGAGTATTTCCCGGTTGTGACAGAGACTTCACAAGTTGTTTAACCCATCCTGAGGGATGCGATAAATTGAAGAGTCATGTTCAAAAGTTGATGGATGACAATATTCTGCAGTTTGACAAAGTGTCGGAAGAGAAAAAAGAGAAAGTAATTGCTAAAGAGAAGGATGTTGTGGCTACAATTTCCATTCCTTATAAGACAATCCCTATTTCTGCGCTGCCAAGGCCACCCATCATTATAATCACTAAAGCAGGGCCGATGCCCTACGAAAACACCAAGGCGATCCCATGGAATTATGGGGCTGAGGTCTATTGCAATGGTCAGAAGCAGAAGCTAAAGAATTCGCCGTTGGATTCTATTGATAATCTGGTAGGAACCGGTGGGATAACCAGAAGTGGAAGAGTATTTTCACCTCCGGAAGCGAATGCTGAAAGGTTCGATAAGGGAAAAGGAAAAGTTGTGGTTAAAGAGAGTTCTCAGAGTGGTGAGAAAGAAACCTTGTTGAAAGATGCGGAAGAGTTTATGCGCTTTATCAGGAAAAGTGACTACAAAATTGTAGATCACTTGCAACAAACTCCGTCGAAGATTTCAATCTTGTCATTGCTGCTGTGCTCTGAGGCACATCGGAATGCCTTGTTAAGGATTCTGAATACCGCGTACGTGCCATAGGAAATTTCTGTGAATCAACTCGAAGGATTAGTGGCACACATCAATGTTGGGAATGGGCTAGGGTTTTTAGATCTTGATTTGACATCCAAAGGAAGAGACCATAATCACGCGCTGCATATCTCCATTAATGCAGAGGGGCGGTATTGTCGCATGTGCTGGTGGACACTGGGTCATCACTTAATGTGCTACCTAAGAAAGCTTTGATGAAGCTGGACGCCCGGGGAATAATATGCACCCCAAGTGATTTGGTTGTGCGAGCATTTGATGGGACAAGAAGGTCCTTTTTCGGAGAAGTGACTCTTCCAATCCAGGTTGGACCAGAGGTTTTCAATGCGGTGTTTTATATAATGGATATTCAGCTGACATATAGTTTTTTATTGGGACGACCTTGGATCCATTCGGCTGGAGCTGTGACATCAACCCTACACCAGAAACTGAAATATATGGTGGGTGGTAGCGTTGTCACTGTGTGCGGGGAAGAGGATATTATGATAAGCCACCTGTCTTCATTCAAATATGTAGAGGTTGACGGTAAGATTCACAAAATGTTGTGTCAAGATTTCGAAACTGTGCAGATTAAAGAGAAGACTCCAGTTGTGGGCAGTGTTCCTGAGGTGGCTATGTCGTCTTTTAAGGAAGCACATGCGATTGTGAAGTCGGGAGCATCTCAGGGCTGAGGGCAAGTTCTGAGCATCCCCAATAAGTAGGACAAATTTTGACTAGGGTACATCCCATCCTCCTCCTCACAGAGCACACCACGTTACAAGGGACCCGTCCAATTCACTAGTGGTGGGGTGATTTTTGAGCAGATCAATGTCGTGTCTGACGAAGAAGGTGATAGCGATTGCGACATGGATGCATGGATCCGGCCATGTATTCCTGGTCAGAACTTGAACAACTGAACTGTCAAGGAAGTCATCCAAGTGACTAACAAAGAGTAATGATTTGTTTTCTTGATTATGTGTAGCCCTATGTTCTACCTGGAGCATACTGGTCTTTGTGTGAAGGGCCTAATCTTTTATGTTTAAACAATCTTTTTATCATTAATCAAAGGGCGTTTTTCTTGCATTCAAATATTATGATCTCAGTCTTTCTTGTTTTATTTTAACAATAAAATGGCAATGTGGTTTATGCTAGTTTGCATATCATTTAAGCATTAAATCATCATCATTGCAGGTTTCACATTACAGACACCACCGATTCAGACTCGTCTATGACTTTGATAATCCGATCTTTCAAGCTGAAAAGAGATTGATGAAGACAAAGACCTGCCTGAAGAGCTTTCCAGGCTATTGAAACAAGAAGAGAAAGTTATTCTGCCTCATCAGGAGGAAATTGAGGTCATCAACTTGGGCACCGAGGAAGCCAGAAAGGAAGTCAGGATAGGGGCTGTATTGCAGAGTGATGTCAAGCAAAGACTGGTTGAAATGATTTGAGAGTATAAAGATGTCTTTGCCTGGTCATATGAAGATATGTCCGGTCTTGATACAGATATTGTGGTTCATCGCTTACCTCTTCGAAAAGAGTGTCCACCTGTGAAACAGAAGCTGAGACGAACCAGACCGGACATGGAAGTAAAGATCAAAGAAGAGGTCCAGAAACAATTGGATGCAAGATTTCTCGCCATGACGAATTACCCTCCGTGGGTTGCTAACATTGTACCTGTACCAAAGAAGGATGGTAAGGTAAGGATGTGTGTGGATTACCGTGATATCAATCGAGCGAGCCCGAAAGATGATTTCCCGCTCCCCCACATTGATGTGCTTGTTGATAATACTGCTCAGTATTCAGTGTTTTCCTTCATTGACGGTTTTCCGGATATAACCAGATCAAGATGGCCCCAGAAGACATGGAGAAAACAACTTTTATCACGCCGTGGGGGACTTTTTGCTATAAGGTAATGCTCTTTGGATTGAAGAATGCAAGGGCAACCTATCAACGAGCAATGGTGACTTTGTTTCATGATATGATTCATCATGAGATCGAGGTCTATGTTGATGACATGATCACTAAGTCGCAAACGGAGGAAGAGCATCTGGTGAATTTGTTGAAGCTGTTTGAGAGGTTAAGGAAATTCAGACTAAGGTTGAATTCGAACAAATGCACTTTTGGTGTACGGTCAGGAAAGCTATTGGGGTTCATAGTCAGTGAAAAAGGAATCAAGGTTGATCCTACGAAAATAAAAGCAATACAGGAAATGCCAGCACCGAAGACTGAGAAGGAGGTTCGTGGTTTCTTGGGTAGATTGAACTACATTGCAAGGTTCATATCTCACCTCACAGCCACGTTTGAACCAATGTAAAAATTGTTAAAGAAATATCAAGTGGTGGTCTGGAATGAAAATTGCCAAAGGGTATTCGAAAGATTAAAAGAGTATTTGCAGGAATCTCCGATACTGATGCCTCCAGTGGCTGGAAGACCATTAATAATGTATTTAACAATTCTTAAGAATTCTGTGGGTTGTGTTCTCGGTCAACACGATAAGACGGGAAGAAAGAGCATGCCATTTATTACTTGATTAAAAAGCTCAAAGATTGTGAGTCCAGGTACTCAGTGTTGGAAAAGACGTGTTGTGCACTCGCTTAGGCTGCCAAACGCCTAAGGCAATACATGCTAAACCATACAATCATGCTGATTTCAAAGATGGATCCGATTAAGTACGTGTTCGAAAAGCAAGCACTTTCGGGAAGGATTGCCAGGTGGCAGATGGTTTTGACAGAGTACGACATTCAATATGTCTCCTAGAAGGCCATTAAGGGGAGTGTTCTGTCAGAATATCTTGCAGAGCAGCCAATCGACTATTATCAACCAATGAAGTTTGAATTTCCGGATGAAGACATCATGTTCTTAAAGATGAAAGATTGTGATGAGTCGTTACCTGACGAAGGTCCTGAGCTGGGCTCCTAATGGCAAATGATTTTTGACGGTGCTATTAACTCATACAGTAGTGGAATTGGGGCAATCATTATGACTCCCCATGGGTCCCATATACCATTCACTGCCAGGTTAACTTTTCCCTGCACCAATAACGAAGCTGAATATGAAGCATGTATCATGGGTATTGAAGTAGCGATTGATTTGAGAATCAAAAACCTTGATATTTATGGTGATTCAGCTTTGGTGGTCAATTAGATCAAAGGAGAGTGGGAGACTCGGCAGCCTAATCTGATTCCTTATATGAACTATGCAAGGAGGTTGTTACCTTTCTTTGACTGGGTAGAGTTTCACCATGTGCCAAGAGCGGAGAATCAGATGGAAGATGCCTTGGCTACGTTATCCTTAATGTATAAGGTGAACTATTGAAATGATGCTCTGAAATTGTCATCTCGCGCCTCGATATGCCGACATTCGTATTTGCAATAAAGGAAGCTTCAGATAGGAAGCCGTGGTATCATGATATCCATAATTTTCTCAAGAACCAAGACTACCCGCATGGGGCTTCGGCCCGAGATAAGAAGACCTTGAGGAGGTTATCTGGAAATTTCTATCTGAACCAAGATGGTGTACTCTACCGAAGAAATTTTGACTTTGTTCTGTTGAGATGCGTGGACGAAAAAGAAGCAGGTTTGCTTATGGAAGAGGTCCACGAAGGTGCCTTTGGTACACACGCAGGCGGGCATGCCATGTCTCGAAAGTTGTTGAGGGCAGGGTATTATTAGTTGACTATGGAGTCTGATTGCTTCAAGTATGCTAAGAAATGCCATAAATGCCAGATTTATGTTGATAAGATTCATGTGTCGCCAAGTCCTTTGAATGTTATGGCGTCTCCTTGGCCCTTTTCCATGTGAGGCATTGATATGATTGGAAAGATTGAGCCGACCGTATCCAATGGACACCGCTTCGTCTTAGTGGCAATTGATTATTTCACTAAGTGGGTTGAAGCAGCTTCTTTCGCCAATGTCACTAGACAAGTCGTGGCCCGATTTATTAAGAAGGACATCATTTGTCGTTACAGAGTGCCCGAGAGAATCATTACTGATAATGGTTCAAATTTGAATAACAAGATGATGAGGGAGCTGTGCCAGAGTTTCAAGATTGAGCATCACAACTCTTCTCCCTATAATCTGAAGATGAATGACGTTGTTGAAGCGGCCAATAAGAATATAAAGAAGATTGTGCAGAAGATGGTTGTGACCTACAAAGATTGGCACGAGATGTTGCCCTTTGCATTGCACAGATATCATACCTCGGTACGTACTTCAATTGGGGCAACCCCTTTCTCGCTAGTGTATGATATGGAAGTTGTCCTACCATTGGAAGTCGAGATCCCTTCTTTGAGAGTTCTTGTTTATGTCTAACTTGATGAGGCAGAATGGGTGAGGAATAGATTGAATCAACTCAGCCTGATGGACGAGAAGAGATTGGCAACCATTGCGTATGGTTGTTTGTATCAAAGCAAGATGAAGAAAGCTTTTGATCAGAAGGTGTACCCTCAGAGATTTCAGGCAAGTGAGTTAGTGTTGAAGAAGATTCTCCCTCCATAGACAGATTACATGGGCAAATGGACTCCCAACTACGAAGGTCCATATATCGCAAAGAAAGTGTTCTCAGGAGGAGCCTTAATACTGTCAACCATGGATGGTGAGGATTTCACATCCCCTGTGAACGCAGACGCAGTTAAAAAAATACTTTGCTTAAAGAGACCCGCCGGACAGAAAAAGAAAAGTCCAGGCAAAAAAGGGGCATCCCGACGAACCATAAAAAGAAGGGGTTCGGGCAAAAGTTAGGGATAAAAAAAGAAAAAGATGTAAACTCGCAAAGTTGAAAACCTGAAAAGGAGACTTTGGCAAAAATGGGTATCCCGGTGTGTCGCAACTGCGAAAAACACCCAGCAGAAAACAGAAGAGTCGCCATCTTTCGTTATTTATCCCAAAGAGAGGGAAAGGAAACGATCGGAAAAACCTGACGAAAAAAGGGAAAGACAAGGTCATCGCAACCAAGTCCTGGATTCGGGAGTCGGTTATGCAAGGGGAAGGTATTAGCACCCCTCACGTCCGTCGTACCCAACAGGATCCATGCTTGTTGTCATGCAAAATCTAAGGGTGTGTTTAAACTATCTACGCTACAGGCTTGCAGGACAAAAAGAAAAGAAAAGAGACTCGGCAGAGCATCGCCGCTCTGTGCCTACGTATTCCCTCGTGCAATGGGAAAGTCAGAATGAACGTAGTTTGGCTAACTACAGGAGAGAAGGGGGGAAGGTTGCTCGCCAAGACATCGTGTCTTATGCCTATGTACTTTCATTTGGTATGAAAGATCAGAGCAAACGTGGTTCGGGCTGACACGAAACCATAGGTTGATTAAGTGTTTTAACTGAATAGGGTTAAACCTCCGTTCCAGCAGTTAGGGGTTAAGCCCGTTTGCGGTAGAACCGAAGCTTAACAATACTCTTTTCTGAAAAGGTTTCCGATTAATCCCGAAGGAAAAAGGTTTGAATTTTGTTTTGTGTTTTTTAGTGAAGTGAATTAATTCGGTTTGTGATTCATGTTGCACTAAAGACTATGACGTGGAGGCGAATGCGTCGTGTATCACCCTCAAACGGGACGTACACTAAACACTCTAGACAAGCGAGACGAGACCCCTCACTCATCATTTCCCATGTAGCTTAAGGCTCGTAGCGCACAATGTTTATCACATTTATTAGATGAGTTAGAGTTGTTTTGAGATAAGAAAGAGAGACACACAGAAGGTCTAAGGGAAACTCGACCCTAACGTTGTCATGCAAAGTGGTCCTAAAGTTTAGATTAAAGGGGGAACGTCTACCCTAATGTTAGCATGCTTGGATTGAACACCTAATGTCTCTCCTACTCCCGTCCTAAACGGAGGAACTAGGAATCCTATGGGGATCATGGAAAAAGCACAAGAAGAACAAAAGAAGGATCAATCACAAGTAGAAGATGCATACATGAAGAAAACATGCAAAGAGGGAGGAAAAGAAGTGTGGGGCAGCAGCCGCCACAAGCACATCTCAACCCCTTTGGAGAAAACAAAAATGCAAAACACAAGATGAAATGCACATGCAAAATGCAAAAAGAAAATGAGCGGATGAGACGTAACGGTAGAAGACAATCCTCTACAACCTTCGACCATCAATCATCGAAGAAAATGGGAGGAAAAGAAGTATGGGGAAGTAACCGCCACAAGCGCATCTCGACCATAGCTCTTTGCTCAAGCAAACAAGGATGAGCATCACATTGAACAACATATACAAATATGCATTCAAGTGGAAACCGAACAAAATGAATCGACAAAAAATCATGATCAAATGATCAAGAACAACGACATATATACCAAACATCACACTCCTAATGCATCACACTGATTTATGATGATTCAAAGTGGAACGGTATGCGAAAACACCTTGAAAAACAGCAAAACAAGCTCACTGTTACAGTGTTAATCGGCTAACACCTTAAAAAGTTTAGGAAATCTGGAATTTTGAACAGGTTAATCGGTTAACCATATGCGTTAACCGATTAACACTGTTAACATTTGAAAAATTTGAAATTTTGAAATGGTTGATTGGTTAACCATATGCGTTAATCGATTAACACTGTAATAGAGGCCAAAAACAGCAACAGAAAAGCACTTCCAGCACAAAAACAACTTATCCAAGGATCCACAAGATCAACTTATCACTTAAGCACGAAATTAACAACAGAAAACAGAGATCCAATAGTATGGATACACAATTACATAGCAATATCACAATCCGAACGGATCGAAGTCAACCAAAATTCAATCGAATATAAAGATTAACATGATAAGCTCAAAAATTAAATCGGATCGATAATTCCAACCTTCGAAGCGGAGATTTGCTTCGGTACGTGATGATCAACTGAATTTGAGCAGATCCAAACATGATTATCCGGAAAACTTCAAGATCCACAATAATTCTTGCAAGAAGAATGAAGATCAAACACTTTTAAGCCAAATTACTCCAAATAAGCACTTCCAACTCAAGCTCCAAAACCAGATCTCAATTTACATGAAAATGGATTATGAAAATTGATCCAATGATGATGATAAATGGAGGTTTATGCTCAAGAATCCATTGATTTCAATGAAAAATCAATGAATCCAAATGATGAAGAGCTTTGAGTGAGGTTTTAGGAATGGAGAATTTTGAGAGAGAATTGAGAGCTCAAGAGTAAATTCTGAAAAATGAATTGAATTATGAGAGATTAGATGGTGAGGTTCAGAGTGAATCACTTAAATATCACTTAGGTTTGGATCCAATGCAAGGTTTGGAATTTGGATTGGAAAATATGGTATAGAATGTGGAATGGGCATTTGGTGGGAAATTAAAATTAACCAAATTTCAAATGATGTTCTAGATCCTTCCTGTAACAGCCCGATTTTTCATTAATTAATTATTTGCATTAATTAAGTAGGTTAATGAGAATTATTTAATTGATGGGTAATTAATTAAATGAATTTATAGATGTTGGAGAAAATTAGAAGATAAAGACATATTAAGAAGGAGAGTGGAAAGAAAAGGAAAAGATAGAAACATAAAGGAAAGAATAGAGAAAGAAAGAGAAAGAGGAGAAAAGAGAAGAAGAAGAAGGAAGAACTTGGATCATCAAGAACAACTCTCAAGCTTTGGATTAATCAAGGTAAGGGTGAAAAATATCATTATCTTAACAATGTATATAATTGTGTATGCTTGGGTTAGAGTATTGGATGTTTTTCTATAATTTCCATTTTAGGGCATAAATGGATTAATCGGTAAAATCTGAGTTTTCGCGGTGGAAAATGAGAATAAGTGGTAGTATTTAGTCGGGAGGATGTTAGACTAAGGTTACGAAACTTGTTCGGTGAGAATCGGTTGGTTTTGGACAGTTTGGTGGAAGTTGGACAGTAAGAAATTTTGGAGTTTGCAGACATTCGCTAGCGTGTTCGCTGAGCGAGCTGGTAGCGAACATTCGCTAAGCGAGCTAGTAGCGAGCCAGTAGCAAACGGTCCCAGACTTGGACAAAATGCATGTTATGGTGTTCGCTGGTAGCGAAAGAGGTAGCGAAGGTTCGCTAGGCCTTCGCTGAGCGAGCGAGGTAGCGAACGAAGTCAGTAGCTTATGTTTGCCTTCGCGAGTTTGTTCGCTGAGCAAACAAGTAGCGAATACTCGCTAGGAGCTCGCTAAGCGAGCAGAGTAGCGAATGTGATAGGATGTGTTTTTATTTAATGTTTCCATCCGAGGTCGGATTTCCGACTTAACTTTGATTATTTCCATGCTCGAGGCGTTGATTTCGTCGGATATATTATACTGTGGATGGCCTTATGGCGTGAATCCTAGATTGTTGAATTAATCGAATTATGGTCTTTTGACAAATGTTATACATTGCTTAATGTGATTAAAAATGTATTGCGAATGCATGAGAACATATTGTGTATATGTGTGCATTGTTTGTTAATATGTTGATGATATGTATGAATATGTTGTGTGTGCAATCGTTGTGATAATTCTTGGAGAGATGACTTATTTGAATGCATGAGATTAAGATGTCGGTCTTAAGTGCATTGAATTGTTGATTGCATATGCATCATTTAGTCAAGAGGCAATGCTTTCTAGTTTCATGGAGACTAGTGACTTGTCCCAAGCCTAGAAGAGTGGGTTTGAAAGCTTAGAGGACAGGCTCTTCGTGGTTATCGGTCTAGAAGAGTGGACCCAGTTTAATGTAAACCGAAAAAAGATAACAAGTGTTGGTACCACATGGCATAAGTTTGCATTGAGTCGTATTGAGTCACATAGTATGAATGTCATTATTATGAGAAATATGATTGCATGTGGACGATGTATATGAGTAAAAATGGAATTGTGGTGAGAAATGTAATGTATGTATGTTTTATGTTATGTATATATATATATATATATAATTATATGCATTGATTATTATGATAATATTTCTCACCCTTCTGCTGTTTTATAATGCTCTATGAGGCATTGCAGATTAGGATTGCTGGAGGTTTTTCTTTTGGTGAAGTATAGCTTCATTCTTTTGAGTCGGTTGCTCTGATGATGTAACATCGGGTAGCTAGGCTTGTAGAGTATTCTTTTGTGATACATTGTATATGTATCAGCTGATGATGTTTTGTAAAACATGAATGATATTATGAACCAAACTTGATGATGTGTATTTCTATTATATCATGTCTTAAGTAATTCAATGTTCTAGTCTTCCGCTTTAATCAAAACATTGATATGTGAACTCTAAGAGTTATGCTTTACTTTTAGTTGAGATTTACCCCTTTTGTTCTATCTCTTTGTGAACATTATTATTCATGTTGTCGTTTCGTGAGTAATGTGATGCGCCTCTTTTATACCATGTTATAAGTACACTCTGATGAATTTTGTATATGTGATTAAGTGTTTAAATGCATTATTTTGGGGGTTGTCGCTTGCGCGAAAATAAGGTGCCGGCATAACAGAAGAGTCGCCACCTTTCGTTATTTATCCCTCAGAGCGGGAAAGGAAACGATCGGAAAAACCTGACGAAAAAGGGTAAGACAAGGTCATCGCAACCATTGTCTGGGTTCGGGAGTCGGTTACGCAAGGGGAAGGTATTAGCACCCCTCACGTCCGTCGTACTCGACGGGATCCTCGCTTGTTTGTTTACTTGGACGGGTTGGTTATAATCTATCTACCTATCAAGGCTGGCTGAAAAAGAAAAGAAAAATGACTCGGCAAAGCGTCGCACTTTATGCCTACGTATTCTCATCAGAGAATGAGAAATCAGAGTCAACGTAGTTCGGCTAACTACGGGTGAAGGTGGGGAAGGTTGCTCGCTAGGATATCGCATCCTATGCCTACGTACTTTCATCTGGTATGAAAGATCAGAGCAAACGTAGTTCGGGAAACTACGGGTTATCTCCTAAAAGAAGTGTTTTTTATTATGTTTGCGATTTCAACCGCACTAGAGACTATGACCTGAGAGGGAATGCGTCCTTTCTCAGATAGCTTAAGGCTCGTAACGTACGAGAGAAATCATTCATGATTACTGTATTTTAAACTGCTTCGAGATGAGAAGAGAACAGGCCCAACTAGGAGGGAGACTATCAAGTCCTACTGTTATCACGCCATGGATTCATCCTATGGTTGAGGTTTGAACAGGGAACTCCTAGATGTTGTCATGCATAGGTTTCAACCTAAAAGTCTATCATCAAATCCTCATCAGAGGAAATGAGAGTCCTAAGGGATCATGTCAATGATACACCAAAACAGACAAAAGCATCAGCTTTAACAGTAAAATGCATGCAATGCAAGTGAGGGAGGAAATGTGTGTGGGGCTTCAGCCTCCACAAGCTCGTCTCGACCTCAAGCCAGTCATGAAATAACAGTAATCATACAGAAAACAAACAACATGCTGTCAAGCAATAACAGATAAGGGGAATGAAGTGCCATCAGGCAAACAAACACACTTGAGAAAGAATCATCTATTCTCTAATCCTACCCCTAACACAGAATCTAATCAAATCTAAGCAAAGCCCTAAAGCAAAACCTAACCAAGAGAAAATCAATCCCAGTCTTCAAGCTTCAGAACAAGCTTACCAAAGAAAGGGAGCTAAGTAAGCAGACTCATAGTGTCTTCCTCAGGAAAGCACTAGGAGGTGTATACTCAGGAGTCATACCCTATGTGGCTCAACCACTGTGATCAGTTTACATTCCTCCTCAGGAGAAACTAAACTCACAAGCAGGCTCCAACATCACTGGATATTTAGGAAATCCTATCTGAACTAGTGGAACTAAGTGAATAGACCCATAGGACCTTCCTCAGGAAAGTACTAGGAGACTTCCACTTAGGAATTGTATCCCATGTGGCTCAACAACTGTGATCAGTTTATATTCCTCCTCAGGAGAAATTAAACTCACAAGTTGGCTCCAACGTCATTGGATACTTGAGAAATCCTAGATAAACTAATGGAACTAAGTGAATAGACCCATAGGACCTTCCTCAGGAAAGTACTGGGAGGCTTCCACTTAGGAGTTGTATCCCATGTGGCTCAACAACATGTGATCAGTTTACATTCCTCCTCAGGAGAAATTAAACTCACAAGTTGGCTCCAACATCATTGGATACTTAAGAAAGAGGTGAGAAGAAAGAATGAAAGTTATTCATAGTGCCTTCCTCAGGAAAGTACCATGAACTTCCTCCAAACTTCAGGATCTCAAACCTCACGGACAGGGAACAAGCCAAGCTCTGGGTCTCTGGGTCTTGATCTTCAATCTTCTCTTCATCATGCTCTCCAACAAGATCTTCAAGACAACACGAACCCCATAACAACCCCCCAGAGATGAACAGATAACCACAGAACAGATAAAACCATCAGGCAACTTCAGAAAATACCTAAAAATACTAAACCAAGGGGGAAAAATCTATCCATTATTCACAAGAGTCTACAATATCTACCCATAATATCCACATGGGCCTCTACCCAAAAATCAAGACAAAACTATTTAAAGAAGATGAATTTCCTTACCTATGCACAACCTAAACCCTAATTAAGCACCCTAAGGCTAACCTAACTAAACTAATCAAATTTTAATCTAAAAATCAAGAATTAAATCCTATGGGGAACTATGGTTCAATATCTAATTACACAAAAAAGAATGGATTAAAAAGACTAAAGGAAGGTCCTAAAAGAAAATCTACAAAATCATATACAAAATTAAACATATTAAAAAGCTATTTAAAAGAAAATTCTATTAAAAATATGAAAAAAAATAAAATGGAGATTTTATTTATTTATAATTTTCTAGACAGATTTATTAACACATGAAAAAAACAAGAATTGAAAAATATTAAATTCTCTATTTTTTATGAATTTTACAAATGCAAGAAAAATATTGAAAGAATTAAAAAGAAAATAAAACAATTAAAGGGGGAGGGGGTGGCATGAGAGTCAGGCCCAGGGACCACCGTTTAAGTGAAACGGTGCGTTTCACTTATGTGGCTTCCCTCCATTTCACGATTTTGAATCCATGCCGTTAGATGAGGAGATTTTAGTCAAGGCTGGGGACTCATCCAACGGACAACCATCATCGTCCCAGCTCAACCTAGGGTTTTGCAGAAAACCTCACTCCATGCACTAATCTTTCCTCCCCTCGTTCTCTCTAACCAGTCCATGAAATCCTAAAATTCCAACACCAAAATTGTTCTACTAATTAAGAGGAACAAGACTGCACGTGTACTTTTTCCTAATTCTCTTTGAGTCACTCTAACAGAAAGCTTAAAGACTTGGGTTCCACCATGGATCTCTGAGATCAATCATGTCAAAGCTTCAATCTAATGGCCTGAGGGTGTTCTTTATGCTACCCTAGTCACACTAAACCCTAGCACGATCATTAAAACCTAATACACAGTCTGTTCTTGCAACCTAAAGAATCTTGCACCTGTTATGGATCTACATACAGAGCTCTCAAACTCTCAGAATTTGATCCTCTATCCTAGCACGTTAATTCTACACCTAAAGAACGAACTGAAACTAAATAAATTAAGAGGTATAGGGAGAAGAAAGAACCTGTCAAGTGATGATGGAGAAGGTATGAGGAGAAGGTTTCAGGCCTTGTAATTGCTTCAGGACACTCTTCCAATGGGGAGAAGCTTTCTGTTTGCAAGAATCTTGATGGAGAACCCTTGTAATGGAAGAAATCGTGTGTAGCTTGCTTTTGAAGAAAGCTTGAATTCCAACCTCTCTCTCTCACTCTCTCCACTGATCTCTCTCTCCTTGACCAAACTTTAATCCATTGTGGGTCACTTGTTATATAGGGATTGATGGAACCAACTAGATCCATCTAGAACCATCTAGAAAAGTCTTGAAAATATCATGTGATGACAACTTGAAAATCTCATGAACCATGCATTAAGTCTTGCAAAAATGACCTTAAAATGTCATCATAAGAGATATTGGAGAGATATGAGCAAATACAATGCTTTTCCTTGCCTTGTGTTGAAATTTCCAAAGATGACATATAATGCAAGTTTCAAATTAACAAAGCATCACCCATTTTAAAGTCTCAAATCAAAATTCTATTTAAACAAATGTTCTCAAAATGATGTTTCCAATCAAAATGGTATATTGGATGACCTATTTTGGATTTGTGGATCTTCCAAACCAATTTCCAATTTCAACTTTTCAAACTTATAAGCCATTTTTAGTTCATTTTTGACCAATCATGCAAATCCATGCTATGAGCTTCTCCAACAATTCATGACCTTCTTTCTAGACTTAAAATCACATTTTGAACAACTTTCATGTTTTTATTTTTTCCATTTGAGGCTTGGAAATAGGAGTTTTAGGCATTGGCTAAAAATGACCTATAACTGACAAATGACCAAAATACCCCTGTCTTGTTCAAACCATCAGTTGAGTTCTACAAATCCTATCAAGGACTTCTACCACTAAAATTAAAGCTAAGGAGATGCCCTTCAACATTCATGTTGACAAAGAAATCATAGGAATCATCCTACTAGGGCAAAAGTTGTCTGCACGTTGGGTGACTTTCAAGGACCTAGATTCACACACCCCAGCTGACCTGTAATTTGTCAAAACCATAACTTGAGCTCTGTAACTCCTATCAAGGACTTCCACCACTCAAATTAAAGCTAAGAACAAGCTCTACAACATTCATGTTGTGGGGAAGATGAGATATCAATCACATCTAGAGCTAAAACTGCCTGGAAAGTAGGGATCAAACTAGGGTTTTTTCACTGACAATCCTCAGAAACCCTGACTTGAAACTTCTCAAACTCCTCAATCATGATGAGTTGGTCTAGGAATCATCTTTATAACATCTCTATGCATCATTCCATGATCTCATGGCCCCTGGATTAGGTCTCAACCTTCTCCAAATCTTCAGTTATCCTAGGGTTGACCCAGTCAAAAACCCTAATTCTACCATTCATGGTTGAATCTTCTGAATTCTTGCATAATGACCTCTCTGGGCTTCATGATGGCTATCAAGACATCTCATAGGCTTTCTCAAAACATCAAGTTTATTCTCAAAGTCTCAGAATCATCTGAGGAGCACCCACAACTCTCAAGCTATGAAGCACACAACCCTGGTTCCAACCAATTCCTCTGAAGATCTTTTGAACTTTCTGATGAAGGTATCAACTTTCAAACACTTGATGGGTAAATAAATGTTGGTCAAATTTTGGGGTGCAACAGCTGCCCCTATTCAAACGGCTTGAACCTGACTGGGTGAGAAGCGAACGGCTCTCAGCCAATCAAGGTGCGAGACGGTTGAATTCCGGTAAACCCGAAAATTTGCCAACTGCACGAGCACACGATACTCTGCGGGGAACAAATCTTCGAATACTGCAATACTAGCTGCCCAACAACTAGCTGGAGACATAATGATCTGACATCGCTGTCAGTTATCCGCGTTAACTTCTTCTAATATTGCCTTCAGACAACCACAACACCCAACATCGCTGCTGGAAGACTAAACCATCTGACATTGCCGTCGAACAATCAAAATACCCAACATCGCCGCTGGAGAACTAAATCTGACATCGCCGCCGGAAACAAACATCGCTCTGAGACACACTCGACATTGTCGTCGTACAAACATCATCTCTACTGGGGATTTAAAGAGTCTGACCTCGCCGTCAAACAAACATTCAACCTCGCCGTCGAACACATTCAACATCGCCGTCGGACAAATATCCAACCTCGCCGTCGAACAAACATAATCTGACCTCGCCGCCGGACAAAAATGCAACCCTGAACAACTCCGACCTGGGGTTCACCCCTGGTAAATGGAGCAAAAGGTACACTTGCGTATTCGGAACCACTCCGCTGGGAATGAGAGACCTAACCGAGCACACTCTGATCTGGGGTTCCCCCTCAGAACCATGACGAACATCGGAATACTGCTGCACACTGCCCGTCGTAGAACTTCAACATTAAAGACATATGAAACCCTGGCCCCTGGCCACTCCAGATCCGCTGGAAAAAATATTCAAGTATTTCCGAATATAGATGGAACCCTGGCCCCTGGCCACTCCAGATCCGCTGGAGAACCTTCAAGTATTTCTGAAGATAGATGAAACCCTGGCCCCTGGCCACTCCAGATCCGCTGGAGAATCTTCAAGTATTTCTGAAGATAGATGAAACCCTGGCCCCTGGCCACTCCAGATCCGCTGGAGAATCTTCAAGTATTTCTGAAGATAGATGAAACCCTGGCCCCTGGCCACTCCAGATCCGCTGGAGAATCTTCAAGTATTTCTGAAGACAGATGAAACCCTGGCCCCTGGCCACTCCAGATCCGCTGGAGGCTCTTCAAGTATTTCTGAAGATAGATGAAACCCTGGCCCCTGGCCACTCCAGATCCGCTGGAGAATCTTCAAGTATTTCTGAAGATAGATCAAACCCTGGCCCCTGGCCATTCCAGCTTCAGCTAGAAAAAACATCCTTGACCCTCAAGGATGTAAACTTTGCCTGTCGGCAACTCTGCAAGAGGTATCTTCGACTTCAGTCTGAAGAAATGGTCCTTGGCCTTCAAGGATACATGGATATGCCTTCAGGCAACTCCGCCTCTGCTATAGAGCATCCGTGACTTCAGTCAGGGATATATTTCGGCCTTCAGTCCGAAAAATGAATCCTAGGTCATTCATGACCTTGGGGATAACCTTGCCCTTAGGCACCTTCGCTTCAGCTTAGGAAATCTGTGACTTCAGTCAAAGAAATGGTATCCTGAGCCATTCATGACTCTACGGGGATTCAAACACTTTGCCTTCAGGCAGACTCCGCTTCAGCTGGAGAAACATCTTCGACTTCAGTCAGAAGAAAAACTATCCACTTGATCGCAATCAATCATCTCCTCAAGACAACTGACTTGGTCTTCAGACCAACACGAATCATCTTGAATACAAAATTTTGGAACCTTGTCTTCAGCCACACGTTGATTCATCAACCAGAAAATCTGAATTCACAGGAACCTCTGATACCGCCTTCAGGCGCTTGCGAAATCAATCTTCAGATTTAGACATCACTGTTGGAGCAGACATATCACGCTGCTAAGGACTTCAAGAATCATCTTGAACAAACAGCTCCGTCGGGCGCCTTCAAGAATCATCCTGAACCGATAACCATTCTGGAGACTTTATTCTGCGGGGTATTCCAGGAATCTTCCTGGGCAACTCTTGCTGGGGACGCTATTGGGGAGCTCAAGTATCACCCTGCGCTGAGGTCCTAAGAATCACCTTAAGCAAATGGCTCTGCTGAGGGATTCGAGAATCATCTCGAACTGAAGACTTCACTGGGGATCTCAAAAATCATCTTGAGCAAGCGAACTGTGGGGATTACACCGGGGTCTTAAGAATCATCTCAAGAAATCGACCTTGTTGGAGAGAATATCAGGAATCGTCCTGAGCAACTGGTCTCTTGGTGGAACACCTGTAAAACAAGGATGATAATGACCCAGATCATGTTTATGATGCATATGCTTCTGCGCCATGCCCCACACGGTGGGAATGATATGCGTTTATGCTAAATGCCATGCAATCATGCACGATGTTATGCAGCGTTAAATGCTATGCAGTGTTTAAATGCTATGCAATCATGCACAATGATGCGATCCCGTCCGCAAAATAAATGCTGGGAGGAGGAAACCCTTTTGTCAAGGAGCCAAGAACTCAGGTAGAGGAATCATCCTGCTGAGGAGAACGTGGACATGCCAATATCAATCGGCCTCCGTCTGGGGAATTGATCTTCCGGTTGACTGCTGTAGGGCAAACAACTTCAGCTGACTGCTGCAGGGGAACGAAGCTCTACGTGAACCTGGACTTGCTGATATCAATCGCGAGAATAAACTGCGCGGCCGTCTCGGCTAACTCTTCTGGGGATGACCACTCTGTGGGGAAACAACTTCAGCTGCTCCACACTCTGCTGGGGAAAGACCAATCATGATCTGATCAACCTTCAAGGACTCGGCCCTCCTGGACATCTGCAAACTCGGCTGAAGAAGGAGAAGTCATTCTGCTTCGCCAAAGAGAGTACGACTCTGGGGAGATACAGCATCAGTTGTTCAACATCTGCTAGGGAAAACCCACTCATGGTCCCAACTGCTTCCAAGGATTCTGCTTTTCTGCGGACTCAGCCGGGGAGAGAACTCATTCTACTTCACTGGAGAGTACGACTCTGGTGCGGAATTTCAATTTCGCTGGGGAAGAAAGAATCATCTGACTTCGGGGGAGAGAGTACAATTCTGCAGGGGAATACAACATCAGCTGTTCCAACACTCTACTGGGGAAGAGGGAATCATCCAACTTCAGGAGAGAATATAACTCTAGTGGGGAATCTCAATTCCACTGGAGACTTTACTGGGGAAACACGAGCTTCGGCACCCGAACACTTCTATGAAATCTGCACTTGTGACCCGGTGCTGGGGAAAGACGACATCATTCTTCAGTGCTTGGCTCAGCTGATGGGGTGACATTCCTTCAGGATGCGTCTGCTTGGGGAAGAGAATCGTCTCTGCCCGGGGAAGACATATCAATGCTCACTATTCTGATTTTGATTCTATGGAAGAGAGACTACTGGACTCCGCTGGAGAAGGAGGACTCGCTCCGCTTCGGGGATATCAATCCTGGTCTGCTGAGGGTAATCTTGACCCTGATCTGATAAGGGATAAACGCCATCTCAATCTGCTGCAATCCCAAACTGTACAGGGGGAATAGCCTCAAACCGTACATCTCTGCTGAGAAACAATCCTGATTCAACAACGTCGACACAGGGAATACAGGCTACCAATCATCAAGTAACAGGTTATGCTGTAGGATAACAACAAGGCTTCTTCAGAAGGTTCAGGTTTTGGCAGGGTAATGACACGATTCCCCGATACTCAATTCTTGCTAGGGTGCACAAACTCATTTGAACAACTTGCCCCAGCGCAATTCAACTTGCCCCAATCCGACCTTTGGGAATAATTCGTTCTGAGCCGGAAACAACTGGCAACAAGACAATCTTCAGAGGGCTTGCCCCAACATCTGCACGACGGGAGGATTCATCCTCAACTAATCAACTCTCAGCATGGTCGGCTTCAATATCTCTGAAGTAGTTTGCCCCTGAACGAGCGATGAGCGACTCAACATGCTCTGATCGAACACTGGAGGGATCTGCCCTTAAATCAAGAATTCTGGATAACTGCCCCTAATTGGGTCTCGAGAAGACTCACTTCCGATCAACCGCTTCTTGCATAAACCGCCCCATAATCAACTGATGCTCCGGGACTTGTCCTCAGACAAACCGGTTCCAAACTCACTGGAAGTCGATGCCCCAGATTCACAGGATTCCACAGCATACCGTTCTGATCCAGACCTCTGACGATTCAGTCCTGATTGACCATTCCCTGCTGAAGTTCCTTCGTATCAGCTACTAACCTGCAACCAAAATTGTTTATTCCCGAATAGTAATTTTAATGCAGTGTTCATGCAAATTTCGAAAAAATGTTGTACTGTCACTCATTTACGTGTCATGCTAGTGAGTGACAAATGAACCAAAGAGTTCAAACGTAGTGCTGATGCGATCAGTGAAAAATGCAATAAGGATATGATTAGCAAATCATGAAGGAGTCAGGTTACTCAACCTTATCGTAATGCGCTCTCAGAATAAACCCTGCCTCAATTAGGTCTTTTAAGGGCTGTATCGTGGTCGGGTTCACGGTTCGTGAAACAAAGGATATTTGGCTCAAATTATGATTTGTACCCACCCCTTCTACGTGATGTTCTCCAATCCTAAAGTTCAGTCAACTTGGGTCGAGCGCTCGCCTCTTCGAGAGGTATGTTGAACATTGGGAATAACTGGTTAAAGAATTCGCAAGGTGTTTCGGAGTGACAGTTACTCCTTTTTCGTTTTCGGTGTCTGTATCTACACGACTTGGTCCTTGTTTGAGGATTCTTCTCTTTTATAATCCCTTTTTCTCATTCTTTTGATTCCCTAATTTTTGCCTGGACTGACTCCTTTTGAGTTCTTTTCGATTTTTCTTTTGAAGTCCAGCGGGATGCCCTGATTTTTGCCTAAGTATTTGCTTTTTAGCTTTTCTTTTTTACTTAGCGGGCTTTCTTATTTCTCTTCTTTTCTTGGAACAAGTCGTGTGACACTGACTGTCTTGATTGCTCCGAAAGGCTTGTAACTGTCTCACTCCTGATTGGTGAGGTTTAACCATTGTGGTTGATGAGGTACGACCTCTGGAGAGGAATATGATGTGATTGGTCCTCGAAGGACAACACTCCTCTATAAGACTTGAACGCTCGATCAAGCTGACTGACAACTACCCTGCCCCGGGTTAAGATGTGAGGGTTCAAAAGTCCGAAAGAAACTCCTACTCCTCGGCTCGAAGTGGTTAACAAGGGATTCTCTTCCTTATATCTCCGGTGTTTTAGGGATTTGAAGCAATGCCTTGTACGTCATCGGCTAGGTTTTATCTGAAAGCAGTACGATCATCGGTTATGAGTATTCAGTTTCATCATCCTCCCTCCGCTCATTGCTAATCATAGTAATAAAGTGGAGTGAATAAAATGCAAGTGTCCGTGTAATGCAGTAAATGAGTGTCAACGACATAATTAGTTCAGAAAAAATGCATAGTCACTTTATTAACATCACCATTCGAAACATACAATGTTTAACAGCAAGTAGTAATTAACAGAAAAGAAACTACAAATGCAAAATGGTAAAAAGTCCGAGGACTGCCAATGTTGAGGACGTCTGCCTGTCTGGATCACTGGCTTTTGGAAATAACCCTCTGAATCTGCGAGCTCAAACAGCTGAGAGGTTGTCACGCACAACCAAGACTCCATCTGGGAAGGAAATACACCCTTGGTCGATCAATTGTTGCACTTTCGCCTGGAGAGCCTTGCAATCTTCAGTTGAATGCCCCGGAGATCCACCATGGTAACCACACTGAGCATGAGGATTGTATCCTGGAGGGTAAGGCTCTGGCACGGGCTTGAGGGCTTTCGGTTCCACCAAAGAATTCTGAATCAACTGTGGAAGAATCTGGCTATACGGCACAGGCACTGGACGAACAGGAGCGTTCCTTCGTTCTAAGTGGTTGCGAGGCCTCTTTTGATCCTGGTGTTGGTATTCTTTCCGCCCAGGAGTAAAAGGTCGTCGTTTATGAGTGGCAACAGTCTCTTGTTTAGGCGCTTGTGTCCTTGAGCTTGATCCAGGTAGAAACTGCGAGCGAGGCGATTCAGTCACCAAAGGTCGCGGGACATATTCAAGATCTTTCTCAGCTTCAGGAAAAGGAGTGGAATCATTCACCTCTTCTGCAGGGTACGGGATGAACTTTCCCGATGCTCTCATGCCGCCCGGCACAAGCCTAATTGCCCTTGAGTCAATAAGGTCTTGAATCTTATTCTTGATAGCCTTACATGTTTCAACATGGTGCCCCGGTGCTCCTGAGTGGAAATCGCAACGCATGCTGAGATCAACGTCTGGTGACACGTCATCTGGTGGATCTGAGGTCCGAAGCTTGAGAGCACGGTTCTGAACCAACAGTGGCAACAGCTGGGCGTAACTCACAGGTATTGGGTCCACAGCTCTATCAAGTAGCTTCTTCTTTTGATTATGACCTTCAGGGTTATTCTGAGATGCCCGACGCGGCTGCTGACGAGACAGGTCTCGAGCTTCATGCTGTGTAGAGGATTTATGAGGTCCACTTGGCTTCAGCACAGGTGGCACTGACGGTAACGGAGGAAGCACTCTGGTCTCCTCCTTGGGTGCTTGACCACTCTCCTTATTTAGCATACTTCTCACCACTCCCATGAGAAAGCTCAACTGATTCTGCAGCTGCTGATTCTCCTCTCTGAGTACTTGCTGGTCCAGACGCACTGCCCGTATGTCATTCATGACCTGCCCCAGTTGGCTTCGGATTTTCCCCAGTTCAGCTTGTACCTGCTCCATCAATCTGAGCTGCTTGATTCTGAGTCAAACCTGCAAACACAAGGGTTAGAAGACAAGCCCCGGCTTCTGTCATGCAAGATGAATTATGGGTGTCTGTACGTTCAGGAGATCACCCCTGATTCTGGTGTTAACGTGCCAACATAGTGTCACTGCAATGATAAGACTGGATCCATTCATGGAAGAAAATATCTCATCTTGCTCGGGACACCAGAATCAGGGTACGAAATGCGCCTGCAGCACAGACACATGCTAATGGAATGCAAACATGAATATGTAATAATGCAAAATGCAGGCATGCAATAATATATCCAGGTGGCTGCTGTGAAGATTCGGTATCAACAGTCACTGATGAGAAGGAAACCCCGGTGTAAACCACTGATCTGATCTGCTGAGAATAACCATCTGATAGGATCGAGATCAGAATTCTGCCTTGACAAGAATAAGTGCCTGATAATAAGGACCCGGGATGCAATATCAAGGAATATTTGTTGCTGAAGTCTTCAGACCCCAAAATCAAGATCTGCCCTACCAAGAACAAACACACAGCTGCTGATGAGATCTTCAGACCCCACTCAAAATCTTCCCTATCAAGAACAAACAACATCTGCTGATGAGATCTTCAGACCCCACTCAAAATCTGCCCTATCAAGAACAAATAACATCTGCTGATGAGATCTTCAGACCCCACTCAAAATCTGTCCTATCAAGAACAAACCGTTGATGACAATACACTGATCAAACCTGCTCTATCAGGAACAGACAAATCTGCAACTGAGCACTCTGGTACCAGCATAACTGATTCACTGTCAAGAAAACCAGGTAGTCTGAAGGTCAAAGTTTCCTGCAATAAACCCATCCCGCTCACAGGCATGGACCTAAACCACGGACAACGGTACGGCATCCTATGCGGTCATCAGCGTCACAGACTTTCATGAGTGACGATACGATTCCCAGAAGGAGTGGCATCATCAAGTCATGAAGAGGCCTCACTTAGCTGACTTCCAAATGATGGGTCCCTAGAGTCGACAATCCTTACGTCTGGACTCCCCTCAGATCCTCAGGACCGGAAAGGAGCACCTCTGCAAGAATCTCGTCTGAGCGCAGATTTTCGTAGGGAACTGTGCCTGCTCAGCAGACAGGTTCGTCTACTACTTCTCCGTAACTATATCTAGGTGTGTACTCAAGCCCAAGTCCGGCTTCTCACTCACAGTAACATCCCTCTCCCACAGCAACACAGATAATCATATCAAACTGGAAATAAAAATGCGGGAAATAACATGCGGGAAGTAAAGTGCGGGAAGTAAAAATGCGATAAATAAACGCAACCCAACAAGCAAACACACAAACGATAGGATTGACTCTCATAGGGAACCGGAGAACCAGAGATTCTGGGTTCGGTCCCCAGCACAGTCGCCAGCTGTCGCTTGCGCGAAAATAAGGTGCCGGCATAACAGAAGAGTCGCCACCTTTCGTTATTTATCCCTCAGAGCGGGAAAGGAAACGATCGGAAAAACCTGACGAAAAAGGGTAAGACAAGGTCATCGCAACCATTGTCTGGGTTCGGGAGTCGGTTACGCAAGGGGAAGGTATTAGCACCCCTCACGTCCGTCGTACTCGACGGGATCCTCGCTTGTTTGTTTACTTGGACGGGTTGGTTATAATCTATCTACCTATCAAGGCTGGCTGAAAAAGAAAAGAAAAATGACTCGGCAAAGCGTCGCACTTTATGCCTACGTATTCTCATCAGAGAATGAGAAATCAGAGTCAACGTAGTTCGGCTAACTACGGGTGAAGGTGGGGAAGGTTGCTCGCTAGGATATCGCATCCTATGCCTACGTACTTTCATCTGGTATGAAAGATCAGAGCAAACGTAGTTCGGGAAACTACGGGTTATCTCCTAAAAGAAGTGTTTTTTATTATGTTTGCGATTTCAACCGCACTAGAGACTATGACCTGAGAGGGAATGCGTCCTTTCTCAGATAGCTTAAGGCTCGTAACGTACGAGAGAAATCATTCATGATTACTGTATTTTAAACTGCTTCGAGATGAGAAGAGAACAGGCCCAACTAGGAGGGAGACTATCAAGTCCTACTGTTATCACGCCATGGATTCATCCTATGGTTGAGGTTTGAACAGGGAACTCCTAGATGTTGTCATGCATAGGTTTCAACCTAAAAGTCTATCATCAAATCCTCATCAGAGGAAATGAGAGTCCTAAGGGATCATGTCAATGATACACCAAAACAGACAAAAGCATCAGCTTTAACAGTAAAATGCATGCAATGCAAGTGAGGGAGGAAATGTGTGTGGGGCTTCAGCCTCCACAAGCTCGTCTCGACCTCAAGCCAGTCATGAAATAACAGTAATCATACGGAAAACAAACAACATGCTGTCAAGCAATAACAGATAAGGGGAATGAAGTGCCATCAGGCAAACAAACACACTTGAGAAAGAATCATCTATTCTCTAATCCTACCCCTAACACAGAATCTAATCAAATCTAAGCAAAGCCCTAAAGCAAAACCTAACCAAGAGAAAATCAATCCCAGTCTTCAAGCTTCAGAACAAGCTTACCAAAGAAAGGGAGCTAAGTAAGCAGACTCATAGTGTCTTCCTCAGGAAAGCACTAGGAGGTGTATACTCAGGAGTCATACCCTATGTGGCTCAACCACTGTGATCAGTTTACATTCCTCCTCAGGAGAAACTAAACTCACAAGCAGGCTCCAACATCACTGGATATTTAGGAAATCCTATCTGAACTAGTGGAACTAAGTGAATAGACCCATAGGACCTTCCTCAGGAAAGTACTAGGAGACTTCCACTTAGGAATTGTATCCCATGTGGCTCAACAACTGTGATCAGTTTATATTCCTCCTCAGGAGAAATTAAACTCACAAGTTGGCTCCAACGTCATTGGATACTTGAGAAATCCTAGATAAACTAATGGAACTAAGTGAATAGACCCATAGGACCTTCCTCAGGAAAGTACTGGGAGGCTTCCACTTAGGAGTTGTATCCCATGTGGCTCAACAACATGTGATCAGTTTACATTCCTCCTCAGGAGAAATTAAACTCACAAGTTGGCTCCAACATCATTGGATACTTAAGAAAGAGGTGAGAAGAAAGAATGAAAGTTATTCATAGTGCCTTCCTCAAGAAAGTACCATGAACTTCCTCCAAACTTCAGGATCTCAAACCTCACGGACAGGGAACAAGCCAAGCTCTGGGTCTCTGGGTCTTGATCTTCAATCTTCTCTTCATCATGCTCTCCAACAAGATCTTCAAGACAACACGAACCCCATAACAACCCCCCAGAGATGAACAGATAACCACATAACAGATAAAACCATCAGGCAACTTCAGAAAATACCTAAAAATACTAAACCAAGGGGGAAAAATCTATCCATTATTCACAAGAGTCTACAATATCTACCCATAATATCCACATGGGCCTCTACCCAAAAATCAAGACAAAACTATTTAAAGAAGATGAATTTCCTTACCTATGCACAACCTAAACCCTAATTAAGCACCCTAAGGCTAACCTAACTAAACTAATCAAATTTTAATCTAAAAATCAAGAATTAAATCCTATGGGGAACTATGGTTCAATATCTAATTACACAAAAAAGAATGGATTAAAAAGACTAAAGGAAGGTCCTAAAAGAAAATCTACAAAATCATATACAAAATTAAACATATTAAAAAGCTATTTAAAAGAAAATTCTATTAAAAATATGAAAAGAAAATAAAATGGAGATTTTATTTATTTATAATTTTCTAGACAGATTTATTAACACATGAAAAAAACAAGAATTGAAAAATATTAAATTCTCTATTTTTTATGAATTTTACAAATGCAAGAAAAATATTAAAAGAATTAAAAAGAAAATAAAACAATTAAAGGGGGAGGGGGGTGGCATGAGAGTCAGGCCCAGGGACCACCGTTTAAGTGAAACGGTGCGTTTCACTTATATGGCTTCCCTCCATTTCACGATTTTGAATCCAGGCCGTTAGATGAGGAGATTTTAGTCAAGGCTGGGGACTCATCCAACGGACAACCATCATCGTCCCAGCTCAACCTAGGGTTTTGCAAAAAACCTCACTCCATGCACTAATCTTTCCTCCCCTCGTTCTCTCTAACCAGTCCATGAAATCCTAAAATTCCAACACCAAAATTGTTCTACTAATTAAGAGGAACAAGACTGCACGTGTACTTTTTCCTAATTCTCTTTGAGTCACTCTAACAGAAAGCTTAAAGACTTGGGTTCCACCATGGATCTCTGAGATCAATCATGTCAAAGCTTCAATCTAATGGCCTGAGGGTGTTCTTTATGCTACCCTAGTCACACTAAACCCTAGCACGATCATTAAAACCTAATACACAGTCTATTCTTGCAACCTAAAGAATCTTGCACCTGTTATGGATCTACATACAGAGCTCTCAAACTCTCAGAATTTGATCCTCTATCCTAGCACGTTAATTCTACACCTAAAGAACGAACTGAAACTAAATAAATTAAGAGGTATAGGGAGAAGAAAGAACCTGTCAAGTGATGATGGAGAAGGTATGAGGAGAAGGTTTCAGGCCTTGTAATTGCTTCAGGACACTCTTCCAATGGGGAGAAGCTTTCTGTTTGCAAGAATCTTGATGGAGAACCCTTGTAATGGAAGAAATCGTGTGTAGCTTGCTTTTGAAGAAAGCTTGAATTCCAACCTCTCTCTCTCTCACTCTCTCCACTGATCTCTCTCTCCTTGACCAAACTTTAATCCATTGTGGGTCACTTGTTATATAGGGATTGATGGAACCAACTAGATCCATCTAGAACCATCTAGAAAAGTCTTGAAAATATCATGTGATGACAACTTGAAAATCTCATGCACCATGCATTAAGTCTTGCAAAAATGACCTTAAAATGTCATCATAAGAGATATTGGAGAGATATGAGCAAATACAATGCTTTTCCTTGCCTTGTGTTGAAATTTCCAAAGATGACTTATAATGCAAGTTTCAAATTAACAAAGCATCACCCATTTTAAAGTCTCAAATCAAAATTCTATTTACACCAATGTTCTCAAAATGATGTTTCCAATCAAAATGGTATATTGGATGACCTATTTTGGATTTGTGGATCTTCCAAACCAATTTCCAATTTCAACTTTTCAAACTTATAAGCCATTTTTAGTTCATTTTTGACCAATCATGCAAATCCATGCTATGAGATTCTCCAACAATTCATGAACTTCTTTCTAGACTTAAAATCACATTTTGAACAACTTTCATGTTTTGAGTTTTTCCATTTGAGGCTTGGAAATAGGAGTTTTAGGCATTGGCTAAAAATGACCTATAACTGACAAATGACCAAAATACCCCTGTCTTGTTCAAACCATCAGTTGAGTTCTACAAATCCTATCAAGGACTTCTACCACTCAAATTAAATCTAAGGAGATGCCCTTCAACATTCATGTTGACCAAGAAATCATAGGAATCATCCTACTAGGGCAAAAGTTGTCTGCACGTTGGGTGACTTTCAAGGACCCAGATTCACACACCTCAGCTGACCTGTAATTTGTCAAAACCATAACTTGAGCTCTGTAACTCCTATCAAGGACTTCCACCACTCAAATTAAAGCTAAGAACAATCTCTACAACATTCATGTTGTGGGGAAGATGAGATATCAATCACATCTAGAGCTAAAACTGCCTGGAAAGTAGGGATCAAACTAGGGTTTTTTCACTGACAATCCTCAGAAACCCTGACTTGAAACTTCTCAAACTCCTCAATCATGATGAGTTGGTCTAGGAATCATCTTTATAACATCTCTATGCATAATTCCATGATCTCATGGCCCCTGGATTAGGTCTCAACCTTCTCCAAATCTTCAGTTATCCTAGGGTTGACCCAATCAAAAACCCTAATTCTACCATTCATGGTTGAATCTTCTGAATTCTTGCATAATGACCTCTCTGGGCTTCATGATGGCTATCAAGACATCTCATAGGCTTTCTCAAAACATCAAGTTTATTCTCAAAGTCTCAGAATCATCTGAGGAGCACCCACAACTCTCAAGCTATGAAGCACACAACCCTGGTTCCAACCAATTCCTCTGAAGATCTTTTGAACTTTCTGATGAAGGTATCAACTTTCAAACACTTGATGGGTAAATAAATGTTGGTCAAATTTTGGGGTGCAACAGGGGTATAGAAGGGGGTGTTACATTAAGTGGTATCAGAGCAGGTCGGCCAGTTGGCCAAGTTGTTAAGTCGTTTATTCCCTTGTATATCTGATTGTGTGTGACACTGTCGATATTGTTTGACCTTGTGAGTTCTATTGTTGAGACATAGAAAGATGGTGGCTGGTAGGAACGACGAGGCGATTGCGGAGGCTTTGACTAGATTGGCTGGAGCGATCGAGCAAAACCCTCAAGCCAATTTGAATGTTAGGAATCATGCAGATGACGAATTTCGTGCTTTAGGAAGGTTTCAAAGGAATAATCCTTCAGTGTTCAAAGGAACCCATGAGCCTGACAAAGCACAGGTTTGGTTGAAGGCTATAGAAAAGATCTTCCGGGTTATGAATTGTTCGGATGCTCAGAAGGTGCAGTTTGGCACCCATATGCTGGAGGAGGAAGCGGAGGATTGGTGGGGTAATACTCGCCAAAGGTTTGAGGAGAATGAGATGGTGATTACTTGGAATCTTTTTAAAGAGACATTTCTGGAGAAATATTTTCGAGAAGATGTGCGTGGGAAAAAAGAAATCGAGTACCTTGAGTTGAAACAGGGTAACTCTACCGTGGCCGAGTATGCGGCAAGATTTGAAGAGTTGATTAAATTCTGTCCCCACTACAACACCGTTAATGCTGAGAGATCTAAGTGTCTCAAATTTGTAAATGGTTTGAGGTCGGAGATCAAACAAGCTGTCGGATATCAGGAGATCAGGCGATTTTCTGAGTTAGTAAACAAGAGTAGGATTTATGACGAGGATAGTAGGGCTCGTCAAGCCACTACAAGAATTTGGGTGATAAGAAGGGAAAGGGTCAATTTCGAGGGAAACCTTATGTGACTCCTACAGATAAAGGGAAACAAAGAGCCGATTATGGTAAGAAGCCAAATGGGGGAGGAGCCTCTACTCCGGTGAGATGTTATAATTGTGGTGAAGCGGGACATCATGCTCCTGAATGCAAAGGTGTTGGGTTGAAGTGTTTTAAGTGTGGCAAGCCAGGCCACAAGGCTATAGAGTGCAGAAGCGGTGCAAATGTGACTTGCTACAATTGTGGTGAGCAAGGGCACATTAGTACCAAATGTGATAAGCCGAAGAAGACGCAAGGGAGCGGAAAAGTGTTTTCTCTATCTGGATCAGAAACTACTAGTGATGATCGATTGATCCGAGGTACGTGCTTCATTAATGATATACCTTTGATCACTATAATTGATACCAGAGCTACGCATTCTTTTATTTCTTTGGATTGTGTTAAGAGATTAAGTCTTAAGCTGTCTGTTATGGGTGGTGGTATGGTTATTGACACTCCTGCTATGGGTTCGGTAACTACCCAGTATGTGTGCTTGAATTGTCCGTTGAGTATTTTTGGTAAAGATTTTGGAGTTGACTTAGTGTGTCTTCACTTAGACCGAATTGATGTCATTCTTGGAATGAATTGGTTGAGGTTCAACCGTGTTCATATTAACTGTTTTGACAAAACGGTTATTTTCCCTGAATCTGACAAAGAAGGGGATTTGTTCATGACGGCTAAGCAAGTGAAGGAGTCAGTGCAAGATGGTGCAAAGGTATTTATGTTGTTGGCAACTTTGAGTATTGGTGAGAGTGAAGAAATTTCTGTTTTACCAATTGTTCGTGATTTTCCGGAAGTTTTCCCTGATGAGATAAGAGATTTACCGCCGGAACGGGAAGTGGAGTTTACGATCGATTTGGTTCCTGGAACTAGTCCGATATCGATGACTCCATATCGTATATCCGTGTCGGAATTGAAAGAGTTGAAGAGTCAAATTAAAGATCTGCTTGATAAGAGGTTTATTCATCCAAGTGTGTCGCCGTGGGGTGCACCAGTGCTGTTGGTTAAGAAGAAAGAAGGTTCCATGAGACTCTGTATGGACTACAGACAGTTGAATAAGATGACTATCAAGAATAAGTATCCACTTCCGAGGATTGATGACTTGATGGATCAGTTGGTTGGTGCAACTGTGTTCAGTAAGATGGATCTGAGATCCGGATATCATCAGATTCGCGTGAAGGCTGAGGATATTCCGAAAACTGCTTTTAGAACGAGGTATGGACACTATGAGTATTCTGTGATGCCATTTGGTGTGACTAATGCACCAGGTGTGTTTATGGAGTACATGAACATAATTTTTCATGCCTATTTGGACAAGTTTGTGGTTGTGTTCATTGACGATATTCTAGTATATTCGAAGAATGAAGAAGAGCATGCCGAGCATCTGAAGTTCGTGTTATCTGTGTTGGAAGAAAAGCAGCTGTATGCGAAACTTTCTAAGTGTGAGTTTTGGTTGAAGGAAGTGAGTTTCCTTGGGCATGTAATTTCAAGTAGAGGTATTGCGGTTGATCCGTCGAAAGTTGAAGCGGTATCGCAAAGGGAGACTCTGAAATCAGTATTTGAGATTAGAAGTTTTCTTGGGTTGGCAGGTTATTATCGGAAGTTCATTGAAGGATTTGCTAAGCTATCATCGTTGTTGACGCAGTTGACTCGGGAAGGTCAAGCTTTTGTTTAGGATTCCAAGTGTGAAGGAAGTTTCCAAGAGCTTAAGAGGAGATTGACGACGTCCCCTGTTTTGATTTTACCAAATCCGGAAGAACCGTTTGTTGTGTATTGTGATGCTTCTTTGATGGGTCTGGGAGGTGTGTTGATGCAAAATAATAAAGTTGTAGCTTATTCTTCGAGGCAACTCAAAGTACATGAGAAGAATTATCCGACACATGACTTAGAGTTGGCCGCCGTTGTATTTGTGTTGAAACTTTGGAGGCATTATTTATTTGGTTCGAGATTTGAGGTGTTTAGTGATCATAAGAGTTTGAAGTACCTCTTTGATTAGAAGGAATTGAATGCAAGACAGAGAAGATGGTTAGAATTTCTAAAGGACTATGACTTTGGTTTGAATTACCATCCCGGTAAAGCAAATATGGTAGCAGATGCGTTGAGTAGGAAATCATTGCATATGTCGATGATGATGGTGAAAGAGTTGGAATTAATTGAGCAGTTTCGTGATTTGAGTTTGGTGTGTGAAAGGACTTCTTATGGAGTGAAGCTTGGTATGTTGAAACTTACTAGTGGTATTCTGGATGAGATCCGAGAAGGACAGAAATCGGATTTGAGCTTAGTTGATCGTTTGACTTTGATCAATCAAGGCCAAGGTGGTGATTTTCAGATTGATGGGAATGGTGTTATGCGGTATCGTGATAGAGTTTGTATTCATGACATTGTTAAGCTGAAGAAGAGTATTCTTGAGGAAGGGAATCGTAGTGGATTGAGTATTCATCCGGGTGCTACTAAGATGTATCAACATTTAAGGAAAATATTTTGGTGGCCTCGTATGAAGAAGGATATTGCAGAGTTTGTGTATTCTTGTTTGACTTGTCAGAAGTCGAAGATTGAACATCAGAAACCGTCAGGTTTGATGCGACCGTTGTGTATTCCTGAATGGAAATGGGATAGCATTTCTATGGATTTTGTGTCCGGTTTACCGAGGACGCAGAGTAATTTTGAAGCCATATGGGTTATTGTGGATAGATTGACCAAATCTGCTCATTTTATCCCTATGCGCATGGACTATCCGTTAGAGAAATTGGTGAAGTTGTACATTGAGAGGATTGTCAGTTTGCATGGTATTCCGTCTAGCATTGTGTCAGATCGAGATCCAAGGTTCACTTCGAGATTTTGGGAGAGTCTGTAGGGTGCTTTGGGTATGAAGTTGCGTTTAAGTTCAAATTATCATCCTCAGACAGATGGTCAAACGGAAAGAACGATTCAATCACTTGAAGATCTATTGAGAGCTTGTGTATTGGAGAAGGGAGGAGCTTGGGATAGCTACTTGCTTTTGATTGAGTTTAATTACAACAATAGTTTTCACTCGAGCATCGGTATGGCACCTTTTGAGGCCTTGTATGGTAGACGTTGCAGGACGCCATTATGTTGGTATGAGTCGGGAGAGAGTTCTGTAGTTGGACCCGAGCTAGTTCAGGATACTACCGACAAGATTAAGATGATCCAAGAGAAGATGAGGATTTCCCAGAGTTGTCAGAAGAGTTATCATGACAAGAGGAGGAAAGCAATCGAATTTCAAGAGGGAGATCATGTGTTTCTTCGAGTCACTCTGATGACTGGTGTTGGTAGGGCATTGAAGTCGCGTAAGTTGACGCCGCGTTTCATTGGTCCTTTTCAGATTTTGCAGAGGGTAGGGGAGGTAGCCTATCGTGTTGCTTTGCCGCCATCTCTAGCTAATCTTTATGAAGTGTTCCATGTATCTCAATTGAGGAAATACATTCCGGATCCGTCTCATGTAGTCCAAGTAGATGATGTACATGTGAGAGATAACCTAACTATGGAGACATCACCTATGCGGATAGAGGATCGGAAGTCGAAGCAACTTCGAGGCAAATAGATTGCTTTGGTGAAGGTCGCTTGGGAAAGACCGGCTGGTGGGAATGTAACGTGGGAGCTGGAGAGCCAGATGAGGAAATCTTATCCAGAGTTATTGGAATCAGGTAACATTTTCGAGGACGAAAATTCCTAAAGTGGGGGAGAGTTGTAACAGCCCGATTTTTCATTAATTAATTATTTGCATAAATTAAGTGGGTTAATGAGAATTATTTAATTTATGGGTAATTAATTAAATGAATTAATAGATGTTGGAGAGAATTAGAAGAGAAAGACATATTAAGAAGGAGAGTGGAAAGAAAAGGAAAAGATAGAAACATAAAGGAAAGAATAGAGAAAGAAGGAGAAAGAGGAGAAAAGAGAAGAAGAAGAGGGAAGAACTTGGAATCATCAAGAACAACTCTCACGCTTTGGATTGATCAAGGTAAGGGTGAAAAATATAATTATCTTAACAATGTATATAATTGTGTATGCTTGGGTTAGAGTATTGGATGTTTTTTCTACAATTTCCATTTTAGGGCATAAATGGATTAATCGGTAGAATCTGAGTTTTCACGGTGGAAAATGAGAATAAGTGGTAGTATTTAGTCGGGAGGATGTTAGACTATGGTTACGGAACTTGTTCGGTGAGAATCGGTTGGTTTTGGGGAGTTTGGTGGAAGTTGGACAGTAAGAAATTTGGAGTTCGCAGACATTCGCTAGCGTGTTCGCTGAGCGAGCTGGTAGCGAACGTTCGCTAAGCGAGCTAGTAGCGAGCCAGTAGCGAACGGTCCCAGACTTAGACAGAATGCATGTTGTGGTGTTCGCTGGTAGCGAAAGAGGTAGCGAAGGTTTGCTAGGCCTTCGCTGAGCGAGCGAGGTAGCGAACAAAGTCAGTAGCTTCTGTTTGCCTTCGCGAGCTTGTTCGCTGAGCAAACAAGTAGCGAGTACTCGCTAGGAGCTCGCTAAGCGAGCAGAGTAGCGAACGTGACAGGATGTGTTTTTCTTTAATGTTTCCATCCGAGGTCGGATTTCCAACTTAACTTTGATTATTTCTATGCTCGAGGCATTGATTTCGCCGGATATATTATATTGTGGGTGGCCTTATGGCATGAATCCTAGATTGTTGAATTAATCGAATTATGGTCTTTTGACAAATGTTATACATTGCTTAATGTGATTAAAAATGTATTGTGAATGCATGAGAACATATTGTGTATATGTGTGCATTGTTTGTTAATATGTTGATGATATGTATGAATATGTTGTGTGTGCAATCGTTGTGATAATTCTTGGAGAGATGAATTATTTGAATGCATGAGATTAAGATGTCGGTCTTAAGTGCATTGAATTGTTGATTGCATATGCATAATTTAGTCAAGAGGCAATGCTTACTAGTTTCATGGAGACTAGTGACTTGTCCCAAGCCTAGAAGAGTGGGTTTGAAAGCTTAGAGGACAGGCTTTTGGTGGTTATCGGTCTAGAAGAGTGGACCCGATTTAATGTAAACCGAAAAAAGATAACAAGTGTTGGTACCACATGGCATAAGTTTGCATTGAGTCGTATTGAGTCACATAGAATGAATGTCATTATTATGAGAAATATGATTGCATGTGGACGATGTATATGAGTAAAAATGGAATTGTGGTGAGAAATGTAATGTATGTATGTTTTATGTTATATATATATATATATATATATATATATATATATATATATATATATATATATATATATATATATATATATATATATATATATATATATATATATATATATATATATATATATATATATATATATATATATATATATATATATATATATATATATATATATATATATATATATATATATATATATATATATATATATATATATATATATATATATATATATATATATATATATATATATATATATATATATATATATATATATATATATATATATATATATATATATATATATATATATATATATATATATATATATATATATATATATATATATATATATATATATATATATATATATATATATATATATATATATATATATATATATATATATATATATATATATATATATATATATATATATATATATATATATATATATATATATATATATATATATATATATATATATATATATATATATATATATATATATATATATATATATATATATATATATATATATATATATATATATATATATATATATATATATATATATATATATATATATATATATATATATATATATATATATATATATATATATATATATATATATATATATATATATATATATATATATATATATATATATATATATATATATATATATATATATATATATATATATATATATATATATATATATATATATATATATATATATATATATATATATATATATATATATATATATATATATATATATATATATATATATATATATATATATATATATATATATATATATATATATATATATATATATATATATATAATTATATGCATTGATTATTATGATAATATTTCTCACCCTTCTGCTGTTTTATAATGCTCTATGAGGCATTGCAGATTAGGATTGCTGGAGGTTTTTCTTTTAGTGAAGTATAGCTTCATTCTTTTGAGTCGGTTGCTCTGATCATGTAACATCGGGTAGCTAGGCTTGTAGAGTATTCTTTTGTGATACATTGTATATGTATCAGCTGATGATGTTTTGTAAAACATGAATGATATTGTGAACCAAACTTGATGATGTGTATTTCTATTATATCATGTCTTAAGTAATTCAATGTTATAGTCTTCTGCTTTAATCAAAACATTGATATGTGAACTCTAAGAGTTATGCTTTACTTTATGTTGAGATTTACCCCTTTTGTTCTATCTCTTTGTGAACATTATTATTCATGTTGTCGTTTCGTGAGTAATGTGATACGCCTCTTTTATACCATGTTATAAGTACACTCTGATGAATTTTGTATATGTGATTAAGTGTTTAAATACATTATTTTGGGGGTATAGAAGGGGGTGTTACACTTCCCAAGTAAAAATGAAATTCAAGTGATCAAAATGGGCTCCAAAAGTGGCTGGGCTTGACAATTCACGTACAGGGCAAAAATTACACATGTTAATCGGTTAACGCGTATGGTTAATCGGTTAACACTGTGAAAACCTGTAAAACTAGCCTGATTTTGATTTGGTTAATCGGTTAACCATATGCGTTAACCGATTAACACCTTCAAAAATTTGAATTTGGCGCCTTTTGGAGGGAAATCTGTCAACTTGCCCTGTTTCAACTGTTTTGAGCTCTGCTTAGCTTCTGAATCTCATTCTTGAACATTATCACTGTAAAAATGCTTGCCATGAGCCTGAGTGCTGCTTTCTGAACTGCTGTTCTCCTGCAAAATAAAATAAAATCGGCCGCCTGACCGCTGGGAAAAATAAATGTCAGAGCCTCTGATGCTCGTTGTTCATTGTTCAGTCTCTTGCGCCGAAATGAACCTAAGCCACAGGAATACCTAGATCCCATGCCTCGAGAACAAATGCTATGATATGCGCAAAAAATGCAAAAATGCAAAGAAACAAAAGTTAGTTGCAAAAACCGGTTGGTCAACTTTTGGGGTACAACCCGGTGAATCAAAAACCCGCGAGGGCGGTTCAGGCAAAAGTTAGAGATTTGAAAAGCAAATGACTGCGGTCTGCGTGTTGATCTTCAAAGCATAGTGGATTATGGAGGAACCGAGATCCATCCGTTCAAATCAGTCTGTTCAAAAGAAGAAGCATTGGAAAAGCATCGAAGTCATGTGAGTCATAGATAAATCGACACATGGTGGTTGCTTGTACCACATTGCCAACATTTTGTATATCTTTGTGCATTTCTGTAATTTTTTGCGCAACTTTCTCTTTTCAGGAGTTGCATCTGTTGTAAAATATGCCAATTTATAGGCCACTTATCAATGAAGTACATACTATTCAGTAAATTATTGTTCTTGTCTTAGACTTTACTATTTTTGTTTGCAAAAAAATGCCTGATGTTTTTGATAAAACTTTGCATACATAAACCTGTGGGCTTTGCTGATAATCATTAAAACTTTGATTTGCTTAAACAACGTCACGGATGACGATTGAGATAGTTTCCATTGTGCAGGATATCTTGTTTGTTTGTTCATTTGCAGGGTTTGTTCTTGGGGAAAAATTCCAGAGGTGTATCCTGGGTAGGATCACCATTATCCCCACAGAAAGCAGATTGTATGTACGCGTTATTTCCTCAACGGGTGGAGTTTGTGCATAGTCTCAGTGGTCCAAGTGCGTATTATCTTATTCTCAGGAGGAAGATATGTAATCCCTCCCCAACAGGTATGAGACTGCATGTGATCAGAGTTTTCATCAGAAGTTCAAGTTTGACTTCCTCAGCAGAGTAAAGTCATCCCCAGAGGGTCGAGTTTAATATCCCTCATGCAGTTTGTGCGTGCACACCTATCCCCAGCAGATCAAATTTTTGGGATTATCCCTAGCAGTGGAGCGGATTCAGAGTTCCGGTTCCCCACAGAGTCCAAGTCTTTGAGTCCTTTCCCCTTAGAGTCTAGGTCGTTGACTCATTCCCCAGGCAGAGGTCGATGTTGATTCCCTCATTGTGTAACCCCAGCGGAATTTCTGGAGTGAATTGTTTCTCATCCTCAGCAGAGAGAGTTTGGGACAGATTCCTAGTAAATCTTATTCGTTGACCCCTAGTGGTTTGGATTTAATCTCCAACGGGTTGAAATCTACGGCAGAGTAGAGGTATTCCTCCAGTAGTTTGCCTACTCCCCGATATAGTCGTGTTATAGGAGGCCATCCAGGGCTGATTTCCCTAGTAGAGTTGAGATGATCTCAGCAGTTGGCTACCTTTTTCCCAGCCGAGTCTTTTGTTCCCCAGAAGAATTGTATTCTGGTAGGCCATTCAGGGCGTTTTCCTCAACGAAATTTGGGTTGATTCCCAGTGTAACACCCCCTTTCTATACCCCTAAATAATCAAATAATCATTTAGGCACATATTAAAAATTTCACATCAGAGTATAATTAATAAACATGGTGTCGCTTCCGCGAAAATAAGGTGCTGGCAAAACAGAAGAGTCGCCACCTTTCGTTATTTATCCCTCATAACGGGAAAGGAAACGATCGGAAAAACCTGACGAAAAGGTATAAGACAAGGTCATCGCAACCGTTGTCTGGGTTCGAGAGTCGGTTACGCAAGGGGAAGGTATTAGCACCCCTCACGTCCATCGTACTCAATAGGATCCACGCTTGTTGTGTTTATCTGACGGGTTGGTTTTATCTATCTACCTATCAAGGCTGGTCTGAAAAGAAAAGAAAATGACTCGGCAAAGCGTCGCACTTTATGCCTACGTATTCTCATCAGAGAATGAGAAATCAGAGTCAACGTAGTTTGGCTAACTACGGGTGATGGGGAAGGTGGCTCGCCAATACATCAGTATTGTGCCTACGTACTCTCAACAAGTATGAGAGATCAGAGCTTACGTAGTTCGGGATAATACGGCTTACGGGGATTCAGATTCATCTATTTTTATCGAGTAGGGTTAACAAACAGTTCCAGCAGTTGGATGTACGCAGCTCGACCCTTGGAGACTTATGCGTTACCGTTTGCGGTAGAACTGGGGGTTAACGACACTCTTTTCTTCAAAAAAGCTTCCTTTGACTTACGGGCCCACGGGGCAAAAGGTTTGAAGTTTGTTTTCTGTCTTTTACGGGAGAACTGTTTTTTATGGATGTTTGCTACCAATATCTCACTAGAGACTATGACCTGAGAGTGAATGCGTTGCATGTCACCCAAAGGGTGCCATACTAAACATCCAGACTGTTGAAAAGAAACTCTGCAACAATCCTTTCTCAGATAGCTTAAGGCTCATAACGTACAATGTCAGTTAACCTTTATTACTGTATTTTGATTTGTTTTGAGATGAGAAGAGAGAACGAACAGGTTCAACTACGGGGAGACTATCAAGTCCTAATGTTGTCATGCCAAGGATTCATCCTATGGTTGAGGTTTGAAACAGGGAACTCCTAGAAGTTATCATGCATAGGTTTCAACCTAAAGTTCTAATCATCACTTCCTTATCAAAGGAAGTGAGATTCCTAGGGGATCATGTCAATGATAAACAGAAACAGATAAAGCATCAGCTTGCACAGTAAACAGTAAGCAGTACAGGAAACAAGTGTAAAATGCATGCAATGCAAGTGAGGGAGGAAATATGTGTGGGGCATTAGCCTCCACAAGCTCATCTCAACCTCAAGCCAAGTATGAATAACTGTAATCATACAGAAGAAATAACATGCTATCAAGCAAAATATAAACTGCAATCATACAGAGGAAATACATGCTATCAAGCAAGATATAAACCACATAGGCAAGGGAGCTGGGCTCTACCGAATACCCGCAAGCAAAGCCATACAGTAAAAGTACAAGCAGAGGGAGCTACTCAACCTCTAGTTCAATCATGCTCCTAGCTTAAATCAATCTAAATATGAACTTATTCTAATGCATCAAGCAAATCAAACAAGTCACACCAATACAGTTGCACAGAAAGAAAACAGACAGTCAAGAAAGCAAATCAACAGCTTCCACAGCTTCACAGCAAAGCAACCTTCTGACAGCAGTCCAGTCTTCAGACTTCAACTACCCTTCAAGACTATCATCTTCAATAGCAAGTATCAACTTGCTTCTCCCAGCTTCTAACACATCAAACATAAGTATCAACTTATTCCCTCTTCTCCAAGCTTCAGCTCTTCAGTCAATTCCACCTTCAGGCTTCACTCCTAACTGTAAGTATCAACTTGTTCTTTCAGGGACTCAGTGCATCAACATAAGTATCAACTTATTCTTTATTCCTCAATCCTCAGCTCTTCACTCAATCTCAATTGGATCTTCTTCACAAGTGTCAACTTGGTCTTCAAGCTTCAGCTCTCTCCTCTTTACAAGTATCAACTTGTTCCTCTTCATCTATAAGCTTCAGCTTCAAAAGGTTATCTTCAAACACAAAGAAGTATCAACTTCATCCTTCAATCTTCTTCAAGCAAGAAACTCCATACTCTAACAAGGGAGAAAGATGCATCCATCAAGAGCAAAGTTTGGATGATTGGTAGCAGAGTGAAGACCAAAGGTCACCACTAAGCATCCTCTCATCAGAGAAAGGAACCCTCAAAGGTTCTACCAACTTGTGAAGAGCCACACATCCTACCAAAGGAGGGATGAGGCCTTTACAATGGGACCTTACATCATAGGGAAGGATGGAAGTGATCAACATCTTCCATGTTTATGAAGGAAGAGAATCTATCTAGAAGCTCTGCCTGCAAAACCCTAATCTTAACACCTAATCAACACTACACCAAAAGAAGGGAAGATCTTCACATCCAAGCTTCTTCATTCAATCCATGGTAGCCCAAGCTTGTCTTCAACATCATCCAAGCACAAGCAAAGCAAAACCCTAATCTAAGGGAACTAAAGAAGTCATTCTAGTTGAATTAGTGCATTAGAATCATCTAAAGTTAGCACCTAAACTAAAACCAAACAAAAAGAGAAAACTATATTGAAAATTCCTACAAAAATTCCTAAGGGACCCTAATTCAATCAAGAATCTACCCTACAAAAATCAGAGGTTGAATCATCCACCTAGTTACAAAAATAAAACCTAAATCACAAGGCATCAACCATAAACCCTAAAAATGGAGCTCTTAAGGTTTCAACCTAAAGCTACCACTTACATTCATCAAAAAAATGTGAGAAAAATCTATGGGGAGCATTCATATCTATGCTAACTACTCACCAAAAATCCAGGCCAAAATCATCATCACATGATCAAACCAAATTCAACAAAATCAAGCATCAAATATGATTATTTTAATGTCAATTAAAATGTAAAAAATCCCATAAAATCAGAAAATGCATGAAATAATAATATTTTTTTATCTAAAAAATACTAGATTCAATCATAAATTCATGGCAAAAAGAATGGGATTAATTGAGTTATTTTCCATTTTTTTTATGAATTAATCAATAACCATGAATAAAATGAAAAATAAAGTGAAAATCAAAAGAAAATAAACAAATGCGTGGTGCAGGTAGCAAGGTCATTCAGTTCATTTTAGGATTTGGGCCATAAGGGGGGTGTGGTTAGCATCCATGGACTAAGCCCAAAAACAACAGATTAATGAAACGCAGCGTTGCAAGTAACTCAGAGTCCTTCACAAATTGAAACCAATCCATGGTCGTTGGATCATGCCTTCAGTCAAAGTCCAACCACAATCTGATGGCTATCAAGTCATCTTCTTCATTTGAAATCCTGAAACACGCGCGCAGCCATGGCCGTCGCCGGTGGTGCTCCGGTCATCACCCTCAACCCTAACTCTCTCCACAGGCCTTCATTCCAAGAGGTCTCTAGATGAATCTTACCCTAATTTTCACAAGGAATCTTCCTATGTCCTTTAATCATGCTAACAGTTCAAGATTCGCAAGAACACAATCTCACCCGAAAATGGTAACAACCCTAATTGGTCACTAACTCTCAAATTAATGATCCAAAAACCTTCCTACACCAATCCACAATGCATCTAACACCCTAATTCCTCTTGATTCTTCCTAAAACAAGCCATGGGATAAGAACTGCATACCTGGTAAACTCGAGCAAACAGAGGGGTTGAATCTTCAAATCAACCTTCAAGAGCTTGCAGATTCCTTCAATGGAGCATAATCAAGCTTCTGTATGCAACAAACTTGATTGAAATGGCTTCAATTCTTGGATTCGATTCTGAGTTGCAGATGAAAAACTTCAATGGCTCTCACACGATTCTCCACCAATCTTTCTCAATTCTCCATCTGGACTCATCCACCAATGCTAGAGCAAGCTTCTGAGATTGAAATCTTGGATTGAAATGGCTTCAAACCTTGTAACCGATTTTGATTTGCAATGGGAAATTTCAATGTGCAATCTCACTCTTCTCTCTCAATTATCACCAACCTTTAATCTGAACCTCTTCTACATCATATATAGAACATGTATGGATGATCTAGAAAGCTCTAGATCCTTCTAATGAGAAATTCAATTTCTCATGTCATGGAATTTCTCTCTTGATGGTATGCACATATCAGTTCTGCTAGCAGCTTGTATTCACCCTCATTCCCTTCCAATTTCTCTCCTAATGGTATTTTGGATGTGTTTGGATTGAAATGGGCCTTGGTTATGCCTTGAATTTTGGTTTGGCAAATGTTACTTATGATGTAAGTAACTACTTTTCAAAGCAAGTCCACAAATTAAACCTCAAGTCAAAATTATGGCAATACCAATGTTCTTAAAATGTTTTTTAGAATCAAAATGACATATTACATGCCTTGGTTTGGACATGTAGATCAAAAATACCAATTTCCATCTTTGGTTCATTTGAAAATCATCTTTATTTTAAGCCATTTTTGTGATTTCGAGCTACAAGAAATTCCAACCCCTCATGACCTCTTGTCTAGCCTTAAAACATCATTTTGAACAAGTTTTATGTTGAACATTTTCCCATTTGAAGCTTGGAAATAGGAGTAATGGCCTTATGATTGAAATGACCTATAATATCCAAATGACCAAAATACCCTTGACTTGTCAAAGCCATAACTTGAGTTCTACAAATCCTATCAAGGACTTCTAGTACTCTCTAGAATCTGAGAGGATAAGGAACAACATTCATGTTTACCAAAAGTCCATAGGAATCATCCTCCTAGGGCAAACGTTTCATGCAAGTTGGACAACTTTCAAGCTCCAAATCCACATACCTCAGATGACTTGTAACTTGTCAAAGTCATAACTTGAGTTCTACAAATCCTATCAAGGACTTCTAGCACTCAAATTAAAGCTAAAACCATGCTATACAACATTCATGTTGTGGGAAAGATGAGATGACAATCACATCTTGAGCTAAATTGCCTTGAAGATAGGGTCAAACTAGGGGATTTTACACTGTCAAGCCTTAGAAACCCTAGCTTGAAACTTCTCAAACTCTTCAATCATGATGAGTTGACCTTGGAATCATCCTTATAACATTTCAATGCATCAATCCATGATCACATGGCCTTTGAATTAGGTCTCAACCTTGTTCAAATCATCAGCTGACTTAGGGTTGACCCAGTCAAACCCTAATTGCACCACTCATGACTGAGCCTTCTTAATCTTGCACAATGACCTGTCTAGGCCTCAAAGTGATCTTCAACACTTCTAATGAGCTCTCTCAAGACCTCAAGTCTAACTTCATGGCTTCAGAATCATCTGATGACTTCCCACAACTCTCAAGTTAGGAGGCTTACCCTCTTGGTTTCAACCACTCTCTCTGAGGATCTTTTAATTTCTCTGACAAGGATATCAACCCTTGAACACTTGAATAACCTTCTTAGCTAGCTTCATAGTCTTGTAAAGCTCTTAATTGGTAATCATACCTCTTGATCTCCTGCACATATGTCAATGAAGTGCAAATGATAATGCTAATGTGAATGAAAATGAAACATAAGCTAGGTAAAGAAGTGTTGGGCAAATTTTGGGGTGCAACAGCTGCCCCTATTCAAACGGCTTAGACCTGACTGGGTGAGAAGCGAACAGCTCTCAAACAATCAAGGTAAAAGACGGTTGAATACCAACAAACCCGGAAATTTTCCAACTGCACATGTACACGGTACTCCGATGGGGGCAAATCTTCGGAAACTGAAATATTAGCTGCACGGCAACTAGCTGGGGAATTGGTCGCGCGGTAACCGGTAATGGATGGTTGATTATGCCGTCAGGCATCAGAATTCCTCGGGACTCATCAGATCAACAATCAAGTTAATCATGCCATCGGGCATTCAAAGAAGTTTTTGGGCTTCAGCCGAACTTCGTCAGTAAGTCGGGAATAGACTTCTCGGTCAATCATGAACCAATTGGGGATATCCAAACTTCTGCCATCAGGAACTCCGCATCAGCTGAGAGAACTGCTTCGTTAATACGGTTGGACTCCAATCATCAAGTCTTCAAGGGAAGTTTCAGCTTTGCTGTTCAGAAACCTGCTGGGGATGACGCATCTCCGCTGGGGATTCTGGAGAACTATCAAGTAACTCTGCTTCGGGGATCCAGAAATTATTCTGGGGGAATCCACTCTGCTAAGGACTTCAAGAATCATCTTGGACAATCAACTCCGCCGGGCACTTCAAGAATCATCCTGAACCAATAACTCTGCTGGAGATTTCAGGAATCGTCCTGAGCAAACACTCTTCCGGGGACTCTAAGCATCAACTTGAGCAACCAACTCTTGCGACTTCACCGGGAATTTTAAGAATCATCTTAAGCAAACAACTTCGCCGAGCACTTCAAGAATCATCCTGAACCAATAACTCTGCTAGAGATTTCAAAAATCATCCTGAGCCACCTAACTCTTCCGATATTTCAAGAATCATCCTGAGCGGACACCCTGCCGGGGGACACCTGCGAAACAAGAACGGTAACGACCTAGCTCATGTTTCATATGCATATGTTTTGACAATGGCGCAATGCTCCACACGGTGGAAATGCTACGCATTTTTGGGGTAAATGCTATGCAATCATGCAACATGCTGCGACCCCATCAGCAAAATAAATGCTGAAGGGAAAAGCCTCCTGTCACGGAGAAAGAACCACTCTGGTGGAGGAAAGACTCATCCTGCCGAGGAGAAGAAGTCACACCAATCTCAATTAGACAAAACCTGGGGAGACGATCTTCCGTCATCTACTGCAGGGGAATAAAGCTCTACGAGAACCTGAACCCACTCAATTGGGCATACGACCCACAATCTGCTGAGGAAACGATATCAGTCGCAGAAATAAACTGCACGGCCTTCGTGGCTAAAACTTTCCTGGAGATAACGACTCCGGTGGGGAAATACAACATCAGCTATTCAACACTCTACTGGAGAAAACCAATCATGGCCCAAACGGCTTCCAAGGACTCGGCTCTCTTGGGGAACTGCAGACTCGACTGGGGACGTAGGAATCATCCTGCTTAGAGGGGAGAGCACAACTCTGTGGGGAGTTTCAATTCCGCTGGAGACTTCAGTCTGTACTATCGAGTGCTGCACACTTCAGTGTATGACTCAACTAGGGAGATGACGTTCCTTCAGGATACATTTGATTGGGGAGAATCTTCTCTGCTTGGGGGATACACATCAATGCTCTTGGTCCTATGTTCAGACTCCACGGGGGGGCACTACTGAGCTTGCTAGAGAAGGAGGAATCATCCGGCTTGGGGGCGCATATGGCGTACTGCCTGGAGTATGCTACACCTGCAACAACACAAACAAACAGACAAGATACCCTTCTCAAAGGGACCTGTCAAGGTTATAATCTTGTGACAATGTTCAAGTAATTCATTGTTTCAACAATCAGTGGCCTAGGCCAGTAGGTTTATGTATGCGCATTTTATCAAAAACATCGGCGTTCTTTTTCGCAAACAAAACAGGTAGATGCTAAACAAACAAACAGAATTGTTGAATAGTATATTCTTCATTGATAACAAACCCCTGAATGGGTAAAAATGTTTTACAACGGATGCAAGCTCCTGGAATGAGGAAGCTGCGCAAAAAATAAAACATAAATATACATCAGTATATACACAAATGTCGGCAATGAGGCGTAGACGAACACCATGAGTTGATCCCTCTATGACCCACTCGACTTTGATACCTCTCCGACGCTTCAACTTCGGAAGAGATTGATTCAGATAAACGGCCCTCAGGTTTTCTAAACCACCAAACAATGAGAGTCCATACGTGGAACGCAGTCATTTGCTTTTGCAAATCCCTAACTTTTGCTTGAATCGCCCTTTCGGGTTTTCGATTCACCGGGATACCCTTTTTTGCCAAAGTCGCCCTTCCGGGTTTTCGACTTTGCGGGTGTACATTCTTTTCTTTTATATCCCTAATTTTTGCCCGAACCTTTTTCCTTTTTCATGGTTCACCGGGATGCCCCATTTTTGCCTGGATATTCTTTTTCTTTCCAGCGGGTCATTTTTTAAGCAAAGTATTTTTTAACTGCGTCCGCGTTCACCGGGGATGCAAAATCTTCACCATCCATCGTGGACAACAATAAAGCTCCTCCCGAGAAGACTTTGCTGACGACGTACGAACCTTCGTAATTGGGAGTCCACTTGCCCCGGTGATCGGAGTATGGAGGAAGAATCTTCTTCAGGACGAGATCACCCGTCTGAAAGCTTTTAGGACGCACCTTCTTATCATAAGCTTTCTTCATTCGGCTTTGGTACAGACGACCATACACAATCGATGCTAACCTCTTCTCGTCCATCAGGCTGAGTTGGTTTAGTCGGTTCGTAATCCATTCTGCCTCGTCGAGTTTCACATCAACCAAAACTCGTAAAGAAGGGATCTCCACTTCTAACGGTAGGACAGCTTCCATACCGTACACCAAGGAGAAAGGAGTTGCCCCGGTTGAAGTACGTACCATGGTAGGATAACCGTGCAAATGGCAACATCTCGTGCCAATCTTTGTAGGTCACAACCATCTTCTGAACAATCTTCTTTATGTTCTTATTGGCCGCTTCAACGGTGCCATTCATCTTCGGCCGATAAGGAGATGAGTTGTGGTGTTCAATCTTGAAACTCTGGCACAACTCCTTCATCATCTTGTTATTCATATTCGAACCATTATCAGTAATGATCCGTTCGGGAACTCCGTATCGACATATGATGTCCCTCTTTATGAATTTAGCCACCACCTGCTTGGTCACATTAGCGTACGAGGCTGCCTCCACCCACTTGGTGAAGTAGTCGATAGCTACTAGAATGAAGCGATGACCGTTAGATGCAGTGGGCTCGATCTTGCCTATCATGTCGATGCCCCATATGGAAAACGGCCACGGGGAGGACATGACGTTTAACGGGCACGACGGCACATGAATCTTATCAGCATAAATCTGGCATTTATGACATCTCTTCGCGAATTTAAAGCAATCCGACACCATCGTCATCCAGTAATATCCTGCTCTCAGGATCTTTCTCGTCATAGCATGTCCGTCGGCGTGCGTACCAAATGTGCCTTCATGGACTTCTTCCATGAGCGTACTCGCTTCTTTCTCATCTATACATCTGAGTAGCACGAGATCATGGTTTCTTTTGTACAAAACTCCATCAGGATTGAGATAAAAATTTCCAGACAGCCTCCTCAGAGTCTTCTTATCCCGGGTTGACGCTCCCGCAGGATACTCCTTAGTTATAAGGAAGGTCTGGATGTCATGGAACCATGGCTTGCCATCGGAGGATTCCTCGATCGCAAAGACGAATGCAGGTCTATCAAGACGAGAAAGGACAATCCTTGGAGCTTCATTCCAAAAATTGACTTTATACATCGAAGCCAACGTGGCTAAGGCATCAGCCATCTGGTTTTCCGCTCTGGGCACATGATGGAGTTCCACTCGATCGAAGAACGGAAGTAGCCTTCTGGCATAGTTCATGTACGACACCAAATTCGATTGACGAGTCTCCCACTCCCCTTTAATCTGGTTAATCACAAGCGCCGAGTCACCATATACATCTAGGTTCTTGATTCTCAAATCAATTGCTTCTTCTAGACCCATGATGCATGCTTCGTACTCCGCTTCGTTATTGGTGACCGAAAACGTCAGTCTCACGGTAAACGGGATGTGGGATCCATGGGGAGTCGTGATGATCTCCCCAATGCCACTTCCATAAGAATTAACCGCCCCGTCAAATATCAATTTCCACTGGGATTTCCTATCTGGCCCCTCGTCGGGCAACTATTCATCACAGTCTTTCGCTTTAAGAAACATGATATCCTCATCAGGGAATTTAAATTTCATCGGCTGGTAATCTTCGATCGGCTGTTCGGCAAGGTATTCAGACAATATGCTTCCCTTGATGGCCTTCTGGGAAACGTACTGAATGTCATATTCCGTCAACACCATTTGCCATCTGGCAATCCTGCCCGAAAGCGCTTGCTTCTCGAAGACATACTTGATCGGATCCATCTTCGAAATTAGCATGGTTGTGTGATTGAGCATGTACTGTCGTAAACGTTTGGCAGCCCAGGCTAGTGCACAACACGTTTTCTCCAGCATCGAGTAGCGAGATTCACAATCTGTGAACTTTTTACTTAAATAGTAAATGGCATGCTCCTTTCTGCCCGTCTCGTCGTGCTGACCGAGAAAACACCCCATACTATTCTCAAGAACTATCAAGTACATGATTAAGGGTCTTCCGGCCACTGGGGGTATCAAGATCAGAGGTTCCTGTAGGTACTGTTTTATCTTATCAAATGCCTTCTGGCAATCCTTGTTCCAGATAATCGCCTGATCTTTCTTTAGCAGTTTGAACATCGGTTCACACGTGGCCGTGAGCTGAGAAATAAACCTTGCAATGTAGTTTATTCTGCCCAGGAAACCACGAACTTCTTTTTCTGTTTTTGGCGCTGGCATTTCTTGTATTGCTTTTATCTTTGCAGGATCAACCTCGATGCCTCTTTCACTCACGATAAACCCCAGTAGTATTCCGGACCGTACTCCGAAAGTACACTTGTTAGGATTCAGCCTCAACCTGAATTTCCTAAGCCTCTCAAAAAGCTTCAGCAAATTGACCAGATGTCCTTCCTCCGTTTGGGACTTCGCAATCATGTCATCAACATAGACTTCAATCTCATGATGAATCATGTCATGAAACAAAGTGACCATTGCTCTTTGGTAAGTGGCCCCTACGTTCTTCAGACCGAAAGGCATTACCTTGTAGCAAAATGTTCCCCAGGGAGTGATAAACGTAGTTTTCTCCATGTCCTCCGGCGCCATTTTGATCTGATTGTAGCCGGAGAAGCCATCCATGAACGAAAATACGGAGAATTGAGCTGTATTGTCGACCAACACATCGATATGAGGCAGCGGGAAATCATCTTTAGGGCTCGCCCTATTCAAATCCCGATAATCGACGCACATTCGTACCTTACCGTCTTTCTTCGGTACAGGCACTATGTTGGCGACCCACGGAGGGTAAGTAGTGACCGCTAAGAAGCCAACATCAAGCTGCTTTTGCACTTCTTCTTTGATCTTAACGGCCATATCTGGTCGTGTCCTCCTAAGCTTCTGCTTGACGGGGGGACAATCTTCTCGCAGCGGCAAGTGGTGGACCACAATGTCAGTATCAAGTCCGGGCATATCTTCGTATGACCAAGCAAAGACGTCACTATACTCTCTTAGAATCTCGACCAATCTCTGCTTAACATCACTCTGCAATGCAGCTCCTATCCTGACATTCCTGACCAGTTCCTCAGAACCCAAATTCACAATCTCAATCTCTTCTTCGTGAGGCAGAATAACTTTCTCTTCTTATTTCAACAAGCGGGCCAACTCTTCGGGAAGGTCTTCGTCTTCATCAATCTCTTCTTCGGCTTGATAGATCGGGCAATCGAAGTCGAAGTGAGTCGTAGAAGGTCCAGAGTCGATGTCATCTGCTATGTGGATCCTGCAATAACAAGGGTTAAGCTTAAAACAAGGATATGCAGGTTAGCACAAACCCCATTGCCATTTTATTGTTTTTCAAAACAAATATAAAATAGGAATAACAGAGATCACAACATTTGAATACGAAGAAAAACGCCTTTTGATTTATTGGTAAAATGCATGTACATAATCAAACAAGGCCCTGACAATAAAACCACTATGCCCCGGGTAGGACATAGGGTTGTACAATGATTGGAAAAAGTAAATCATTACTCTTTGCCTGCCACTTGGATGATATCCCTGACGGACCAGTTGTTGAGGCTCTCGCCTGGCTTGCTTGGCTGGATCCAAGAGTCCAGGTCGCAGTCGCTATCTTCGCCGTCTTCAGACACTGCGTTGACGCTTTCAAATATCACCCCGCCACTGGTAAACTGGATCGGCCCTTTACCTCGTGACGCACTGCTAGAAGAGGAGGCTTCAGCTGCGGGAGAGTATCCTAACCCAAACTTGTCTTGCTTGTTAGGTATCTCTAGAATTCGCCCCCAGCCTGGGGTAAATCTGGCTTGAACAATGGCCCGGGCTTCCTTGAAGGAAGAGAGAGTCATCTCTGGCTTCTCAGTGATTGCAGGAGCTACGCTCTTGACTTTAACAGCTTCGAACGCCTGACATAGGGTTTCGTGGATTTCCCCATCCATCTCAACATACTTGAAGGACGACAAATGGCTCACCATTATATCTTCCTCGCCACATACAGTCACAATGCTTCCTCCGACAGCGTACTTGAGCTTCTGGTGCAACGTGGAGGTCACGGCACCCGCATAATGGATCCATGGCCGGCCTAAGAGACAGCTGTAGGCAGGCATGATGTCCATAATGTAAAAGACCGCGTCGAATGTTTCCGGCCCGACTTGGATTGGCAACGTCACCTCCCCGAAAACATGGTGTTTGGTTCCATCGAATGCCTTCACAACCAGATCACTGGGTGTGCAAATCAATCCGCGAGTATCTAACTTCATCAATGCTTTCTTCGGAAGAACATTGAGCGATGACCCTGTGTCCACCAACACGTGAGACATAATCGTTCCCCTACACTCTATCGAGATGTGCAGGGCGCTATTGTGGCTCCTCCCCTTCGGCGTCAGCTCTAGGTCAGTGAACCTTAACCCATTTCCAGCATTCACGTGGGCTACGACCCCTTCCAACTGGTTGACCGATATTTCCTGCGGTACGTACGTGGCATTCAACACCTTCAGCAGCGCGTTGCGATGTGCCTCAGAACACAGCAACAAATTCAGGATGGAAATTTTCGAAGGCGTTTGATGGAGATGATCCACGATCTTGTAGTCACTCTTTTTAATCAACCTCATAAATTCCTCAGCGTTTTTAACAAGTAAATCTTTCTCTACCCCACGAGGGATTTCCTCAACGACTTTACTCTTTCCCTTATCGGTTACATCAACTTTGTCCGCCTTGTCTGCCACAACCTCAGGTGGAGCAAATACTCTCCCGCTTCGCGTGATTCCGCCAATGCCCACTAGGTTACCCACAGACGACCTAGATGGTTCCAGTTCTAACTTCTGTCCGTTACAGTAGACGTCTGCCCGGTAATGCCACGGGACAGCATTGGTGCTTTCAAAAGGTATCGGCCCATCCTTGGTGATGGTAATCGTGGGCGGTCTGGGTGCAGAAATGGTGATCGTCCAGCGAGGGATGGTGATGGTAGCAACCTCATCATCTTGCTTCAGCATTACCTCTCCAGATCCACATTTGGCCCTCCGGCTAAACTGCAAGATTCCTTCGGTCACCAGACTCTGAATCCCCTCTATCAACTGTTTGCATCCATCAGGACTAGTCGCACAGCCCATACATAGTTCTCCGCAGTCCGGGAAGAAACCTCTTTTCATCAGCTTGGCTTTAACGAAGCTAAGCGGTGTCTTCAGATCCTTGACGTCAGTCAACAAATCCAAGCTCTCGTCTTCAATAATGGCATTTACTCCACCTCCCCTATGATTCGACATAGGGTTCTTCGTGACATTTGGCACATTATCTAAGAAGTTTATGATCTTGGCGTCCACCATATCTTGCACCTTGTGCTTGAAGGCCTTGCAATTTTCTATCGTGTGGCCTGGTGCCCCTGAGTGAAACTCACATGTTGCATTTGCATCATAACCTGACGGAGGTGCCCCTGTCAAGGGAGCCGGGGTTCTTTTCTGGATCAGTTGTAACTGAAGCAGAGTTTGCAACAGTTGAGCATAAGACATGGGCGGCGTGCCCTGTTCTGATACTTCCTGTACCCTTGCTGATTTGGCTGCTGCTGCTGCTGCTGTGGCTGTTGGACCGCGGGGATGGTTATGCTAGCCACCTGCTGGTGTTGGCCCTTGCCTTTCCTTCGAGCGTTGGACACAACGCTCGTCTCTCCTTCCCGCCTTTTGCCACCATACGGTTTCTTTCCTCCTCCAGCTGAGGACAGATCACCTTGAATTTTCCCCAGTTTGATCCCATTTTCAACGTGCTCGCCGGTGATGATGAGATCCGAGAAACTTCCAGACATACCGCTGACCAATTTCTCGTAATAAACCCCTGGGAGGGTGGCTACAAACATTTCAACAAGCTCCCGTTCAACCATCGGCGGCTGAACCCTAGCTGCCAATTCACGCCACCGCTGGGCGTACTCTTTGAACCCTTCGTTGTTCCTCTGCGACAAATTCTGCAGTTGGACCCGGTTCGGCGCCAAGTCACTGTTATATTGGTAGTGGTGCACGAATGCTTCAGCAAGTTCCTTCCACGTGCGCACACTGGTAGGTTCCAGACTCATGTACCATTCCAGGGAGGGCCCAGACAAGCTATCCTGAAAGAAGTGCATCAGCAACTTCTCGTCTTCAGAGTGAGCAGACATTTTCCGGTAGTACGATCTCAGGTGGACGCGAGGGCAAGTGGTGCCCTTGTATTTCTCAAAGTCGGGTACCTTGAACTTGGGAGGCACCTTGAACTCAGCAATCAGTCCCAGCTTGGACATGTCGACACCCATAGTGTTCAGGTTCTCGAAATTCCTCATCTTGTCCTCGAGTGCTTTAAACCTCAAACGTGCTTCAGCAGTCAGCTCTCCTTCAGCACCTTTCTGTGAGAACAAGTCTTCTTGACGGTCTTCTAACCATGGCTGAGGCCCATACAGATTTCCAACACCCGCATTGCCATTGCCTAGCCCAACATTGACATTAGCTTCAAAATTCCCATTACCGACGCCAGTCGTATTACCGTTGAGTCTCGTGTTAGCTATCACATTGCCGTTGGCACTGCCATTCCCCCCGGTCACGGGGACGCCATTCTGAGGAGTTTCAACAGGTGGAGGGGTTGGAACAGCCCCACCATGGAGTACACCATTGCTGTCAACCCTTGAAATCAGAGGCTGAACCAATGTTCTGAGCTGGTCTTGGTCATTGGCAACCACTTGCATGAGCTCCATAAAGCGGTCCATCCTCTCTCGGAGCTCTTGAACGTCAGTCTGCACTTGCTCCATTGCTCTAGCTCGATTTGCTCTGGTCGGATAGCGGTGGACTGGTCTCTGATCAATCCTGGAACAACCTGAAACAACCTGAATACACAAAAGGGTTAGAAAGACGACAATGTGCTCGTTCTGCAGATGCTTCATGCAAATGCAAGCGTGTGTTTGTGCGTTAGGGAGATATCCCCCCCGATCCTAGTGCCTGAGTGCCGGTGCTGATAATAAGAAGTCTGAGTCTAGTCAGGGAAATAACATCTCATATATATATAAAGAAAGCTCATCAAGGCGGTACACAACGTCACTGAGTACAAGATGAATCAATAGCATGACCTCGACCAACAAGCCTGGTGATGGTTAGCATACAACAACGATCAAAACAAAAGGATCACAAATAGTCAAGCACGGCCACGGGTGCAAAATTCTTCTAACAACCCCTTTGTTTCTGGATGATCAGGCCGAGTGAGCAACCCTTCGACGAGTAACTCCCTTTGCATAATGGTGTATTGAAGACCTTCAACCGAATCTTCCCATGCTCCTTCGCTGAAACAATCTTCTAACTTCCGCTTCTTGGCTTCAAACGTCAGCTTGCGCTCCTTCAGGTTAGCAAGAGCCTTGTTGAGCTGGCTTTCAGCGGCATATCTGCGAGCGGTTTCTTCATCAAACCCCTTCTCACTAGCCTTCACCTGGGCTTTCAGCTTGGAGATCTGTTGCTTCAGCTTATCCTCCCGTTCTTTGACGTTGGCTAAGGTGGCCTTCCAATGCTGGTTAAACTTGGATATCCTCCGATACGCTTCATCCAAGTGTTGCTTCTTAGTGGCCAGTACATCGTTGACGGCTTTGAAATCTCGACCCATGCGCTCGCGCTCATCTATCTGCTTAGTCAAATCTGTCCCCAGCTGGTTCACCAGCTCTGTCTGCCTCTTGAAGGAATGGACGACTTCGCTTCTCTCGCTTCTGAGTTGCGCCAATTCTTTCTCCAGTTCTTCATTGGCCTCCTTCAGCTCGTCTCGCTCAGCTAACACCTGATTGTACTGCTGAATAGGCACGGTGGTAGGCTCTTCAATCACTGGAGGGCTTTCTGGCTTGGCAGGAGGAAACGGCATCCCTATAGCACCTGTTCGGGCTCTGATCCAGGTCACATACGGGGCGTAGGCTTGACTGTTACTCTTCCCCAACAATGGTTTTCCCCGCTTACAGATACCATTCCAAGCGCGCTGAAGCTTAGATAACATATCCCCCTCTAGAAGACCAGTGAGGTACAGAGATTCCTGCACCTCTTCATCCTTCGGTGGAGCTCTCAAAGCATAAGCAAACTGTCGGACCAGCAGAGACGGATTATAGTTTATACAGCCCTTCCTGCCTATCAAAGGCACATTCGGAAACCCGCTGCAGCTGAAGATAATCTCAGTACCCAATCTATCTCTGTCAAACCAGGTAATATCCTCCACTGACAAACTCATCAGACGCTCGGGCCACTCAGCTGTGGCTGCAGACGAAGCAAAGAGACCCTTCTTAGGTAGGTGACTATCAAGCCATCTATATGTCATACCCCAAATTTGTCCTACCTCTGTATATCACTTTCATCCTGTTGTCATACCCTAAATTTGCCTGCCAGCTTTTGTAAATATTTTCGCATTTTTATTTTGCATTTTTCATTTAATTTCATACCGTTTAGACACGTGTCCGCCCCGATTGGGCATTCTTCAAATCTCGACTCTTTTATCTAATAGGAGCGCGACACGTGGCCTAAAGGTATTTTTCGTAATTTCAATCCTTTGTTTATTTTCTCATTTTTCTTTTCAAATATTTATTTTCTGTATACATTTTTGTTTTAACTTTTTTAATTTAATTAAGTTTAGAATATTTATTTTTTTAGAAATATTGAATAAGTTTTTATTATATTTTTAGAATTATAATAGTTATTTATTTTCCATTTAAATAGTTTGTGATTTTAATAGATTTTTTGAATAGTTTTTTATATAATTGTTTAGAATAAGGTTTAAGTTTTAAATAGATTATTAATTAGTTTTTCGTTAGAATTTTGATAGTTTAAATTTAGATTTTAATTAATTTTTAGAATATTTTATTTTTTAGAAGATAGTTTTTAGATAGTTTTATTTTATAGGTTTGTTAATTTGTTAATCTTTTTATTATTTTCTTTGTTAATATTAATAGTTTAAAAATAGGTTTATTCATTTTTTATTATTAAGATTTTATTTTTAGTATTAGGATTAATTTATTTTTTATTAATTAACAGTCAGATTTATTTTAGATTATCTTTTTAGATTATTTTATTTATTTATTTATTTACTTATTAGAATATTATTTTTAGTGTAAGATATTATTAATAGTTTAATTAGGATTTATGGTATTTATTAGTATTATTAACTTAGGATTTATGGTCATTATTAGTATTATTAAATTAGGATTGATTTGTTTCATTATTATTACTCAGATTTTGTTTAGTTAAATTTTAATAATTTAGATTTTATTTTCTTAGTTTAATTAGTTTTAATAGAAATTTAGTTTTTTAGAGTTCTCTTTTAGATTTAAATATGATTTAGTTTTTTATAATTTTTATTAAAACCTTTTTTGTTTGTTTGTAGAAATAGTTTTTTAATAGTTTAATAGAATTTGCTAAATATATGATAGTTTTTAAATGGGTTTATTTTATAGGTTTGGTAGAATTATTTATATTTTAGTTTAAATAGGTTTTTTATATTCTTTTAAATAGAAATAGATTTTTTATTTTAGTTAGAAATAATTTTTATTTATTTATTTATTTAATAACTTTTTAAAATTAGTTTGTTTATTAAATTATAGATTTATTAAAAATTAATTTTTAGATAGAAATGGTTCTTTATAATTGTTTTGACTTTAAATGGAATTTTAACTAGGATATAATTATTTTCTTTATTTATTCATGTAGATTAATTTAATAGAGTTTAAAATAGGTTTTTAATTATTAGTTTATAGAATGTTTTTTTATTAATTGTTTTTTTAATATTGGTAGAAATAAATTGTTAATTAGCATTAATTATTTTTTATTATATTTAATTTTATTTATTAATAAATTTGTTTAGATTAATTTTTATTAATTAGGATTTTATTATTAGTATTAATTTAATTAGTAGTTATTTCATTTAAGACTGGTTATTAGAATAGAATTATTAGTTTTTTTTTTATTTAATTAGAATTTAATGATATTATAATTATTTAATTCTTTAGAAAAAATTCAAAAAAAAAAAGCTGTTGTGCCATGTGTCATTTACTTAGGGTATAAGACCCTATTCAACATCCCTTCACAAGGACAAGAACCCTAGCCGCCAGACACTCCAAATACACCAACTCTAAGCTGAATCCAGCCTCCTTGATCCAAACCATCATCATCGCTTGTCCAACCTTCACCATCTGAATCATTCAACATCAAACTTCATCATTCTCGCTCATTCTAGCACCATCATAATCTTCATCACTTTTTTACCCAGAAATCCAACCATAAACTCTCACCATCGCTCAACTTCAAACCGAAAATCACCATTACCCACCTTCTTCGCACCATCAAACTTCTTTCGAAATCAAAGCCATCGACCATAACCGCTCATTCATGTTCTTCAAACTCACCGTAAACACCGAAAACCAATAACACCATTTTCTACGAACAAACTCAGAAACAAACCTTCAAACATCTTCAACCTATAACCGCGAAAAACCACTCGTAGCAACACATTCCAACTCCAAACTACATCGACAACTGCTGCGAAACCATCACCCTCTTTTTCGACACAAATCCGCAAAATCCAGCTCTTCACCTGATATCCCCTTCAAACCGTTATCCTTGCAAACCCAGCATACAACCCTTTTTTTCAAATCAATAACAAACCAGATCGCAACCCAGAATGAGAGATGAGATCGAGAGACATTAAGAAAAGATGAAAGTTTGAGTGAGAATGGTGAGCAGAGAGACTCACGAGAGAGATACGGTGAAAGTCAGATTGAAGCAGAATGAGAGGAAATGGCCTCTTATCATCTCTCCCTCTGTTTTTTAAAAGAATTGTATATTTTCTTTTATATTTATTTTGTAAACTAATTTACATCATTTTTCTAACAGTTTTTGTTTTTGTTTTTGATTGTGTATATTATATGTAAATATCATTGTTATTATTATTATTATGTATTGTTTTTTTTATATAAAAACTCTATTTTTCATATATTATATTTATTATGTATATAAATATTTTATGCTTTTAGTTTATTTCATTTTAGAAGTTTTATATAGTGTAGAGTTTTATTTTATTTCTTTTTAGAAATTAGATTTTATCTCGCATTTGTTATTGGACATTTTTTTGCCTTTTCGGTCGATGAAGAAGTTTCCACTGTTTAGCCGTCAAAATATTGACGTGAAACAAAGGATCTGAGACCACCTTCTTTCTCCGATTTTATTTCAATTTTTGGATCGATGAAGTCTTTTATTCGTAAGCGTCGTGTATCGAAGTTGATAACCTTCTCGATTTCAAATCTATGGTGAATAACCATTGGGGTCATTTTCCGTACTTTGGGATCGTGATAGGCTACCTTCGATTAATCGGCATTATGTTTGCGATTAAGACGAGATCCATTCTTTCGTGTCCCGATTCGATTCACTAACCATTAAATTTAATTCCCGTTAAATATTATTGTGAATATTATTGTCATATTATTATTCATATTATCATATCTCATTATTCATATTCATTCACCTATATTCGAAAATACCTAATAAATTATCGAAACTCCTAAAAGCCAAATTGGTGGACTGTTGGATCTTTGGTCATTTGCAGGTATCCTAACTTTGAGTCATTCCCGACTTTGCTCAAGGCGTAGTTTAGGACACAATGCACACACACAGCTTTCTCTTGGGCTACCTGACAATGAGACCCCTTTATTTCGTGCAATCCCGTGTAAATTACATGTACCCCTCACCCATTCCGATGTATGTTTCGTATTTCTTTGATTATTAATTAATCTCCTAGGAGCACCCATAGGGACTAGAGCGGATCAAACTATTTTCAAACTAATTCTCGATTCATCATCGAGCCACTTTCAAACAACCTCGTAAGTCGAGTTCTCATACGCATTCGCCATCAACCTATTACAACTCGACCTTTGATGCGTAAGTCAAGTCGGTCTCTTTTTCAAACAATTTCATTTTCAACACGCTTTGCACGCGATAATGAGTCAAACCCTTGATCCAACATCAAGAGGATTTTCGAAACAAACTATCAATCAACTAACAACTATTCAATCTTTTTCAAGGTGTAAAGAGTGGGTTTAAGTCTTTGAGCTTGCTTTCGACTGTTTATACGCGAGTTATCTTATTCGTGTGTGAGCAATTGACGCCTTCAAATAATATTAACAAACTCGATAATACTCAACCATCTCCAATTACTCATCCTTTCACTCACCTTTCAAACAACTTCTTTTATGATGAAAAGAGAGTGTCTCAAGTCTTTGGTTTGCTCTCCCGACTACTTGGATCCGAGAAGCCTTTCTCAAGCTTCAAGTAGTCGTCATCCGACCAATCTCATCCTTTTATACCCCTTTTCAAATTCAAACAACCCTATTTTACGATGAAAAAGAAAGTGTTCCAAGTCTTTGGTTCGCTTTCCCGATTACTTGGGGTCTGTGAAGTCTTTCTTAAGCTTCAAGTGATCGTCATCATTTCAACCTTATCCTTTCGAACACATCATTCCTTCATGATGAAAAAGATAGTGTTCCAAGTCTTTGGTTCGCTCTCCCGATTACTTGGGTCCGAGAAGTCTTTCTTAAACTTCGAGTAATCGTCATCCGTACCCACTTCAAATCCAATTCAAAGCCAGTTTCTTTCGTGGTTGTTACCACGAACTACGAATGCTCTGATTCTTCATTCACTCTTGAATGTAAGATACGTAGGCACAAGATTGCGATGATCTTGGCGAGCACAATCCCTCCATCTTCCACTTCCCCCTATCCTTTCCTGTAGTCGAACTACGACGCTCTGATTTCTCATTCTCGTCCGAATGAGCATACGTAGGCACAAAGGCCCCAATCCTTGGCGAGCACCCTATCCTCTAACCATCCCATTTCCCCTAATACCTTTATCCTTTATAGTATCTTTTAGCATTTAGTAGTGAGAAGAGAAGAATTAAGTTTAGCTAACATCCATCACAACTCGAATTAAGAGGTTCCCGTCGAGTACGACGGACGTGAGGGGTGCTAATACCTTCCCCTCGCGTAACCGACTCCCGAACCCAGGAATATGGTTGCGACGACCGTATTCCTTCCGCGTTTATGAGGTTTTCTCGATATTTTCCTCTCCCGTTCATTCGGGAAAAATAAAGTTCGGTGGCGACTCTGTCGAACCGCATTTCCGCGCCTTTCGCGCGAGGGTCGTATGTTCGAAATGAATTTTCGAGGTGCGACACTATAAAGTAGGGGCACACAGCACGAGATATTCTTGCCTCTTCTGTTCTCTTTTTTTAAGTGGACGGAATGGTAGACATCTCCTATCAAGGTAGGGACTGGATTCCCTGACACAAAGATGTGAAAGGCATCGAAGTCTACAAAGTCGGGCATATTGGGGAACAGAATGATGCCATATATGCACAGAGCGAGAATGGCATTGAACACGACCCAACATCCGTCTTTGGCGCATTGCTGAGCTTTTCCCACTAGGAACTGCAAGGAGAAGCCGGGAACCTTGTTCCAACTAGACAGTATTAACTCGGAGGCATCTAGATGAAGTGAGGGAGCTAGACTAGCCAGGTCAGGCTCGACATCCATATGAACAAAGGGCATCTGACTCTTGATAGGAACACCTAACAAATCAACATACTCCTCTAGTGTGGGTGCGAGAATAAAGTCCTGGAAAGTGAAGCATCTCAATGGAGGATCGTAGAACTGCAGCAGGGCGTGCAACCCATTCAACTCAAACACAGAGGGTTTACGAACCAAACTGAGCAGTTTACCGTAAGATTTTCTGAATTCATCTCTCACAGAATCATCTGTTAAAGCAATCAAACCAGTCAGCTGAACAACAGCAGGAGTGGGGAGCTTGTAAGTAGGGCTGGAAATGAGTCGAGTCAAGTCGAACTCACCTCAGCTCGGCTCGACTCGTTAAGAATTGTTCGAGTTCGAGTTCGAGTTCGAGTTCAACACGAACTTTTTTTTAAGCTCAAACTCGACTCGTGATAAGTTCACGAACAGTTCGGTTCGACTCGTTAGGTTCATCTCATTAGGTTCAGCTCACATGATTCACGAACTTAAAAACTATTTTTTTAAATATATATATTTTAGTATATTTGACATTTTAAATAAATATATATTTTTTAAATAAAATATTAAAATAAAGTAAAAGTTATCATATTGAAATTTAACTTTATCTTCGAAATCTACTAATTCAAAACCTACACAACTTTCAAGAGATACATTTGAGAGTCTAATTCAAAAACTACTAAATTGAAGATTAAATTTGTCTAAGATTTGAAGTAAATATTAAAACCTAATCTTAAAGACAGTATAATTCTTTTCATATGTAATCGAGTTGACTCATGAACCTAACGAGTCGAACTATGTATAGTTCAAGTTCAGCTCATTTAGTTAACGAACTTAATTTTTCGCTCATACTCAACTCATTTGGTTCATGAACCTAGTTCAACGATTTAATTGTCGAGTCGAATTCCGAACTATCTTCGAGTTGGTTTGGTTCATTGCCAGCCCTACTTGTAAGCCATTGTCTTCCTCAGAGAACCCATAACGACACAATAGAAGGCGAGAAAACCTGAATCGGGGGAAACGGTACCTGCAACACAGACACACGTTAATGATATGCAGATGAATATGCAAAACAATGCAAAATGCAATCATGCAGCAGGAGATCAAGACGACTGTGCTGTGAAGATTCTGTGTCAACAAAACCACAATACTGCTCTGTCAAGAACAACCATAGATCTGATGAGAAGAAAACCCAGATATCGGACCATAAATCTGCTCTGTCAAGAACAAACACACATCTGATAACAAGGACCTATGTCACAAGACCATAAATCTGCTCTGTCAAGAACAAACATACATCTGCTGATGAGATCCTCTGATCCCAACCATAAACCTGCTCTGTCAAGAACAAATACACATCTGCTGATGAGATCCTCTGATCCCAACCATAAACCTGCTTTGTCAAGAACAAATACACATCTGACGATGAGAGCCTCTGATACCAACAAAACTGATTCACTATCAAGAAAACCAGGTAGTCTGAAGGTTAAGGTTTCCTGCAACAAACCCGACCCTGCTCACAGGTACGGACCTAAACTGACACAAGTTCGGCATCCTATGCGGTCATCAGCGTCACAGACATTCAAGAGGGGCGATACGATACCCAGAAGGTGTGGCATCACCATCTCCTGAAGCGGCCTCACTCGGCTGAATCCCAAATGATCGGTCCCCAGAGTCGACAATCCTCCAAACCAACGACCCCCTCAACCCAAAGGGTTGAAAAAGAAGTCAATCGGGAGAACCTCGTCTGAGCATAGATTTCATGAGACACTAGTGCCTGCAAAGCAAGCACGCGCCCACTAATTTCCACAACTAATGCTAGGTACACTCAAGCCTGGGTCTGGCTTCTCACTCATCAGAATGCCCCTCCCACAACAGCACAAATAATCATATCATACTAAATATAAAATGCGGGAAATAAAATGCGATAAACAAACACAACCCAACAAGTAATCATACAAGCGCTAGGATTAACTCTCGCAGGGGACGTTGGATCCCCAAACTGACTCGCATACGGGACGTTGGATCCCAGGAAACTATCAAGTCCCCAGCAGAGTCGCCAGCTGTCGCTTCCGCGAAAATAAGGTGCCGGCAAAACAGAAGAGTCGCCACCTTTCGTTATTTATCCCTCAGAATGGGAAAGGAAACGATCGGAAAAACCTGACGAAAAGGTATAAGACAAGGTCATCGTAACCGTTGTCTGGGTTCGGGAGTCGGTTACGCAAGGGGAAGGTATTAGCACCCCTCACGTCCATCGTACTCGATGGGATCCACGCTTGTTGTGTTTATCTGACGGGTTGGTTTTATCTATATACCTATCAAGGCTGGTCTAAAAAGAAAAGAAAATGACTTGGCAAAGCGTCGCACTTTATGCCTACGTATTCTCATCAGAGAATGAGAAATCAGAGTCAACGTAGTTCGGCTAACTACGGGTGATGGGGAAGGTGGCTCGCCAATACATCAGTATTGTGCCTACGTACTCTCAACAAGTATGAGAGATCAGAGCTTACGTAGTTCGGGATAATACGGCTTACGGGGATTCAGATTCATCTATTTTTATCGAGTAGGGTTAACAGACAGTTCCAGCGGTTGGATGTACGCAGCTCGACCCTTGGAGACTTATGCATTACCGTTTGCGGTAGAACTGGGGTTTAACGACACTCTTTTCTTCAGCAAAGCTTCCTTTGACTTACGGGCCCATGGGGCAAAAGGTTTGAAGTTTGTTTTCTGTCTTTTATGGAAGAACTGTTTTTTATGGATGTTTGCAACCAATATCGCCCTAGAGACTATGACCTGAGAGTGAATGCGTCGCATGTCACCCAAAGGGTGCCATACTAAACATCCAGACTGTTGAAAAGAAACTCTCCAACAATCCTTTCTCAGATAGCTTAAGGCTCGTAACGTACGACGTCAGTTAACCTTTATTACTGTATTTTGATTTGTTTTGAGATGAGAAGAGAGAACGAACAGGTTCAACTACGGGGAGACTATCAAGTCCTAATGTTGTCATGCCAAGGATTCGTCCTATGGTTGAGGTTTGAAACAGGGAACTCCTAGAAGTTATCATGCATAGGTTTCAACCTAAAGTTCTAATCATCACTTCCTTATCAAAGTAAGTGAGATTCCAAGGGGATCATGTCAATGATAAACAGAAACAGATAAAGCATCAGCTTGCACAGTAAACAGTAAGAAGTACAGGAAACAAGTGTAAAATGCATGCAATGCAAGTGAGGGAGGAAATATGTGTGGGGCATCAGCCTCCACAAGCTCATCTCAACCTCAAGCCAAGTATGAATAACTGTAATCATACAGAAGAAATAACATGCTATCAAGAAAAATATAAACTGCAATCATACAGAGGAAAGACATGCTATCAAGCAAGATACAAACCACATAGGCAAGGGAGCTGGGCTCTACCGAATACCCGCAAGCAAAGCCATACAGTAAAAGTACAAGCAGAGGGAGCAACTCAACCTCTAGTGCAATCATGCTCCTAGCTTAAATCAATCTAAATATGAACTTATTCTAATGCATCAAGCAAATCAAACAAGTCACACCAATACAGTTGCACAGAAAGAAAACAGACAGTCAAGAAAGCAAATCAACAGCTTCCACAACTTCACAGCAAAGCAACCTTCTGACAGCAGTCCAGTCTTCAGACTTCAACTACCCTTCAAGACTATCATCTTCAATAGCAAGTATCAACTTGCTTCTCCCAGCTTCTAACACATCAAACATAAGTATCAACTTATTCCCTCTTCTCCAAGCTTCAGCTCTTCAGTCAATTCCACCTTCAGGCTTCACTCCTAACTGCAAGTATCAACTTGTTCTTTCAGGGACTCAGTGCATCAACATAAGTATCAACTTATTCTTTATTCCTCAAGCCTCAGCTCTTCACTCAATCTCAATTGGATCTTCTTCACAAGTGTCAACTTGGTCTTCAAGCTTCAGCTCTCTCCTCTTTACAAGTATCAACTTGTTCCTCTTCATCTATAAGCTTCAGCTTCAAAATGTTATCTTCAAACACAAAGAAGTATCAACTTCATCCTTCAATCTTATTCAAGCAAGGAACTCCATCCTCTAACAAGGGAGAAAGATGCATCCATCAAGAGCAAAGTTTGGATGATTGGTAGCAGAGTGAAGACCAAAGGTCACCAATAAGCATCCTCTCATCAGAGAAAGGAACCCTCAAAGGTTCTACCAACTTGTGAAGAGCCACACATCCTACCAAAGGAGGGATGAGGCCTTTACAAGGGGACCTTACATCATAGGGAAGGATGGAAGTGATCAACATCTTCCATGTTTATGAAGGAAGATAATCTATCTAGAAACTCTGCCTGCAAAACCCTAATCTTAACACCTAATCAACACTACACCAAAAGAAGGGAAGATATTCACATCCAAGCTTCTTCATTCAATCCATGGTAGCCCAAGCTTGTCTTCAACATCATCCAAGCACAAGCAAAGCAAAACCCTAATCTAAGGGAACTAAAGAAGTCATTCTAGTTGAATTAGTGCATTAGAATCATCTAAAGTTAACACCTAAACTAAAATCAAACAAAAATAGAAAACTATATTGAAAATTCCTACAAAAATTCCTAAGGGACCCTAATTCAATCAAGAATCTACCCTACAAAAATCAGAGGTTGAATCATCCACCTAGTTACAAAAATAAAACCTAAATCACAAGGCATCAACCATAAACCCTAAAAATGGAGCTCTTAAGGTTTCAACCTAAAGCTACCACTTACATTCATCAAAAAAATGTGAGAAAAATCTATGCGGAGCATTCATATCTATGCTAACTACTCACAAAAAATCCAGGCCAAAATCATCATCACATGATCAAACCAAATTCAACAAAATCAAGCATCAAATATGATTATTTTAATGTCAATTAAAATGTAAAAAATCTCATAAAATCAGAAAATGCATGAAATAATAATATTTTTTATCTAAAAAAATACTAGATTCAATCATGAATCCATGGAAAAAATAATGGGATTAATTGAGTTATTTTCCATTTTTTTATGAATTAATCAATAACCATGAATAAAATGAAAAATAAAGTGAAAATCAAAAGAAAATAAACAAATGCGTGGTGCAGGTAGCAAGGTCATTCAGTTCATTTTAGGATTTGGGCCATAAGGGGGGTGTGGTTAGCATCCATGGACTAAGCCCAAAAACAACAGATTAATGAAACGCAGCATTGCAAGTAACTCAGAGTCCTTCACAAATTGAAACCAATCCACGGTCGTTGGATCATGCCTTCAGTCAAAGTCCAACCACAATCTGATGGCTATCAAGTCATCTTCTTCATTTGAAATCCTGAAACACGCGCGCAGCCATGGCCGTCGCCGGTGGTGCTCCGGTCATCACCCTCAACCCTAACTCTCTCCACATGCCTCCATTCCAAGAGGTCTCTACATGAATCTTACCCCAATTTTCACAAGGAATCTTCCTATGCCCTTTAATCATGCTAACAGTTCAAGATTCGCAAGAACACAATCTCACCCGAAAATGGTAACAACCCTAATTGGTCACTAACTCTCAAATTAATGATCCAAAAACCTTCCTACACCAATCCACAATGCATCTAACACCCTAATTCCTCTTGATTCTTCCTAAAACAAGCCATGGGATAAGAACTGCATACCTGGTAAACTCGAGCAAACAGAAGGGTTGAATCTTCAAATCAACCTTCAAGAGCTTGCAAATTCCTTCAATGGAGCACAATCAAGCTTCTGTATGCAACAAACTTGATTGAAATGGCTTCAATTCTTGGATTCGATTCTGAGTTGCAGATGAAAAAATTCAATGGCTCTCACACGATTCTCCACCAATCTTGCTCAATTCTCCATCTGGACTCATCCACCAATGCTAGAGCAAGCTTCTGAGATTGAAATCTTGAATTGAAATGGCTTCAAACCTTGTAACCGATTTTGATTTGCAATGGGAAATTTCAATGTGCAATCTCACTCTCCTCTCTCAATTATCACCAACCTTTAATCTGAACCTCTTCTACATCATATATAGAACATGTATGGATGATCTAGAAAGCTCTAGATCCTTCTAATGAGAAATTCAATTTCTCATGTCATCGAATTTCTCTCTTGATGGTATGCACATATCAATTCTGCTAGCAGCTTGTATTCACCATCATTCCCTTCCAATTTCTCTCCTAATGGTATTTTGGATCTGTTTGGATTGAAATGGGCCTTGGTTATGCCTTGAATTTTGGTTTGGCAAATGTTACTTATGATGTAAGTAACTACTTTTCAATGCAAGTCCACAAATTAAACCTCAAGTCAAAATTGTGTCAATACCAATGTTCTTAAAATGTTTTTTAGAATCAAAATGACATATTACATGCCTTGGTTTGGACATGTAGATCAAAAATACCAATTTCCATCTTTGGTTCATTTGAAAATCATCTTTATTTTAAGCCATTTTTGTGATTTTGAGCTACAAGCAATTCCAACCCCTCATGACCTCTTAGCTAGACTTAAAACATCATTTTGAACAAGTTTGATGTTGAACATTTTCCCATTTGAAGCTTGGAAATAGGAGTTATGGCCTTATGATTGAAATGACCTATAATATCCAAATGACCAAAATACCCTTGACTTGTCAAAGCCATAACTTGAGTTCTACAAATCCTATCAAGGACTTCTAGTACTCTCTAGAAATCTAAGAGGATAAGGAACAACATTCATGTTGACCAAAAGTCCATAGGAATCATCCTCCTAGGGCAAAAAATTCATGCAAGTTGGACAACTTTCAAGCTCCAAATTCACATACCTCAGATGACCTGTAACTTGTCAAAGTCATAACTTGAGTTCTACAAATCCTATCAAGGACTTATAGAACTCAAATTAAAGCTAAAACTATGATCTACAACATTCATGTTGGGGGAAAGATGAGATGACAATCACATCTTGAGCTAAATTGCCTTGAAGATAGGGGTCAAACTAGGGGATTTTACACTGTCAAGCCTTAGAAACCCTAGCTTGAAACTTCTCAAACTCTTCAATCATGATGAGTTGACCTTGGAATCATCCTTATAACATCTCAATGCATCAATCCATGATCACATGGCCTTTGAATTAGGTCTCAACCTTGTTCAAATCATCAGCTGACTTAGGGTTGACCCAGTCAAACCCTAATTGCACCACTCATGACTGAGCCTTCTTAATCTTGCACAATGACCTGTCTAGGCCTCAAAGTGATCTTCAACACTTCTAGTGAGCTCTCTCAAGACCTCAATTCTAACTTCATGGCTTCAGAATCATCTGATGACTTCCCACAACTCTCAAGTTAGGAGGCTTACCCTCTTGGTTTCAACCACTCTCTTTGAGGATCTTTTAATTTCTCTGACAAGGATATCAACCCTTGAACACTTGAATAACCTTCTTAGCTAGCTTCATAGTCTTGTATAGCTATTAATTGGTAATCATACCTCTTGATCTCCTGCACATATGTCAATGAAATGCAAATGATAATGCTAATGTGAATGAAAATGAAACATAAGCTAGGTAAAGAAGTGTTGGGCAAATTTTGGGGTGCAACACATGGTATAAAAGAGGCACGTCACATTATGCTTGAAATTAAAAAAATACAACACCTGCTCAACAAAAATGATATGCAACAGTGGGGTAACTTTGCAATAGAGGAACTTAGTCCTTACACCCACATCTGAATATTTAGAATAAAAGCGGAAATATCTAAACATTGAATATCATCAAACATATATACATATGTGTATCATCCATAAAGATTCATCAATCAAGTCATGTTTACATAAACATTCATCAACAAGATACATATACAAATGTATCACAAAAGAATCATATATCCTAGCTACCCGGTGCTACATATCAGAGTCGTCCGACCAAAAGAATGAAGACACGCTTCACAAAAAGAACTCCAGCAAACCTACTCTGCAATGCCTCATAGAGCACCATAAAACAGCAGAAGGGTGAGAAATATTATCATAATAACAATTCATAAAATTATATATATCTTAGCATATAATTCACATATTCTGCATTCTCACCATAATTCATCACAATTCAATCATATACATCACAATGTATATATAAACATATCACCAAGCATATTCATCATTCATGCTTCCACAATTCATATCATTTCCACATAAACATTTACATTTATGTTTATTCACCAATTCACAAATTATATAGATGATAAATGCAACTCATAGAGACCGACTCACGACTCTATGCAGATGTAAATGCGGTACCGACTTAATCATCTCAAGTTCACTCAGGAACTTATTGGAACCATCGCTTGTTACCGAAATAACTCCCCGTCAGGCCTACGATGTTCACCCATTGCTCACACCCCACATGGGCACACAATGTTTATGGATTTCTCACACCCCATACGGGCACACAATCTGATTTCTCACACCCCACATGGGCACACAATCGTTCAGAAGATTCTCCTAGGAATCACACGACACAAGAATGCACATCATGATGCTTCACATGCAAAATGACTCATGATATTCTTGAAACACATACATATTCACAATATATAATCATGCATTCATCTCATTCAATCACATACAATCCATACACATTCACATTCAATTACGCCAAACGGTAATGAATTCTATCACAATATCATGCATTTCCATTTAATTCAAACGATGCATCTATTTGCCACACGGCCACAATTCACAATACATTCCTCAATCTAGGATTCACGCCATACGGCTACCCACAACATATCATATAACAACACACAAGCCACACATCGAAGAATAGAAGAATCAATATTGGATTGAAACAACAAAAATAAAACATGTTGTCATACTCGCTGGCCCACTCGCCTAGCGAAGGCATAGCGAACATTCGCTACTGGCTCGCCTAGAAAACGTGCTAGCGAAGCCTGATTTGAGCTACTGGAAGTGTTCGCTACCTACTCGCCAGTGTCTCGCCTAGCGAGCACTTCGCTGCCTTACTCGCTTCCAGAAGCTGATGCTCAGAAGAAATAGAAAGTTGCTGAAAAACCACAGAAGCAAATAAAGAGAAAAGCTTCTGGAGAAGTTCCTCCTATTCCTGCCAAACACATCAAGATAAGAGGTACTAAAAAATATTCACCTTCTATTTCTAAAGTTGCAGTAGATTTATCAACAATTAGTTCTATACCTGAACCTCCTCCTACTCAAACTCAAACCATTCCTGTTCCATCTCAAACCTCTGAACCACCTACAATCCCTAATTCACAAATTCCATCTGGTCCTATTCCCACAACACCATTACAATCATCTGACATTCCTCAATCAGAACCACAAACAACAAAACCAGCAGAACCAACTCCAACACAACAACAACCTGAAATTCAATAAACCTCTGTACCTGAACCTATACCATATGAACCAGTTGTATCTAAACCACCAAAATCCATACCTTCTAACCCTCAACCAGAACAACCCAAACCTACTGAATCAAACGTATCTGATTCTGAGGTTCTGGACGTCTAACCCCTCAAAATCATGTATGAAATATCTTCCACATCCTGTCACTCATCCACCTCATCTGATTCATCTGAATCTGATGTTCATCCAGATGTAAGCTCACCCCCCTCTCTCAGAGGATATGAACCTAAACAACCAGATCCACCTATTTCATCTGATGCTATCATTCCTGAACCCACTTCAAAACCTAAACCCAGAACATCTGAGTTTGTTTCAGTTGCATCCTTTAAACCACTTCCCTCTGATCCCCTTCCTTCTGGTCTAAAGATTAAACACTTCTATACCAGAATAGAACCATCTGACACAATCACTCCATACAAACCTAGTTTTATGTTTTCTGTATCTGATGTTTGTGCACTTGTACTTGAATTTCTTATCTGATGTTTTGTCTGCTCTAAGTACTTATGAATGAATGAATCTGTTGTTTTCTCTACATGAATGTATCTTTTCTCTCTGTTTCCTTTTATTTGTCTTTCAAAGTTTTTCTTTTTTATTATGACAAAAAGGGGGAGAAAATGAAATTCTGATTGTTCAAATAAACTTTACCTGAATGGAATTCAGACATATCAATTATAACTAACATGAACTCTTAGTATTTCAGAACTTATGATAAATATGACAAAATTCTTTAAAGTAACTCTGAGATCCCCAGATCAAGTTTTAACCAATCAGGCTCTGATTCTGAAACGTTCATCCAAGTCAAGCTCTATTTTTTTTGGAACAATCAGGCTCTGATTCTGAAAAGAATACTTATGCAAAAAGGGAAGTTTCTATTCTTTCTAAGTATTCAATTCAGGGGGAGACTCATAATCTCAGGGGGAGTTATAATTATCTCTTTATTGAACAAAATTTCTTATATTTTTGTCATCATAAAAAAGGGGGAGATTGTTAGAACACAGATTGGTTCTTAGTTATATCTCTATGTTTTGATGATAACACTTACGGAATTTTGTATTAAGAAATTATATACTCTAAATTTGTTCAAGTATTTTTGCTGCAGATATTAAATATAAATATTCTTCTGAAAGCAAAAATGGATCTAATTGTTGAACCATGCAAGGCTCTGAAGCGTCAGAAGCATCTCTTAGAAGAATCTGAGCGCTGCATACAGAAAACTCTGAGCACTGCCTACAGAAGGATCTAAAGCAGAAGCTATAGGAGAATCTGAAGCATAGACTAAAGACTTTGTATGAAGAGTTTCAAGCACAGTTTTTCAGAAGACTCTGATAGTACTGTACGCTGCAAGTACTGAGGATCTGATCCCTAAACTCTGCTCTGAGTAATCTCATGCTAAAGCACACTTGCTGCAACACTCTGATACAACAAATTCTGAAGACATCAAGACTCTGAAAACTCTCAAAGCTCTCATACAAATTATTATTCTTTGCTAAATAGTTTTCATAGTTCTTAAACTTAAGTGTAAATCACAGTTGTGATACAGCTTACTTAGAAGCATTCAAACACTTGTTTAGTTTTACGTTTGATTGTAAAAGTTCCTTGAGAAGACCAAGTTGTGGTCAGTAGTTCTCGAGAAGACTAAGGACAGTTGTTCTTAGTGGTTGCTATTGTAATCAGTTTGATTAATAGTGGATTAAGTCCTTGTAGAGAAAGACAAATCACTCTTGATAGGGTGGACTGGATTAGTTGAGTTCAACGAACCAGGATAAAAATCTTTGTGTTTTTATTGCAATAATATTTTCTTTATACTTATTCAACCCCCCCCCCCCCCCCTTCTAAGTATTTTCTCACCTTCATATCTGAGTATATGTGATGTATGGTGATGTGATCAGTAGGATCGTGTGCACTTTGTGTGCTTGGTGTTTGTGTGTTGTGCATTGGTGTTGTGCATATCATGGTGTCTTGGTATGGTTGAACCATGCCTCAGAAGGAGTGTAAGTGATTCAACTGTACTCTCTTATGATGTTTATGAGGTGCTCCATTGTGGAGGGTTGATGGCCCAGTGTCCATCAGTGATTGCAGAGTTGAATCATGTCTCAGGAGGAGCGTAAGTGATTCACCCGTACTCCTTTGTGGAGAATTGTGGGGATAAATCATGTCTCAGGAGGAGCGTAAGTGATCTATCCTGTTTATGATGTGCTCCCTTATGGAGGATTGATGGCCCGGTGTCCATCAGTGATGATGAGTCGGTACCGCATGCATGTGTTGGGTTGCATTCTTGCATTATGATGTGTTGTGTTGATGATTGGACAGTAGGTCCTGTTTGATATTGGTGGGGTGATGATTTGTTTAATTACTGCCTTTTTATTCATGTATCTTATTACCGATAATTTTGATCATGTTTTCTCACCCCTTTGTTGTTGTTGTGGTCTGTGCTTCTTCGGAAGTACAGATAAATCCAGGTATATAGCTAGCTTGGATAGTGGTGTGAGAGTCGAGTCTTAGGATACTTTGATACGTAGCACGGGATTTGAGAGTTTATTTGTTTTATGATAAATTTGTTGTATTCCTGTGACGTATCATATTTTGGTGAACCTTAATGATGAATACTTTTGTGTATTTTGGCGGATGGCCGTGAGCGATGGATAATGATAATTTTCCGCTGATTTAAATTGAAAATCATATAATGAAGAGTTATGTTGAACTGTTTGAATGTAATATCCCACTGTTGAAGGGAAACTCCGATGTTATTTTGAAATAATTGTATTTTATTTAAGATTTGGGAAAGTGGGGTGTTACAGTTGGTATCAGAGCAGGTCGGTCGGTCCGGCCAGTTTAGTAGTTGAGTCTGTCCTTAGGATAGAGGTTGTGTACATTTTAACCTAGTGTTGTTTTGGTTGAGTAGTATAGCAGGAAGGAATGATGCTGCTTTGGATGCCGTTATGCAAGCAATGACGCAGGTGGTTGCTAATCAAAACCAAGTGGCGGGTGCACAATTTGGGGATTTGGCACAGTTCCGGAGTAACCAGCCGCCGACGTTTGAAGGAGGAGTTTTAGATCCTGAAGCTGCGCAGAAATGGCTGAAGGCGAGTGAGAAAATTTTCAGGACAATGGGTTGTAGTGACGAGCAAAAGGTGTGGTTTGGTACTCACATGCTAGAAGGCGAATCTGAGGCTTGGTGGGACAACAGTCGTCAGAGACGGGAGACTACGGGAGTGAGATTGAAATAAGTGAGGGGAGAAGGTTGTGCTTCTCCAAGATGCTTCAAGTGTGGAGTGATGGCTCAGTGTGTTGTTAGACGCTATTATAGTTTGACGGGATCATGTTGGAGAGAATAAGTGTGTCTTGCGAGCTTAGATGGTGTGTACAGTGAATTATTTGGGGTTAAGCCAAATGCTTAAGAGTTGTCTTGGTAAGTCGGCGCAGGACAGTATTGAGATGTTTAATTTTGAGGGGAATTTTGAGTGTTAATGAAGGTAAGAAGTTGGCGGGTTGCCGATTAAGTGTGGTTGTCTGAAAGTTATCCTGACAAGACAGTGATATACAGTCAGGACGTGAAGTGGAATGGTGGTCGACATAGTTGCGGAAACTAGCCCGATATTGAGAGCTCCGTATTGTATGTCTGTTTGGGTGGTCAAGGAATTAATTTGGGTGAGTAGTTTTGAGACTCGTGTCTAGTGGATGTGCTACGATAACAGATTATGAGGTCGAGTATGTAAAGGGTGGATAGTGGCCCTTGGTGAATGTTAAAAGAAAGTAAGAATGTGGAATACGATATTGATATAATTAGACCTTTAAACATTTCAAGAGTTGAAGGTGTGTTGAATGGCCTTTCAAGTGTGAAAAGGTTGTTGTCGTATTTTTGACGTAACGGGAGAACCATAACTCGGAATGACGCACGATTCGAAGCGTTGGAAGTTTTTACAATGCTATAGGTGATGGCGAAGTAGCGACATGGGATTAAGATATTTATTGATGGAATGCGTTGGGATGTTGTGGTGAGCGCGGAAGGTGTGGTTCGTATTTCCACCATAGCTCACAAATTTGAGCGTCCGTTGGCATGGAACTTTCCATACTTAATTGAGCGAGTCAATGGTTGTGTTAACGGATGATATTCTGATATATTCGAAGAGTATAGAGGATTATGTTGAGCATCGGGAACTTGAGTTATTGGTGTTGGAGAAGAAGCGGTGATATGCCTCTGCGAAGAAAGTTCAAAGAGTTCGTGTGTTGGTTTTTCCGCATCCGATGGAATTATTTGTTGTGCTTTGTGATGCTTTGTTGATATGATTGGGAGATATGTTAAGTGCAACGTCAGCGAGTATTAGTTATGCTTTGAGGCACTTAAAGTACGTAAAAGGAATTATCTGACAGGTGGTTTAGAGTGGGTTACTGGCGTGTGTTGTGTCGGAGTTTGGAGGCCTTAATTGTTTAGTTGATATATGAGATGCTTAGTGAACTTAAGAGCTTAAGGTATTTTTTTGATTTGAAAAAGTTGGATATAAGATAGAGGAAATAATTGAGACTTCTGGAGGAGTATAGTTTTGGGTTGAATTACCATTCGGGTGAGGTAACGTGGTAGCTGAGGTATCGAATTGGAAATTTCTGTATATACCGATGATGAAGGTAAAGGAGTTAGCACTGATTAAGAAAATTCGAGATATGAGTTTGGTCTGTGAAGAGACTTCTTATGGAGTTAAGCCTTGTATGTTGAGGCTGACTGTGGGTAATCTTGATGAGAGTCGAGGAGTTGGAATTCTAATTAGAGCTAGTAGATTGATTGAATTTAATGAGTTAAGAGTCGAAGAGCTGATTTCGGATTGATGGGAATGGTGCCATGATAGAGTTTATGCTCCAGTATTTTGGGTTGGATAAGAGTACCCTGAAAGAAGGACATTAAGGTGGCTTGAGTACCCATCCAGGTGCTATGAAGATATGACCGAATGTGGGAGATTCTTTTGGTGGCCATAGGTGGGAGAGAGAGAGTTGAGGTTGTGTATTCTGATTAGACTTGTGGAAAGTTGAAGTTGGAACAACGGGGACTGTTGGACCTGATGCAACTGTTGAATATTTCTGAGTGGAGTAGAATAGTGTTCCCATGGATTTTTGTGTCGGGTTTTCTGGAGAATTTAAAAAGGGATATGATTTGATTTGAGTAGTTGAGAACAGATTGAAAAGATTAAATCATTTCTTACCAATGAGGATGAATCATTCTATGTTGGAGGTAGCTAAGATGTTTAGTGAGGAAGTTGCGAAGTGGTGTGAGATACCGTCGAATATTGTGTCAGATGGGAATCTGAGTTTTCAATGAAATTCTGGGAGAGTGGCAGACGCTTTGAGTACCATATTAAAGTTGAACTCTATTTAGCATCCGTGGACGGATAGATAGATAGAGAGGACTATCTCGTATGTAGAGGATTTGGTGAGAGCTTGTGTGTTGGATCATGATGGATCTGGGGGCAGTTAGTTATCGTTGATTGAGTTACCTACAATAACCACTATCATTCTAGTATCGGAATAGCATGATATGAGGCTTTGTATGGTAGGAGGTGTAGGACTCATTGGTGTTGATGTGTGTCCGGCGAGAGTGTTGTACTCGGACCAGAAATTGTGCAAGAGGCGATTGAAAAGATCAAGAGAATCCAAGAAAAGACGTGTGTTGAGAGTTATGATGGTAACTAGGGTTGGTCGAGCTTTGAATTCTCGGAAGCACACATCATGTTTTGTTTATCTGTATCAGAGTGGCGCAACGGAAGCATGGGGAAAATAGTATGTTAGACTGTTTTACCGCTATCATTGTGAAAACTGCAGGGTGTGTTCATATGTTTAAGTCGAGGAGGTACTTTGATTAAATTGGATGGGGTCCAAGTGAGAAATAATGTGATTGTTGAGGCACTTCTAGTGTGAATTGTTGAAAGAGGAACGACTCCGAGGGAAGGAGATATCCTTGGTGAAAATGGCTTGGGGATGGTGCTGCAGGAGGCAGTGTGACCTGAGAATTGGAAAGCAGGATGCGGGAAGCGTATCCGGAATTGTTTCCATCAGGTAATTTTCGAGGAGGAAAAATAATTAAAGTGGGAGAGAGTTGTAACACCCATTTTAATTATTTAGTCTTTTGGTGTGTCCTTGTGTGGGGAGTGTGTCTAAGCGCGTTGGTGGGTGCTCTTAATTGATAAGGATTATTTTAATAAGCCCTAGAGTTAATATTAATAAATATAATGAATAATGATAATAATTTAATAAATAATAGTAATATGGTATTTGTATTATTATTATTATTATTATTATTATTATTATTATTATTATTATTATTATTATTATTATTATTATTATTATTATTATTATTGGATTAAGTAATAAAAGGGGATTTTGGGAGAAAAGGAGGGGAAAAAAAGCACGATAAAGAGGAAGAAGGAGAAAAGCACGATCAAGTGGAAAGAAAGTTTGAGAGGAAGAACAAGGGGAAGAAGAAGAAGGCTAAGTTGTCGGATTCTTAGGAAGTTCTTCATCGATCGAAGCAACTGATCGAGGTAAGGGGGAGAAACGGATTAGGATTGGTAATTGCATGAATTGGGTAGTTGGGGATTCCGTAACCCCATAGGGATTTGATGATTATAATTAGTATGTTATTGTGTTTTCTGATCATTTCTGTTATGGTGAACTCCTTGCATGTGATTGCAAGGTGATTGTTGGAATAATTTGGGTGAATTGGTGTAATTTACCGTTTAGGTCGAAAATGATTTAATCGGTAGAGTTGGTGTTTTATCGGGTAAATTCTGGAATAAATAGTGTGGTTTAGTCATAGAATGCTAGGCTAAGACTACTGGGACTGGTTTAGTGAGAATCGGATGGGTTTTGAGCTTCGGATGAATTTCTGAACAATGAGGGTTTGTGAAATCGCAGACGTTCGCCAGCACCTTCACTGAGCGAGCTAGTAGCGAGCACTCGCTAGGAATTCGCTAGGCGAATCGGGTAGCGAGTACTTCCAGTAGCCATTGTTTGCATTCACCAGCAGTTTCACTAGGCGAATGAGGCAGCGAGCGTTCGTTGAGGCCTCACTAGGCGAGTGAGCCAGCGAGCGTGACAGAAGGTGTTTTTGTGCTGTTTTTCCTTGTGATTCGTTTTCTAGGATTCCTTGGGTTGTGATAGGCAGAGAGATGGTGTTCAGTGGTGTAGGGTGTATGCCTGGTGTTGAAAGGTGTAATTATGAAATACTAAATTTAAATGACATAATTAAATGGTGGGTAAGATATGTATATATAAATGATGCATAATGATGTGATCGGGAGGATCGTATGTACTTGGTGTTCAATGTAAATTTCCCTATTATTTAATTGGATTAACATAATTGATTGGTATATATATATCTGAGTATATGTGATCTATGGTGATGTGATCAGTAGGATCGTGTGCACTTTGTGTGCTTGGTGTTTGTGTGTTGTGCATTGGTGTTGTGCATAACATGGTGTCTTGGTATGGTTGAATCATGCCTCAGGAGGAGCGTAAGTGATTCAACCGTACTCTCTTATGATGTTTATGAGGTGCTCCATTGTGGAGGGTTGATGGCCCAGTGTCCATCAGTGATTGCGGAGTTGAATCATGTCTCAGGAGGAGTTTAAGTGATTCACCCGTACTCCTTTGTGGAGAATTGTGGGGATAGATCATGTTTCAGGAGGAGCATAAGTGATCTATCCTGTTTATGATGTGCTCCCTTGTGGAGGGTTGATGGCCCGGTGTCCATCAGTGATGATGATTCGGTACCGCATGCATGTGTTGGGTTGCATTCTTGCATTATGATGTGTTGTGTTGATAATTGGACAGTAGGTCCTGTTTGATATTGGTGGGGTGATGATTTGTTTAATTACTGCCTTTTTATTCATGTATCTTATTACCGATAATTTTGATCATGTTTTCTCACCCCTTTGTTGTTGTCGTGGTCTGTGCTTCTTCGGAAGTACAGATAAATCCAGGTATATAGCTAGCTTGGATAGTGGTGTGAGAGTCGAGTCTTAGGATGCTTTGATACGTAGCACGAGATTTGGGAGTTTATTTGTTTTGTGATAAATTTGTTGTATTCCTGTGACGTATCGTATTTTGGTGAACCTTAATGATGAATACTTTTGTGTATTTTGGCGGATGGCCGTGAGCGATGGATAATGATAATTTTCCGCTGCTTTAAATTGAAAATCATATAATGAAGAGTTATGTTGAACTGTTTGAATGTAATGTCCCACTGTTGAAGAGAAACTCTGATGTTATTTTGAAATAATAGTATTTTATTTAAGATTTGGGAAAGTGGGGTGTTACACTCAGGGCTTGCAGGATACTATTAGTAGGAGAGATTTGCTCATTCAGGGGTTGATTGCTAGGCCAGATCATCCTGATACGAAGGAGTTATTGGAGGATTTCCAAACTCGCTGTCGTACTTGATATGTTTCCTCTCTTTGTATTTTGTTGTTATGTTGTATCTCGACCATCACCAGGATTGTTGGATGGGGTCGTGTTTGTTTCTGTTGTATTTCTTTCGTGATGTGCTGTGTATTGACTCAGGCCCTCATTTTATTTATGAGAAGATTGCGCGACCTTATATGTTGGTTCTCCATTGTCCTGTTATTCCCGTGAAACTAGAATCAAGGGGAAAATTCCCTGAAGCATATTCGTGTGTCTGCATACTGCATCATTTCCCATTTTGCATCGCAGGTGTTCCAGGTTCCATTAACCTTATCTCCTTTCTCTGCTTTGTAGCTTGTTTCAGGATTGAAAACCAAGCGATTCATCGCTACTCTACCAGGGGAAATCAACGCAAAGCTATGGACCAGATTCAGCTCGAGTTGCAGGAGTTCCATGACCGTATGACCCAGTTTATGGATATGATGCAAGGGGTCGCCAATGGCCAGGAGCAACTAAGAACGCTGGTGCAACCTCTGATTACAAGGGTTGACGGGAGTGGGGTTCTACATGGAGGAACTGCTGCTATACCTCTTACAGCTGACAATGTCACCCCTCATGCTACTGCCATTCCAACTAATGTTATCCCTCCGGACGGAGGAAATCATACTGGAATCCCTATTCCTGCACCAACATGTGATGTGTATGGAAACACTGGCCCTCAGTGGGATGAGGATGACCAAGATGATGTTTTCTCTATGAGAGAGCTTGGTGCTGGTCTGCAGTCTGACGCAGACAGAAGGTTTAAGGTGATAGAGGAAAAGATGAAGAATTTTGAAAATCAAAACTCGTTGGGTTTAGATATGTCAAATCTAGGGCTGATCTCATACCTGAAGATTCCTCCGAAGTTTAAGGTTCCGGACTTCGATAAGTATAAGGGGACGACTTGTCCTAGGGTGCATCTCCGCTCTTATTACCAAAAGATGTCTGCATACTCAGATGATGAGAAGCTTCTCATGCATTTCTTTCAGGACAGTCTTTTTAGTCCATCCCTGGAATGGTATATGGGTCTAGAGCCAGTCAACATCAGAAGTTGGAGAGATTTGGCTGAAGCTTTTGTTAGGCATTATCAGTATAACAGTGATTTGGCACCAAACAGGGTACAGTTATAGAACCTGTCACAGAGAAGTAATGAAGGTTTCAAGGAATACGCCCAGAGATGGTGCGAGCTGGCAGCAAGAGTTCAACCTCCTATGGTGGAGAGAGAGCTGATAGACATGTTTGTTGCTACACTGCCTGGGGTGTATTATGAGAAATTGATAAGCAACATGTCGGGAAGCTTTTCAGACTTGATCATTACCGGTGAGCGGGTCGAAAACGGAATCAAACTGGGGAAGATACAGGCCGGAGAAGGTAGGAAAAGTTTTGGCAATGAGAAGAGAGAGGGGGAAACAAATGCATTATCAGGTTTCCGAAGCAGAAAGAAGAACCGAAATCAGCAATATCGTCAACGGCAACCTCAGTCGCAAGCATTACAATTCCAGCTGCACCACCACAACAACAGCAACAACAACAACAAAATTATGCTCCGCGACGATTCCAAGATCGTGGAAGAGTAGTGAGCAGGAAATTTGATGCATCGCCGATGCCTTACTCACAGTTACTATTTGGTGCAATTACAATTGATCTAGAAAAGGACGCTAACTCCTTTAACCGGCGCACTACCCCCAGGGTATGATGCCAATGCCAGGTGCGATTTTCATTCCAGTGCTCCCGACCATAACATTGATAATTGTAAAGCCTTCAAGCATAAGGTGCAAGACCTTATTGATAGTAAAGTTATCAATTTTTCACATGACGCGCCCAACATTGTGCAAAATCCCATGCCTAATCATGGAGCGGCTGGGGTAAACGCTATTGTTGAGGAGGAAGGTTTGAATCTGGTGACCGATGTTGAAGAACTGAAAACTCCGTTGATTTTGTGAAGGATAAGTTGTTAAGCGGAGGAGTATTTCCCGGTTGTGACAGAGACTGCACAAGTTGTTTAACCCATCCTGAGGGATGCGATAAATTGAAGAGTCATGTTCAAAAGTTGATGGATGACAATGTTCTGCAGTTTGACAGAGTGTCGGAAGAGAAAAAAGAGAAAGTAATTGCTAAAGAGAAGGATGATGTGGCTACAATTTCCATTCCTTATAAGACAATCCCTATTTCTGCGCTGCCAAGGCCACCCATCATTATAATCACTAAAGCAGGGCCAGTGCCCTACGAAAACACCAAGGCGATCCCATGGAATTATGGGGCTGAGGTCTATTGCAATGGTCAGAAGCAGGAGCTAAAGAATTCGCCGTTGGATTCTATTGATAATCTGGTAGGAACCGGTGGGATAACCAGAAGTGGAAGAGTATTTTCACCTCCAGAAGCGAATGCTGAAAGGTTCGATAAGGGAAAAGGAAAAGTTGTGGTTAAAGAGAGTTCTCAGAGTGGTGAGAAAGAAACCTTGTTGAAAGATGCGGAAGAGTTTATGCGCTTTATCAGGAAAAGTGACTACAAAATTGTAGATCACTTGCAACAAACTCCGTCGAAGATTTCAATCTTGTCATTGTTGCTGTGCTCTGAGGCACATCGGAATGCCTTGTTAAGGATTCTGAATACCGCGTACGTGCCACAGGAAATTTCTGTGAATCAACTCGAAGGAGTAGTGGCACACGTCAATGTTGGGAATGGGCTAGGGTTTTTAGATCTTGATTTGACATCCAAAGGAAGAGACCATAATCACGCGCTGCATATCTCCATTAATGCAGAGGGGTGGTATTGTCGCATGTGTTGGTGGACATTGGGTCATCACTTAATGTGCTACCTAAGAAAGCTTTGATGAAGCTGGACGCCCGGGGAATAATATGCACCCCAAGTGATTTGATTGTGCGAGCATTTGATGGGACAAGAAGGTCCTTTTTCAGAGAAGTGACTCTTCCAATCCAGGTTGGACCAGAGGTTTTCAATGTGGTGTTTTATATAATGGATATTCAGCCGACATATAGTTGTTTATTGGGACGACCTTGGATCCATTCGGCTGGAGCTGTGACATCAACCCTACACCAGAAACTGAAATATATGGTGGGTGATAGCGTTGTCACTGTGTGCGGGGAAGAGGATATTATGATAAGCCACCTGTCTTCATTCAAATATGTAGAGGTTGACGGTAAGATTCACAAAATGTTGTGTCAAGCTTTCGAAACTGTGCAGATTAAAGAGAAGACTCCAGTTGTGGGCAGTGTTCCTGAGGTGGCTATGTCGTCTTTTAAGGAAGCACATGCGATTGTGAAGTCGGGAGCATCTCAGGGCTGGGGGCAAGTTCTGAGCATCCCCAATAAGCAGGACAACTTTGGACTAGGGTACATCCCATCCTCCTCCTCACAGAGCACGCCACGCTACAAGGGACCCGTCCAATTCACTAGTGGTGGGGTGTTTTTTGAGCAGATCAATGTCGTGTCTGACGAAGAAGGTGATAGTGATTGCGACATGGATGCATGGATCCGGCCATGTATTCCTGGTCAGAACTTGAGCAACTGAACTGTCAAGGAAGTCATCCAAGTGACTAACAAAGAGTAATGATTTGTTTTCTTGATTATGTGTAGCCCTATGTTCTACCCGGAGCATAGTGGTCTTTGTGTGAAGGGCCTAATCTTTTATGTTTGAACAATCTTTTTATCATTAATCAAAGGGCGTTTTTCTTGCATTCAAATATTATGATCTCAGTCTTGTTTTATTTTAACAATAAAATGGCAATGTGGTTTATGCTAGTTTGCATATCATTTAAGCATTAAATCATCATCATCATTGCAGGTTTCACATTACAGACACCACCGATTCAGACTCGTCTATGACTTTGATAATCCGATCTTTCAAGCTGAAAAAGAGATTGATGAAGACAAAGACCTGCTTGAAGAGCTTGCCAGGCTATTGAAACAAGAAGAGAAAGTTATTCTGCCTCATCAGGAGGAAATTAAGGTCATCAACTTGGGCACCGAGGAAGCCAGAAAGGAAGTCAGGATAGGGGCTGTATTGCAGAGTGATGTCTAGCAAAGACTGGTTGAAATGATTTGAGAGTATAAAAATGTCTTTGCCTGGTCATATGAAGATATGTCCGGTCTTGATACAGATATTGTGGTTCATCGCTTACCTCTTCGAGAAGAGTGTCCACCTGTGAAACAGAAGCTGAGACGAACCAGACCGGACATGGCAGTAAAGATCAAAGAAGGGGTCCAGAAACAGTTGGATGCAAGATTTCTCGCCATGACGAATTACCCTCCGTGGGTTGCTAACATTGTACATGTACCAAAGAAGGATGGTAAGGTAAGGATGTGTGTGGATTACCGTGATCTCAATCGAGCGAGCCCGAAAGATGATTTCCCGCTCCCCCACATTGATGTGCTTGTTGATAATACTGCTCAGTATTCAGTGTTTTCCTTCATTGACGGTTTTCCGGATATAACCAGATCAAGATGGCCCCATAAGACATGGATAAAACAACTTTTATCACGCCGTGGGGGACTTTTTGCTATAATGTAATGCTCTTTGGATTGAAGAATGCAAGGGAAACCTATCAACGAGCAATGGTGACTTTGTTTCATGATATGATTCATCATGAGATCGAGGTCTATGTTGATGACATGATCACAAAGTCGCAAATGGAGGAAGAGCATCTGGTGAATTTGTTGAAGCTGTTTGAGAGGTTAAGGAAATTCAGACTAAGGTTGAATTCGAACAAATGCACTTTTGGTGTACGGTCAGGAAAGCTATTGGGGTTCATAGTCAGTGAAAAAGGAATCAAGGTTGATCCTGCGAAAATAAAAGCAATACAGGAAATGCCAGCACCGAAGACTGAGAAGGAGGTTCGTTGTTTCTTGGGTAGATTGAACTACATTGCAAGGTTCATATCTCACCTCACAGCCACGTTTGAACCAATGTAAAAATTGTTAAAGAAATATCAAGTGGTGGTCTGGAATGAAAATTGCCAAAGGGTATTTGAAAGATTAAAAGAGTATTTGCAGGAACCTCCGATACTGATGCCTCCAGTGGCTGGAAGACCATTAATAATGTATTTAACAGTTCTTAAGAATTCTGTGGGTTGTGTTCTCGCTAAACATGATAAGACGGGAAGAAAGAGCATGCCATTTATTACTTGAGTAAAAAGCTCAAAGATTGTGAGTCCAGGTACTCAGTGTTGGAAAAGACGTGTTGCGCACTCGCTTGGGCTGCCAAACGCCTAAGGCAATACATGCTAAACCATACAATCATGCTGATTTCAAAGATGGATCCGATTAAGTACGTGTTCGAAAAGCAAGCACTTTCGGGAAGGATTGCCAGGTGGCAGATGGTTTTGACAGAGTACGACATTCAATATGTCTCCTAGAAGGCCATTAAGGGGAGTGTTCTGTCAGAATATCTTGCAGAGCAGCCAATCGACTATTATTAACCAATGAAGTTTGAATTTCCGGATGAAGACATCATGTTCTTAAAGATGAAAGATTGTGATGAGCCGTTACCTGATGAAGGTCCTGAGCTGGGCTCCCAATGGCAAATGATTTTTGACGGTGCTATTAACTCATACAGTAGTGGAATTGGGGCAATCATTATGACTCCCCATGGGTCCCATATACCATTCACTGCCAAGTTAACTTTTTCCTGCACCAATAACGAAACTGAATATGAAGCATGTATCATGGGTATTGAAGAAGCGATTGATTTGAGAATCAAAAACCTTGATATTTATGGTGATTCAGCTCTGGTGGTCAATTAGATCAAAGGAGAGTGGGAGACTCGGCAGCCTAATCTGATTCCTTATATGAACTATGCAAGGAGGTTGTTACCTTTCTTTGACAGGGTAGAGTTTCACCATGTGCCAAGAGCGGAGAATCAGATGGAAGATGCCTTGGCTACGTTATCCTTAATGTATAAGGTGAACTATTGGAATGATGCTTCGAAATTGTCATCTCGCGCCTCGATATGCCGACATTCATATTTGCAATAAAGGAAGCTTCAGATGGGAAGCCGTGGTATCATGATATCCATAATTTTCTCAAGAACCAAGAATATCCGCATGGGGCTTCGGCCCGAGATAAGAAGACCTTGAGGAGGTTATCTGGAAATTTCTATCTGAACCAAGATGGTGTACTCTACCGAAGAAATTTTGACTTTGTTCTGTTGAGATGCGTGGACGAAAAAGAAGCAGGTTTGCTTATGGAAGAGGTCCACGAAGGTACCTTTGGTACACACGCAGGCGGGCATGCCATGTCTCGAAAGTTGTTGAGGGCAGGGTATTATTAGTTGACTATGGAGTCTGATTGCTTCAAGTATGCGAAGAAATGCCATAAATGCCAGATTTATGCTGATAAGATTCATGTGTCGCCAAGTCCTTTGAATGTTATGGCGTCTCCTTGGCCCTTTTCCATGTGAGGCATTGATATGATTGGAAAATTGAGCCGACCGTATCCAATGGACACCGCTTCGTCTTAGTGGTAATTGATTATTTCACTAAGTGGGTTGAAGCAGCTTCTTTCGCCAATGTCACTAGACAAGTCGTGGCCTGATTTATTAAGAAGGACATCATCTGTCGTTACAGAGTGCCCGAGAGAATCATTACTGATAATGGTTCAAATTTGAATAACAAGATGATGAGGGAGCTGTGCCAGAGTTTCAAGATTGAGCATCACAACTCTTCTCCCTATAATCTGAAGATGAATGACGCTGTTGAAGCAGCCAATAAGAATATAAAGAAGATTGTGCAGAAGATGGTTGTGACCTACAAAGATTGGCACGAGATGTTGCCCTTTGCATTGCACGGATATCATACCTCGGTACGTACTTCAACTGGGGCAACCCCTTTCTCGCTAGTGTATGATATGGAAGTTGTCCTACCATTGGAAGTCGAGATCCCTTCTTTGAGAGTTCTGGTTTACGTCTAACTTGATGAGGTAGAATGGGTGAGGAATAGATTGAATCAACTCAGCCTGATGGACGAGAAGAGATTGGCAGCCATTGCGTATGGTCGTTTGTATCAAAGCAGGATGAAGAAAGCTTTTGATCAGAAGGTGTACCCTCAGAGATTTCAGGCAAGTGAGTTAGTGTTGAAGAAGATTCTCCCTCCATAGACAGATTACATGGACAAATGGACTCCCAACTACGAAGGTCCATATGTCGTAAAGAAAGTCTTCTCAGGAGGAGCCTTAATACTGTCAACCATGGATGTGAGGATTTCACATCCCCTGTGAACGCAGACGCAATTAAAAAAATACTTTGCCTAAAGAGACCCGCCGGACAGAAAAAGAAAAGTCCAGGCAAAAAAGGGGCATCCCGACGAACCATAAAAAGAAGGGGTTCGGGCAAAAGTTAGGGATAAAAAAAGAAAAAGATGTAAACCCGCAAAGTTGAAAACCTGAAAAGGAGACTTTGGCAAAAATGGGTATCCCGGTGTGTCGCAACTGCGAAAAACACCCGGCGGAAAACAGAAGAGTCGCCATCTTTCGTTATTTATCCCAAAGAGAGGGAAAGTAAACGATCGGAAAAACCTGACGAAAAAAGGGAAAGACAAGGTCATCGCAACCAAGTCCTGGATTCGGGAGTCGGTTATGCAAGGGGAAGGTATTAGCACCCCTCACGGCATTCGTACCCAACAGGATTCATGCTTGTTGTCTATCTAAGGGTGTGTTTAAACTATCTACGCTACAGGCTTGCAGGACAAAAAGAAAAGAAAAGAGACTCGGCAGAGCATCACCGCTCTGTGCCTACGTATTCCCTCGTGCAATGGGAAAGTCAGAATGAACGTAGTTTGGCTAACTACAGGAGAGAAGGGGGGAAGGTTGCTCACCAAGACATCGTGTCTTGTGCCTATGTACTTTCATCTGGTATGAAAGATCAGAGCAAACGTGGTTCGGGCTGACACGAAACCATAGGTTGATTAAGTGTTTTAACTGAATAGGGTTAAACCTCCGTTCCAGCAGTTAGGGGTTAAGCCCGCTTGCGGTAGAACCGAAGCTTAACAATACTCTTTTCTGGAAAGGTTTCCGATTAATCCCGAAGGAAAAAGGTTTGAATTTTGTTTTGTGTTTTTTAGTGAAGTGAATTAATTCGGTTTGTGATTCATGTTGCACTAAAGACTATGACGTGGAGGAGAATGCGTCGTGTATCGCCCCCAAACGGGACGTACACTAAACACTCTAGACAAGCGAGACGAGACCCCTCACTCATCATTTCCCATGTAGCTTAAGGCTCGTAGCGCACAATGTTTATCGCATTTATTAGATGAGTTAGAGTTGTTTTGAGATAAGAAAGAGAGACACACGGAAGGTCTAAGGGAAACTCGACCCTAACGTTGTCATGCAAAGTGGTCCTAAAGTTTAGATTAAAGGGGGAACGTCTACCCTAATGTTAGCATGCTTGGATTGAACACCTAATGTCTCTCCTACTCCCGTCCTAAACGGAGGAACTAGGAATCCTATGGGGATCATGGAAAAAAGCACAAGAAGAACAAAAGAAGGATCAATCACAAGTAGAAGATGCATACATGAAGAAAACATGCAAAGAGGGAGGAAAAGAAGTGTGGGGCAGCAGCCGCCACAAGCACATCTCAACCCCTTTGGAGAAAACAAAAATGCAAAACACAAGATGAAATGCACATGCAAAATGCAAAAAGAAAATGAGCGGATGAGACGTAACGGTAGAAGACAATCCTCTACAACCGTCGACCATCAATCATCGAAGAAAATGGGAGGAAAAGAAGTATGGGGCAGTAACCGCCACAAGCGCATCTCGACCATAGCTCTTTGCTCAAGCAAACAAGGATGAGCATCACATTGAACAACATATACAAATATGCATTCAAGTGGAAACCGAACAAAATGAATCGACAAAAAATCATGATCAAATGATCAAGAACAACGGCATATATATCAAACATCACACTCCTAATGCATCACACTGATTTATGATGATTCGAAGTGGAACGGTATGCGAAAACACCTTGAAAAACAGCAAAACAAGCTCACTGTTACAGTGTTAATCGGCTAACACCTTAAAAAGTTTAGGAAATCTGGAATTTTGAACAGGTTAATCGGTTAACCATATGCGTTAACCGATTAACACTGTTAACATTTGAAAAATTTGAAAGTTTGAAATGGTTGATTGGTTAACCATATGCGTTAATCGATTAACACTGTAACAGAGGCCAAAAACAGCAGCAGAAAAGCACTTCCAGCACAAAAACAACTTATCCAAGGATCCACAAGATCACCTTATCACTTAAGCACGAAATTAACAACAGAAAACAGAGATCCAATAGTATGGATACACAATTACATAGCAATATCACAATCCGAACGGATCGAAGTCAACCAAAATTCAATCGAATATAAAGATTAACATGATAAGCTCAAAAATTAAATCGGATCGAGAATTCCAACCTTCGAAGCGGAAATTTGCTTCGGTACGTGATGATCAACTGAATTTGAGCAGATCCAAACATGATTATCCGGAAAACTTCAAGATCCACAATAATTCTTGCAAGAAGAATGAAGATCAAACACTTTTAAGCCAAATTACTCCAAATAAGCACTTCCAACTCAAGCTCCAAAACCAGATCTCAATTTGCATGAAAATGGATTATGAAAATTGATCCAATGATGATGATAAATGGAGGTTTATGCTCAAGAATCGATTGATTTCAATGAAAAATCAATGAATCCAAATGATGAAGAGCTTTGAGTGAGGTTTTAGGAATGGAGAATTTTGAGAGAGAATTGAGAGCTCAAGAGTAAATTCTGAAAAATGAATTGAATTATGAGAGATTAGATGGTGAGGTTCAGAGTGAATCACTTAAATATCACTTAGATTTGGATCCAATGCAAGGTTTGGAATTTGGATTGGAAAATGTGGTATAGAATGTGGAATGGGCATTTGGTGGGAAATTAAAATTAACCAAATTTCAAATGATGTTCTAGATCCTTCCTGTAATAGCCCGATTTTTCATTAATTAATTGTTTGCATTAATTAAGTAGGTTAATGAGAATTATTTAATTGATATTTAATTAATTAAATGAATTTATAGATGTTGGAGAAAATTAGAAGATAAAGACATATTAAGAAGGAGAGTGGAAAGAAAAGGAAAAGATAGAAACATAAAGGAAAGAATAGAGAAAGAAAGAGAAAGAGGAGAAAAGAGAAGAAGAAGAAGGAAGAACTTGGAATCATCAAGAACAACTCTCAAGCTTTGGATTAATCAAGGTAAGGGTGAAAAATATCATTATCTTAACAATGTATATAATTGTGTATGCTTGGGTTAGAGTATTGGATGTTTTTCTACAATTTCCATTTTAGGGCATAAATGGATTAATCGGTAGAATCTGAGTTTTCGCAGTGGAAAATGAGAATAAGTGGTAGTATTTAGTCAGGAGGATGTTAGACTAAGGTTACGGAACTTGTTCGGTGAGAATCGGTTGGTTTTGGGGAGTTTGGTGGAAGTTGGACAGTAAGAAATTTTGGAGTTCGCAGACATTCGCTAGCGTGTTCGCTGAGCGAGCTGGTAGCGAACATTCGCTAAGCGAGCTAGTAGCAAACGGTCCCAGACTTGGACAAAATGCATGTTGTGGTGTTCCCTGGTAGCGAAAGAGGTAGCGAAGGTTCGCTAGGCCTTCGCTGAGCGAGCGAGGTAGCGAACAAAGTCAGTAGCTTCTGTTTGCCTTCACGAGCTTGTTCGCTGAGCAAACAAGTAGAGAATACTCGCTAGGAGCTCGCTAAGCGAGCAGAGTAGAGAATGTGATAGGATGTGTTTTTCTTTAATGTTTCCATCCGAGGTCGGATTTCCGACTTAACTTTGATTATTTCCATGCTCGAGGCGTTGATTTCGTCGGATATATTATACTGTGGATGGCCTTATGGCGTGAATCATAGATTGTTAAATTAATCGAATTATGGTCTTTTGACAAATGTTATACATTGCTTAATGTGATTAAAAATGTATTGCGAATGCATGAGAACATATTGTGTATATGTGTGCATTGTTTGTTAATATGTTGATGATATGTATGAATATGTTATGTGTGCAATCGTTGTGATAATTCTTGGAGAGATGACTTATTTGAATGCATGAGATTAAGATGTCAGTCTTAAGTGCATTGAATTGTTGATTGCATATGCATCATTTAGTCAAGAGGCAATGCTTGCTAGTTTCGTGGAGACTAGTGACTTGTCCCAAGCCTAGAAGAGTGGGTTTGAAAGCTTAGAGGACAGGCTTTTGGTGGTTATCGGTCTAGAAGAGTGGACCCAGTTTAATATAAACCGAAAAAAGATAACAAGTGTTGGTACCACATGGCATAAGTTTCCATTGAGTCGTATTGAGTCACATAGTATGAATGTCATTATTATGAGAAATATGATTGCATGTGGACGATGTATATGAGTAAAAATGGAATTGTGGTGAGAAATGTAATGTATGTATGTTTTATTATGCATTGATTATTATGATAATATTTCTCACCCTTCTGCTGTTTTATAATGCTCTATGAGGCATTGCAGATTAGGATTGCTGGAGGTTTTTCTTTTGGTGAAGTATAGCTTCATTCTTTTGAGTCGGTTGCTCTGATCATGTAACATCGGGTAGCTAGGCTTGTAGAGTATTCTTTTGTGATACATTGTATATGTATCAGCTGATGATGTTTTGTAAAACATGAATGATATTGTGAACCAAACTTGATGATGTGTATTTCTATTATATCATGTCTTAAGTAATTCAATGTTCTAGTCTTCCGCTTTAATCAAAACATTGATATGTGAACTCTAAGAGTTATGCTTTACTTTTAGTTGAGATTTACCCCTTTTGTTCTATCTCTTTGTGAACATTATTATTCATGTTGTCGTTTCGTGAGTAATGTGATGCACCTCTTTTATACCATGTTATAAGTACACTCTAATGAATTTTGTATATGTGATTAAGTGTTTAAATGCATTATTTTGGGGGTATTGAAGGGGGTGTTACATTAAGTGATATCAGAGCAGGTCGGCCATTTGGCCAAGTTGTTAACTCGTTTATTCCCTTGTATATCTGATTGTGTGTGACACTGTCGATATTGTTTGACCTTGTGAGTTCTATTGTTGAGACATAGAACGATGGTGGCTGGTAGGAACGACGAGGCGATTGCGGAGGCTTTGACTAGATTGGCTGGAGCGATCGAGCAAAACCCTCAAGCCAATTTGAATGTTAGGAATCATGCAGATGACGAATTCCGTGCTTTAGGAAGGTTTCAAAGGAATAATCCGCCAGTGTTCAAAGGAACCCATGAGCCTGACAAAGCACAGGTTTGGTTGAAGGCTATAGAAAAGATCTTCCGGGTTATGAATTGTTTTGATGCTCAGAAGGTGCAGTTTGGCACCCATATCCGGAGGAGGAAGCGGAGGATTGGTGAGGTAATACTCGTCAAAGGTTTGAGGAGAATGAGATGGTGATTACTTGGGATCTTTTTAAAGAGACATTTCTGGAGAAATATTTTCCAGAAGATGTGCGTGGGAAGAAAGAAATCGAGTACCTTGAGTTGAAACAGGGTAACTCTACCGTGGCCGAGTATGCGGCAAGATTTGAAGAGTTGATTAAGTTCTGTCCCCACTACAACACCGTTAATGCTGAGAGATCTAAGTGTCTCAAATTTGTAAATGGTTTGAGGTCGGAGATCAAACAAGCTGTCGGATATCAGGAGATCAGGCGATTTTCTGAGTTAGTAAACAAGAGTAGGATTTATGACGAGGATAGTAGGGCTCGTCTAGCCACTACAAGAATTTGGGTGATAAGAAGGGAAAGGGTCAATTTCGAGGGAAACCTTATGTGACTCCTACAGATAAAGGGAAACAAAGAGCCGATTATGGTAAGAAGCCAAGTGGGGGAGGAGCCTCTACTTCGGTGAGATGTTATAATTGTGGTGAAGCGGGACATCATGCTCCTGAATGCAAAGGTGTTGGGTTGAAGTGTTTTAAGTGTGGAAAGCCAGGCCACAAAGCTATAGAGTGCAGAAGCGGTGCAAATGTGACTTGCTACAATTGTGGTGAGCAAGGGCACATTAGTACCAAATGTGATAAGCCGAAGAAGACGCAAGGGAGCGGAAAAGTGTCTGCTCTATCTGGATCAGAAACTGCTAGTGATGATCGATTGATCCAAGGTACGTGCTTCATTAATGATATACCTTTGATCGCTATAATTGATACCGGAGCTACGCATTCTTTTATTTCTTTGGATTGTGTTAAGAGGTTAAGTCTTAAGCTGTCTGTTATAGGTGGCGGTATGGTTATTGAGACTCCTGCTATGGGTTCGGTAACTACCCAGTATGTGTGCTTGAATTGTCCGTTGAGTATTTTTGGTAAATATTTTGGAGTTGACTTAGTGTGTCTTCACATAGACCGAATTGATGTCATTCTTGGAATGAATTGGTTGAGGTTCAACCGTGTTCATATTAACTGTTTTGACAAAACAGTTATTTTCCCTGAATCTGACAAAGAAGGGGATTTGTTCATGACGGCTAAGCAAGTGAAGGAGTCAGTGCAAGATGGTGCAAAGGTATTTATGTTGTTGGCAACTTTGAGTATTGGTGAGAGTGAAGAAATTTCTGTTTTACCAATTGTTCGTGATTTTCCGGAAGTTTTCCCTGATGAGATAAGAGATTTACCGCCGGAACGGGAAGTGGAGTTTACAATCGATTTGGTTCCTGGAACTAGTCCGATATCGATGACTCCATATCGTATATCCGTGTCGGAATTGAAAGAGTTGAAGATTCAAATTAAAGATCTGCTTGATAAGAGGTTTATTCGTCCAAGTGTGTCGCCGTGGGGTGCACCAGTGCTGTTGGTTAAGAAGAAAGAAGGTTCCATGAGACTCTGTGTGGACTACAGACAGTTGAATAAGATGACTATCAAGAATAAGTATCCACTTCCGAGGATTGATGACTTGATGGATCAGTTGGTTGGTGCAAGTGTGTTCAGTAAGATAGATCTGAGATCCGGATATCATCAGATTCGCGTGAAAGCTGAGGATATTCCGAAAACTGCTTTTAGAACAAGGTATGGACACTATGAGTATTCTGTGATGCCATTTGGTGTGACTAATGCACTAGGTGTGTTTATGGAGTACATGAACAAAATTTTTCATCCCTATTTGGACAAGTTTGTGGTTGTGTTCATTGACGACATTCTAGTATATTCGAAGAATGAAGAAGTGCATGCCGAGCATCTGAAGGTCGTGTTATCTGTGTTGGAAGAAAAGCAGCTGTATACGAAACTTTCTAAGTGTGAGTTTTGGTTGAAGGAAGTGAGTTTCCTTGGGCATGTAATTTCAAGTAGAGGTATTGCGGTTGATTCGTTGAAAGTTGAAGCGGTATCGCAAAGGGAGACTCTGAAATCAGTATTTGAGATTAGAAGTTTTCTTGGGTTGGCAGGTTATTATCGGAAGTTCATTGAAGGATTTGCTAAGCTATCATTGCCGTTGACGCAGTTGACTCGGGAAGGTCAAGCTTTTTTTTTTGGGATTCCAAGTGTGAAGGAAGTTTCCAAGAGCTTAAGAGGAGATTGACGACGGCCCCTGTTTTGATTTTGCCAAAATCCAGAAGAACCGTTTGTTGTGTATTGTGATGCTTCTTTGATGGGTCTGGGAGGTGTGTTGATGCAAAATAATAAAGTTGTAGCTTATGCTTCGAGGCAACTCAAAGTACATGAGAAGAATTATCCTACACATGACTTAGAGTTGGCCACCGTTGTATTTGTGTTGAAACTTTGGAGGCATTATTTATTTGGTTCGAGATTTGAGGTGTTTAGTGATCATAAGAGTTTGAAGTACCTCTTTGATCAGAAGGAATTGAATGCAAGACAGAGAAGATGGTTAGAATTTCTAAAGGACTATGACTTTGTTTTGAATTACCATCCCGGTAAAGCAAATGTGGTAGCAGATGCGTTGAGTAGGAAATCATTGCATATGTCGATGATGATGGTGAAAGAGTTGGAATTAATTGAGCAGTTTCGTGATTTGAGTTTGGTGTTTGAAAGGACTTCTTATGGAGTGAAGCTTGGTATGTTGAAACTTACTAGTGGTATTCTGGACGAGATCCGATAAGGACAGAAATCAGATTTGAGCTTAGTTGATCGTTTGACTTTGATCAATCAAGGCCAAGGTGGTGATTTTCAGATTGATGGGAATGGTGTTATGCGGTATCATGATAGAGTTTGTATTCCTGACATTGTTAAGCTGAAGAAGAGTATTCTTGAGGAAGGGCATCGTAGTGGATTGAGTATTCATCCGGGTGCGACTAAGATGTATCAACATTTAAGGAAAATATTTTGGTGGCCTCATATGAAGAAGGATATTGCAGAGTTTATGTATTCTTGTTTGACTTGTCAGAAGTCGAAGATTGAACATCAGAAACCATCAGGTTTGATGCGACCGTTGTGTATTCCTGAATGGAAATGGGATAACATTTCTATGGATTTTGTGTCCGGTTTACCGAGGACGCAGAGTAATTTTGAAGCCATATGGGTTATTGTGGACAGATTGACCAAATCTGCTCATTTTATCCCTATGCGCATGGACTATCCATTAGAGAAATTGGCGAAGTTGTACATTGAGAGGATTGTCAGTTTGCATGGTATTCCGTCTAGCATTGTGTATCGAGATCCAAGGTTCACTTCGATATTTTGGGAGAGTCTGTAGGGTGCTTTGGGTACGAAGTTGCGTTTAAGTTCAACTTATCATCCTCAGACAGATGGTCAAACGGAAAGAACGATTCAATCACTTGAAGATCTGTTGAGAGCTTGTGTATTGGAGAAGGGAGGAGCTTAGGATAGCTACTTGCTTTTGATTGAGTTTAATTACAACAATAGTTTTCACTCGAGCATCGGTATGGCACCTTTTGAGGCCTTGTATGATAGACGTTGCAGGACACCATTATGTTGGTATGAGTCGGGAGAGAGTTCTGTAGTTGGACCCGAGCTAGTTCAGGATACTGCCGACAAGATTAAGATGATCCAAGAGAAGATGAGGATTTCCCAGAGTCGTCAGAAGAGTTATCATGACAAGAGGAGGAAAGCAATCGAATTTCAAGAGGGAGATCATGTGTTTCTTCGAGTCACTCTGATGACTGGTGTTGGTAGGGCATTGAAGTCGCGTAAGTTGACGCCGCGTTTCATTGGTCCTTTTCAAATTTTGCAGAGGGTAGGGGAGGTAGCCTATAGTGTTGCTTTGCCGCCATCTATAGCTAATCTTTATGATGTGTTCCATGTATCTCAATTGAGGAGATACATTCCGGATCCGTCTCATGTAGTCCAAGTAGATGATGTACAGGTGAGAGATAACCTAACTGTGGAGACATCACCTATGCGGATAGAGGATCAGAAGTTGAAGCAACTTCGAGGCAAATAGATTGCTTTGGTGAAGGTCTCTTGGGGAAGACCGGCTGGTGGGAATGTAACGTGGGAGCTGGAGAGCCAGATGAGGAAATCTTATCCAGAGTTGTTGGAATCAGGTAACATTTTCGAGGACGAAAATTCCTAAAGTGGGGGAGAGTTGTAACAGCCCGATTTTTCATTAATTAATTATTTGCATTAATTAAGTGGGTTAATGAGAATTATTTAATTTATGGGTAATTAATTAAATGAATTATTAGATGTTGGAGAGAATTAGAAGAGAAAGACATATTAAGAAGGAGAGTGGAAAGAAAAGGAAAAGATAGAAACATAAAGGAAAGAATAGAGAAAGAAGGAGAAAGAGGAGAAAAGAGAAGAAGAAGAGGGAAGAACTTGGAATCATCAAGAACAACACTCAAGCTTTGGATTAATCAAGGTAAGGGTGAAAAATATCATTATCTTAACAATGTATATAATTGTGTATGCTTGGGTTAGAGTATTGAATGTTTTTTCTACAATTTCCATTTTAGGGCATAAATGGATTAATCGGTAGAATCTGAGTTTCACGGTGGAAAATGAGAATAAGTGGTAGTATTTAGTCGGGAGGATGTTAGACTAAGGTTACAGAACTTGTTTGGTGAGAATCGGTTGGTTTTGGGGAGTTTGGTGGAAGTTGGACAGTAAGAAATTTGGAGTTCGCAGACATTCGCTAGCGTGTTCGCTGAGCGAGCTGGTAGCGAACATTCGCTAAGTGAGCTAGTAGCGAGCCAGTAGTGAACGGTCCCAGACTTGGACAGAATGCATGTTGTGGTGTTCGCTGGTAGCGAAAGAGGTAGCGAAGGTTCGCTAGGCCTTCACTGAGCGAGCGAGGTAGCAAACAAAGTCAGTAGCTTCTGTTTGCCTTCGCGAGCTTGTTCGCTGAGCAAACAAGTAGCGAGTACTCGCTAGGAGCTCGCTAAGCGAGCAGAGTAGTGAACGTGACAGGATGTATTTTTCTTTAATGTTTCCATCCAAGGTCGGATTTCCGACTTAACTTTGATTATTTCCATGCTCGAGGCATTGATTTCGCCGAATATATTATATTGTGGGTGGCCTTATGGCGTGAATCCTAGATTGTTGAATTAATCAAATTATGGTCTTTTGACAAATATTATACATTGCGTAATGTGATTAAAAATGTATTGCGAATGCATGAGAACATATTGTGTATATGTGTGCATTGTTTGTTAATATGTTGATGATATGTATGAATATGTTGTGTGTGCAATCGTTGTGATAATTCTTGGAGAGATGAATTATTTGAATGCATGAGATTAAGATGTCGGTCTTAAGTGCATTGAATTGTTGATTGCATATGCATCATTTAGTCAAGAGGCAATGCTTGCTAGTTTCATGGAGACTAGTGACTTGTCCCAAGCCTAGAAGAGTGGGTTTGAAAGCTTAGAGGACAGGCTTTTGGTGGTTATCGGTCTAGAAGAGCGGACCCGGTTTAATGTAAACCAAAAAAAGATAACAAGTGTTGGTACCACATGGCATAAGTTTGCATTGAGTCGTATTGAGTCACATAGCATGAATGTCATTATTATGAGAAATATGATTGCATGTGGACGATGTATATGAGTAAAAATGGAATTGTGGTGAGAAATGTAATGTATGTATGTTTTATGTTATATATGTATATATATATAATTATATGCATTGATTATTATGATAATTTTTCTCACCCTTCTGCTGTTTTATAATGCTCTATGAGGCATTGCAGATTAGGATTGCTGGAGGTTTTTCTTTTGGTGAAGTATAGCTTCATTCTTTTGAGTCGGTTGCTCTGATCATGTAACATCGGGTAGCTAGGCTTGTAGAGTATTCTTTTGTGATACATTGTATATGTATCAACTGATGATGTTTTGTAAAACATGAATGATATTGTGAACCAAACTTGATGATGTGTATTTCTATTATATCATGTCATAAGTAATTCAATGTTCTAGTCTTCTGCTTTAATCAAAACATTGATATGTGAACTCTAAGAGTTATGCTTTACTTTATGTTGAGATTTACCCCTTTTGTTCTATCTCTTTGTGAACATTATTATTCATGTTGTCGTTTCGTGAGTAATGTGATGCGCCTCTTTTATACCATGTTATAAGTACACTCTGATGAATTTTGTATATGTGATTAAGTGTTTAAATGCATTATTTTAGGGGTATAGAAGGGGGTGTTACACTTCCCAAGTAAAAATGAAATTCAAGTGATCAAAATGGGCTCCAAAAGTGGTTGGGCTTGACAATTCACGTACAGGGCAAAAATTACACATGTTAATCGGTTAACGCATATGCTTAACCGGTTAACACTGTGAAAACCTATAAAACTAGCCTGATTTTGATTTGGTTAATCGGTTAACCATATGCGTTAACCGATTAACACCTTCAAAAATTTGAATTTGGCGCCTTTTGGAGGGAAATCTGTCAACTTGCCCTGTTTCAACTGTTTTGAGCTCTGCTTAGCTTCTGAATCTCATTCTTGAACATTATCACTGTAAAAATGCTTGCCATGAGCCTGAGTGCTGCTTTCTTAACTGCTGTTCTCCTACAAAATAAAATAAAATCGGCTGCCTGAGCGCTGGGCAAAATAAATGCCAGAGCCTCTGATGCTCGTTGTTCGTTGTTCAGTCTCTTGCGGCAAAATGAACCTAAGCCACTGGAATACCTAGATCCCATGCCTCAAGAACAAATGCTATGATATGCACAAAAAATTCAAAAATGCAAAGAAACAAAAGTTAGTTGCAAAAACCGGTTGGTCAACTTTTGGGGTACAACCCGGTGAATCAAAAACCCGCGAGGGCGGTTCAGGCAAAAGTTAGAGATTTGAAAAGCAAATGACTGCGGTCTGCGTGTTGATCTTCAAAGCATAGTGGATTATGGAGGAACCGAGATCCATCCGTTCAAATCAGTCTGTTCAAAAGACGAAGCATTGGAAAAGCATCGAAGTCATGCGAGTCATAGATAAATCGACACATGGTGGTTGCTTGTACCACATTGCCAACATTTTGTATACCTTTGTGCATTTCTATAATTTTTTGCGCAACTTTCTCTTTTCAGGAGTTGCATCTGTTGTAAAATATGCCAATTTACAGGCCACTTATCAATGAAGTACATACTATTCAGTAAATTATTTTTCTTGTCTTAGACTTTACTGTTTTTGTTTGCGAAAAAACGCCTGATGTTTTTGATAAAACTTTGCATACATAAACCTGTGGGCTTTGCTGAGAATCATTAAAACTTTGATTTGCTTAAACAACGTCACGGATGACGATTGAGATAGTTTCCGTTGTGCAGGATATCTTGTTTGTTTGTTCATTTGCAGGGTTTGTTCTTGGGGCAAAATTCCAGAGGTGTATCCTGGGTAGGATCACCATTATCCCCACAGAAAGCAGATTGTATGTACGCGTTATTTCCTCAACGGTTGGAGTTTGTGCACCTAGTCTCAGTGGTCCAAGTGCGTATTATCTTATTCTCAGGAGGAAGATATGTAATCCCTCCCCAACAGGTATGAGACTGCATGTGATCAGAGTTTTCATCAGAAGTTCAAGTTTGACTTCCTCAGCAGAGTAAAGTCATCCCTAGAGGGTCGAGTTTGATATCCCTCATGCAGTTTGAGCGTGCACACCTATCCCCAGCAGATCAAATTTTTGGGATTATCCCTAGCAGTGGAGCGGATTCAGAGTTCCGGTTCCCCACAGAGTCCAAGTCTTTGAGTCCTTTCCCCTCAGAGTCTAGGTCGTTGACTCATTCCCCAGGCAGAGGTCGATGTTGATTCCCTCATTGTGTAACCCCAGCGGAATTGCTGGAGTGAATTGTTTCTCATCCTCAGCAGAGAGAGTTTGGGACAGATTCCTAGTAAATCTTATTCGTTGACCCATAGTGGTTTGGATTTAATCTCCAATGGGTTGAAATCTACGGCAGAGTAGAGGTATTCCCCCAGTAGTTTGCCTACTCCCCGATATAGTCGTGTTCTAGGAGGCCATCCAGGGCTGATTTCCCTAGTAGAGTTGAGATGATCTCAGCAGTTGGCTGCCTTTTTCCCAGTCGAGTCTTTTGTTCCCCATAAGAATTGTATTCTGGTAGGCCATTCAGGGCATTTTCCTCAACGGAATTTGGCTTGATTCCCAATGTAACACCCCCTTTCTATACCCCTAAATAATCAAATAATCATTTAGGCACATATTAAAAATTTCACATCAGAGTATAATTAATAAACATGGTATAAAAGAGGCACGTCACATTATGCTTGAAATTAAAACATACAACACCTGCTCCACAAAAATGATATGCAACAGTGGGGTAACTTTGCAATAGAGGAACTTAGTCCTTACACCCACATCTGAATATTTAGAATAAAAGCGGAAATATCTAAACATTGAATATCATCAAACATATATACATATATGTATCATCCATAAAGATTCATCAATCAAGTCATGTTTACATAAACATTCATCAACAAGATACATATACAAATGTATCACAAAATAATCATATATCCTAGCTACCCGGTGCTACATATCAGAGTCGTCCGACCAAAAGAATGAAGACACGCTTCACAAAAAGAACTCCAGCAAACCTACTCTGCAATGCCTCATAGAGCACCATAAAACAGCAGAAGGGTGAGAAATATTATCATAATAACAATTCATAAAATTATATATATCTTAGCATATAATTCACATATTCTGCATTCTCACCATAATTCATCATAATTCAATCATATACATCACAATGTATATATAAACATATCACCAAGCATATTCATCATTCATGCTTCCACAATTCACATCATTTCCACATAAACATTTACATTTATGTTTATTCACCAATTCACAAATTATACAGATGATAAATGCAACTCATAGAGACCGACTCACGGCTCTATGCAGATGTAAATGCGGTACCGACTCAATCATCTCAAGTTCACTCAGGAACTTATTGGAACCACCGCTTGTTACCGAAATAACTCCGTGTCAGGCCTACGATGTTCACCCATTGCTCACACCCCACATGGGCACACAATGTTTATGGATTTCTCACACCCCATACGGGCACACAATCTGATTGCTCACACCCCACATGGGCACACAATCGTTCAGAAGATTCTCCTAGGAATCACACGACACAAGAATGCACATCATGATGCTTCACATGCAAAATGACTCATGAAATTCTTGAAATGCATACATATTCACAATATATAATCATGCATTCATCTCATTCAATCACATACAATCCATACACATTCACATTCAATTACGCCAAACGGTAATGAATTCTATCACAATATCATGCATTTCCATTTAATTCAAACGATGCATCTATTTGCCAAACGGCCACAATTCACAATACATTCCTCAATCTAGGATTCACGCCATACGCCTACCCACGACATATCATATAACAACACACAAGCCACACATCGAAGAATAGAAGAATCAATATTGGATTGAAACAACAAAAATAAAACATGTTGTCATACTCGCTGGCCCACTCGCCTAGCGAAGGCATAGAGAACATTCGCTACTGGCTCGCCTAGCAAACGTGCTAGCGAAGCCTGATTTGAGCTACTGGAAGTGTTCGCTACCTACTCGCCAGTGTCTCGCCTAGCGAGCACTTCGCTACCTTACTTGCTTCCAGCGAGGTTGGGTCTTTTGGTTCTTGTTGCACCCCAAAATTTGCCCGACCATTTTTTTATTTGTCTAGCTCATGTTTCATTGCATTTCACATCACATTAGCATTTTGCATAACATTTGTTCTCGAGGCAGGGGATCATGGTTCCCGTGGCTCAAGTTTCATTCCCGTGCAAGCAACTGAACAACAAGCATCAGAGAGACGACATTTATTTTGCCCAGCGGTCGAGCGGCTGATTTTATTTTACAGGTTATGCTCAGATCAGGAGACAACATGCAGTCTGTATCCAACATTATCACAGTCACTGTGTTCAAGAGCAAGTGTCGAAAGCTTACCAGAGCTCAAAACGGCGAGAAACGTGCAAACGAGCAAGTTTCCCTCCAAAAGGCGCCAAATTCAAAATTTTGAAGGTGTTAATCGATTAACACATATGGTTAACCGATTAACCATTGGTGAATTAGCCCAGAATTCAAATTTTAACAGTGTTAACCGGTTAACGCATATGGTTAACCGGTTAACCATAGCAAATTTTTCCCTGTACGTGATTTTGCAAGCCATTTGCACTTGGGATCTCATTTGATCACATTGAAACTCATTTTTACCAAAAGGAAGGATCTAGAATGTTCTTGAAAATTGTTTATTTCAATTTTCCCTCCAAATTCCCATGCCTAGTTCCAAACCAAATTCCCAAGCCAAAGTCCAAACCCTTGCTTTGGGATCCAAGCCTAGCTCATATTTAAGTGATCTACTCCAAACCAAAAGGAGCCAATTCTCGTTTCTCACAATCATTTTTCAGAATTGATCAAATTCTCTCAAATTCTCTCAACTTCTCCATTTCCAAAACCCACACTCAAAGCTCTTTTTCACTTGGATTCATTGATTTTGCATTGAAATCAATGAATTCTTGAGCATAAACCTTCATCCATCCTCATCTTTGGATCAATCTTCATCATCAATTTTCGTGCAAATTGAGATCTGATCTTGGAGCTTTTGTTGGAAGTGATTATTCGAAGCATTTCGACTCGAATTTAGTGGATCTTCGTTCGTACAACCACCATTGGCTTGGATCTCGAAGTTTTCCGGGTTTTTATTGTTTAAACTACTCAAATTCTGTTGATCAACAATTACCGGAGCAAATCTCCGCTTCAAAGTTTGGAGATTCTAGATCCATAATTGTTTTTGAGCTTATTTGCATTTACATGATGATTTTCATATTCGATTGAATTTTGTGAATTCCGATCCGTATGAATTGTGATTGTGCTGTATAGACATGTTTGCATGTCTATTGGTTTTCTATTTGCAGGTGTAATTTCATGCTTATTTGATAAGCTGATCTGTTGGATCACTTGATTAAGTGATTTTGTGCATTAAGTGCTTTTTTTGTTGTTGCTGTTTTTCACTTCTGGTACAGTGTTAACCGGTTAACGTATATGGTTAACCGTTTAACCAATTCAAATATTCAAATTTTTCAAAGGTTTCAGGGTGTTAACCGATTAACGCCTGGTGTTAACCGATTAACACTTACGAATTTCCAGATTTTCACTTGTTTTACATAGGTTAACCGATTAACAGCATGTGTTAACCGATTAACACTGCACCAGAATGCCATGTTTGCTGTTTTGTTTGCATGTTCGCATACCGATTCAATCCGAATCATCATAGATCAATGTGATGTATTATGATTGAATTCTTTTGGCTGTTTTCCACTGTTTGTGATTTTTTAATCATGATATTGTTGCTATGTATGCTCATTCTTTCAATTATTTGCATGTTCGTATGTGGTTCGAATCGATCATTCGTTTGCATGTTTAATTACTTGCATTTCTCGCTTTTTTCCACATGTTTGCATCATTCTTGCATCACTGTTGAGGTCGAGACGCGCTTGTGGCAGCTGCTGCCCCACACACTTTTCCTCCCTCCCACCATTCTAATTGTGCATTTTCGTGTTTGCATTTCTCTACTTGTGATTGATTCTTCCTTTGTTCTTCTTGTTCTTTCTTGCCATGATCCCCATAGGATTCCTAGTCCCTCCGGTTAGGATGGGAGTAGGAGAGACATTAGGCGTTCAATCCAAGCATGCTAATGATCGCTCCACAAGTGCACGGAAATATCGAAGTAATATAAAAGATTGTTGAACCCATAAAGACCAATGTCAATCTACCGTTATCTATTATTACGGCGTAAAGCTAAGGCTATTGGAATTAGGAAAATTGAATGCGAATGAAATTAAATGCAAAAGAAATAAAGAAAATTGGTTTAAAGAAATGCGGTAAAGGATATCGGTATGCAAAGACTTAGTTATCTGGGATTCGACAGGTCACCGATGCTTCTTACTCTTTGCAAACATTGTTCAGAAGAAAATGACGGTTTAAAGACCTTTGTCTCACGATGGTTGTTGACGCAAGTCGTAATTCTAAGGGCCGGATGTACGCTTTCGTGTCCCATTCGGGGTTAAAACTACTTTTTGAAAACCATTAAGTTCTAATCCATTTTAAAGTGCTTTCGCTGTTATTAAAACGAATGCCTAATGTTTACTATCTGGTCCTAGCCGCAGCTGTCGCTTGTTGGTTCGTACCTTAATATGGCTTCCCACTGTCGTGGCAAAACCACCGTAAATAGCTTCTCACTGTCGTGACAAAGGTTTATTTAGAATTTAGATTAAAAACTACGGCCAGAAAGGTTGTTTGTAAAAAGGGAAGATGCCGGTTACTATCGAATCCTATCCTACTAACTCGGTTACATACCGATAAAACTAACTTAGCTAGACATGATAATTAATGCGAACGGAAATAGACATAAACAACGGAATAATAAAGTGTGCATCATAACAGAAATAAAGTAGTAATTCAATTAATAAAAACCTGTAAATTGTACTGATCTCAACTCCTTGGGTAGTCCCCCACAATGTCGGCAGGATTCTACTTTGGCGAGAAATAAAAGGTACAGGAAGAAAATACAATATTCTGAACTGAAGGAAAATGGAAAGGAAAATAAAAGTAACGATAAATAACTTTGATGGAACTTTGGCAGAACTTCAGGATGAAGAATCCACCCCTTTCTCTGTGAATCTCTTGTCTATTTATAGGAGATGTTTCTTATCTCAACTTCCTGAGATCATGCGTGAGATATGGAGAAAGTGGTAGTAACTTCCAGTAGTGGGCAGTGAGTGGAGAAAGTGTAGGAAAGATTTAAGTTGAGATTGATCGTGAATTCTGATTCTACGTTTTTTGTCTGCGTGACGGTCGTCATGAAATATGACGGTCGTCACACGCATGACGGTCGTCATGGACCTGTGACGGTCGTCACAACAGCAGAATCCGTATCTGCTGTTTTTCATCTATTTTTCATCCGTTTTTCATCTGTTTCTTCTCCTTTTCTTTCTTTAGTCCAAATTCTCCCCAATCTGCAAAACGAAGTAAATTAATCATATAATAGAACATAAATCAAGATAAATTAATAAAAGTCACAAATAAATGCATGTAAATCAAGCCAAATAAACGATATGATTTCGCGTTATCAAACATCCCCACACTTAAACCATTGCTTGTCCTCAAGCAATCGACCAACACAGTAAAAAGAAATAAGCATAGTTCGAAACAAAGTCACGACGAAACTCTAATCATACGTGGCTGCTAGGCTAATGTTAGATCGATAGGTACTAAATATTAATACCAAGGATATCATAACGACACAATTTCAAAAACTCCCTACTTATGCAAACCAATCGGAATCATGCCATTATAACTCAACCTATAACTCATGCTCTCTTTCACCCCATTTCATTATAGTGCAATCACATTAAGCCCGTTATCCATACACATTCATGGCAAGTAGACCTGTTAGTGACTACGATCTCATTATTATTTCTTTTTTTTCTACAAATATGCTTAAGCATCAATTGAACTTAAAGAGTTTGTACCGTTAGGCTAAGTGCTCGGGTGAGGAGCACCTAACTTAGAAGGAACATGTCTTTTTCTTCATAATTTTTTTTCTTTTCTTTCTTAGTTTCTCATTTTAACCTAGAGATCATACACTTATTTGCATCGGTTTCTTACTTAGTGTGTTTAGGATGGTGCTGACTGCTTAAATAAACTACTTAGGGATTACTACAAGAACCTGGAGTTTTAAGGTCTCGGCATAATGGGTACTCAAATTTATTTTGCATATTTAGGGGGTTAAGGTTGTCAGGACGATATCAATTTTATCAAAACTTTCCCAAGTTTTTCTAACATAGCCTAAACAGCCTATATACTTTCGGAGTACCATGTCATGAATCAAAAAGTTTTTGTTGGAGGTTAAAATTTTGAAATTTTGAAATTTTGGGGAAGTTTGAATAACAGGCGAAAACCACTCATAAAGACGCGACAGCACATGCAAAGATTTTGACATAGTATTAAAAATAGATAAAAATAATAAATCAAACTAAAAGACAATAAAATGAAAGCGATAGAGTTCCTCCCCCACACTTAAACCAAACATTGTCCTCAATGTTTCAGTAAAAGGTGGAAAAGGAAAGATAGAACCTGTATGAATGCTACTGCTCTTGCTATCCTTGTCTTTGTTGATCACTTCTACTTTGGTGGCGGGCATTTTGAGATACTTTGTTTGTGTAATTCTCGAACCAGCTCATCATGTTGCTCGCGTCAAGAGGAAGTACTCATCATCAGTGTTCCCACCAGCAGCGACACTCGTAGGAATGTCCGTGGGCATAACTCATCTTCTCAGATCATCATCTAGAGAGTTTTCGCCTAGATATAGCTAAAGCGTAACAAGCGTTACTTTTCTTTATTTTCTGCCGATTTAAACAAACAAATTAAAATAAAGACCTTGTGGGTTGCCTCCCACACAACGCTTTGTTTAGCGTCGATAGCTCGACGGCTAAGGAGTGCAAGTACTCATGGTGGTTCTTTCGAGAATGGTTCCTCGATCGAACTTTGAATAGTCTTCGATTTCCATGGTCACTTATCAAGCCATCTCTCATACCCATCACCTTTTCGTTTCTTTCTTCTGTAGGGTGGTTTCTTGTTTTGAACGCGTGGTGGTGGTTCTGGATCTATTCTGCGTATCAGCTTTTCAAATTTGGGCTTTATTATTTCATCCACCACCTCAAAAGTTAATCGTACCCTTTTAACAGTAATAATGACCCTAGTTTCACGGTCCTCGAATTTTCTTTTTCTATGAAGGGCCTTAGACAAAGGTGCATTGGTGTGTATATTTTTCAATACCTCCACATATGTTTTGGATTGGGAGTCTACCTTAACTTTTGCAAACCTTTGTGGGAAAGAAATAGGTGGGGTATAGGGAGGAGGAGCAACGATACGTGCTTCCTTCTCTACCTCTTCAACAACCTCCCTTTCGGTTGGTGTCGGTGGATTTTTCTCAATATGTATGCTTTTCTCACCAAAACTCTCCTCAGGCTCATCATCAATCTCCCTAAGATCTTCTATTTGTTCTTCATTAACGGTTGTTACAACATTCACATGTCCTTCTGGGAAGGGTCCTAGAGGTGTTTGTCTAAGCAGGGAGGTTTGAGTCTCCAAAGTCTCGCTGTGAGTTGCGAGGGAATCGACAATAACGTTCATCTGCCTAAGGTCTTCATTAATTTGGAGATGTTGTTTTCTAAAATCTTCGTTTTGGAGAGTTTGTGTTTCCACAAAGCGCTCCATCATAGATTCTATCCTAGAGTGAGTAGACGTCTCATTGAATTCTTCTAGTAGTAGTTCGAGGTTGGATGTATCAAAATCATGTGTTTCCTCAAAACATTGGGAGTCGTCATCATAGAGGGAATTTGGGTGAGAGTGCGTATTATTGAAATCTTCTAATAATATTTCGAGGTCGGATTTAAGCGGAATTTGTGGTTCCTCGAAATATTGGGGGTGGTAGTTATAATATGGAGGGTGGTAATTATAAGGGAAATATGGGTTATACATAATGATTTAGATAAGAGTGCCTTAGTCTATACTATGCAACAACGGAATCACAATATTGACTGTTGGTCCCCGGCAACGGCGCCAAAAACATGATCGCTCCGCAAGTGCACGGAAATATCGAAGTAATAAAAAAGATTGTCGAACCCACAAAGACCAATGTCAATCTACCATTATCTATTATTACGGCGTAAAGCTAAGGCTATTGGAATTAGGAAAATTGAATGCGAATGAAATTAAATGCAAAAGAAATAAAGAAAATTGGTTTAAAGAAATGCGGTAAAGGATATCGGTATGCAAAGACTTAGTTATCTGGGATTCGACAGGTCACCGATGCTTCTTACTCTTTGCAAACATTGTTCAGAAGAAAATGACGGTTTAAAGACCTTTGTCTCACGATGGTTGTTGACGCAAGTCGTAATTCTAAGGGCCGGATGTACGCTTTCGTGTCCCATTCGGGGTTAAAACTACTTTTTGAAAACCATTAAGTTCTAATCCATTTTAAAGTGCTTTCGCTGTTATTAAAACGAATGCCTAATGTTTACTATCTGGTCCTAGCCGCAGCTGTCGCTTGTTGGTTCGTACCTTAATATGGCTTCCCACTGTCGTGGCAAAACCACCGTAAATAGCTTCTCACTGTCGTGACAAAGGTTTATTTAGAATTTAGATTAAAAACTACGGCCAGAAAGGTTGTTTGTAAAAAGGGAAGATGCCGGTTACTATCGAATCCTATCCTACTAACTCGGTTACATACCGATAAAACTAACTTAGCTAGACATGATAATTAATGTGAACGGAAATAGACATAAACAATGGAATAATAAAGTGTGCATCATAACAGAAATAAAGTAGTAATTCAATTAATAAAAATCTGTAAATTGTACTGATCTCAACTCCTTGGGTAGTCCCCCACAATGTCGGCAGGATTCTACTTTGGCGAGAAATAAAAGGTACAGGAAGAAAATACAATATTCTGAACTGAAGGAAAATGGAAAGGAAAATAAAAGTAACGATAAATAACTTTGATGGAACTTTGGCAGAACTTCGGGATGAAGAATCCACCCCTTTCTCTGTGAATCTCTTGTCTATTTATAGGAGATGTTTCTTATCTCAACTTCCTGAGATCATGCGTGAGATATGGAGAAAGTGGTATTAACTTCCAGTAGTGGGCAGTGAGTGGAGAAAGTGTAGGAAGGATTTAAGTTAATATTGATCGTGAATTCTGATTCTACGTTTTTTGTCTGCGTGACGGTCGTCATGAAATGTGACGGTCGTCACACGCATGACGGTCGTCATGGACCTGTGACGGTCGTCACAGCAGCAGAATCCGTATCTGCTGTTTTTCATCTATTTTTCATCCGTTTTTCATCTGTTTCTTCTCCTTTTCTTTCTTAAGTCCAAATTCTCCCCAATCTGCAAAACGAAGTAAATTAATCATATAATAGAACATAAATCAAGATAAATTAATAAAAGTCACAAATAAATGCATGTAAATCAAGCCAAATAAACGATATGATTTCGCGTTATCAGCTAACATTAGGATAGATGTTCCCCTTTTCAATCCAAACTCTAGGATCACATTGCATGACAACGTTAGGACCGAGTTTCCCTTAGACCTTCCGTGCGTCTTCTCTTCTCATCTTCATACCATGATTAATGCATTTAATAATGATAATGGATATTGTGCCGGGAGCCTTATACTTGTGAAATGGCGATTGAGGGGCCTCTCCTCAATTACCTAGAGTGTTTAGTATACGTCCTTAGGACGATAAGCGACGCATTCGATCCTAGGTTCTAGACTTTAGTACAACATATATTATAAACACTCAAATTCAAAACACTTCTTCTCCGATAAAAACACAAAACAAATTCATGCCTTTTTCCTTCGGGATTAATCGAAACTTCTTTTTTCAGAAAAGAGTGTTGTTAAACTTCGGTTCTACCGCAAATAGGCTTTGTCCCTAACTGCTGGAACAAACGTTTAACCCCACTCGGATAAAACACTTAACAAACCTTTGGTTTCGTGTCCGCCCGAACTATGATCGCTCTGATCTTTCATGCCAGATGAAAGTACGTAGGCACAAGATGCGATGTCTTGACGAGCAACCTTCCCCCTTCTCCCGTAGTTAGCCAAACTACGTTGACTCTACCTTTCCCATTGCACGAGGGAATACGTAGGCCCATAGTAGCGACGCTCTGTCGAGTCCTTTCTTTTTCTTTTGAGCCAACCTTGATAGGTAGATAGATAAACAACCTGTTTAGATAGACAACAAGCGTGGATCCCGTCAAGTACGACGTACGTGAGGGGTGCTAATACCTTCCCCTCGCGTAACCGACTCCCGAACCCAGGACTTAGTTGCGATGACCTCGTCTTTTCCTTTTCGTCTGGTTTTTTCCCCCCGATCGTTTCCTTCCCCTCTCTTTGGTATAAATAACAAAAAGGTGGCGACTCTTTGGTTTTTCCGCCGGTTGTTTTTCGCAGTTGCGACAGTTGGCGACTCTGCTGGGGACTCTGGTTCCCTATGCAAGTCGATCCTAGCGCTTAGTTGTTTATCTCTTTGGCTTTTGTACATGTGTGTTGTACTTTATTTACTTCCGCACTTTATTTTCCCGCATTTTATTTTCAGCATATATTATCATTATTGTGTTGTTGTGGGAGGGAAGTTCTGATGAGTGAAAAGCCAGACCCAGGCTAGAAAGTAAACATAGCATTAGAGTGGAGATTAGTGGTGGACCTGTTTGCTTAGAAAACACTAGTTCCCATGAAATTCACACTCAGACGAGATCTTCTTTGATGATTTCTTTTCTGGTCGTTAGGATTGAAATTGAATTTGGATTTGAGGATTGTCGACTCTGGGGACCGATCATCTATGACTCAGCTAAGTGAGGTCTCTTTAGGGGGTGATGATGCCAAACCAGAAATGGTGAACATATCATCGTTTCCTGAAAGTCTGTGACGCTGAGAAATGCATAGGATGTCATACCTTTATCAGTGGATTAGGTCCATACTTGTGAGCGGGACTGGGGTTGTGCAGGAAACCTTTACCTTCAGACTACCCGGTTTTCTCTACAGTTTGAATCTGATTTACTGGTCAGTTGGTTCCTATCAGAACAGTACTATGTTCTTGTTGAAGCAGAATCTTGGTCCTTCTCACTCAACAACACAACAGCCTTTATCTTCTGCATGCATCCTTAGCATTTGCATCCTTGCATTTTCATGTTGCATTTCATTAACGTGTGTCTGTGTTGCAGGTGCGTATCTCCCCCGATTCTAGTGGTCTTGTTCTGTATTTCTGATATGGAGGCTTTGAAGAGGACAATAGCATATAAATTTCCTACTCCAGACGTTGGTCCCATACTGAAGTTGATTGCCCTAGCTGATGGTTCAGTAACAGAAGACTTTAGGAAATCATATGGGAGGTTGTTGAAATTTGTTTGCAAGCCTACCGCACACGAGATCAGTGGTTTGTACGCTCTGCTGCAGTTCTATGACGCTCCATTGAGATGCTTTATGTTTCCAGATTATGTTCTAGCACCTACTCTAGAAGAATACTCAGACTTGCTAGGAATTCCCGTCAAGGATCAAATTCCTTATTATCATGTTGACACTAAGCCTAATCTGGCCAATCTTGCCGCTGCTTTACAATTGGATGAGTCTGAGTTGAAAGGAGGATTGACTCAAAGGAATAGGATGTATGGTTTTCCTCTATCTTTCTTAGTGGAGAAGGCTCAGAAGTTTGCTAAGGAAGGATGTTAGGTTGTGTTCAACGCCATTTTAGCTCTTTGCATATATGGTACCATACTATTTCCTAACTTGCCAGACTTCGTGAATGTAGACGCTTTCCACATTCTCGCCTCAGGGAATCTAGTACCCACTCTTCTTGGAGATGTTTACCACTCTATCCATTATAAGAACGAGAACCGGAGAGGGAAGATGGTGTCTTGTTGTGCTCCCTTGCTATACAAATGGTTTTCCAACCACATGCCTAAAACGGATCCCTTTGTCTCTTCTGTGGGCACTTTAGATTGGTCTGAGTGTCTAATGGGTTTAACTGCAGAGAATATCACTTGGTTCAACAGGGATATGTTGGGTACAGAACTCGTCTACAGTTGCAGTGGTTTTCCCAATTTTCCTCTGGTCGGGAGAAAAGGGTGTGTCAATTATAACCCGTCATTGTTGATCAGACAATTCGGTTATACATTGAAGGAGGCTCCCAAAGAAGGCGAGATACAAGAATCTCTGCATCTCACCAGGTTGTTGGATGGTGATGTGTTGGTTAAGCTTGAGCATGCTTGGAAGAATCTTCACAGGAAAGGTAAAGCAATGTTGGGGAAGAGCAACAACAAAGCCTTTGAGCCCTACCTGATTTGGATCCGTGAGCGAGCCACGAAGTTTCTAATGCCTTATCCTGCTGCTAGACTATTATATCCTCCTGTGACTGAGAAGCCCACTACGGTTGACATTCAGAGGTACAACTAGGTGCTGCAAGAAAATGAAGAGTTGAAGAGAGCCAACGAAGAGCTAGAGAAAGAAATTGCTCAACTCCGAAGCGAGAAGAGTGAAGCAGTGTACTCCTGAAAGAAGCAGACTGAGTTGATAAACCATCTGGGTACCAGCTTAACCAAAGAGACTGATGCTCGAGAGCGTCTGGGGTTAGACTTCAAAGTTGTTAATAGCGTTCTCGCCACCAAGAAGCAAGACTTGGACCGGGCATATCTGAAGATCTCCAAATTTGAGGCATTGTGGAATACTACTCTGACCAATCACAAAGAACGAGAAGAAAACTCTAAAGTAGCAGATTGCCAAATTGACGATTCAGATTGAGGTCAAGAACGAGAAGATTGAAGCTGAAGCATCTCTCAAGCGTATCGCTGAGTGCAAGTGGAAAGAGGCTGTGGCAAATCTGAAAGAGTGCAAACCAAGGGTTGATTCCAAGAGGCGCAGATTGGAAGACTGCTTCGGAGAAGGAGCCTGGGAAGACTTTGTTGAAAATATCCAGAGCACCATCAGATAGAGAGAGATGCTTATTTGAGGATTACTCACCCGACCTGATCACCCAGAGACAAAGGAACTGTTGGAGGATTTCTGTGCCTGCTGCCGCACTTGATCTCTTTTGTATTTCTTTGTAGCTTTCTGTTGTATCGTTGACCATCACCAGGCTTGTTGGCTGAGGTCACTCTATTATTGATTCAGTTGTATTTAGTCACTCCTGTATGCTGCCTATGTGGGCTCTTTATATATCAGATGTTGATTCGTCCCTGTGTTTGGCTTCTTATTTTTCTTGCTGTTATTCTGGAACTAGAATCAGGGGGAATTTCTCCTAAAGCACAGACACATGTTTGCATTTCCATATCATATTGCATAACAGGTACTTTGGACGTGTTTATCTGACTCTTGTGTTTTCTTTCGAAGGCGTGTTTCAGGATTGACTGCAGACCAATTCACCGCTACTCCACTCGAGCCAATCAACTCAAAGCTATGGAGAAAGTTCAGGATGAAATACAAGAGTTTAGGGAGAGGATGTCCCAGTTTATGGACATCATGCAAGTGGTTGCCAGTGGGCAAGAGTAACTCAGAACTCTCGTGCAACCCTTGATTGCACTCGTCGACACCAATGGGGTTTTGCACGGAGGCGAAACTACCAACCTTCCTCATGTGGAAACTCCCCGGGCTGACAATTCTGGGCCGACTGTGATCATTCCCAACGCTGGAGGCAATGGGAACGCTGGATTAGGTACTGGCCATGCTGAGGCTGGTAATGGCACCATCGGAGCTGCTAATGGTAACATTGGTACAAGTGGTAACAACGCTGGAGTTAATGCTGGTAATGCTGGAAATGGAAACTTCCATGGACCCGAAGCTGTGGGAATCATCCATGGAAATTTTCATCAACCCTGGAACGAGGATCGTCAAGCTGACATATTCTCAATGAGAGGTGATGAGGCTGAGCTACCTTTTGAGGCTAGCCGAAGATTTAAAATGCTTGAGGATAAGATGAAAAGCCTTGAGAATTTGAATTCTATGGATCTCAATATGGCCAACTTAGGGCTGATCCCCAACCTCAAGATACCACAGAAATTCAAAGTGCCGGATTTTGAAAAATACAAGGGCACCACCTGTCCTCGTGTCCACTTGAGATCTTATTACCGGAAGATGTCGGCATACTCCGAAGACGAGAAGTTGCTGATGCATTTCTTTCAAGATAGTCTGTCAGGACCTTCACTGGAATGGTACATGAGCTTGGAGCCTGTGAGTGTGCGTAGCTGGAAGGATCTTGCAGAAGCGTTCGTTAAACATTACCAATACAATAGTGACCTGGCTCCCAACCGGGTTCAGCTGCAAAATCTGTCACAGAAGAATGGGGAATGCTTTAAGGAATACGCCCAACGGTGGTGCGATTTGGCAGCCAGAGTACAACCTCCTATGGTTGAATGTGAACTGGTAGATATGTTTATGGCTATGCTTCCAGGTGTTTATTATGAAAAGCTAATCAGCAGCATGTCAGGGAGCTTCTCTGACCTGATCATTACGGGTGAGCGAGTTGAGAACAGGATTAAGCTGGGCAAGATCCAGGCCGGTGAAGGTTCCTCAGCTGGAGGAAAGAAAGTGTTTGGAGGAAAGAAGAGAGAGGGTGAAGCCAACTCTCTATCCGATTCCTGAAGGAACAGAAAGCCGACACATAACCATCAGCAACAAAGGGTCGCTAGTATCACTATCCCTACAGCTCCACAGCAGCAGCCGCAACCGCATAACGAAAATCAGCAGGGGTATAGAAAGTATCCAGTCTGACCAGCAAATAGAAGATTTGAGACGCCGCCAATGCCATACTCTCAGCTACTTCAAGCGCTACTGTAATTGCAACTCGTTCAGAAGAGGATGCTGGCTCCCCTAACCGGACCACCTCCACCCGGTTACGATACGAACACTCACAGCGAGTTCCATTCCGGGGCACCCGGTCACACCATTGAAGATTGTAAAGCCTTCAAGCACAAGGTCCAGGACCTGCTGAACAACAAAGCAATCAATTTCTCCGACAACGTGTTGAATGTCATTCAGAACCCAATGCCTAACCATAGACAGGTCAGGGTTAACACAATTATCGAAGATGAGGACTTGAATTTAGTGAAGAGGGTCGACGATCTGAAGAAACCACTGAGTTTTGTAAAAGCCAAGTTGTTGAAGAAGGGTGTATTCCCGGGCTGCGGGGAGTTCTGTATTGAATGTGCGAGCCGTCTGGACGATTGTGATCAGTTGAAGACAGGTATTCAGAGTCTGATCGACGAAGGGGTCCTACAATTTGATTGGAAGGTTGAGAGCAAGACCGGAGAGGTGTTGACTAAGCAGAAGGATGAAATTGCTACAATCACCATCCCCTATAAGACCGTCACCATTTCTGCTCCCAGGCTGCCCATGATTACTATAACCAAGGCTGGTCCCATACCGTTCGAAAGTACCTATGCTATCCCATGGAATTATGGAGCGGAGGTTTACTGCAACGGACAGAAGATGGACTTGACGTACCCACCGGTAGGGTCTGTGGATAACTTAGTTGGATCAGGGGGAATCAACCGCAGTGGGAGGGTGTTCTCGCCGCCTGAAGTCAGTGCCGACCGGGTGGACAGAGGTAAAGACAAAGCAGTCATTGAGGAAACCTCTCGGGAGGTAGAAAAGGACTTGTTGGTAAGGGATGTTGAAGAGTTCATGAGATTAATCAAGAAGAGCGACTATAAGATAGTTGACCACCTACAGCAGACGCCTTCGAAGATTTCCATACTGAACTTGTTGCTTTGCTCCAAAGCTCACTGCAACGCCTTGTTGAAGATCTTGAACACATCATATGTACCTCAAGAAATTTCTGTCAACCAGCTCGAAGGGGTGGTTGCACATGTTAATGCCGATAATGGTTTGGGCTTTACTGATCGTGACTTGACGCCTAAGGGCAGAAACCATAACAATGCGCTGCATATATTGCCGGAATGTCGGGGAACTGTTATGTCGCACGTGCTTGTGGATACCGGCTCTTCCTTGAATGTATTGCTGAAGAAAGCACTTATGAAGCTGGACACTCGTGGGCTGTTGTGTACATCCAGTGATCTAGTAGTGAAGGCCTTTGATGGGACTAGGCGGTCCGTGTTTGGAGAAGTAACATTGCCCATTTAGGTGGGGCCAAAAATCTTCGATGTAGTATTTTATATCATGGATATCCAGCCCGCCTACAGCTGCTTACTGGGCCGACCCTGGATCCATTCAGCGGGAGTTGTGACCTCAACACTGCATCAGAAATTGAAGTACGCTGTGGGTGGCAGCATGTTGCACCCCAAAATTTGACCAACATTTATTTACCTATCAAGAGTGGTATGAGACTTTGAAGCTAGCCAAGGAGGTTATTCAAGTGTCCAAGGATTGATATCCTTGTCAAAGAACTCAAGAGATCCTCAGAGAGATGGGTTGAGACCCAGGTTGTGTGCCTCATAACTTGAGAGTTGTGAGAGCTCCTCAGATGATTCTGAGACTATGAGGATGAACTTGAAGCTTTGAGAAAGCTTGTGAGATGTCTTGAAAGCCATCATGAAGCCTAGAGAGGTCATTGTACAAGAATTCAGAAGATTCAGCCATGAGTGGTGGAATTAGGGTTTGACTGGGTCAACCCTAGGTCAACTGATGATTTGGAGAGGGTTGAGACCTAATCCAAGAGCCATGTGATCATGGAATGATGCATTGAGATTCTACAAGGATGATTCCTAGACCAACTTATCATGATTGAGGAGTTTGAGAAGTTTTAAGCTAGGGTTTCTAAGGATTGATAGTGTAAAATCCCCTAGTTTGATCCCTATCTTCAAGGCAGTTTAGCTCAAGATGTGATTGTCATATCATCTTCCCCATAACATTAATGTTGTAGAGCTTGTTCTTAGATTTAATTTGAGTACTAGAAGTCCTTGATAGGATTTGTAGAGCTCAAGTTATGACTTTGACAAATTACAGGTCATCTGAGGTATGTGAATCTGGGTCCTTGAAAGTCACCCAACTTGCATCCAACTTTTGCCCTAGTAGGATGATTCCTATGGATTCTTGGTCAACATGAATGTTGAAGAACATCTTCTTAGCTTTCTATAGAGTACTAGAAGTCCTTGATAAGATTTGTAGAACTCAACTTATGGCTTTGACAAGTCAAGGGCATTTTGGTCATTTGGAGGTTATAGGTCATTTCAAGCATAAAGCCATATCTCCTATTTCCAAGCTTCAAATGGAAAAATCTTCAACATCAAACTTGCTTAGAATGATGTTTTAAGGCTAGTACGGAGGTCATGAGATGTTGAAAAGGCTTGTATCAAAAAGTGATAAAAATGGCCTAAAATGGAGGCATAAGTTAATTAAGTTGAAATTGAAAATTGGAAATCACAAGCTATAAGTCCAAACCATGTCATGTAATAGGTCAGATGCAAGGTTGGTGTGAATTGGTGTAGAGAAGAGAGAGTGAGATCCAATTTCCTCCATTGCAAGTCAAGTGCAATTTCTTCATTCTTCTTCATTTCCTTTCATTTTTTTCACACAAACACCTTCCATACATCATAAGGAAGCTGTGCAGATTGGATTGGGATCACATTCATGGAGAATTGAAGAGTTGGTGATTGAGATTTCAAGGAAGCAATTCAAAATTGAATTTCAAGAATCAAGCAATTTCAGCCATTCTTTTTGCATACAAAAGCTAGAAGATTACTCAGTGAAGGAATTTGGAAAGATTCAAGGCCTGAATTGAAGGATTACTACCTCTGTTCACTCCATTTTACCAGGTTTGCAAATTCTTTCCTACACTATGTTTTAGGCATGATTAGGTTGAATTATTAGTGTAGAATGGTTAGAGACTAATAGGTGGTGGATTTTGGAGAGTTTAAAGGCAATTGGTGATGATTTTGTTATGGACAAGATTTCTGTTTGGATCAAGAACTACCTGAATCTTGAGTGATAACCTTAGTTCTTTAGTGGAACTTGATCAGTGATAAGAGGTGAGCATTTTAGTGTAAGAAATTTCAAGAATGGTGAGTTTTGAGTTCTGAGCATAATTTGAAGTTTGGATTGTGTTTTATGTTAAAGGAAGATTCAATGGATTTTGAGATTGTAATCATGTTCAGCATGGAGTTCTAGGCATGTTAGGGTTTTAAACTATGAGAATTGATGAGGAATTGAGGGAGCTCGAGTTGAGGAAGATGAGTGTTCTTGAGCTCTGTTTCCATGGTGGTTTCAGAAAACCCTAGCCCAAGGAAGAAGATGACTCACAGCCATCCGATACCAGCTTGACCAGTTGACTCTTTCTTAATCCAACGGCCTGCGTTTAATCTCATTTTGGAGGGAAGTCAGAAACTAATGAAACGCCGCATTTCATTAAAGGAGAATTCTGGGCTTAAGTCAAGATTTGATATCCCCACCCCACGCGTGAGGCCCAATCAATTTTAAACTGAAATTCCTTTCTATTTGCACCGTAGCTTTTTCTTTTTTCTTTATATTTTCATTGATTTTTCTGAATAATAAATTGGGCTTAAGCGCATTTCTTTTTGAACCCCCACATTTTGGCCCATATGTGAATTGCATTGTACCTGGTTACTTCTTGCGCCCCATCTCATATTTTCATTTTATTTTTTGCTCCATTTTCTTTCAAACTTTAGAAAATCATAATAAATTGAAAATTGATGATTTTTTCATGGGAGTTTTTTCTCCTACTTCATATTTTTGTCAAGAAAAATATAAAATAAAAACATTTTACATATCATGCATTTTGGTATATTTTGTATATTTTATACTTTTATTGCATTTTAATTCTTTTATGTTGATACCATGATTTTGTAGAATTTAGTTTAGATAGTTCCCTTAGTATTTTTAGGTCATTCTTTTTAGGATAATTAGATATAAGTTTTAGCTTCCCCTTGGATTTATTCCATAATTTTGTGATGATTTTTAGGATAGTTTTGATTAGATGACATTAGGTTGTGTAGAATTAGGTTAAACTTCAACATAGGTCCATAATAACACTAGATTTTTGGGTTTTTAGGACAAATTAGACTATGGGACATATATATGGGTATCAAGGGTAGGTATGTAGGATCCCTTAGAAATTATATTAGGATTTAATATAGTGTTATACCATTTTTAGTTGATTTTTGTATTGGTTGATTGTTTGTGTTGCCTTTAGGGCATTGTTGCTTTAGTTGCTTTGCTTTGTGGGCTTGGAGAGCTTGGTCTTGTCCTAAGGAGCATTGAGGAGCATAGTAGAAGACTTGAAGATGGATTGAGGAGCTTGAGAGCTTGATTTTGTTTTGTTTTGTTATTGTTTTAGGGTTAAGGATTAGGAAGAGTTTAGACTTAGACAACTTCTTTCTTAAACATGGATGGTATCTGTCACCTCCATTCCTCCCTATGATTCAAAGTCCTTCCATGGTATACACCTCTCTCCTTTGGAGGGATAAGTGATGTACCTAGGGAGTAGAACTTTTGAGGGAACCATTCCTTTGATGTTGAACCCTTATAGGTCACCTTTGGTGGTCAAATAAGCAGTTCAATATCTCCCAGCTTATCCAGTAAGTGATTTCCTCTGGTTTGATTATCTTGAGAGATGCAGAGCCTGAGTATGAAGATGAAGACTTCATTGCAGAGTTGTTGAAGAGGATGAATCCTTGAGTATTGCCATTCCAGCTGAAGCTTGAAGAGCAACAAGAGCAAGTTGACACTTGAAGATCCCTGAAGATTAGGTGAAGCCTGAAGGTGGAGCTGATCAAGAAGCTGAAGCTTAAAAGGGAGAAGATAAGTTGAAACTTATGTTGAAGGGTTGAAACCTGGAAGAGCAAACTGATATTTGTCAAGAGTGATTGAAGTCTGAAGACTGAGTTGCTGTTGGAAAAGCTGAAGCTTGAAGTTGAGAAAGAAGTTGGTCTGCTTTCTTCTGTTTTCTTTTCTGTATTGATGTGTTTTGTTTGACTTGTTTGATGCATTAGAATAAGTTCATATCTAGAATAGGTAGAATCTAGGAGCATGATTGCACTAGAGGTTGAGTTGCTCCCTCTGCTTGTATTGTTACTGTATGGCTTTGCTTGCGGGTATTCGGTAGAGCCCAGCTCCCTTGCCCATGTGGTTTGTTTGTCTGATGGCATTTTATTTCATTTTATCTGTATGATTGCAGTTTACTGTTATTGCTTGATAGCATATTTTATATTTCAGTATGATTACTGTTATCCATTCTGGCTTGAGGTTGAGATGAGCTTGTGGAGGCTGAAGCCCCACACACATTTCCTCCCTCACTTGCATTGCATGCATTTTACTGTTAAGCTGATGCTTTGTCTGTTTTGGTGTATCATTGACATGATCCCTTAGGACTCTCATTTCCTTTGATAAGGAATTGATGATAGAATTTTAGGTTGAAACCTATGCATGACAACTTCTAGGAGTTCCCTGTTCAAACCTCAACCATAGGATGAATCCATGGCATGATAACAGTAGGACTTGATAGTCTCCCTCCTAGTTGGGCCTGTTCTCTTCTCATCTTAAAACAGTTTAAGATACAGTAATCATGAATGATTTCTTTCGTACGTTACGAGCCTTAAGCTATCTGAGAAAGGGTTGTGGGAGAGTATCTTTTCCACAGTCTGGATGTTCAGTATGGTACCCTTTGGGTGACATGCGACGCATTCACTCTCAGGTCATAGTCTCTAGTGCGATTGAAATCGCAAACACAATAAAAAACACTTTTTTCGTAAAAGACAGGAAATAAACCGTAGTTTCCCGAACTACGTGAGCTCTGATCTCTCATGCCTGTTAAGAGTACGTAGGCACAAGATGGCGATGTCTTGGCGAGCTACCTTCCCCCATAACCCTTCGTAGGCCGAACTACGTTGACTCTGATTTCTCATTCTCTGATGAGAATACGTAGGCATAAAGTGCGACGCTTTGCCGAGTCATTTTTCTTTTCTTTTTCAGCCAGCCCTGATAGGTAGATAGAATAAAACCAACCCGTCCAAGTAAACACAACAAGCAAGGATCCCGTCGAGTACGACGGACGTGAGGGGTGCTAATACCTTCCCCTTGCGTAACCGACTCCCGAATCCAGACAATGGTTGCGACGACCTTGTCTTACCTTTTTTTCGTTAGGTTTTTCCGATCATTTCCTTTCCCGCTCTGAGGGATAAATAACGAAAGGTGGCGACTCTTCTGTCATGCCGACACCTTATTTTCGCGCAAGCGACACAACATTGTCACAGTCTGCGGGGAAGAAGACATTATGGTGACCCATTTTTCGTCTTTTAAGTATGTAGAAGTGGACGGCGAGATCCACGAAACATTGTGCCAGGCATTCGAAACTGTCGGAGTTAAGGATTCGGTTCCAACCTCAAGCAAAGCACCTGAAGTGGCTCTCTCTTCTTTCAAAGAGGCTCAAGCTGTGGTACAGACTAGTTCAGCTCAAGGCTGGGGGCAGGTGCTGAACATCCCCAATGTCTCTTCCGTGAAAATAAGGTGCCGGCAAAACAGAAGAGTCGCCACCTTTCGTTATTTATCCCTCAGAACGGGAAAGGAAACGATCGGAAAAACCTGACGAAAAGGTATAAGACAAGGTCATCGCAACCATGTCTGGGTTCGGGAGTCGGTTACGCAAGGGGAAGGTATTAGCACCCCTCACGTCCATCGTACTTGATGGGGTCCATGCTTGTTGTGTTTACTGGACGGGTTGGTTTTATCTATCTACCTATCAAGGCTGGCTCAAAAGAAAAGAAAATTGACTCGGCAAAGCGTCGCACTTTATGCCTACGTATTCTCATCAGAGAATGAGAAATCAGAGTCAACGTAGTTCGACTAACTACGGGTTACAGGGAAGGTGGCTCGCCAATACGTCAGTATTGTGCCTATGTACTCTCAACAGGCTTGAGAGATCAGAGCTTACGTAGTTCTGGCTAACTACGGGTTACGGGGAAGGTGGCTCGCCAATACGTCAGTATTGTGCCTACGTACTCTCAACAGGTATGAGAGATCAAAGCTTACGTAGTTCGGGATAATACGGGTTACGAGAATTTAGATTCATCTGTTTTTTCGAGTAGGGTTAACAAACAGTTCCGGCAGTTTGGTGTACGCAGCTCGACCCTTGGAGACTTAGGCGTTACCGTTTGCGGTAGAACTGGGAGTTAACGACACTCTTTTCTTCAGAAAAGCTTCCTTTGACTTATGGGCCCACGGGGCAAAAAGGTTTGAAGTTTGTTTTCTGTCTTTTACGAAAGAACTGTTTTTTATGGATGTTTGCAACCAATATCGCACTAGAGACTATGACCTGAGAGTGAATGCGTCGCATGTCACCCAAAGGGTGCCATACTAAACATCCAAATCATTAGAAGGAAACCCTCTAACAATCCTTTCTCAAGTAGCTTAAGGCTCGTAACGTACAACATCAGTTAACCTTTATTACTGTATTTTAATTTGTTCTGAGATGAGAAGAGAACGAACAGGCTCAACTAAGGGGAGACTATCAAGTCCTAACAGTTGTCATGCCAAGGATTCATCCTATGGTTGAGGTTTGAAGCAGGGAACTCCTAGAAGTTATCATGCATAGGTTTCAACCTAAAGTTCTAATAATCACTTCCTTATCAAAGGAAGTGAGATTCCTAGGGGATCATGTCAATGATAAACAGAAACAGATAAAGCATCAAGTTAACAGTAAACGACTGTAAAATGCATGCAATGCAAGTGAGGGAGGAAAGGTGTGTGGGGCATCAGCCTCCACAAGCTCATCTCGACCTCAAGCTAGCTATGAATAACTGCAATCATACAGGAGAAATAACATGCTATCAAGCAAAATATGAGTAACTGTAATCATACAGAGGAAATGAAATACCATCAAGCAAAGCCATACAGTAAAAATACAAGCAGAGGGAGCAACTCAACCTCTAGTGCAATCATGCTCCTAGCTTAAATCAATCTAAATATGAACTTATTCTAATGCATCAAGCAAATCAAACAAGTCACATCAATACGGTTGCACAGCAAGCAAACAGACAGAAAAGAAAGCAGACCAACCACTCCCACAGCTTCCCAGCAAAGCTCTCCTCTGACAGCAGTTCAGTCCTCAGTCTGAAACTGTTCTTCAAGGCCTTCATCTTCAATAGCAAGTATCAAATTGCTTCTTCAAGCTTTCCATGCATCAAACACAAGTATCAACTTTTTCTCTAACTTCAAGCTTCAGCTCCTCATTTGATCTCAGCTGGATCTTCTCCACAAGTGTCAACTTGTTCTTCTTGGTCTTCAAGCTTCAACTCCAATGGAAGTCTTCAAATACAGAGAAGTAACAACTTCTAGCATATTCAATCTTCTAACAAGGAACTCCATCCTCTAGCAAGGGAGAAAGATTCACCTAACAAGAGCAAGGTTTGGACAGTGGAAAGCAAAGTGAAGACCAAAGGTCACCACTAAACACTCCACCATCAAAGAAAGGAACCCTCAAAGGTTCTACCAACTTGGGAAGAGCCACACATCCTACCAAAGGATGGATGAGGCCTTCACAAGGGGACCTTGCATCATAGGGAAGAATGGAAGTGATCAACACCTTCCATGTTTATGAAAGAAGAGAATCTATCTAGAAGCTCTACTTACAAACCCTAATCTTAACACCTAATCAACACTACACCAAAAGGAGGGAAGATCTTCACCTCCAAGCTTCTTCAAGCACTCCATTGCATCTTCAACTTGCTTTCATCCTCAACCAAGGGTAAAAAACAACACAAGCTTACTCTAAGGGGACCTAAGGGGTTAATCTAGTCAAATTAGTGCATTAGAATCATCCAAAGTTAGCACCTAAACTAAAATCAAACTAAAATAGTAAACTACATTATAAATTCCTACAAAAATTCCTAAGGGATCCTAATTCAATCGTGAATCTACCATACAAAATTCAGAGGTTGAATCATCCACCAAGTTCTAGATATGAAACCTAAATCATAAGGTATTAACCATAAACCCTAAAAATGGAGCTCCTAAAGTTTCAACCTAAAACTACCATTTACATTCATCACAAAAATGTGAGAAAAATCTAGGGGGAACATGCATATCTATGATAGCTACACACAAAAAATCAAGGCAAGAATCATCATCAAATGCTCAAACCAAATTCAACAAAACAAAGTATCAACTATGGTTATTTTAACACCAAATAAAATTCAACAAATGCTAATAAAATCAAAAATGCATGAAATATTAATATTTTTTATCTAAAAAAAACTAGATTCAATCATGAAGCAATGGAAAAAAGAATGGAATTATTTGAGTTAGTTTTCAATTTTTTATGGATTATTTACTAAGCTATGAAAAAATGAAGAAATTAAATGAAAATAAAAGAAATTGGTGAAACCTGCGTGGCGAATAGCACATAAAACCAGTTCAATTCAATGCTGGGCCCAAAAAGGGGGTGTGAAAAGCAAGGATTTCATAGGCCCAGGCGCTTGGATCCATTAGTCTTTTTCTTCAGCAATTAAAACGAGAGCAAAACACACACGCCATGGTTCGAACTCATGTTCACTCAGTCCATTCAAAGTGCAAGTGAAACGGTGCGCTTTGGGGAATGGACGCGTGGCTCAACGTGAGCCCTGGGATTTACAGACCAAGTCAATTTCTCCACACAAGCGAATGGTGAGGATTACGTCTTCCTCGTTTCAAACCTGCAACTCACGCGCGCAAGCCAAATCGCCGGTGGCTTTTCCGGCCACCCCTGCTCAACCCTAACTCCCTCTACACTCAACCATTGGCCATGATTTCTTGATGAAAGTTGACCAGAATTTCCTCAGGAATTCAATCATGCCACTAGTTTATGCTAAAAATGCATGGTTTGCAAAAACACGATCTCAACCGAAAATGGCATAAACCCTAATTTGTCTCTAACCATCAAATCCTAAGGGGAACTTAACCACATGCTTCTAATGGATTAAAAGTGCATAATCAGAGAGATATTTCAAGAACTTAGAACCAACCTTGAAGCTTGAATTGCAGTGGTTATGCGCCTCAATTCTCTTTCAAACTTTGCAGAATCCTTCAAGGAGTAATGGTGGATGATTCTTGATGCCTAATTCTGGTTGAAACTTCCTGATTCTCCAAAACGAATTTCCAACTTTCAAGCTTTTCTTTCACCTCACTCCAATGGCTTCTCAATAGAATTCTGCACTAGAACTTTCCAATCATGATCCAAATCCTATTTATAATATGTTCAGATGGATATGAAGCCCAAACTAGGCCCAATTATGGATTTTGGATCTTCAGTTCTCCTTCCAAATTTCAACATGGATGTGTGCCTTCAAGCCTTACTCATACTCTACCAAACTTCCAAACCATTCACTTAATCATTAAGGAGTGTAATGAAATGGTTTTCTTCCTTTGGTTTCAACATATAAAATGTATATGATATGTTTCTTAATTGTGAAGTAACCATCCAAATGACCATGTTATGGACCTCAAATAAAAAATGTGGCAATGCCAATCTTTCTAAAACATCAATTCCATTCAAAATGACCACAAATTTGACTTGGAAACATGTTAATCTCATTTACTTTGAATTTTCTCATTTTAATTCATTAAAATGGTTTTTATGTGAAGTTTCTTCAACCAATGCTTGATATAATCCATATCAATGGACACTTGATGTTTAGACAAGCTAAAAACATCATTTTGAACAACTTTCATGTTGAACAAAAATGCATTTGAGACCTCTAAGCTGGTGAAAATGGCATATGATCACAAATGACCTATAATCACCAAATGTCCAAAATACCCTTGACTTGTCAAAGCCATAACTTGAGTTCTACAAATCCTATCAAGGGCTTCTAGTACTCTATAGAAAGCTAAGAGGATAAGGAACAACATTCATGTTGACCAAAAGTTCATAGGAATCATCCTTCTTGGGCAAAAGTGTCATGCAAGTTGGGTAACTTTCAATCTCCAAATTCACATTCCTCAGATGACTTGTAACTTGTCAAAGCCATAACTTGAGTTCTACAAATCCTATCAAGGACTTCTAGCACTAAAATTAAAGCTAAGATCATGCTCTACAACAATCATGTTGAGGGAAAGATGATATGACAATCACATCTTGAGCTAAATTGCCTTGAAGATAGGGGTCAAACTAGGGGATTTTACACTATCAAGCCTTAGAAACCCTAGCTTGAAACTTCTCAAACTCTTCAATCATGATGAGTTAACCTTGGAATCATCCTTATAACATCTCAATGTATCAATCCATGATCACTTGGCTCTTGGATTAGGTCTCAACTTCCTTCAAATTATCAGTTGACTTAGGGTTGACCCAGTCAAACCCTAGCTGCACCACTCATGGCTGAGGCTTCTTAATCTTGCACAATGACCTGTCTAGGCCTCAAAGTGATCTTTAACACTTATCATGAGCTCTCTCAAGACCTCAAGTCTAACTTCAGGGCTTCAGAATCATTTGATGACTTCCCACAACTCTCAAGTTAGGAGACACACCCTCTTGGCTTCAATCACTCTCTCTGAGGATCTTTTAACTTCCCTGAAAAGGATATCAACCCTTGAATGCTTGAATAACCTTCTTAGCTAGCCTTGATTGGTAATCATACATCTTGATCTCCTGCATACATGTCAATGAAATGCAAATGCTAATGCTAATGTGCATGAAATGAAACATAAGCTAGGTAAAGAAATGTTGGGCAAATTTTGGGGTGCAACACCCAACAAGCAAGATAAGTTTGGTTTGGGGTATCATCCTTCTGCTGCTTCATCCTCTCAGAATGCGCCGTGTTACAAGGGGCCAATTCAGTTCACTAAGGGTGGAGTCATATTCAAACAGGTCAATGTTGTGTCCAACGAGGAAGGAGACAGTGATTGTGATATGGATGCATGGATTCAGCCGTGCAAGCCAGGGCAAAGCCTCAACAATTGGTCCATCCAGGATTTCATCCAAGTGACCAGTCAAGAGTAATGATTTGCTTTTTCCAATTATTGTACAACCTTATGTCCTACCCAGGGCATAAAGGTTTTATTGTTAGGGCCTTGCTTGCTTATGAATGTGCATTTTATCAATAATCAAAGGGCGTTTTCTTTGCATTCAAATTTTGTGATCTCTGTTATTCTTGTTTTGTTTTGTTTAAACAATAAAATGGCGATGTGGTTTGTGCTGACCTTGCACATTGTTTTTATGATTAACTATTTTCCTTGCAGGAATTGCACACCGATCCAGAACCTTCCATGACTCATTTCGACTTTGATTTCCCGATATATCAAGCTGAAGAAGAGGTTGACGAGGATGAAGACCTTCCGGAAGAGTTGGTTCGGATTTTGAAACAAGAAGACAAGATCATTCTGCCTCACGAGGAAGTTATCGAGATTGTTAATATGGGGTCTGAAGAGGTGCTCAAAAATGTCAGAGTAGGGGTTGCGTTACAGAGTGACATTAAGCAAAGACTGATCGAGATGCTTCGAGAGTATAGTGACATCTTTGCTTGGTCCTATGAAGATATGCTCGGACTTGACACTGACATAGTGGTTCATCACCTTCCATTACGCGAAGATTGTCCTCCAGTTAAGTAGAAGCTTAGAAGGACACAACCACACATGGCCGTTAAAATCAAAGAAGAGGTCCAAAAGCAGTTGGATGCAGGATTCTTGGTTGTGACTACTTACCCTCCGTGGGTCGCCAACATAGTACCTGTACCGAAGAAATACGGTAAGGTGCGGATGTGTGTGGATTATCGGGATTTGAACAAGGCGAGCCCTAAAGACGATTTCCCGCTCCCTCATATTGACATATTGGTCGACAATACTGCTCAATTTTTTGTATTTTCATTCATGGATGGCTTCTCCGGCTATAACCAGATTAAGTTGGCGCCGGAAGACATAGAGAAAACTACATTCATTACACCATGGGGGATGTTCTGCTACAAAGTAATGCCTTTTAGGTTGAAAATGCAGGGGCAACTTACCAGCGGGCAATGGTCACTTTGTTTCATGACATGATTCATCATGAGATCGAAGTATATGTTGATGACATGATAGCAAAGTCCCAAATGGAGGAAGGACATCTGGTCAACTTGCTGAAGCTATTTGAGAGGCTTAGGAAATTCAGGTTGAGGATGAATCCTAACAAATGTACTTTCGGGGTACAGTCCGGAAAGCTTCTGGGGTTTATCGTAAGCGAAAGAGGCATCGAGGTTGATCCTGCCAAGATCAAGGCCATTCAAGATATGCCAACGCCTAAAATTGAAAAAGAAGTTCGTGGTTTCCTAGGGAGATTGAACTACATTGCTTGGTTCATATCTCAACTCACGGCCACATGCGAACCAATGTTCAAGCTATTGAAAAAAGATCAGGCGGTTGTCTGGAATGAAGATTGCCGGAAGGCATTCGACAAAATAAAATAGTACTTGCAGGAGCCTCCAATTTTGATACCGCTAGTCGCTGGAAGGCCTTTAATCATTTGTTTGACAGTTCTTGAGAATAGCATGGGTTATGTTCTCGGTCAGCACGACGAGACTGGCAGAAAGAAGCATGCCATTTACTATCTGAGTAAAAAGTTCACAGACTGTGAGTCACGTTACTCAATGCTGGAGAAAACGTGTTGCGCACTCGCGTGGGCTGTCAAGCGTTTAAGACAGTATATGCTCAATCGCACAACCAAGCTAATTTTGAAGATGGATTCGATCAAGTATGTCTTCGAGAGGCAAGCCCTTTTAGGAAGGATTGCCAGGTGGCAGATGGTACTGACAGAGTACGACATCCAGTACGTATCCTAGAAGGCCATCAAAGGAAGTGTTCTGTCAGAGTACCTTGCCAAACAGCCTATCAAAGACTATCAGCCGATGAAATTCGAGTTTCCCGATGAAGATATTATGTTCCTCAAGATGAAGGACTATGATGAACCACTGCCCGATGAAGGACCAGAGCTTGGCTCCCAGTGGAAGTTGATATTCGACGGTGCAGTTAATTCATATGGTAGTGGGATCGGGGCAATCATTACGACTCCCTAGGGATCTCACATCCCGTTCACTGCCAGATTAACTTTGCCGGTCACCAACAATGAAGCAGAATACGAGGCATGCATCATGGGTCTGGAAGAGGCTATCGATTTGCGAATAAAAAACCTGGATGTATATGGTGACTCAACACTCGTTGTTAACCAGATCAAAGGAGAGTGGGAGACTAGACAATCGAACTTGGTCCCTTACATGAATTACGTGAGGAGGCTGCTACCCTTCTTCGATCGTGTTGAATTCCACCATGTGTCGAGGGAAGAAAATCAAATGGCTGATGCTTTAGCAACCTTGTCCTCCATGTACAAAGTCAATTTTTGGAATGAAGCTCCCAGAATTGTCATCTCACGTCTCGACAGGCCTGCGTCTGTATTTGCAATTGAGGAGGTTTCCGATGGCAAGCCGTGGTTTTATGATATCCAGAACTTCCTCAAGACAAAGGAGTATCCGGTGGGGGCGTCGACCCAGGATAAGAAGACTCTTAGGAGGTTGTCTAGCAATTTTTACCTCAATCCGGATGGGATTCTCTACAGGAGGAATCATGATCTGGTGCTACTCAGATGTGTGGACGAGAAAGACGCAGGTTTGCTCATGGAAGAGGTCCATGAAGGCACATTTGGTATGCACGCCGGCGAACATGCCATGACTCGAAAGATATTACGAGCATGGTATTACTGGCTGACAATGGAGTCAGATTATTTCAAATTCGCGAAGAGATGTCACAAATGCCAGGTTTATGCAGACAAAATCCATGTGTCTCCGTGCCCATTGAATGTCATGTCGTCCCCGTGGCCGTTCTCCATGTGGGGCATCGATATGATCGGCAAGATCGAGCCCACTGTATCCAATGGACACCGCTTCATCCTGGTGGCCATCGACTGCTTCACCAAGTGGGTAGAGGCAGCATCGTACGCTAACGTTACCAAACAAGTGGTATCACAATTCATAAAGAAGGACATCATCTGCAGATATGGAATTCCCGAGTGGATCATTACTAACAATGGTTCGAATTTGAACAATAAGATGATGAAGGAGTTATGCCAGAACTTCAAGATTGAACATCACAACTCATCGCCCTATCGGCCGAAGATGAATGGCACTGTCGAAGCGGCCAACAAAAACATCAAAAAGATAGTGCAAAAGATGGTTGTCACTTACAAAGATTGGCATGAGATGTTGCCATTTGCCTTGCACGGTTTTCGTACGACGGTACGCACATCAACCGGGGCAACTCCTTTCTCACTAGTATACGGTATAGAAGCTGTTCTACCGCTGGAGGTCAAGATTCCTTCTTTAAGAGTTCTGGTCGATGTGAAACTCGATGAGGTAGAATGGATAAAGAATAGATTGAACCAACTCAACCTGATGGATGAGAAGAGGTTAGCATCCATTGCATACGGTCGATTGTACCAGAGTCGGATGAAGAAAGCTTATGATAAGAAGGTGCGCCCTCGAAGCTTTCAGACGGGCGATGTAATACCCCCTTTCTATACCCCCAAATAATACAAATAATCATTTAGGCATAAATTCAAAATTCCATCAGAGTACATTTACATCACGGCATAAAAAGGGCATATCACATTATACCAAAAATTCAACATATACAACACCTGCTCAATAGACATGCAACAACGGGGAAACACCCACAAGGAAAATATTTAGAACATAGGCGGAAACATCTAAATATTCCATACCTCCAAAACATGTAATCACATACATATACATCTTTCAAGTTGATTCACAACATCATCAATATATACAATATTCAACCAGCATGTTTACATAAACATTCATCAGCAGATACATATGCAGATGTATCACAAAAGAATCAAAATAATCCCTAGCTACCCGGTGCTACATATCAGAGCCGACCGACCAAAACTGAATGAAGTCACGCATCATAAAAACTCCCGCAATCTAATCTGCAATGCCTCATAGAGCATTATAAAACAGCAGAAGGGTGAGAAACAATATCATAATACATAATGCATATAAACATATATATATATATATATATATATATATATATATATATATATATATATATATATATATATATATATATATATATATATATATATATATATATATATATATATATATATATATATATATATATATATATATATATATATATATATATATATATATATATATATATATATATATATATATATATATATATACACACACACATAACGTCCAATAACGTCTTTCGCGTTCTCACCGCAACTCATCTCACTATACCGTACATCGCAAATGTATTCACAATTAACTATTTACAAATATAGCACCAAGCATATACAATATGCATCAACAATGTTTATATCAATTCATAAACATACACACATATACATATATATTCATACATACATGTATCTTCAAGCCTTCCATTCATGCCAATTATCAATAATTTACATAAACATCTACATTCATGTTTATTCACCATATATCATGCACAGATGTCAACATGCAACTCATAGAGACCGACACACGACTCTATGCAGATGCAAATGCGGTACCGACTCATTTCAGCAGGTTCAATTGAAGAACCAAAAATAACCATCGCTCACACCCCACATGGGCACACGAGGTTCTACAGATTCTACGCGGAATCAAATATAACCATCGCAACATACGAGGTTCTGCAAATCCACCGAGGGATCAATAAATAACCATCGCTCACACTCCACAAGGGCACACGAGGTTCTATAGATTCACCGAGGAATCAATAAATAACCATCGCTCACACCCCACAAGGGCACACGAGGTTCTGTAGATTCACCGAGGAATCAATCAATACCAGAATGTATACCATGATGCTTCACATGCAACATGACTCATGACACTCTTGAAATGCACACATGTTTACAAACATACTCATGCATTCATCACATTCGTCGCATATATTCATTATGCATTCAAAATATATGTATCACAAAGCATATATATATATATATATATATATATATATATATATATATATATATATATATATATATATATATATATATATATATATATATATATATATATATATATATATATATATATATATATATATATATATATATATATATATATATATATATATATATATATATATATATATATATATATATATATATATATATATATATATATATATATATATATATATATATATATATATATATATATATATATATATATATATATATATATATATATATATATATATATATATATATATATATATATATATATATATATATATATATATATATATATATATATATATATTCATCATCCATTCAAACCAATTTCATACATGGTTCACATTCACAATCAATCTCGCCATGCATTTCTATTCAATTAAAGTAAATGCACAAAATTGCCAAACAACCACATTTCACACCTCACAAATCACAAACTAGGATTCACGCCATACGGCTACCCATATCACATAAAACAGCATATAATTACTCATCTCAGATAAGGAGTGATCTCAATCAAACCACACAACCAACCCACGGATAGGAAGCACAAGAAAAGAAAACATGTTGTCAAGTTCGCTAACCTTCGCCTGGCGAAGCCCTCCAGCGAATGCTCGCTGCCATTCGCCTGGCGAACTCGCTGATGAAGCCAAACAGAAGCTACTGTCATAGGTTCGCTGCCATGTTCGCTGGAATTCGCCTGACGAACCCCTTCGCTACCACCTTCGCCTGGCGAACATGCCAGTGAAGGCTGATCTTGGCCACTGCCATAGGTTCGCTGCCCACTCACTGGGCTTCGCCTGGCGAAGCCTCGCTACCACTCGCCTGGCGAAGCCTCGCTACCACTCGCCTGGCGAATGCTGGCGAACCTGCGAAACCAGAAAATCCCAACTGTTCCAAAATCACCAAATCCTCAAAAATCGACCGATTAAATCCAAACCAGTTCCAGTAGCATAGACCACTCATCACCCGGCTAAACTACACCATCTATTCTAGATTCTAACCGATAAAACTCAGTTTCTACCGATTAAACCAACTTCCGACCTAGAAATGGAAACATAGAAAACAATCCAACAAATCCAATCTAGCACATACATGATTACATACATTATCAAGATGATAAAACTTCTCATCCTTACCTGATTAATCGCAAGCTAAGGTTGATTCTTGATGATTCTAGGTTGTGTTCCACTTTCTCTTCTTTTCTCTCCTCCTCTTTTCTTTCTCTTGTTTTCCTCTTAATGTTTCTATCTTTCTATTTTCTCTCTATATCACATATTCTATTTTCTTTCCTCCCAAATTCTTTCCACACACTTAACAATTAATTCTCACAAAATATCCACTTAATATTATCACTAATGCCCAAAATACCCTCCAACCTATTTTTACCCGAAACTCTCAAAGTCGGCAAAAATAGCATAAGATATTAACACATAAATAAAATAATTACTTAAATGAATCAAATAAGGACTCAATAAAAATGAGAATTCAGAATCGGGGCGTTACAGGCAATCTTGTGCTGAAAAAGATTCTCCCGCCACACTCAGATCACAGGGGAAAATGGACACCCAACTACGAAGGTCCATATGTTGTCAGGAAGGTCTTCTCGGGAGGAGCCTTACTGTTATCCACGATGGATGGTGAAGATTTTGCATCCCTTGTGAACGCGGACGCAGTCAAAAAATACTTTGCTTAAAATGACCCGCTGGAAAGAAAAAAGAATACCCAGGCAAAAATGGGGCATCCCTGCGAACCAGAAAAATAAAAGGTTCGGGCAACAATTAGGGATATAAATAAAAATATGTACATCCGCAAAGTCGAAAACCTGAAAAGGCGGCTTTGGCAAAAAGGGGTATCCCGGTGAATCGAAAACCCGAAAGCGCGGTTCAGGCAAAAGTTAGGGATTGAAAAAGCAAATGACTGCGGTCCACGTGTGAACTTCCATTGCTTAGTGGTTTGGGGAGATCTGAGGGCCGCTAATCCAAGTCAATATCTTCTGAAGATGAAAAGTCGGGAAGGAATCGAAGTCGAATGAGTCATGGAGGGATCAGCTCATGGTGTTCGTCTGCACCACATCGCCTACATTTGTACATGTTTTTGTATAGTTCTGTATATGCTTGCGCAACTTCCTCATTCCAGGAGCTTGTATCTGTTGTAAAAGATTTTTCCTATTTACAGGCCCATCTTATCAATGAACATACTATTAAGTACTCTGTGGTTGTTTTGGCTTTTATCTGTGTTGTTTGCGAAAAACGCCCGATGTTTTTGTTCAAATACGCATACATAAACTTGCTGGTCTAAGCCAATAATTGTTAAAACTTTGAATTACCTGAACATTATCACAGATGATAACCTCGATAGGTCCCTTTGTGAAGGGTATCTTGTCTGTTTATTCATTTTGTTGCAGGATTGCAATCCTCGGGGCACGTTGTCAAAGATGAATCCTCAGCAGAATCATCATACCTTTAGTTGAATCGTGTGCAGCAATCTCTATCCGGGAATGTTTCCCCACAGAGTCGGAATGTTAACATGGATCTGTATCCCCAAGCAGAGACAAATTATACCCAACCAGAGTCCATCCTCCAGCGAGTTGGAGTTGGCGTCTCTATCCCTAGTAGAATTATGTGCAAGATAACGAGAACAGTTAAGTATGTACCTTTTGTCCCCGGCAGTTGGTCGGTACACTTCCAATCCCACAGATTGCAGGTATATACTTACTCCCCAGCAAGTCGAGATCAGGGTTCCTTCCACCAAGCAGGTGTGGCATTTTCCTTAGTAGTGAGGTAGCCCATGGTTTTCTCCGACAGATTGTCTGTAAGCATTCAATTCTCAGCAGTTCAGACCGAGGTCTCCGACAGAGTTGATTCCCCGTAGAGTTGTATTCTTCCCAGCAGGTAAGATCAATTCCAGCGTCTGGTTGTCTAGCCTCCGCCGAAGTTTACAGTTTCCCGAGAGATCCGTATCTCGGAAGGCCAGTCGTGGCATTGTGTCTCTTCAGTAGGCGAGAGTGGCTGTGTAGCAAGCTGTTTTCTCCCCAGTTGGGTTCGTCCGTTCCCCAGAAGAGTTCGTATTCCGGAAAGTCGTTCATGGAATTTTCCTCAGTTGAGTTATCCGGTCAGGTCTCATTCCTCAGCATAAGTCCAATTGTCATTGATTGGTACGCGCAAGTTATTCCCATCAGGCTGGTTTTCCCCAGCGGAATTGGCTTCGTCCCTCCCGCATCTATTTTGCTGGAGCGGCTCCTTTGCATCTTGGCATCTTTGCATCTGGAATATCATCTACCCAAATGCGTAGCAGTTCCATTTCGTATGGAGCATTACACCATTTTTCAAACGTCTGCATCTTGAAACATGAGCTAGGTTGTTACCTTTACAATTTCAGGTGATTGCTATCTCCTACAGGTGATCTTCAGGTCCCGACTTCTCCATTGAACATCCAGAGTTCAGTGAATTTTCAATTTGAGACATCTTGTTCCACCCGTGCAGTGCTCAGACTCCGGTTGGTTATTATAATCCTGATGAACCCTATGATGGTACCTCTGCTCCGTTGAATGGTTAGATTCCGGTGAGTGTTCAGTTCATGACATACCTTTGTATCCGTTGATTTCCAGACTCCGGTAAACCCCCAGTAAAGATTTTGTTTCATTGAGGGCTCCGCCTCTGATTTTGGTTTCCTTGAGGGCTCCGCCTCTAATTTTGGTTGCATTGAGTGTTCTGCCTCTGGTTTGTTTGATTGAGTACCCCGGCTCTGATGTTTCTCGTTGAGCATCTTGACTCCGGTTTGTTCGTCGATTTATCTCATTGAGTATATTGGCTCTGGTTCGTTTGTTGATTTCTCGTCGAGTGTCTTGGCTCCGGTTCGTTTGTTGGTTCCTCGCGTGAGTTTCTTGGCTCCAGTTCGTTTGTTTAGTTATCTCGTTGAGTGTCTTGGCTCCGGTTGGTTTCGTTCGTTTATCGCGTGAGTGTCTTGGCTTCGGTTCGTTTGTTTGGTTATCTCGTTGAGTGTCTTGGCTCCGGTTTGTTTCGTTAGTTTATCACGTTGAGTATCCTGGCTCCAGTTCGTTTCGTTAGTTTATCGCGTGAGCGTCTTGGCTCCGGTTCTTTCGTTCGCGTTGAGCGTTGAGCGTCTTGGCTCCGGTTTGTTTGTTCCAGTTTATCTCGTTGAGTGTCCATACTCCGGACAGTACCAAGTGATGATGTATTCCTAGTTTCGTTGAGTATCTAGGCTCCGGTAGGTTTCGTTGACTCGTTGTGTTCATCGAATATCCATATTTTGACCATTTCGACATGCTACCTTTCATCCCACGTAGTATTCAGACCATAACACCAGTTGTATTACGAAGCTCCGCAACAGAGTTACTTGATTAGGTCTCTCTTCCCCAACAGAATGTTCGAGGCATTCATCATGGTTAATTCTGTGGTTGGAAAATTTCTGAGTTTCTTTGGTATTCAACCGTATTTTACCTTGATTGGTTGAGAGCCGTTCGCTTCACACCCAATCAGGTCCAAGTCGTTTGAATAGGGGCAGCTGTTGCACCCTAAAATTTGCCCGACCATTTTTTTATTTGTCTAGCTCATGTTTCATTGCATTTCACATCGCATCAGCATTTTGCATATCATTTGTTCTCGAGGCAGGGGATCATGGTTCCCGTGGCTCAAGTTTCATTCCCGTGCAAGCAGCTGAACATCAAGCATCAGAGAGACAACATTTATTTTGCCCAGCGGTCGAGCGACCGATTTTATTTTACAGGTTATGCTCAGATCAGGAGACAACATGCGGTCTGTATCGAGCATTATCAGAGTCACTGTGTTCAAGAGCAAGTGTCGAAAGCTTACCAGAGCTCAAAACAGCGAGAAACGGGCAAACGGGCAAGTTTCCCTCCAAAAGGCGCCAAATTCAAAATTTTGAAGGTGTTAATCGGTTAACACATATGGTTAACCGATTAACCATTGGTGAATCAGCTCAAAATTCAAATTTTAATAGTGTTAACTGGTTAACCATAGTAGATTTTTCCCTGTACGTGATTTTGCAAGCCATTTGCACTTGGGGTCTCATTTGATCACATTGAAACTCATTTTTACCAAAAGGAAGGATCTAGAATGTTCTTGAAAATTGGTTATTTCAATTTTCCCTCCAAATTCCCATGCCTAGTTCCAAACCAAATTCCCAAGCCAAAGTCCAAACCCTTGCTTTGGGATCCAAGCCTAGATCATATTTAAGTGATCTACTCCAAACTAAAAGGAGCCAATTCTCAATTCTCACAATCATTTTCCAGAATTGATCAAATTCCTCAACTTCTCCATTTCCAAAACCCACACTCAAAGCTCTTTTTCACTTGGATTCATTGATTTTGCATTGAAATCAATGGATTTGAGCATAAACCTTCATCCATCCTCATCTTTGGATCAATCTTCATCATCAATTTTCGTGCAAATTGAGATCTGATCTTGGAGCTTTTGTTGGAAGTGATTATTCGAAGCGTTTCGACTCGAATTTAGTGGATCTTCGTTCGTACAACCACCATTGGCTTGGATCTCGAAGTTTTCTGGGTTTCTATTGTTTAAACTACTGAAATTCTGTTGATCAACAATTATCGGAGCAAATCTCCGCTTCGAAGGTTGGAGATTCTAGATCCATAACTATTTTTGAGCTTATTTACATTTACACGATGATTTTCATATTCGATTGAATTTTGTGAATTCCGATCCGTGTGAATTGCGATTGTGCTGTATAGACATGTTTGCATGTCTATTGGTTTTCTGTTTGCAGGTGTAATTTCGTGCTTATTTGATAAGTTGATATGTTGGATCACTTGATTAAGTGATTTTGTGCATTAAGTGCTTTTTTTCTGTTGCTGTTTTTCACTTATGGTACAGTGTTAACCGGTTAACGTATATGGTTAACTGGTTAACCAATTCAAATATTCAAAATTTTCAAAGGTTTCAGGGTGTTAACCGGTTAACGCCTGGTGTTAACTGATTAACACCTACGAATTTCCAGATTTTCACTTGTTTTACACAGGTTAACCGATTAACATCATGTGTTAACCGATTAACACTGCACCAGAATGCCATGTTTGCTATTTTGTTTGCATGTTTGCATACTGATTCAATCCGAATCATCATAAATCAATGTGATGTATTATGATTGAATTGTTTTGGCTGTTTGCCGCTGTTTGTGATTGTTTAATCATGATGTTGTTGCTATGTATGCTCATTATTTCAATTATTTACATGTTCGTATGTGGTTCGAATCGATCATTTGTTTGCATGTTTAATTACTTGCATTTCTCGCTTTTTTCCACATGTTTGCATCATTCTTGCATCGCTGTTGAGGTCGAGACGCGCTTGTGGCGGCTGCTGCCCCACGCAATTTTCCTCCCTCCCACCATTCTAATTGTGCATTTTCGTGTTTGCATTTCTCTACTTGTGATTGATTCTTCCTTTGTTCTTCTTGTGCTTTCTTGCCATGATCCCCATAGGATTCCCAGTCCCTCCGATTAGGATGGGAGTAGGAGAGACATTAGGCGTTCAATCCAAGCATGCTAACATTAGGGTAGATGTTCCCCTTTTTAATCCAAACTCTAGGATCACATTGCATGACAACATTAGGGCCGAGTTTCTCTTAGATCTTCCGTGCGTCTTCTCTTCTCATCTTCATACCATAATTAATGCATTTAATAAAGATAATGGATATTGTGTCAGGAGCCTTATACTTGGAAAATGGCGATTGAGGGGCCTCTCCTCAATTACCTAGAATGTTTAGTATACGTCCTTAGGGCGATATGCGACGCATTCGATCCTAGGTTCTAGACTTTAGTACAACATACATTATAAACACTCAAATTCAAAACACTTCTTCTCCGATAAAAAACACAAAACAAATTTAAACCTTTTTCCTTCGGGATTAATCAGAACTTCTTTTTTCAGAAAATAATGTTGTTAAACTTCGGTTCTACAACAAATAGGCTTTGTCCCTAACTGCTGGAACGGACGTTTAACCCCACTAAGATAAAACACTTAATCAACCTGTGGTTTCGTGTCCGCCCGAACTAGGTTCGCTCTGATCTTTCATGCCAGATGAAAGTACGTAGGCACAAGATACAATGTCTTGGCGAGCAACCTTCCCCCTTATCCCGTAGTTAGCCGAACTACGTTGACTCTGACTTTCCCATTGCACGAGGGAATACGTAGGCCCAGAGTAGCGACACTCTGTCGAGTCCTTTCTTTTTCTTTTGAGCCAGCCTTGATAGGTAGATAGATAAACAACCCCTTTAGATAGACAAAAAGCATGGATCCCGTCGAGTACGACGGACGTGAGGGGTGCTAATACCTTCCCCTCGCGTAACCGACTCCCGAACCCAGGACTTGGTTGCGATGACCTCGTCTTTTCCTTTTCGTCAGGTTTTTTTTCCGATCGTTTCCTTTCCCTCTCTTTGGGATAAATAACGAAAGGTGGCGACTCTTCTGTTTTTCCGCCGGTTGTCTTTCGCAGTTGCAACGGTTCTGTCCAAGTCTGGGAATGTTAGCTGGCAGCTCGCTACTAGCTCGCCTAGTGAACAACTTGCTACATCACTCGTCAGCTACTCGCCTAGCGAATACTGCGAAACTCAAAACCCCAACTGTCCAAAAATCAACAGAAGCTCATGAATCGCCCGATTTTAATCAAACAAGTTCCCATAGTCTTAGCCCAACATCCCTCGACTAAACTACACCGTCTATTCCAATTTCTAACCATTAAAACATCGGTTCCTATCGATTAAACCATTCTGACCTAAAATGGAAAAATGAGGGAAAACATCCAAACAATCCAAACACACACATACATAATGATATACATTAATAAGATAATAATATTTCACACCCTTACCTGATTAATCGATTCTTATAAGTTGATTTGGAGCTTTCCAAGCTTTTCCTCTCTTTTCCTCCTCTTCTCTCTTCTTTCTCTTTCTTTCTCTTCCTTTTCTTCTTTCTATCTCTTTTCTTTCTATTTTCTCTCCATTTTCTCTTATATATTTCTATTCTAATTCTTTCCATTATATTTTCACTCAAAACATCTACTAATCCATTTTTTCACAAAATATCAAACTTAACATTAAATAAGAAATATCTAAAATACCCTCCAATTATTTTCCCCGAAAACTCTCAAAATCGGTAAAATATCATAATATGCAAACATAACATATTAACACACCAATTCCACCAATAAAATAATAACCACCCAATTAAATCAAAAAGACTCAACAAAAATGGGAAATCAGAATTGGAGCGTTACACCCAGCAGAGTGGATTTTTTTGTTCTCGTCAGAGCAGTATTACCTAGGAAAGTACTTTTCCAGGAGGCCATTCAGGGTTTGTTTTCTCAGCATAAGTCCAATCGTAATTGGAACGTCCTATTTTTCCTCGGCAGGGTTGCTTTTGTCTTTTCAGCATTTATTTTGCTGAGGCGGTTCTTTTGCATTGTGCATAACATCCTCCCAAATGCGTAGCATTTCTATTTCGTATGGAGCATTACACCATATTCAAACATATGCATTCGAAACATAAGCCAGGTTGTTACCCCTTGTTTTCAGATGTATCTACAGCAGACAATGACAGTTCGTTTAGCCTTTGTGGTATCCAGACCCCAACAAGTATTGGTGTTTTTCTTGAGCCTGTGTGTTATTCAGACCTCCATCAGAATCATTGACAGATGTGTTCATCTTATCATTTTCTCCCCAACAGAGCTTGTTTGTTCAAGTTCCCTTTCCTCAGCGGAATTCTTCTTTTAGCTGGTGAATCAGTGAGATATTCTCAACTTCGTGTTGAGTCGGCCTTCAAGTTCGATGCTCGCTTTTATTTAGCGGATGCCTGACGGCGAGGTCAGATGTTCTTATCAACTTCGGGTTGAGCCGGCCTTCGTGTTCGATGCTCTCTTTTATTTAGAGGATGCCTGACGACGAGGTCAAATGTTTTTCTCAACTTCGGGTTGAGCCGGCCTTCGGGTTCGATGCCTATTTGTTTAACAGATGCCTGACCGCGAGGTAAGAGGTTCTTCTCAACTTCGTGTTGAGCCGGTCTTTGGGTTCAATGCCTCTGTTTAACAGATGCCTGATGGTGAAATCATATGATCTTTTCGACTTAGTGTCGTTGCCTGTGTGTTAACAGATATCTCTTCCGACTGTGTATCGAGGTTTTGTGATTGGTAATCAGTTAGCTTAGTGTCGTTGCAACTATCAGATACAGTTATTTCCAGAGATTTTGTCCCAATAACATGTTTTCAGTTCTATTTTTGTGGTTGAGAAATTTTCGGGTTCTTTGATATTCAACTGTCTTTTACCTTGATTGCTTGAAAGCCGTTCGCTTTTCACCCATTCAGGTCCAAGTCATTTGAATAGGGGCAACTGTTGTACCCTAAAATTTGACCAACCGTTTCTTGTACTTGGCTTATGTTTTCTTTTCATTTTACATTTTTGCATAGCATATCATTTTCTCTTGAGACAGGGGATCAAAGGTTTTTATGTGGCTCAGGTTTCTTTTTAGTGCAAGAGACTGAACAACGAGCATTAGGAGCTCTGGCATTTATTTTGCCCGATGATCGGACGACCGATTTTATTTTTATTTTGCAAGATATTTTGTAGCTCAGGAGGCAACATTCAAGCTATCTCAGGCTTTCTCACAGTTTTGGTATTCGAAAGCAAGTTTCAAAGGTTTAATAGAGCTCAAAATGGAAGAAAACGGACCAATGTGCAAATTTCCCTCCAATAGGCGCCAAAATTCAATTTTTCAAGGTGTTAACCGATTAACCATAGCAAAACCAGACCAAATTTGAATTTTCAAGGGTGTTAATCGATTAACCAAAATGGTTAACTGATTAACCAAGGCAAATTTGGCCTATATACGTAAATTTTTAAAGGCAACCACTTTGGGGTCTATTTTGATCACTTGTGAAGTTGATTTTACACCTGAAGAAGGATCTAGAACTATTTTGAATTTTGATTAGTTTTCAAATTAATTCAAATTCCCTCCAATTTCCCACTCCTAATCTCATTCCAATTTTCATAACCACACTCCAAACCACCATTCTACTCCTAACCTAGAGCATATTTAAATAATTTGCTCCAAACCTCACAGAATGAATCCTCATAATTACATTACATTTTCAACATTCAATCTCACTCTTTGAATTTTGCTCTCAACTTTTCCATCTCCAAAACTCCATTAGAGCTCTCACCTTGGAATTCTTTGATTCTCCATTGGAATTATTGAACTCTAGAGCTAAACCTTCATCCTTCATCCATATTATCTCCAATTCTCCATTCATTTTTCGTGCTAGTGTGGATCTGAACTTGGAAGGGGATCTAGAAGAGCTTATTTGGATCGGTTTAGCTTAACTTTGGTGGATTCATTTCTACTACAAGAAATCACTTAGATCTTGAAGAACCTATGAATTTCTTGCTTGGATCTGCTTATTTGAAGTTGAATCAACATTTACCAAAGTAAATCTCCGCTTTGTAGGTTGGAAATTCTCGATCCGATTTTGTTTTTGAGCTTATTTGCATAATCATCATGTTGATTTTCATTTTTGATTGATGAAAATTCTGGCCAGCCCATGATGGATGTTCTAACAAAAGTTATAACATCCACTGTGACATTCACTACAGAGCTACTATTATGCAGTAATTATAAAGCAGTAAATAACATAGTTGGTTGTTGATCCAGTTTAGTGCAACACACTTACATCTGGGGGCTACCAAGCCAGGGAGAAATTTCACTATCAGTAGAATTAATTCAGAGTCAAACCTCCAGTTTTCACTCCTCACTTAAGACCTACCCAATGACAATTTAACCTAGAGACACTCTAGACCTGAGTATACCCACCCACTTCCTACAATCACACAACAGTGATATCCAAAAACACTTTCAGATTAAACAGTAGAATGAAGAGACACTTCAACTACACACACCTTGATCTTGCTTCAAAGCTTTGATCAAGTGACACACACTCTTGCTTAACAGCTTCGAGTGGTACACAACCTAGAAACTACCTAACCAATGCAATCAACAGTTGCTTGGATTACAAGTGTTTCTAAGACAAAATCGTGAAGAACAACCTCTTCACTTCTAAACCACTATGGTGATTTCTCTGCTTCTCTATATACAACTGCTACCTTCTAGGATTGCTTCTCCTGTTATTTATAGCAGCAGATCAGTCCTTGGGCCTAGGCGCATAAGTTAGGTTTTATCCATCATAAAACCTCTCTTCAGTATTCTGCACGTTTGCCACGTTAATCAGGTACATATTAGTTCCCCTAGGGCGTCTAAAATGTCTTCTGCAGTCCAGCTTGAGCTTCTGATTTGTTTCCTGAGTTGTAGCTACCAGAATAACAAACCTCCGCTTGATGTCATACGATCTATGTCATAACATTGAGTATGAAATCCAACTTAACTTATAGTTAGTTTAGTTAACTTACCATGCACAGTCCATATTATGAATGTATCAACATCAGACATGACATTCATACATGCACTAATATTTTGCCACAAAATGCAGCCAATCAAGAGCACTTACAAACTCCGCCTTTGGCAAATTTTTGGCTAAAACACTTTGTGCTTACACCAGAGATTTACACACGGCAGAAGACTTAACATAGGTCCTGTCATGCAGGTAAGTCACTTGCTGCTCAAGCTCTCAGACTCCTCACAGTTGGCTTTCAGCCCTGTTAACACTCACTTTGTTAGCCACCTGTTAGTTATCACTACAGGTGTCATTCTTTGCTGAGTGAGTAACACCCAGAGTTACTCCCCCTCAACTGATGCACATCAGTTGGACACTTCTTCAGCAAACAGTCTGCAGTCACACATATGAATCCAGCTTGCTCTGGATGTTATGACCTTCAGGATAACATTATGAAGTCACACAAGTCACACAGTTGTGCTGCTCCCCCTGAAGGGATGCACTATGCTAAGGGATACACTATGCTTTTATTCTGCTCCTACATATAGTTCCTAGTTCTAGCATACATGGTATACATATCATATCAGTAACAGCCCAAATAGCTATTATCACATACACACACACGCACACACACACACACACACACACACACACACACACACACACACACACACACACACACACACACATACACACACACACACACACACACACATCTCATTAGCAAACAGCTATTATCACACACACATTAGCATCACCTGCAGTTATCCCTGTACATCCTAATATCATAAGCACCATGGTGCATATGCTCAAGTACAGCTCATGGTTGTCTTGTTCTTCCACTTGTTGCACCTGTTCATGCTTTCAGCTAACACTCTCTCCCCCTTTTTAGCCACAAATTAAGATCCAACTAACCACATAGCATAAATCATAAAATGCACCAATACATATGTTTGGGGTTACATTACAAAACTGCTCATAGAGAGCATCACCAAATATTCATGCTTGAGTAAAGAAAAATTGAACAGCAACACACTTCATCACCAACAGCAGTCTGAGGCACATACCCAATTCTCAATGTTCTTCATCAGAGGAAGAATTGGAGTCACTGCTATCCAAGTCTGAGAGAGAGATGTCTTGGTTTCCATCATATGAGTCTTCTTCTGGAAGATCCTCATCTGGACCCCAGCGAGCCAGGGGCACGGTGAAGCCCTTAACAAGCAATCCTTTCCTGCTGATATTGTCAGCAATTTCCCCCATGGATTTATTCACGTAAGTTGTGCCTTCCCTGTTCATAATTCTCCTCAGTTCTTCTTCAGTGGGAGGGGGATACTTGCGGTTTGGTTTCTCTGCCGAGGGAGGTGGATCTTTGGTGAATTTGGGAGGGGACTTAGACGAAGATCCTTCATGATGTGAGGCTATGTTGTTGTCGAGACTTAGGTTCTGGAAGAGATGCTGAACGGAATTGGGGCAGAGAGGCACGTTTGTGTGGGATGGAGAGTTTTGTTGTTCAAAGACTTTGACTGCATTGAAATCCTAAAACTCTCTCGTGTCATTAATTACTATTCAACCTCATACATGCAGATACCCAACTTCCCTCTAAGATTTTCAAATTGGGCAGCATCTAGAGCCTTTGTAAAGATGTCAGCTAGTTGTAGCTCAGTGGACACATGCTCCAAGGAAATCACTTTGTCTTCCACAAGGTCTCTTATGAAGTGATGCCTTATATCAATATGCTTGGTTCTGCTGTGCTGGATCGGGTTTTTGGAAATGTTAATAGCACTAAGATTGTCATAGTACAACGTCATGACATCCTGAGTGACATTGTATTCAGTTAACATTTGCTTCATCCAGACCAGCTAAGAACAGCTGCTACCAGCTGCGATGTATTCAGCTTCAGCAGTGGATAATGAGACAAAATTTTGTTTCTTGCTAAACCAGGATATTAGGTTGTTACCTAAGAAGAAACATCCACCAGATGTGCTTTTTCTATCATCAGCACTGCCAGCCCAATCTTCATCACAGTAACCAGACAAAATAGGGCTACATCCATGAGAGTAGAGTATGCCATAGTCACAGGTTCCATTCACATATTTGAGAATCCTTTTCACTTAGTTCATGTGACTGACTTTAGGGTCTGCTTGATATCTGGCACACACTCCAACAGCAAATGCAATTTCTGGTCTGCTGGCCGTTAGATATAGTAGGCTTCCAATCATGCTTCTGTATAGCCTTTGAACCACACTAGTACCATTTTCATCTCTGGTCAACATTAGATGAGTGGGGGCAGGTGTTCTCTTGTGACTGGCATTGTCCATCCCAAACTTTTTTACTATATTTTTGTTGTATTTACTTTGGGAGAGTAAGATAGAGTCTTCCATTTACTTGACCTGGAGCCCAAGAAAATATGTCAATTTTCCACACATGCTCATTTCAAATTCAGACTGCATGTGACTGACAAATTGCTTCACCATCCTTTCTGATACTCCACCAAACACTATGTCATCTACATAGATCTGAGCTATCATGATTTCTCCACCTTCATTTTTCACAAACAGAGTCTTATAAATTCCCCCTTTTCTGTATCCATTGGTGGTGAGAAATTCAGTGAGCCTTTCATACCATGCTCTAGGTGTCTGTTTCAAGCCATACAGAGCCTTCCTTAGCTTGTAGACATGGTCTGTCAGGTTAGGGTCCTCAAATCCATTGGCTTGTTCCACATACACTTCCTCACTGAGATATCCATTCAGAAAAGCACTCTTCACATCCATTTGAAAGAGTTTAAATTTCAGGATGCAGGCAATTCCTAACATCAGCCTGATAGACTCAAGCCTTGCAACTGGTGCAAAGGTTTCATCAAAATCAATTCCTTCAACTTGAGTATGTCCCTGTGCCACTAGTCTAGCTTTGTTTCTGACTGTGATTCCTTCTTCATCTGACTTGTTCTTGTAGGTCCATTTTGTTCCAACGATATTGGTTCCTTCAGGTCTAGGCACCAGTTCCTATACCTCATTCCTCTTGAACTGTTCCAATTCATCTTGCATTGCCTTGATCCAGTATTCATTAGAGAGGGTTTCCTTTACATTTTTGGGTTCAACCATGGACACAAAACAAGAGTTTGAGATGACATCTCTTGCTCTGATCCTTACTCCACTGTTGAGGTCTCCAATGATCGGGTCTTTGGGATGATCTTTCAGAAGCCTAATAGAAGGTTCCTTGGTGGTTGTATCTGGTTCAGTACTTGGACTTGCTTGGGTGTCTTCAGTCTCCTCATATGGAGTCTCAACCAATGTTCCCACATCCTCTATGACATTGATTTCATCAATCTGATCATCAATGGCAACATTTATGGATTCCATTAACACTTTAGTTCTGGAGTTATATACTCTGTAAGCTCTGTTGTTGGTAGAATATCCCAAGAATATTCCTTCATCACTTTTGGGATCCATTTTCCTTCTTTGTTCACGATCTGCCAAGATGTAGCATTTGCTTCCAAACACATGAAAATACTTCACATTAGGCTTTCTTCCTTTCCACAATTCATACAGAATGGAGGATGTTCCCTTTCTCAGAGTTACCATGTTGTGTACATAGCATGTTGTATTCATAGCTTCAGCCCAGAAGTGCATAGGCAGCTTCTTTGCATGGATTATGGCTCTAGCAGATTCTTGAATGGTTCTGTTCTTCCTTTCAACTACTCCATTTTGTTGAGGGGTGATAGGCGAGGAAATTCATGGCTTATGCCTTCAGCTGCATAGAATTCAGCAAACTTAGAGTTTTCAAACTCCTTTCCATGATCACTTCTGATCCTGATAACCACACTCTCCTTTTCTCTTTGGAGTTTGATACACAGTTCTTGGTAGACTTAAAATACATCAGACTTTTCTCTGATAAAGCTTATCCAGGTGAATCTGGAGTAATCATCAACCACCACATATGCATATCTTTTTCCACCAAGGCTTTCTATTTGCATTGGTCCCATCAAATCCATGTGCAGTAGTTCCAGAATTCTGGAGGTGGTTAGATGTCCAACTCTAGGATGATAAGTCTTGGTTTGTTTGCCCACTTGGCATTCCCCACACACTTTCCCTCATCAATAGTCAGTTTAGGTATCCCTCTCACAGCCTCCTTGGAGGTGATCTTCTTCATTCCCCTTAAATGAAGATGTCCAAGTTTTTGATGCCACAATTTTACTTCCTTTTCCTCTCTTGACATAGCATAAATTGTGGATTTACTCGTGTCCTGAGGCTTCCACATATAGCAGTTATCCTTGGATCTATGTCCTTTCATGACTTCTTGATTTCCATCATTAGTGACCACACATTCTTCTTTAGAGAACTTCACACTTAGTCCTTGATCACAGAGCTGGCTGATGCTGATCAAGTTGGCAGTTAGCCCTTTTACCAACAACACATTGTCTAGAGTAGAGACTCCAGGGCATTCCAGTTTTCAAACACCTCTGATCTTTCCTTTTTCTCCATCACCAAAAGTCACATAACTGGTGGAATGTGGTTTGATGTCTATCAATAGATTCTTTATGCCAGTCATGTGCTTAGAGCAACCACTATCAAAATACCAGTCTTCTTTAGCTGATACTCTTAGAGAGGTGTGAGCTATTTGTGCAACCGTCTTGGCAACCCATTTTCTTTGCTTGTTAGGAACCTCCCTCATTGGTTTGGCATGATGATGCCTGTTTCCATGCATACCCTGTTTGGTTTTTCTTTGGCTAGGGGAATCCATTCATCCAGAAGCACACAACTTTAATATGCCCAAGTTTTCCACAGTGGTAGCATCTATGCCCTTGGAATTTTCTCTTGATTTGGTTCCAGTTTCTGTGTGGTGAATGTTGTGACATTGGTCGTGACATCCTTTTTAACATTTGAGACTCAGGCTGCAACCTCTTGAGGTTCAAGACAGGATTTTGTTTCTCAACAAATCCTATGCCAGACCTATTTCCTGCAGTCTGCCCACTCTGAAGGATTTCCTCTAGGGTGTCAGTCCCAGAGTTGAGCATCCTTATGGATTTAGCCATTTGATCCTTCTCATTTTTCAAATCATTTACCTCACCTCTGAAGGTGTGTATTGTGGCTAGGTGCTCTTTCCTTTCAGCTTCTAAGACCTTGATGATTTCCTTCTAAAGCTCTCCTTGTTGGTACAGTTCTACACTTCTAATGTGAAGCTTCTGATATGAGGTTGTAGAATCTTCAAAAATCAATTCCTCTTCACTTGAATCACCATCAGATATGTACACCCTGGTGGGTGTAGTGACATGTTTAGCTATTTCTTCTTCTGATTCACTGTCAGAATCAGTCCATGTGACAGTCAGGCCTTTTCCCTTTTTCTTGAGGTATGTTAGGCATTCCTTTCTGATATGTCCATACCCTTCACATTCATGGCACTGAGCTGTACTGACTTTTTCTTCAGCTTTTTCTTTGTCAGCAGGCAAGATTTTGGAATAAAGTTTAGACTTGGCATCTATCCTTTTGACCAGTTTGTTGAACTGTCTCCCAAGCAAGGCTATTGCCTCTGATAGATTCTCCGTTTCTTCCTCATCTGAATCCTCTGTAGAGTTTGTGACAAGAGCTATACTTTTTCTATTTTTCTCCACAACCTGATCACACATCCCCATCTCAAAGGTTTGAAGGGATCCAATGAGTTCATCCACTTTCATGTGGCATATGTCTTGAGCTTCTTCAATGGTTGTTACCTTCATGGCAAACCTTTTAGGTAGTGACCTTAGTATCTTCCTTACAAGCTTTTCTTCAGCCATCTTTTCTCCCAAAGCTCCTGAGGTGTTAGCTAGTTCAAGAACATTCATGTAAAAGTCATGAATGGTCTCATCTTCCTTCATTCTTAGACTTTCAAATTTTGTGGTCAGCATTTGAAGTCTTGACATTTTGACCTTGGAGGTTCCTTCATGAGTAGTTTTGAGAGTGTCCCAAACATCCTTTGCTAGTTCATAGTGGTGGACCAGTCTAAAGATGTTTTTGTCTATCCCATTGAAGAGTGCATTCAATGCTTTAGAGTTTCCAAGAGCCAATGCCTCTTGCTCTTTGGTCCATTCCTCTTCAGGAATTTGCACAGATACTCCATCCTTGTCAGTCTTCACAAGATGTTCCCAGCCAGAGTTTGCAGCTCTCCAAGCCTTGCTGTCTAAGAACCTTAGGAAAGAAATCATCCTAGGCTTCCAATAGTCATAATTAGAACCATCCAGAATTTGAGGTCTATTGGTGCATCCAATATCTTTATCCATAGTACCAGAATTTTGTTTCCCTAGATCTCACCCAGTAATAAACAGGCAGGGTGCCTGCTCTGATGCCAATTGAAAATTTTGGCCATCCCACAATGGATGTTCTAACAGAAGTTATAACATCCACTATGACATTCACTACAGAGCTACTATTATGTAGTAATTATAAAGCAATAAATAACACAGTTGGTTGTTGACCCAGTTCAGTGCAACACACTTACATCGGGGGGCTACCAAGCCAGGGAGAAATTTCACTATTAGTAGAATTAATTCAGAGTCAAACCTCCAGTTTGCACTCCTCACTTAAGACCTACCCAATGACAATTTAACCTAGAGACACTCTAGACCTGAGTATACCCACTCACTTCCTACAATCACACAACAGTGATATCCAAAAACACTTTCAGATTAAACAGTAGAATGAAGAGACACTTCAACTACACACACCTTGATCTTGCTTCAAAGCTTTGATCAAGTGACACACACTCTTGCTTAACAGCTTCGAGTGGTACACAACCTAGAAACTACCTAACCAATGCAATCAACAGTTGCTTGGATTACAAGTGTTTCTAAGACACAATCGTGAAGAACAACTCTTCACTTCTAAACCACTATGGTGATTTCTCTACTTCTCTATATCCAACTGCTGCCTTCTAGGATTGCTTCTCATGTTATTTATAGCAGCAGATCAGTCCTTGGGCCTGGGCGCATAAGTTAGGTTTTATCCATCATAAAACCTCTTTTCAGTATTCTGCATGTTTGCCACGTTAATCAGGTACATATTAGTTCCCCTAGGGCGTCTAAAATTTCTCCTGCATTCCAGCTTGAGCTTCTGATTTGTTTCCTGAGTTCTAGCTACCAGAATAACAAACCTCCACTTGATATCATACGACCTATGTCATAACATTGAGTATGACATCCAGCTTAACTTATAGTTAGCTTAGTTAACTTACCCTGCACAGTCCATATTATGAATGTATCAACATCAGACATGACATTCATACATGCACTAATATTTTGCCACAAAATGTAGCCAATCAAGAGCACTTACAATTGATTTTGTTCTATGTGAATTGTGATCTTGCTGATTGAATGTGTTTACATGTTGGTTGGATAACTGATTTTGGTGTTAAATTCGTACATAATTGATTACATGATCATTTGGATGATTTCACATTGGATTAGTTGCTATAAGTGCTTTTGAGCTGTTGCTATTCTGCTTCTGGTACAATGTTAATCGATTAACCAGTTGCAGTATAAACTGGTTAACCGATTAACCAGTGCGAATTTTCAAAAAATATTTAATGGTTAATCGGTTAACCAATAGTGTTAACCGATTAACACTGAACCAAAATGCCACTTTTGGTTGTTTTCAAGCATGTTTTGGTTGCTTCTCACTTTGAATCTTCATGGATCAATATGATGCATTTGAGTGAGTTGTTTTGGATATGTGTTACTGGTTTTGATTGTTTAATCTTGATTATTCGACACGCATGGTTCGATTTCCATTTGAATGCATACTTTTATAGATGTTGTTCAAGTGATGATCATTTGCTTGAGTTTGAAGAATTGCTTGGTTGAGATGTGCTTGTGGTGGTTGCTGTCCCACACTTTTTTCCTCCCACTTTTCTTTGATAATTGATGGTTGATGGTTGTAGGAGTTTTCTTCTCCCATTTCATCTCATCCTTGCATATTTTGTGTTTGCATTTCATGTTTGCATTTTATCTCTCCTTTCTTTCATTTTGTGATTGATTTGTCTTGTGTTTTCTTGTTCTTTTGCCATGATCCTTTAGGATTCCTAGTCCCTCCGTTTAGGATGGGAGTAGGAGAGACATTAGGTGTTCAATCCAAGCATGCTAACATTAGGATATATTTCCCTCTTAATCCCAATCTTAGAAGCACATTGCATGGTAACATTAGGGTTGTTTAGTTTCCCCTAGAGTTTGTGTCTTCTCTTCTCATCTCATAACCTCTTAAGACACCTAATAAAGGATAATAAGTGTTGTATGCTACGAGCCTTAAGTACTTGGAAATGATGTTTGGGGGGCCTCCTCTCAAATGTCTAGAGTGTTTAGCATATGCCCTTTAGGAGATATGCGACGCATTCGTTCTCGAGTCATAGTCTTTAGTGCAACATGAATTACAAACTTAATTCAATTCATTTCTTCATAAAAAACACAAAACAAAACATCAAACCTCTTTATCCTTCGGGATTGTTTGAAAATCATTTTCAGAAAGAGTGTGTTAAGTCTTGGTTCTGCCGCAAACCGACATCGCCCCTAACTGTTAGAAAGAAGGTTTAACCCTACTCAGTTAAAACACTTGAACCAATCTGTGGTCGTGTTAGCCCGAACTACGTTTGCTCTAATTTCTCGTACCAGACGAGGATACGTAGGCACAAAACAACGATGTCTTGGCGAGCAACCTTCCCCACCTTCACCCATAGTTTTCCAAACTACGTTGACTCTGACTTTCCCATTGCACGAGGGAGTACGTAGGCATAGAGCGACGAGGCTCCATCGAGTCTCTTTTATTTTCTTTTGTCCAGTGAGCCAACCTTTGATAGATTAATACACCTTTTGATTAGACAACAAGCATGGATCTCGTTGAGTACAACAGACGTGAGGGGTGCTCATACCTTCCCCTTGCATAACCGACTCCCGAGCCTGAGATTTGGTTGCGATGAACTTGTCTTTTCCCTTTCCGTAGGTTTTCTCTGATCGTTTCCTTTTCCTCTCTTTGGGATAAATAACAAACGGTGGAGACTCTTCTGTCCTTGTCGGCCCCTCTTCACAGTGATGCAACAAAGATCAGAGCATCCCTTCCATACAAGAGAGTTTCGTTGAAGTAAGCATGTGTTATGGGCAAAGCGCACAACAAAATTAGTGCTTGATCTTCATAATCGATCTTCACATCAATATTTTCAAGATCAAGAATCAACTGTTGAACATATCCAACTTTTTTTTATCTTGTGTAGCAACCAAGGTGACCTTGGTTCAAATCCTAGCTTAAGGTAAAGTTAAGGGACTAAAAATGGTGGAGAGATTGAGAAAACTATAATGGTAAAAGATTTAAAGAAGTGTAGGGAGAGTATGGTGACCAAAAGTGAGATGTGAGAAAAAAGGTTAAAGCTACTCCTTCAAATAAACTTTTTCGTTTAGGAAAAAGTTTAGACTTTATCTTTATTTAAAAAACAGAGTCTATCAGTTTATGACTTATGATTGTACAAGTTGAAATGTATATAACTAATTAAAATTATTGTATGTCGGTGGGTATTGGATACTGGTGGATCAATTTAGTGTATCTACAACTGCCATTTATATCCATGAAAAACCAAAAGAGTTCACTCGAAGAGCCCACAGTTAAAAAAAACTATTTTCATTGTTGTTTTTGCAATCAACTATACTTGATTTCGGACGATTAGACATTTATTGCCGCTCTTATTTTAATATGACCTTAATATGTATTTGTTTTTAAGTTTGGAGCATCTAAAATTAATTATGGAAATATAGAATTGATTTTGACATGTTTGATTGTTATTTAGTATAGTTGATTATACTTTTCATATTATTTATAAATGAAGGTGTAAGACCTCTAATTTTAAAATAAATAAATATTTTAGATATAGTATTATATTCGCAAATCTATAGTAATTTATGATCTGATAAAAATAAATAGTACTTATATTGATGATTTTGACTTCTGCTCAAAATATTTTAGAATTTTTATTACAATAGTGACTCACGATAAAAAAAAGTTTAAACTTTTGATAACATGACTGTGGAGACATCACCTATGCGGATAGAGGATCGAGAGTTGAAGCAACTTCGAGGTAAAGAGATTGCTTTGGTGAAGGTCGCTTGGGGAAGATCAGCTCGCGGAAACGTGACTTGGGAGCTTGAGAGTCAGATGAGGGAGTCTTATCCCGAGTTATTCGTTTGAGTTAATTTTCGAGGGCGAAAATCTTTTAAGTGGGGAAGGGTTGTAACACCCTAATTTTTAGTAATTATTAATTTAATTTAATTAATTGATTAATTATGTGATTTTGTGCCGAATTGAATTAACTAATTTATGTGATTTATTTGAATTAATTGATTTACTTGATATATTTAAATTAGTTGATTTATTGAATTTATATGAAATATTTGATTTATATAAATTAATTGATTTATTTAATTTATATGAGTTAATTGATTTAATTAATTTAATTGATATATGTGATTTATTAAATTAAATTAATTTATGTGATTTATTTTATTGGTATAATAAAATGTAGAATTGCTAAAATTAATAATTGAGCTTAATTGAGGGTGTGAATAGAAATTGTGATGGTGAGTTGAGTGAGCCCAATAACTTTATGAGAAAATTGTGAGAGTTACTAAAGTAGAGAAGGAGGAAGAATAGGTTAGAAAGTTGGTAAAGAGGAAAAAGAGGTTAGAAAGAAGGAAGAGCGAAGAAGAAGAGGGACTTAAATTCAAAAAAACTTAAGAATTCAAAAATCAAGATAAGAGTGAGTTTTTATATAATTATTGAGATTGTATAATAGTGTAGAATGGGTAGAAACATGTTTAGGATAAAACCTCTAAATTTTTATGATTTGATAATTGTTAGATTTTGATGATAATATTTAATATGTGATAATTAATTTGTTTGAAATTAATATGTATTTGAGGGAGTAATTAGCACTTAATAAGTGTGAATCTTCTTCACCTCAGAATACTGTTGCGATAGAAAATTGAATAATAACAAAAATAATATAACCTCTTTTTCTTGTTCTGTGCTGTAGAGAAAGCCATGTGACCCTCTTTTCTATTATTGTAGCGCAAGATTGATAGCTTGATAATGTTCATCACATTAATTTATTTTAATGATAGTGGAACCAAATGGAAAATGTCATGTAGGAAAACAATTATGAATTGTGATTCATTTCCTACTATATTCTGTAGCGAATAAAACTTGGAAGGAATTAATGTGATTTTTCACTTCCTCATGTTGTAGTACTTTTCACTATATATCTAATGATATTTCAAAATAAGACATATTAATATTTATGGTAGTAGTTTAATGTGGGGATAGTAGAATCATATTAACCAATCCTTCTAAACCAAAAGAAAACGTTGTCTTGTAACATACTATATAATGAAGCTACCGAAAAGAAAAATTATGATATTGTAGCCTAAATACTACTAGCCTACTGTAGCACCAACCAAGATTAATGAAAATTGAATTTTAATGTAGTGATACCTATATGGAGCACCTACTGTAGCAGGATAGAAATTGTTAGAATTAAAATGTGATTTTTCTTTATACTGTAGCACAATCCTTCTTGTATGTACCAAATATAATGAAGTGATATATTTCATGAGACTGTAGCATGAGAAAACAAGAGTTAATATGTGAATCTTTTTTTCAAGTCACTGTAACGCAAGGGAATAGGTAGAATTAAAGTGACATTTTCTCTATATTCTCATGACATGTAGTGCAAGGAAAATACGTAGGAAATAAAAATGTGATTTTTCCAATTTAATGTTACTGTAGCTAAATAAGTGTTGACACTTTACTAAAAAGTAAAACTTTCCTAAATATTAGAACTTTATTAACTATTGAAACTATATTTAAATATTGAAGATTTATTAAATATTGAATATTTCTTGCACATTTATTAAATATTGGTTATTTATTAAAATATTGGATTGTTTATTGAATATTGAATATTTATTTAAAATATTGAATTGTTTATTGAATATTGAATCTTTATTTAAAATATTAAATTGTTTATTGAACATTGAATTGCTTATTGAATATTGAATTATTTATTGAATATTGACTACTTTATCGAGTATCCAATTTTTAATTATTGATGATGATTAATTATTTTATATTTAAATAGTGATGTGTGTTTTTTGAGTTGAGGTTGGATTATATTGATACTTGTGGATTACTTGATAATTGTGGATGATGATGTTTGAAGTAAGAATGTCATGATTTTTGAAAATGTGTTTGTATGTGCAAATGTGTGGTAATTCAAGTGTGGTGAATTATTAAAGATATGCATGAATGTTAAGATTAGGGAATGGTCTTAAGTGCATATTATTGTTGTATTTGCATACGCATCATTTATGTCAAGAGGCAATGCTTGTTAGATCCGTGGGAGCTAGTGACTTGTTCCAAACCTAGAGCGGGGTTTGGAAGCTTAGAGAACGAGCTTTTGTGTGTTATTGGTCTAGGGAATGGACCCGGTTTAATGTAAAAATTGAAAAATAATAACAAGTGTTGGTACCACATGACATTAGTTGCATTGAGTTTTGCATTGAGTCTCATTGTGTATATGTTGGTGATATGGGATTACGTGTATTTATGTGAATTGTTGAATTGGTGAAATTGTGGATTGTGTGTACATACTTGTGAATATTATGGTTACTTGAGTGATACTTGGTTGATGACACTTTTGAAGTGTGAGAACAATTGCGATTATGTTTGCATGCCTTAAATTATATAGTATCTTATAATTTCAATAATTATGTGAATTCTCATCCTTCTGTTAGAATGATGTTTTATATGACATCGCTCAGGTACCAAGGAGTAGAGTTGCTTCTAGTGCGAGGTAGTCATTGGAGTAGCTTGATTTGTGTCTTTACTTATTTTGGGTCGAGTCATGCTCTGATCATGTAACACTGGGGAATGTTTCGATTTCATATTTTGAGAGATATTTTATGTACTCTACTTCATTCTGTTATTGTTATTTTGAATTATATGAAGTATTGACTTTTAAGCCTAAGTATTGATTATGAATGAGATTAGTATGAGACTTTCATTATGTCTATCATGATTAAAGTAAATCTGCTGCTACATGCTAATGTGAAAGTGTATGAAAAGCATGAATTTATTTTAAGTGTTAATGAGAATGACAGGTATTTATGTGATGTTTTGAAATTTTATGTGACACCCTTTTGTGAAATGCATGATAATTACTCTGATTTATTTATATTTATTCCGCGGGGATTAGAAGGGTGTTACATTCAGCATATGCGAAGCAAAGATTGCTTTGCTCCCTTCACTACAAGGCATAATCTAAAATACTCTCTCTCCATATTAGACAACCACTCATAAGCCTTCAATGGATCCAAACTACCTTGGAATTCAAGAGGATTCATCATAAATAAGTCCTTAAAGTTTCCACCCAAAGCAACCTATGAAACATTTGGTGGTTGAAAACCATCATTCGCTTGTTGCCTCACATGTTGCATAAACGGTAGAAACTGAGGTGGCCACCGAGTACCATTATCTTTAACTATTTGTTCAAATTCCTTGTTACGAGTTATGGGCCTTCCGAGACCTCTGCATTTTTCAGTCATGCTCTTAAATTTTTTACATATATAATCAGTTGACCAGACCCAATACTTTAATATATGACATCAAGGAAAACAACTACAATCACATATATGAGTGTCGCTTGCGCGAAAATAAGGTGCCGGCATGACAGAAGAGTCGCCACCTTTCGTTATTTATCCCTCAGAGCGGGAAAGGAAACGATCGGAAAAACCTGACGAATAAGGGTAAGACAAGGTCATCGCAACCATTGTCTGGGTTCGGGAGTCGGTTACGCAAGGGGAAGGTATTAGCACCCCTCACGTCCGTCGTACTCGACGGGATCCTCGCTTGTTGTTTACTTGGACGAGTTGGTTATAATCTATCTACCTATCAAGGCTGGCTGAAAAAGAAAAAGAAAAATGACTCGGCAAAGCGTCGCGCTTTATGCCTACGTATTCCCGTCTGGAACGAGAAATCAGAGTCAACGTAGTTCGGATACCTACGTCTAAACAGGGGAAAGGTTGCTCGCTAGGATATCGCATCCTATGCCTACGTACTTTCATCTGGTATGAAAGATCAGAGCAAACGTAGTTCGGGAAACCACGGGTTATCTCCTAGAAGAAGTGTTTTTTATTGTTATGTTTGCGATTTCAACCGCACTAGAGACTATGACCTGAGAGTGAATGCGTCGCATGTCACCCAAAGGGTACCATACTAAACATCCCACCTCAGATAGCTTAAGGCTCGTAACGTACGAAAGAAATCATTCATGATTACTGTATCTTAAACTGCTTCGAAATGAGAAGAGAACGGGCCCAACTAGGAGGGAGACTATCAAGTCCTACTGTTATCATGCCATGGATTCATCCTATGGTTGAGGTTTGAACAGGGAACTCCTAGATTTGTCATGCATAGGTTTCAACCTAAAAGTCTATCATCAAATCCTCATCAGAGGAAATGAGAGTCCTAAGGGATCATGTCAATGATACACCAAAACAGACAAAAGCGTCAGCTTTAACAGTAAAATGCATGCAATGCAAGTGAGGGAGGAAATGTGTGTGGGGCTTCAGCCTCCACAAGCTCGTCTCGACCTCAAGCCAGTCATGAAATAACAGTAATCATACTGAAAATAAACAACATGCTATCAAGCAATGAACAACAAAAGAAATGAAGTGCCATCAGGCAAACAAAACACATGCTTGAGAAAGAAAGAATCTACTCTCTAATCCTAACCCTAACACAGAATCCTGATCAAATCTAATCAAAGCCCTAAAGCAAACCTAACCAAAAGAAAACAATCCCAGTCTTCAAGCTTCAGAACAAGCTTACCAAAGAAAGGGAGCTAAGTAAGCAGACTCATAGTGTCTTCCTCAGGAAAGCACTAGGAGGTGTATACTCAGGAGTCATACCCTATGTGGCTCAACCACTATGATCAGTTTACATTTCTCCTCAGGAGAAACTAAACTCACAAGCAGGCTCCAACATCACTGGATATTTAGGAAATCCTATCTGAACTAGTGGAACTAAGTGAATAGACTCATAGGACCTTCCTCAGGAAAGTACTAGGAGGCTTCCACTTAGGAGTTGTATCCTATGTGGCTCAACAACTGTGATCAGTTTACATTCCTCCTCAGGAGAAATTAAACTCACAAGTTGGCTCCAACATCATTGGATACTTGAGAAATCCTAGATAAACTAAGGAACTAAGTGAATAGACCCATAGGACCTTCCTCAGGAAAGTACTAGGAGGCTTCCACTTAGGAGTTGTATCCCATGTGGCTCAACAACATGTGATCAGTTTACATTCCTCCTCAGGAGAAATTAAACTCACAAGTTGGCTCCAACATCATTGGATACTTAAGAAAGAGGTGAGAAGAAAGAATGAAAGTCATTCATAGTGCCTTCCTCAGGAAAGTACCATGAACTCTCTTCAAACTTCAGGATCTCAAACCTCACAGACAGGGAACAAGCTGAGCTCTGGGTCTCTGAGTCTTGATCTACAATCTTCTCTTCATGATGCTCTCCAACAAAGTCTTCAAGACAACACAAACCCCACAACAAACTCCCCAAAATAAACCCCAGAGATGAGCAGATAACCACAAAATAGACAAAATCATCCGGCAACTTCAGAAAATACCTAAAAATACTAAACCAAGGGGGAAAAATCTATCCATTATTCACAAGGGTCTACAACATCTATCCATAACATCCACATATGCCTCTACCCAAAAATCAAGACAAAACTATCTAAAGAAAATGAATTTCCTCACCTATGCACAACCTAAACCCTAATTAGGATACCCTAATGCTACCCTAATTAAATTAATCAAATTTTAATCTAAAAATCTAGAAATAAATCCTATGGGGAACTATGATTCAATATCTAATTACACAAAAAAGAATGAATTAAAAAGACTAAAGGAAGGTCCCAAAACAATTCTTACAAAATAAGGTATCAACTAAAAGAAAGAAAATACACTATATTAAAGAAAATATCACCAAAAATTCTACATTAAAAATAAAATTCCATTTTTATTTTTATATTTTTCTACACAAAATTATCTCAACATAGCAAAAAGAATGAACAAAAAATCATTATTTATCAATTTTATATGCATTTTTAAAGAACAAGAAAAATATTAAAAGAATAAGAAATAAAAGAAACAATTAAAGGGGAGGGGGTGGAAATAGTAAGAAGCACTAGTTGGTTTTCTAATGGGCCAGAAATAGAGGGGGTGCGGATAGGAAGCAGATAAGCCCAGGCACGTTACTTAACAAAACGCTGCGTTCCATTTTTCAAATTTTTCCCTCCGTTTCGTTATTCAATCCGAGCCGTTAGATGAGGAGATTTTGTCAAAGCCTGGGGACTCATCCAACGGCCAACCGTCATCGTCCCAGCTCAACCTAGGGTTTTGCAGAAAACCTCCCTCCCTGCACTAGTCTTTCCTCCCCTCGTTCTCTCCGCTCAGTGGATGAAATTCTACGATTCCAAAACGAAAAAACATCTACTAATCAAGAGGAACACAGCCATACGTACCATTTTCCCTAACTCTCTCTAGATCATCCCAACAGAAGTCTACAAGGTCATGGTCCAAACAAAATCCTCTGAGATCAACCATCATTAACCTTGATTCTAATGGTGTACAGTTACTCTACACGTCTCCCTAACTATTCTAAACCAATTCTTGACAACTAAAACTAACAAACCAGTCAATTCTTGAAGATTAAAGTTTCATGGACCTGTTATGGAACTCCATGGATTTGGCTCTAACTCTCAGAATTTCATCACCTAGTCTAGCCTAACAATTCTATACCTAAAGAATGAACTGAAACTAAATAAATTAAGAGGTATGGGGAGAAGAAAGAACCTGTCAAGTAATGATGGAGAAGGTATGAGGAGAAGGTTTCAGGCCTTGTAATTGCTTCAGGACACTCTTCCAATGGGGAGAAACTTTCTGTTTGCACTTGTGATGATGGAGAAGGTCTGCAATGGAAGGAAACCAGAGTTGCTTCAACTTGAAGAAATCTCTTCAATGGATGCTTCTCTCTCTCTCTCTCTCTCTCTCTCCCCTCTGAATTCTCTTGCTATCACCAACCTTAAACACTATGTGATACACTCTTCTTATAGTAGTGGATGAAAGTTACTAGAAACATCTAGAATCTTCTAGAAAGTTCATGAACTTCTCCTTAAAAGAGACTTTGAAAATCTCATATCCCTTGCATTAAACCTTGTATTCTATGCCAAAATGCCTTAATATGAGATATTGAGTGATAAGGAATGAAATCAGCCCTTTACTTTTCCTTGTGCAAGCCTTTTCAAAGTTGCCTTCTTTTGCAAGTAACACTTTTCCAAAGGAACCTCATTTTTTAAGCTTCAAATCAAAATTATATCTAAACCAATGTTCTCAAAATGATGTTTCCAATCAAAATGATATATTGGATGACCTATTTTGGATTTGTGGATCTTCCAAACCAATTTCCAATTTCAACTTTTCAAACTTATAAGCCATTTTTAGTTCATTTTTGACCAATCATGCAAATCCATGCTATGAGCTTTTCCAACAATCCATGACCTTCTCTCTAGACTAAAAATCACATTTTGAACAACTTTCATGTTTTGAGTTTTTCCATTTGAGGCTTGGAAATAGGAGATATGGCCTTTGCTTAAAAATGACCAAAATACCCCTGTCTTGTTCAAACCATAAGTTGAGTTCCACAAATCCTATCAAGTACTTCTACCACTAAAATCAAAGCTAATAAGATGCCCTCCAACATTCATGTTGACCAAGAGATCATAGGAATCATCCTACTAGGGAAAAAGTTGTCTGCAAGTTGGGTGACTTTCAAGGACCCAGATTCACACACCTCAGCTGACCTGTAATTTGTCAAAACCATAACTTGAGCTCTGTAACTCCTATCAAGGACTTCCACCACTCAAATTAAAGCTAAGAACAAGCTCTACAACATTCATGTTGTGGGGAATATGATGTATCAATCACATCTAAAGCTAAAACTGCCTGGAAGATAGGGGTCAAATTAGGGTTTTTTCACTGACAATCCTTGGAGACCCTAACTTGAAACTTCTCAAACTCCTCAATCATGATGAGTTGGTCTAGGAATCATCTTTATAACATCTCCATACATCATTCCATGATCTCATGGCCCTTGGATTAGGTCTCAACCTTCTCCAAATCTTCAGTTGTCCTAGGGTTGACCCAGTCAAAACCCTAGTTCTACCATTCATGGTTGAATCCTCTGAACTCTTGCATAATGATCTCTCTGGGCTTCATGATGGCTATCAAGACATCTCATAGGCTTTCTCAAAACATCAAGTTCATTATCAAAGTCTCAGAATCATCTGAGGGGCACCCACAACTCTCAAGCTATGAAGCACACAACCCTGGTTTCAACCAATTCCTCTGAAGATCTCTTGAACTGCCTGATGAAGGTATCCATTTTCAAACACTCAATGAATAAATAATTGTTGGTCAAATTTTAGGGTGCAACAGCTGCCCCTATTCAAACGGCTTGAACCTGACTGGGTGAGAAGCGAACGGCTCTCACCCAATCAAGGTGCGAGACGATTGAATACCGGTAAACCCGAAAATTTGCCAACTGCACGAGCACACGGTACTCTGTGGGGAACAAATCTTCGAATATTGCAATGCTAGCTGCACGACCGCTAGCTGGAGAGATACTGATCTGACCAAAATACCCCGCATCGCTGCTGGAGAAACACATCTGACAGAACACCCCGCATCGCTGCTGGAGAAACACATCTGACAGAACACCCCGCATCGCCGCTGGAGAAACACATCTGACAGAACACCCCGCATCGCTGCTGGAGAAACACATCTGACAGAACACCCCGCATCGCCGCTGGAGAAACACATCTGACAGAACACCTCGCATCGCTGCTGGAGAAACACATCTGACAGAACACCCCGCATCGCCGCTGGAGAAACACATCTGACAGAACACCCCGCATCGCTGCTGGAGAAACACATCTGACAGAACACCCCGCATCGCCGCTGGAGAACTAAATCTGACAGAACACCCCGCATCGCCGCTGGAGAAACACATCTGACAGAACACCCTGCATCGCCGCTGGAGAACTAAATCTGACATCGCCGTCGGACAATCAAAATACCCAACATCACCGCTGGAGAACTAAATCTGACATCGCCGTCGGACAATCAAAATACCCAACATCACCGCTGGAGAACTAAATCTGACATCGCCGTCGGAAACAAACATCACTCTGAGAGACACTCGACATCGCCGTCGTACAAACATCATCTCTGCTGGGGATTTAAAGAGTCTGACATCGTCGTCGAACATAATCTTCTAACATCGCCGCCAAAACAGACATAATCTGACCTCGCCGTCAAAGCAAACATCCAACATCGCTGCCGGAAACAAACATAATCTGACCTCGCCGTCAAAGCAAACATCCAACCTCACCGCTAAAAATAAACATAATCTGACCTCGCCGTCAAAGCAAACATCCAACCTCACCGCTGGAAACACACATCTGACCTCGCCGTCAAAGTGGAGAAACTTCATTGGGGAATCGGTCACACGGTAACCGGTAATACGTAGCCGATCATACCGCTTCATTAACACGGTCAGACCTCAATCATGGAGTCTTCAGGAGAGATTCTAACTTCGCCGTTGGAAAACCTGCTGGGGATGACGCTTCGCCGCTGGGGAATTTGGAGAACTATCACGTAACTCCGCTCCGGGGGTCCAGAACTCATTCTGGATAAATCAACTCTGCTGAGGACTGCAATAATCATCTTGAACTGATAACCGTTCTGAGAAAACACTTTGTTGGGGATTCCAGGAACTATCCTGGGCAACTCTTGCTGGGGACGCTACTGGGGAGCTCAAGCATCATACTAGGCGAACAACTCGGGAAGCTGTACTGAGGTCTTAAGAATCATCTTAAGCAAATGGCCCTGCTGAGGGATTCGAGAATCATCTCGAACTGAAGACTTCGCTGGGGATCTCAAAAATCATCTTGAGCGAGCGTCCGTGGGGATTACACCGGGGTCTTAAGAATCATCTCAAGAGCGACCTTGTTGGGGAGAATATCAGGAATCGTCCTGAGTAACTGGTCTCTTGGTGGTACACCTGTACAACAAGGATGATGATGACCTAGATCATGCTTATGATGCGTATGCTTTTGCGCTATGCCCCACACGGTGGGAATGATATGCGTTTATGCTAAATGTCGTGCAATCATGCGCAATGCTATGCAGCGTTAAATGCTGTGCAGTGTTAAATGCTATGCAGTGTTAAATGCTATGCGGTCATGCACAATGATGCGATCCCGTCAGCAAAGTAAATGCCGAAGGGGGAAATCTTCCTGTCAAGGAGAAAGAACCACTCAGGTAGAGGAATCATCCTGCTGAGGAGAACGTGAACACGCCAATATCAATCAGGCTCTGTCTGGGGAATTGATCTTCCGCGAACTGCTGCAGGGGAACAACTTCAGCTGACTGCTGCAGGGGACGAGGCTCTACGAGAACTTGGATCTGCTGATATCAATCGCGAGAATGAATTGCGCGGCCGTCTCGGCTACTCTTCTGGGGATGACCACTCTGTGGGGAACCAACTTCAGCTGCTCAACACTCCACTGGGGAAAAACCAATCATGATCTGATCAACTTCCAAGGATTCAGATCTCTTGGACATCTGCAAACTCGGCTGAGGAAGGAGAAATCATTCTGCTTCGATGGAGAGAGTGCGATTCTGGGGAAACACAGCATTAGCTGCCCCACGCTCTGCTGGGGAAAATCGATCATGATCTGATCAACTTCCAAGGATTCTGCTTTTCTGCGGACTCAGCCGGGGAGGGAAATCATTCTACTTCACTGGAGAGTACGACCCTGGTGTGGAATTTCAATTTCGCCGGGGAAGAAAGGATCATCTGCCTTCGGGGGAGAGTACAACTCTGCAGGGGAATACAACATCAGCCGTTCCAATACTCTATTGGGGAAGAGGGAATCGTCCAACTTCAGGAGAGAATACGGATCTGGTGGGGAATCTCAATTCCGCTGGAGACCTTAGTCTGGCACCATCAGTTACTGCATCCTTCGGCATATGAACAGCCTCCTGCGAAACCTGCACTTGTGACCCGGTGCGGGGGAGACACCTGCTTCGGTGACTTTACTGGGGAAAACACGAGCTTCGGCACCCGAACACTTCTCTGAAATCTGCACTTGTGACCCGGTCCTGGGGAAAGACGACGTCTTTCTTCGGTGCTTGATTCAGCTGATGAGGTGACGCTCCCTCAGGATGCGTCTGCTTGGGGAAGAGAATCATCTCTGCGTGGGGAGACATATCAATGCTCACTATTTGCGTTCAGATTCTGCGGAGGAGAGACTACTGAACTCTGCTGGGGAAGGTGGACTCATCCTGCTTCGGGGATATGCACGACACATCTTCTGGCAAGTGCTACACCTGCAACAACACAAACAAACAGACAGGATACCCTCCTCAAAGGGGCCTATCCAGGTTATTATCTCGTGATAATATTCAGTTAATTAATTGTTTCAACAATCAATAGGCCTAGGCCCGCAAGTTTATGTATGCGCATTTTATCAAAAAACATCGGCGTTTTCATTTGCAAACAAAACAGATAAATGCTAAACAGACAAGCAGAATTGCTGAATAATGTGCATTTTATTGATGATGCACCCCTGAATGGGCAAAAATGTTTTACAACAGAGGAAAGCTCCTGGAATGAGGAAGCCGCGCAAAAAAGAAAACATAAATATACATCAGTATATACAAATGTCGGCAATCGGGGCGTAGACGAACACCATGAGTTGATCCCTCTAAGACCCACTCGACTTTGATACTTCTCCGACGCTTCAGCTTTGGAAGAGATTGATTCAGATAAACGGCCCTCAGGTCTTCCGAACCACTAAACAATGAAAGTCCATACGCGGAACGCAGTCATTTGCTTATTCGAATCCCTAACTTTTGCGTGAACCGCCCTTTACGGGTTTTCAGTTCACCGGGATACCCTTTTTTGCCGAAGCCGCCCAGTGTAGGTTTTCGACTTCGCGGGTGTACATTTTTTAATATATCCCTAATTTTTGCCCGAACCTTTTATTCTGTTTTTGGTTCGCCGGGATGCCCCTTTTTTGCCTGGACTCTTTCCTTTTTTGTCCAGCGGGTCTCTTTCAAGCAAAGTATTTTTTAACTGCGTCCGCGTTCACCGGGGATGCAAAATCTTCACCATCCATCGTGGATAACAACAAAGCTCCTCCTGAGAAGACCTTGCTGACGACATACGGCCCTTCGTAATTCGGAGTCCATTTGCCCCGGTGATCGGAGTGTGGCGGAAGAATCTTCTTTAGGACGAGATCACCCGTCTGAAAGCTTCGAGGACGCACCTTCTTATCATAAGCTTTCTTCATTCGGCTTTGGTACAGACGACCAAATGCAATCGATGCTAACCTCTTCTCGTCCATCAGGATGAGTTGGTTCAAGCGATTCGTAATCCATTCTGCCTCATCGAGTTTCACATCCACCAAAACTCGCAAAGAGGGAATCTCCACTTCTAACGGCAGGACAGCTTCCATACCGTACACCAAGGAGAAAGGAGTTGCCCCGGTCGATGTACGCACCGTCGTACGATAACCGTGCAAGGCAAACGGCAACATCTCGTGCCAATCTTTGTACGTCACAACCATCTTCTGAACGATCTTCTTGATGTTCTTGTTGGCCGCTTCAACAGCGCCATTCATCTTCGGCCGGTAGGGAGATGAGTTGTGGTGTTCAATCTTGAAGCTCTGGCACAGCTCCTTCATCATCTTGTTATTCAAATTCGAACCATTATCAGTAATGATCCGCTCGGGAATTCCATAGCGACAGATGATGTCCCTCTTTATGAACTTAGCTACCACCTGCTTGGTCACATTAGCGTACGAGGCTGCCTCCACCCATTTGGTGAAGTAGTCGATAGCTACCAAAATAAAACGATGACCATTGGATGCAGTGGGCTCGATCTTGCCTATCATGTCGATGCCCCACATGGAGAACGGCCAAGGGGAGGACATGACATTCAATGGGCACGGCGGCACATGAACTTTATCAGCATAAATCTGGCATTTGTGACATTTCTTCGCGAATCTGAAGCAATCCGACTCCATAGTCAGCCAGTAGTATCCTGCTCTCAGGATCTTTCTCGTCATGGCATACCCGCCGGCGTGCGTACCAAATGTGCCCTCATGGACTTCTTCCATGAGCATACTTGCTTCTTTCTCATCTACACATCTGAGTAGCACGAGATCGTGGTTTCTCTTATACAGCACTCCATCAGGATTGAGATAAAAGTTTCCGGATAACCTCCTCAGAGTCTTCTTATCCTGGGTTGACGCACCCGCAGGATACTCCTTAGTCATAAGGAAGGTCTGGATATCGTGGAACCATGGCTTGCCGTCAGTGGCATCATCGATTGCGAAGACAAATGCTGGTCTATCAAGACGCGAAAGTACAATCCTTGGAGCCTCATTCCAATAATTGACTTTATACATTGAAGCCAGCGTGGCTAAAGCATCAGCCATTTGATTTTCATCCCGGGGTACATGATGAAGCTCTACTCGGTCGAAGAACGGAAGCAGCCTCCTGGCATAGTTCATGTACGACACCAAATTAGCTTGACGAGTTTCCCACTCCCCTTTAATCTGATTGATTACAAGCGCTGAGTCACCATATATGTCTAGATTCTTGATTCTCAAATCAATTGCCTCTTCTAGACCCATAATACATGCTTCATACTCGGCTTCGTTGTTGGTAACTGGAAACGTCAGTCTCGCAGTAAACGGGATGTGGGATCCGTGAGGAGTCGTGATGATAGCCCCGATACCACTTCCATAGGAATTAACCGCTCTGTCGAATATCAACTTCCACTGAGACTTCCTATCTGGCCCCTCATCGGGCAATGGCTCATCACAATCCTTCGCTTTGAGAAACATAATATCCTCGTCAGGGAATTCGAACTTCATCGGCTGGTAGTCTTCGATTGGCTGTTCGGCAAGGTAATCAGACAATACGCTCCCCTTAATGGCTTTCTGAGAGACGTATTGAATGTCATATTCGGTTAACACCATTTGCCACCTGGCAATCCTGCCCGAAAGAGCCTGCTTCTCGAAAACGTACTTGATCGGATCCATCTTCGAAATTAGCATAGTGGTGTGGTTGAGCATATACTGTCGTAGACGTTTGGCAGCCCAGGCTAATGCACAACACGTCTTGTCCAGCATCGAGTATCGAGATTCACACTCAGTGAACTTTTTACTCAAATAATAAATGACATGCTCCTTTCTGCCCGTCTCGTCGTGCTGACCGAGAACACACCCCATACTATTCTCCAGAACCGTCAGGTACATGATTAATGGCCGTCCAGCCACTGGGGGTATCAAGATTGGAGGTTCTTGAAGATACTGCTTTATTTTGTCGAATGCCTTCTGGCAATCCTCATTCCAAGTAATCGCCTGATTTTTCTTTAAAAGCTTGAACATCGGTTCACACGTGGCTGTGAGCTGAGAAATAAACCTTGCAATGTAGTTTATTCGGCCCAGGAAACCACGAACTTCTTTCTCTGTTTTCGGCGCTGACATTTCTTGGATAGCTTTTATCTTTGCAGGGTTAACTTCAATACCTCGTTCGCTAACGATAAACCCCAATAACTTTCCGGACCGCACTCCGAAAGTGCACTTGTTAGGATTCAGCCTCAGCCTGAACTTCCTAAGCCTTTCAAACAGCTTCAACAAATTGACCAGGTGCTCTTCCTCCGTTTGGGACTTTGCAATCATGTCATCAACATAGACCTCGATCTCATGATGAATCATATCATGAAACAAAGTTACCATTGCTCGCTGGTAAGTGGCCCCTGCGTTCTTCAGACCGAAGGGCATTACCTTGTAGCAGAACGTTCCCCAGGGGGTAATAAACGTCGTTTTCTCCATGTCCTCCGGCGCCATCTTAATCTGATTGTAACCGGAGAAGCCATCCATGAATGAAAACACGGAAAACTGGGCTGTATTGTCGACCAACACATCGATATGAGGCAACGGGAAATCATCCTTAGGGCTCGCCCTATTCAAATCCCGATAATCGACACACATGCGTACCTTACCGTCCTTCTTCGGTACAGGCACTATGTTGGCGACCCACGGAGGGTAAGTGGTAACGGCTAGAAATCCTGCGTCCAACTGCTTCTGGACTTCCTCTTTGATTTTTACAGCCATGTCTGGTCTCGTCCTCCTGAGCTTCTGCTTGACTGGAGGGCAATCTTCTCGCAACGGCAAGCGATGAACCACGATATCAGTGTCAAGTCCGGGCATATCTTCATATGACCAAGCAAAGACGTCACTATACTCTCGAAGCATCTCGACTAGTCTATGCTTGACATCATTCTGCAGCGCAGCCCCTACTCTGACATTCCTGACGAGCTCCTCAGAACCCAGATTTATGATCTCAATATCCTCCTCGTGAGGCAGAATAACCTTCTCCTCTTGTCTCAACAAGCGGGCCAACTCTTCCGGAAGGTCTTCGTCTTCATCAATCTCATCCTCGGCTTGATAGATCCGGCAATCAAAGTCGCAGTGAGCCGTAGAGGGTCCAGAGTCGATGTCGTCTGTTACGTGGATCCTGCAATAACAAGGGTTAAGTTTAAAGCAAGAATATGCAGGTTAGCACAAACCTCGTTGCCATTTCACTGTTTTTTGAAATAAACATAAAACAGGAATAACAGAGAACACAATATTTGATTACGAAGAAAACGCCTTTTATTTATTAACAAAATGCATGCACATAATCCAACAAGGCCCTGACAGTAAAACCACTATGCCCCGGGCAGGACATAGGGTTGTACAAAGATTGTAAAAAGAAAATCATTACTCTTCACTTGTCAGCTTGATAATCTCCTTGATGGTCCAGTTGTGGAGGCACTCGCCCGGCTTGCTCGGTTGAATCCAGGCGTCAAGATTGCAATCACTATCCCCGCTGTCCTCTGACGCAACGTTGATACTCTCGAAAATTACTCCCCCCTTGGTGAATAGGATCGGCCCTTTCCCACGAGACGAGCTGCCAGAAGAAGATGAAGCTTCAGCTCCAGGAGAATACCCCAATCCAAACTTATCCTGTTTGATTGGTATATCCAAGACATGCCCCCAGCCTGGGGTGGAACCGGCTTCGACAACGGCCCGTGCTTCCTTAAATGAGGAGAGATTCAGCTCTTGCTTCTCTGCGACGACGGGAACTACCTCCTTCACCCTGACGGTTTCAAATGCTTGGCAGAGAGTCTCATGGATCTCGCCATCCATTTCAACGTATTTAAAGGACGACAGGTGGCTCACCATGATGTCCTCTTCACCACAGACGGTTACAATGCTGCCCCCGACAGCATATTTAAGCTTCTGATGCAGCGTGGACGTCACGGCACCAGCAGAATGGATCCACGGCCGACCTAAGAGGCAACTATAGGCGGGCATGATATCCATGATATAGAAAACCGTATTGAACGTCTCTGGACCAACTTGAATTGGCAGGGTCAATTCTCCGAAGACGTGGCGCTTGGTCCCATCAAAGGCTTTTACGACCAGATCACTGGGCGTGCACAGCAGTCCACGGGTATCCAACTTCATTAGTGCTTTTTTCGGAAGCACGTTAAGCGAGGAACCCGTATCCACCAGGACATGTGACATAATCGTGCCTCTGCACTCTATTGAGACATGCAAGGCGCTATTGTGATCTCTTCCCTTAGGAGTCAGCTCCAGATCTGTAAATCCCAGCCCATTACCAGCATTAACATGGGCCACCACTTCCTCGAGTTGATTTACTGATATCTCATGCGGCACGTATGCAGCATTCAATACCTTCAGTAATGCATTGCGGTGCGCCTCAGAGCACAGCAACAAGTTAAGAATAGAGATCTTTGACGGAGTCTGATGAAGATGATCTACAATTTTGTAGTCACTCTTCTTGATTAGTCGCATGAACTCTTCAACATCTTTAACCAGCAAGTCTTTCTCTGCCCCTGCAGGGACCTCCTCAACAGCTTTACCTTTACCCTTATCCACAGCGTCAGCCCGGACCACTTTCTCTGCTGCAACTTCTGCTGGCGCAAACACTCTTCCGCTTCTAGTGATACCACTGACTTCAGTAAGATTCTGCACAGTCGATCCGAACGGCTCAAGCTCTATCTTCTGACCATTACAATAAACTTCGGCGCCATAATGCCATGGAACGGCATTAGTACTCTCGAATGGGATTGGTTCGGCCCTGGTGATGGTGATAGTAGGCGGACGGGGCGCAGAAATAGTGATAGGGTGACGAGGAATAGTAATGGTAGTAACTTCGTCTGCCTGCTTCAGTACGACTTCCCCCGATGCACTTTCAATGCTCTGGCTGAATTGCAAAATACCCTCGGACATCAGACTTTGGATGCCTTCGATCAGCTGCTCACACCCATCAGGAAGTGTAGCACAAGCCATACATAATTCTCCACATCCAGGAAAGAAGCCCTTCTTCAGCAACTTAGCCTTGACAAAACTCAACGGCGTCTTCAAATCTTTGACATCGGTCAGCAAGTCTGAACTCTCCTCAGTGATAACAGCATTCACTCCGCCCCCCTTATGATGAGGCATTGGATTTTTGGTGACGTTGGGCACGTTGTCAGAAAAGTTGATAACCTTGGCGTCCACCAAGTCCTGGACTTTGTGCTTAAAAGCTTTACAATTCTCAATCGTATGGCCAGGTGCCCCAGTGTGGAATTCACAAGTAGCATTGGCATCATACCCCGGTGGTGGTGCCCCTGTTAAGGGAGCCATTGTCCTCTTTTGCACTAACTGGAGCTGAAGCAACGTTTGCAGAAGCTGTGCATATGACATAGGTGGAGTTTCCAAATGACGGCTTGCCAGGGGAGCCCGATTCTGATATCTTTTATACCCCTGATTATTCTGCTGCTGGGGCTGCTGCTGCGGCTGCGGGGGAGCAGCTGGGATGTTTATGCTAGCAATCTGAGGCTGAGGGCCCTTACCCTTTCTCCGAGCATTAGTGACAGCACTGGCATCTCCCTCTCGACGCTTGCCAGTGTAGGGTTTCTTGCTACCTCCCCCAACTGAGGATGATTCGCCCTGAATTTTTCCGATCTTTATACCATTCTCAACATGCTCGCCCAAAGTGATGAGAGCCGAGAATGTTCCAGACATGCCACTGACCAGCTTTTCATAATAGATTCCAGGAAGGGTAGCCACGAACATTTGCACCAGCTCACGCTCAACCATCGGTGGTTGAACCCGAGCAGCCAATTCACGCCATCGCTGGGCGTACTCTTTGAAGCTTTCATTGTTCCGCTGTGAGAGATTCTGAAGCTGGACTCGGTTGGGAGCCAAGTCGCTATTGTATTGATAGTGGAGAACAAACGCTTCTGCAAGATCTTTCCAGGTGCGCACAGTAGCGGGCTCCAAACCCATATACCATTCGAGCGATGGACCAGAAAGACTATCCTGAAAGAAGTGCATCAGCAGCTTCTCATCGTCAGAATAAGCGGACATCTTTCTATAATAAGATCGGAGGTGGACCCGGGGGCAAGTATTACCCTTATACTTCTCAAAGGTAGGCACCTTGAACTTGTGAGGTACTTTAAAGTCAGCAATCAACCCGAGGTTGGACATGTCAACGCCCAATGTGTTCTGATTTTCTATGCTTCTCATCTTGTCTTCCAGCGCCTTGAACCTGAGTCGAGCTTCAGCATTCAACTCTGCTTCTACACCTCTTTGAGAGAATATGTCATCCTGATGGTCCTCCAGCCATGGTTGAGGAACCACCAGATTTCCTGCACCAGCATTGCCGTTGACCGACCCTATGTTAACATTGGCTCCCAAACTACCATTGCCGACGCCAGCCGCGTTGAGTCCGAGATTAGTCATAAGATTGCCGTTAGCACTGCCGTTGCCCCCGGCAACAGGAACAACGTTCTGTGGAGTATCCCCTAGAGGAGGAGTAGGCACGGCCCCGCCGTGAAGTATTCCATTACTGTCAACCCTGGAGATGAGAGGTTGAACCAAAGTACGAAGCTGGTCTTGCCCATTCGCAACTACTTGCATCAGCTCCATAAAACGATCCATCTGTTCACGAAGCTCTTGAACATATGACTGTACCTGGTCCATTATCCTTGTCTGATTAGCGCGAGTTGAGTAGCGGTGGATGAGTCTTTGATCAATCCTGGAGATCGAAAGCAGCTCGGAACCTGAGTACCTGAAAAACCTATCAACATCAAAGGTTAGGAAAAGCCACAGAATGTATGTCATGCAAGAATGCTTCATGCAGATGCATGCGTATGTCTGTGTGTTTGAGAGATTTCCCCCCGACCCTGGCGCCGTAGTACCAGTGCTGACAATCACGGAAATAGCAATCTCAAACCCAGTATCGACAATAGTCAGATTCGACGCATCAAGGACCGAGAACTCGTACGCAACAGTCTTTCTGCGAGAGGCGGCAGTAATAAGAGGCGAGAGATCCTGGATCGGGGAAACAGTACCTGTCACAAACACACGCCAATGGAATGCGAATGATTATGCAAACTAATGCAAAATGCAGGCATGCAACAATATATCCAGGTGGCTGCTGTGGAGATTCGGTGTCAACAGTCACTACGGAAACCCCGGTGTAAAACCACTGATCTGATCTGCTGAGAATAACCAGCTGATAGGATTGGGATCAACATTCTGCCCTAACAGGAACAAGGGCCTGATAATAAAGACCCCGGATGCAATATCAAGGAATATCTGTTGACGAAGTCTTCAGACCCCCAAATCAGAAATCTGCCCTATCAAGGACAAACACACAGCTGCTGATGAGACCTTCAGACCCCACTCAAAATCTGCCCTATCAAGAACAAATAACATCTGCCGATGAGGTCTTCAGACCCCACTCAAAATCTGCCCTATCCAGAACAAACCACTGATAACAATATCCTGACCGAAACCTGCTCTGTCAAGAACAGACAAACACCCGATGATAAGATCCTCCGATCAAACCCTTGCTCTATCAAGAACATATCTGCAACTGAGAACCCAACATAACTGATTCACTGTCAAGAAAACCAGGTGGTCTGGAGGTCAAAGTTTCCTGCAATATCCCAATCCCACTCACATGTATGGACCTAATCCACGGACAAAGGTACGGCATCCTATGCGGTCATCAGCGTCACAGACTTTCATGAGTGACGATACGATTCCCAGAAGGAGTGGCATCATCAAGTCATGAAGAGGCCTCACTTAGCTGACTTCCAAAGTATCGGTCCCCAGAGTCGACAATCCTCACGTCTGGACTCCCCTCAGATCCTCAGGACCGGAAAGGAGCACCTCTGCAAGAATCTCGTCTGAGCGCAGATTTTCGTAGGGAACTGTGCCTGCTCAGCAGACAGGTTCGTCTACTACTTCTCCGCAACTATATCTAGGTGTGTACTCAAGCCCAGGTCCGGCTTCTCACTCACAGTAACATCCCTCTCCACAGCAGCACAAATAATTATATCAAACTGAAAATAAAATGCGGGAAATAAAATGCGGGAAGTAAAGTGCGGGAAGTAAAAATGCGATAAATAAACGCAACCCAACAAGCAAACACACAAACGATAGGATTGACTCTCATGGGGAACCGGAGAACCAGAGATTCTGGGTTCGGTCCCCAGCAGAGTCGCCAGCTGGCGCTTGCGCGAAAATAAGGTGCCGGCATGACAGAAGAGTCGCCACCTTTCGTTATTTATCCCTCAGAGCGGGAAAGGAAACGATCGGAAAAACCTGACGAATAAGGGTAAGACAAGGTCATCGCAACCATTGTCTGGGTTCGGGAGTCGGTTACGCAAGGGGAAGGTATTAGCACCCCTCACGTCCGTCGTACTCGACGGGATCCTCGCTTGTTTGTTTACTTGGACGGGTTGGTTATAATCTATCTACCTATCAAGGCTGGCTGAAAAAGAAAAAGAAAAATGACTCGGCAAAGCGTCGCGCTTTATGCCTACGTATTCCCGTCTGGAACGAGAAATCAGAGTCAACGTAGTTCGGCTACCTACGTCTAAACAGGGGAAAGGTTGCTCGCTAGGATATCGCATCCTATGCCTACGTACTTTCATCTGGTATGAAAGATCAGAGCAAACGTAGTTCGGGAAACCACGGGTTATCTCCTAGAAGAAGTGTTTTTTATTGTTATGTTTGCGATTTCAACCGCACTAGAGACTATGACCTGAGAGTGAATGCGTCGCATGTCACCCAAAGGGTACCATACTAAACATCCCACCTCAGATAGCTTAAGGCTCGTAACGTACGAAAGAAATCATTCATGATTACTGTATCTTAAACTGCTTCGAAATGAGAAGAGAACGGGCCCAACTAGGAGGGAGACTATCAAGTCCTACTGTTATCATGCCATGGATTCATCCTATGGTTGAGGTTTGAACAGGGAACTCCTAGATGTTGTCATGCATAGGTTTCAACCTAAAAGTCTATCATCAAATCCTCATCAGAGGAAATGAGAGTCCTAAGGGATCATGTCAATGATACACCAAAACAGACAAAAGCGTCAGCTTTAACAGTAAAATGCATGCAATGCAAGTGAGGGAGGAAATGTGTGTGGGGCTTCAGCCTCCACAAGCTCGTCTCGACCTCAAGCCAGTCATGAAATAACAGTAATCATACTGAAAATAAACAACATGCTATCAAGCAATGAACAGCAAAAGAAATGAAGTGCCATCAGGCAAACAAAACACATGCTTGAGAAAGAAAGAATCTACTCTCTAATCCTAACCCTAACACAGAATCCTGATCAAATCTAATCAAAGCCCTAAAGAAAACCTAACCAAAAGAAAACAATCCCAGTCTTCAAGCTTCAGAACAAGCTTACCAAAGAAAGGGAGCTAAGTAAGCAGACTCATAGTGTCTTCCTCAAGAAAGCACTAGGAGGTGTATACTCAGGAGTCATACCCTATGTGGCTCAACCACTATGATCAGTTTACATTTCTCCTCAAGAGAAACTAAACTCACAAGCAGGCTCCAACATCACTGGATATTTAGGAAATCCTATCTGAACTAGTGGAACTAAGTGAATAGACTCATAGGACCTTCCTCAGGAAAGTACTAGGAGGCTTCCACTTAGGAGTTGTATCCTATGTGGCTCAACAACTGTGATCAGTTTACATTCCTCCTCAGGAGAAATTAAACTCACAAGTTGGCTCCAACATCATTGGATACTTGAGAAATCCTAGATAAACTAAGGAACTAAGTGAATAGACGCATAGGACCTTCCTCAGGAAAGTACTAGGAGGCTTCCACTTAGGAGTTGTATCCCATGTGGCTCAACAACATGTGATCAGTTTACATTCCTCCTTAGGAGAAATTAAACTCACAAGTTGGCTCCAACATCATTGGATACTTAAGAAAGAGGTGAGAAGAAAGAATGAAAGTCATTCATAGTGCCTTCCTCAGGAAAGTACCATGAACTCTCTTCAAACTTCAGGATCTCAAACCTCACAGACAGGGAACAAGCTGAGCTCTGGGTCTCTGAGTCTTGATCTACAATCTTCTCTTCATGATGCTCTCCAACAAAGTCTTCAAGACAACACAAGCCCCACAACAAACTCCCCAAAATAAACCCCAGAGATGAGCAGATAACCACAAAATAGACAAAATCATCCGGCAACTTCAGAAAATACCTAAAAATACTAAACCAAGGGGGAAAAATCTATCCATTATTCACAAGGGTCTACAACATCTATCCATAACATCCACATATGCCTCTACCCAAAAATCAAGACAAAACTATCTAAAGAAAATGAATTTCCTCACCTATGCACAACCTAAACCCTAATTAGGATACCCTAATGCTACCCTAATTAAATTAATCAAATTTTAATCTAAAAATCTAGAAATAAATCCTATGGGGAACTATGATTCAATATCTAATTACACAAAAAAGAATGAATTAAAAAGACTAAAGGAAGGTCCCAAAACAATTCTTACAAAATAAGGTATCAACTAAAAGAAAGAAAATACACTATATTAAAGAAAATATCACCAAAAATTCTACATTAAAAATAAAATTCCATTTTTATTTTTATATTTTTCTACACAAAATTATCTCAACATAGCAAAAAGAATGAACAAAAAATCATTATTTATCAATTTTATATGCATTTTTAAAGAACAAGAAAAATATTAAAAGAATAAGAAATAAAAGAAACAATTAAAGGGGAGGGGGTGGAAATAGTAAGAAGCACTAGTTGGTTTTCTAATGGGCCAGAAATAGAGGGGGTGCGGATAGGAAGCAGATAAGCCCAGGCACGTTACTTAACAAAACGCTGCGTTCCATTTTTCAAATTTTTCCCTCCGTTTCGTTATTCAATCCGAGCCGTTAGATGAGGAGATTTTGTCAAAGCCTGGGGACTCATCCAACGGCCAACCGTCATCGTCCCAGCTCAACCTAGGGTTTTGCAGAAAACCTCCCTCCCTGCACTAGTCTTTCCTCCCCTCGTTCTCTCCGCTCAGTGGATGAAATTCCACGATTCCAAAACGAAAAAACATCTACTAATCAAGAGGAACACAGCCATACGTACCATTTTCCCTAACTCTCTCTAGATCATCCCAACAGAAGTCTACAAGGTCATGGTCCAAACAAAATCCTCTGAGATCAACCATCATTAACCTTGATTCTAATGGTGTACAGTTACTCTACACGTCTCTCTAACTATTCTAAACCAATTCTTGACAACTAAAACTAACAAACCAGTCAATTCTTGAAGATTAAAGTTTCATGGACCTGTTATGGAACTCCATGGATTTGGCTCTAACTCTCAGAATTTCATCACCTAGTCTAGCCTAACAATTCTATACCTAAAGAATGAACTGAAACTAAATAAATTAAGAGGTATGGGGAGAAGAAAGAACTTGTCAAGTGATGATGGAGAAGGTATGAGGAGAAGGTTTCAGGCCTTGTAATTGCTTCAGGACACTCTTCCAATGGGGAGAAACTTTCTGTTTGCACTTGTGATGATGGAGAAGGTCTGCAATGGAAGGAAACCAGAGTTGCTTCAACTTGAAGAAATCTCTTCAATGGATGCTTCTCTCTCTCTCTCTCCCCTCTGAATTCTCTTGCTATCACCAACCTTGAACACTATGTGATACACTCTTCTTATAGTAGTGGATGAAAGTTACTAGAAACATCTAGAATCCTCTAGAAAGTTCATGAACTTCTCCTTAAAAGAGACTTTGAAAATCTCATATCCCTTGCATTAAACCTTGTATTCTATGCCAAAATGCCTTAATATGAGATATTGAGTGATAAGGAATGAAATCAGCCCTTTACTTTTCCTTGTGCAAGCCTTTTCAAAGTTGCCTTCTTTTACAAGTAACACTTTTCCAAAGGAACCTCATTTTTTAAGCTTCAAATCAAAATTCTATCTAAACCAATGTTCTCAAAATGATGTTTCCAATCAAAATGATATATTGGATGACCTATTTTGGATTTGTGGATCTTCCAAACCAATTTCCAATTTCAACTTTTCAAACTTATAAGCCATTTTTAGTTCATTTTTGACCAATCATGCAAATCCATGCTATGAGCTTTTCCAACAATCCATGACCTTCTCTCTAGACTAAAAATCACATTTTGAACAACTTTCATGTTTTGAGTTTTTCCATTTGAGGCTTGGAAATAGGAGATATGGCCTTTGCTTAAAAATGACCAAAATACCCCTGTCTTGTTCAAACCATAAGTTGAGTTCCACAAATCCTATCAAGTACTTCTACCACTAAAATTAAATCTAAGAAGATGCCCTCCAACATTCATGTTGACAAAGAGATCATAGGAATCATCCTACTAGGGAAAAAGTTGTCTGCAAGTTGGGTGACTTTCAAGGACCCAGATTCACACACCTCAGCTGACCTGTAATTTGTCAAAACCATAACTTGAGCTCTGTAACTCCTATCAAGGACTTCCACCACTCAAATTAAAGCTAAGAACAAGCTCTACAACATTCATGTTGTGGGGAATATGAGGTATCAATCACATCTAGAGCTAAAACTGCCTGGAAGATAGGGGTCAAATTAGGGTTTTTTCACTGACAATCCTTGGAGACCCTAACTTGAAACTTCTCAAACTCCTCAATCATGATGAGTTGGTCTAGGAATCATCTTTATAACATCTCCATACATCATTCCATGATCTCATGGCCCTTGGATTAGGTCTCAACCTTCTCCAAATCTTCAGTTGTCCTAGGGTTGACCCAGTCAAAACCCTAGTTCTACCATTCATGGTTGAATCCTCTGAACTCTTGCATAATGATCTCTCTAGGCTTCATGATGGCTATCAAGACATCTCATAGGCTTTCTCAAAACATCAAGTTCATTCTCAAAGTCTCAGAATCATCTGAGGGGCACCCACAACTCTCAAGCTATGAAGCACACAACCCTGGTTTCAACCAATTCCTCTGAAGATCTCTTGAACTGCCTGATGAAGGTATCCATTTTCAAACACTCAATGAATAAATAATTGTTGGTCAAATTTTGGGGTGCAACAATGAGGCAAAAATTATTCTACTTATAATGTTTCACGGCTAGGTTAAGAATCGACTTGCTCTAATACCAATTGTAACACCCACGCATAATATACATTTAGAAAATATATTACATATAATATAATTTGATACTGATACACATAAGTGCTTAGCGACATTGTTATATATACATGTCTAAAAAGAATAATATATAATATGGCACATGTTATACAAAGGTGCCTAAATAAAACTAAGATCTATGTATAATATCTACTTATATACAATATCCACAATGAAAGATCATTTATCAAAAGTCTCTGAAACATCATCAAACAAGCTTATCTTTGTCCTTCACCTGCAAATAACCACCTGAAAACAACAAAAATAGTGGGATGAGATAATAATCCTTATGGGTTCCATATCATATTGGTCCACTCAGCTCTAAAGGGGATATTATGTAAACTTCAACTTAATATTCTCAATAAAACAATACATGTGTACACTTACACAATAGAGAAAGACACAAGCATCGAAAGATCAAATATAAGGCATTAAGTTATGTCATCGTTGGAGACAAATTGTTTAAAAAGACGTCTGAAGGTGTTTCACTCAAGCGCGTTACCGAAAACAAAACTTATTTGGAAATATTCAATGCCCATATGGATCATGAGGCGCTCATCAAGTAGGCCACAAGATAAAGCGGTTATTATTTTGACAGGGGATATATTGGCCCATAATGTTGAAAGATTGCATAGAGTTTTCCAAAGAGTGTCAATAATGCTAAAAGCATGCAGGGATCCAACATGTCCTTGCTAGTGAGTTACTGATCGCAACTTTCTGAGTCTAACTGAACTGACTGCAAGTGCACAGTCTATCGCATAGTAATAAAGATATCGATCCCACAGGGACTTGTAATCAATCTAGTGTTATCGGGTATTACTATGTTTAGCTAAGTCGGAATAAGGTTTTAAGGAATTAAATGCAAAAGTAAAGGCTAATTTAAGGATAGTTTATAAGGTTTAAGAATACTAATAAGGGACATCAGTATGTACTGCTTTAGTTTTCGGGGATTCGACAAGTCGCCGATGCAGTTTAATTTGTTTGCAAATGATTTTCAGGAGAAAATGATCGTTTAAAGACTTTTGTCTCACGTTGGTTGTTGACTCTAGTCGTAACTCTAAGACAGAATGTACCCTTTGGCTGTCCCATTCGGGGTTAAAATAACTTTTTGAAAACAACTAAGTTCTTATTTCTTTTAAAGCGCTTTCGCTGTATTTAAAATAAACGCCTAGTTTTTACTATCCGGTTCAAACCCCACGCTTTCACGTGTCGATTTGTACCTTAATGAATTTCCCACTCTCGTGGCAAAACTACTGTAAACAATTTCTCGCTTTCGCGACGAAGGTTTGTTTAGGAAATTAAATTAAAAACCACGACCAGAAAAGTGTTTGTAAAAAGGAAAAAGCACCGGATGTTATCGAATCCCGTCTTACTAGTTTAATACATACCAATTGATGCGGTTTAGCTAGACATGATACTTAGAACAATCACAATTAAATAAAGGCAGCAAAATAAATAAACATGCATTATAACGGAAACAAAATAACAATTTAATTAATAAAAATCTAAAAATAATACTGTTCTCGGATCCTTGAGTAGTCCTCCACAATGTCGGCAGGATTCTACCTCGGCGAGGAGTAAGGGTACAAGAAAAGAATACAATAGTACAAATGGAAATAAAGGAAAAGAAAGAAGCAGGAAAATAATGCTAGAATTTAATTTGGCTTTCAATGGCGATTTCGGCAGCTTGCGTGGGCACGTTCAGAATGTGAATGTTATTCTTTTATTTGGTGTATGGCGATCGTAAGGGAGATGTGACGAGCGTAATATGCATGACGAGCGTAAGGGTCTGTAACGACTGTGAGGGTTGTGACGGTCATGACAAGGGTGTGACGACCGTGACACTCACAAAATCTGTATTTTTTTGTCTTTTTCTCCCATTTTGTGTCTTTGATCGTGAGTTTTCTCTGTCTTGCTCGTTTTGAGTGTGAACTTCATATACCTGCAAAAACGCTTAGCAAATATGCAGAATCATCCGAAATCGTTTTGAGTGGAAATCGGATGTCGTGAAATTCGAGTTTTATGATCCTAAAATGTCCGTATATGATTAGTAAGGATGGATAGGCATTTAATCGGGTGAAAACTATTTAATCGGTCGGGTTTTTGGGGCTTTTAAGCCCAAACCCGTAGCTGTTTTTCCAAGTTTTTCAGGTGTTGATCGGTTAACCATATGCGTTAACTGATTAACACAGTGTTAGGGGCCTAAAAACTGAGTTTTTGGCCTAAAAACTGAGTTTTTGGAGTGGTTAATTGGTTAACCATATGCGTTAACCGATTAACATTGTAAGTGTGAGAAAATATTATTTTTCAAAACTTCGAAAATTCATAACTTTTTCACCGTTTATCGGATTTTGACGTTCTTTATATCAAACTGAAGCTAATAATATGTTCTACAACTTGGTGAAAAGAAATATTATTTTTATCCGACTTTTTGCCGATTTTACCGATTAATCGGAATTAACGATTTTGAGTGAGAGAAGCCTAATTAGCTAGAGCCTCCGGTTGTGATCGGTCTTGTCTCTTATGGATAACTTGTGTGTTATTAATTATTGTGATGTGGGTATCCGTAAGGCGTGAATCCTAGTGTATGAATCTATTGTGAATCGTGGCCTTTGGGCAAATGTATGCATTGTTTGAATTGAATAAAAATGCATGGTAATTGTGATGAATGTGAAGAATGCATGATAATATATTTGCGAATATGTATGCATTTTGTGTTGATTGATCCCGCGTAGGATCTGCAGAAACATCGTGTGCCCATGTGGGGTGTGAGCGATAGTTTATAGTTGATTGAGTCATGTTTGCATGTGAAGCATCGTATATGCATTTGTGTTAATTGATCCCGCGTAGGATCTGCAGAACCTCGTGTGAGCGATGGTTACATTTGATCCCGTGTAGGATCTGCAGAACCTTGTATGATGCGATGGTTATATTTGATTCCACGTAGAATCTGTAGAACGATTGTGTGCCCATGTGGGGTGTGAGCAATCGGATTGTGTGCCCATGTGGGGTGTGAGCAATCCTGAAACATCGTGTGCCCATGTGGGGTGTGAGCGATGGGTGAACATCGTAGGCCCGACGGGGAGTTACTTCGGTAACGAGCGATGGTTCCATTTTGGTTCTTCAATTGAACCTGCTGAATTGAGTCGGTACCGCATTTGCATCTGCATAGAGTCGTGAGTCGGTCTCTATGAGTTGCATTATCACCTTTATATGATGCATTGGTGAAATAAACATGTATGGATGTTTATGTGAATTGGTGATGATATAAACATATTGTGTATGTTTATGTGAACTAATGCGAATTGTGATAATGGCATGAGTGAGTATGCTTGAAAATATGTATATATGTGTGTGAATATATGTATATATGTAGGTTTATATGGATTGATATAAATATTGGTGATTGCATATTGTATATGCTTGATGTTCTATCTATATATAGATACTTATATGGATACATTGCGATGTATAGAATGATTGAGGTGAGTTATGGTGTGAATGCGGAAGGTGCGTAACTAATGATATATATATATATATATATATATATATATATATATATATATATATATATATATATATATATATATATATATATATATATATATATATATATATATATATATATATATATATATATATATATATATATATATATATATATATATATATATATATATATATATATATATATATATATATATATGATTTATGCATTGAATATTATGATATTGTTTCTCACCCTTCTGCTGTTTTATGATGCTCTATGAGGCATTGCAGATTAGGTGCTGGTGATCCCTTTTTGTGAAGCGCGTCTTCATTAGTTTTGGTCAGATGGCTCTGATATGTAACACCGGGTAGCATAGGAAGCCTTGGGCTATTTTTGATGAATACATTTGTATATGTATTATTGGTGTTGCATGTTTTGTAAACATGAATGTTGTTGATGAATTACATTGAATGATGTGAATATGTATATATGTTATACATGTCGGTTGTGATTCAAATGTTTAGATTTTCCGCTTTTATTCTAAATATTTGAGATGTGGGTATAAGGACTAAGATCCTCTGATGTATTTGTTGCCCATTGTTGCATATCTATTATGAGCAGGTGTTGTATGTGTTTTAATTCAAGCATAATGTGACATGTTCCTTTTATACCGTATTTTAAATAATACTCTGATAAAATTTTGAATCCGTGCCTAAATGATTCGTTTGATTATTTGGGGGTATAGAAAGGGGGTGTTACATTAAGTGGTATCAGAGCCAGTGTTGAGTCTGTTGTGTCTGTCTTATTGTTGCTAACGGTTAAGCTGTGGTTTAACCTTGTTGTTGTTTCTGGGTTGCTCAGAATATGGCTGGTAGGAATGATGCTGCGATGGCTGCTGCCATTAAAGCAATGGCTAGAGTGGTGCAGGGTGCGCCGAATGCGAATGAGAATGATGAGTTCAGAAAGAATCAGCTGTAGAAGCATGCTTCATCTCAAGGTTTCAAGGTTTTGATGACAACAACAACAAGATTCAAGATCATTTCATCTGTGCAAAAAGTCAGAAGCTTTCAAAAGACCAAGATCAAAGTATTATGAAAGTGATCAACATTCAAGCTTCATGTACATTTGCTCGATCATCTTTCAAGACTTGGACACAAGCTATGGTATATCAAATTCTCTACTTTAATTGATATACAAATGTTCAAAACTATAAAATATTTTTGCATAATGCATTAACATGTTTTAAAACCATTTGGAATTGGTATAACACTTTTAAATTAAGAATTTTTCAAAGTTTTTACAGTGTTAACCGATTAACCATATAGGTTAATCGATTAATGCCCTAAAATTTTAAATTCTTTGGGCCAACGTTACAGTGTTAACCGATTAACCTATATGGTTAACCGATTAACACTGAACGTTTTCTGAAAAATAGTTTGATTTCAAGTTCAAAAATTATTTAAATGTTATACCTTTCCATATGTTAACTGATACTAAAATATACCCTTTTGAAAAGGTGTTTTGGATGATATAAATTTTGAAAATTTTAGATTAACAACAACCTCCAACAATTTTCAAAAACAATCATTGAATCATATTCACTACTTTTCAAATAATTTCAAATACATTCAAAAATGTTCATACTTGCATAACCTTTCACATTCATTTGTTTGAACACTTGTATTGAGATTAAGTTGTGAATTCTGATTAAAGGAGAAGATCAATCTTTGCATTGATATTACTATTGTACTCTCAAATTACAAAAGAATTACAGAATAGTCTGTTGTGACTTGTGATCCAGGTTTGTTGGATACAAGGGTTAGTGTTTTGCAAGAGGATTGTTCTTGAACACTAGTTTGTTTTGTTGTTAGATTGTAGGCCTCACCGGTTGATGGTGTGATAGGTTGTACTTTCTAAAACAATAGTGAAAAATCTCTTTCACGTGGAAAGGGGAGTGGAGTACCTTCAGATTGTGAAGGGAACCACTATAAATCTTGGTGTCCATTTTCTTTATGCTTTCTACTACATTCATCACCAAGAACATAACCAAAGAAAAATTAAAGAATACCAAAAATCCGAAAAAGTTTCCATAAGCCTAATTCACCCCCCCTCTTAGGCATACTCTGAACTTACATTAGCCACCGGTCTTTAAAGGAAGATTCGATCTTGACGGTGCTCAGATTTGGCTGAAAGAAATCGAAAGAGTTTTCAGAGTTATGAATTGTGCTGAGGGAAACAAGGTGAGACTTGAGACTCACATGCTGAGGGAAGAAGCCGACGACTGGTGGGTCGGTATGCGACAAGTTATTGAGGTGAATGAGGAAACAATCACTTGGGATTTGTTTCGTATGGAATTCTTGAGGAAGTATTATCCCGAAAGTGTGAAGGGGAAGAAATAAATGGAATTTCTTGAGTTGAAGCAAGGCAACATGTCCGTGGTAGACTACACGGCGAAGTTTGTGGAATTGGTTCAATTTCATCCTCATTATGCGGTAGTTACGGTGAAATTCTCCAAATGTATTAAGTATGAGAATGGCTTGCGCCCTAAAATAAGCAAGCGGTGGGATATCAGCAACTTCGAAAGTTTTTGGATTTGGTTGAATGTTGTAGGATTTTTGAAGAAGATAGCAAAGCGCGTTCCACACATTATAAGAGTGTGAATGAGAGGAAAGGGAAACAACAAGTAAAGAGTGGACCGTATGTGACGCCTGTTGATCAGGGCAAACATAGGGGAAACTTTGATAGGAGATCCGGAGGTGGAGGTTCCGGTATGATTAAGTGCTTCAAGTATGGTGAGATGGGGCATAAGTCTTTTGATTACGGAAAGACCGTGGCAAAGTGTTATAACTGTGGAGGTATTGGTCATGCTATAACTGATTGTAGAAGGAATAGGGTGAAATGTTTTAATTATGGAGAGGTGGGGCATATTAGTACTAAGTGCACTAAGCCGAAGCAAGCTCAGGCAGGTGGTAAAGTGTTTGCTTTAGCTGGGAAGGATACTACCAGTGCAGACCGTCTGATTAAAGGTATATGCTTTTATTAATAGTACACCTTTAATTGCTATTATTGATACAGGAGCGACTCATTCATTCATTTCTCATGAGTGCGCTAAGCGTTTGGACTTGTTTGTGACTTCTAGGGGTGGCGAGATGGTTATTGAGACTCCTGCTTCAGGGTCGGTAACTACGTCCTCGGTGTGTGTAAGTTGTCCTCTTACCATGTATGGTAGAGACTTTGTTATGGATTTGGTGTGTTTACCTTTGAAAGGTTTGCACGTGATCTTGGGTATGAACTGGTTGTAGTTTAATCGAGTTCATATAGATTTCTATCACAAGTTAGTAAGGTTTCCTTCTTTGGAAGATGACGAAGAGGTGTTCTATCCACTAAAGAATTGAAGAAACTTTTAGCGGATGAAGCTCAATTATTCGGTTTATTTACATCTTTGTCCGTGGAGAGTAAGATGGAACTTGATGTTTTTCCAGTGGTGTGTGACTTTCCAGAAGTGTTTCCAGAGGATATTACGGATGTACCGCCGGAAAGAGAAGTTGACTTTCCAGAAGTGTTTCCAGAGGATATTACGGATGTACCGCCGGATGTACTTCGTGATGCCATTCAGAGTTTCTAATGCGCCGGGTGTGTTTATGGAATACATGAATCATATCTTTCATGAGCAGTTGGATCGTTTTGTGGTTGTGTTCATCGACGATATTTTGATTTATTCTAAGACTCAAGAGGAGCATGAAGAGCGTTTAAGAATTGTGTTGTAAAATTTGAAGGAAAACGAATTGTATGCTAAGTTGTCTAAGTGTGAGTTTTGGTTGTCAGAAGTAAGTTTTCTTGGGCATGTTATTTCCGGTAGTGGAATTAGTGTTGATCCATCCAAGATTGATGCAGTGAGACAATGGGAGACTCCTACGTCGGTTACGGAAATCCGAAGCTTTTTAGGATTGGCGGGTTATTATCGGAGGTTCATTGAGGGATTTTTGAAGTTGGCACTTCCTTTGACGCAGTTTACTTGTAAAGGAAAAGCTTTTGTTTAGGATATTTATTGTGAAGAGAGTTTTATGGAACTTAAGAGACGGTTGACGACGATGCTAGTTTTGATTTTGCCAAATCCTACGGATCCTTTTGTGGTGTATTGTGATGCGTTATTGACAGGTTTAGGTGGTGTTTTGATGCAAGATGGAAAAGTTGTGGCTTATGCTTCGAGGCAATTGAGAGTGCATGAAAAGAACTACCCTACCCATGACTTGGAATTAGCGGCCGTGGTGTTTGTTTTGAAAATTTGGAGACATTATCTTTATGGGGCAAGATTTGAAGTCTTTAGTGATCACAAGAGCTTGAAGTATTTATTTGATCAGAAAGAATTGAACATGAGGCAAAGAAGATGGTTAGAACTTTTGAAAGATTATGACTTTGGTTTGAATTACCATTCGGGTAGGTGAATGTGGTGGCCGATGCCTTAAGTCGGAAGTTGTTACATATGTCCGTGTTGATGGTGAAAGAATGGGAACTTTTGGAAGATTTCAGAGACTTGAGTTTGGTTTGTGAAATGACGCCGGTAAGCGTGAAACTTGGTATGTTACATGTTACAAATGATTTTCTTACGACCGTTTGTGAAAAGCAAAAGTTAGATTTGAAGTTTGTTGATTTGATGATGAATGAGAGTGAGGATTACAAGGTTGATGATTTTTGAGTTTTGAGATTTCGGGGTGGTATTTGTATTCCCGATGATTCGGAATTGAAAAAGATGATATTGGAGGAAGGACACCGAAGCAACTTAAGTATTCATCCGGGTGCAAATAAGATGTATCAAGATTTGAAGAAGATCTTTTGGTGGTCCGGGTTAAAGCAGGATGTTGCTCGTTTTGTGTATTCGTGCTTGACTTGTCAGAAGTCTAAGGTGGAGCATCAGAAGCCTATTGGATTGATGCAACCGTTAGACATTCCGGAATGGAAATGGGATAGTATATCCATGGATTTTGTTACGGGATTTCCGAATACGCAAAGAGGTCATAATGTTATTTGGGTAATTGTTGATAGGCTTACTAAATCTGCTCACTTTATTCCGATTGATATTAGTTATCCTTTGGAAAAGTTAGCCGAGATTATGTTCACGTGATTGTGAAGTTGCATGGGGTTCCTAAGAGTATTGTGTCGGATAGAGATCCTAGATTTACATCAAGATTTTGGGAAAGTTTACAAAGTGCTTTGGGTTCTAAGTTGAGATTGAGCTCGGCGTATCATCCACAGACGGATGGTCAAACCGAGAGGACAATTCAATCATTGGAAGACTTGTTGCGTGCTTGTGTGCTAGAGCAAGGTGGTGCATGGGATAGTTATTTGGAATTGATTGAGTTCACCTATAATAACATTTTTTCATGCAAGTATTGGTATGGCACCATTTGAGGCTTTGTATGGCCGGAGATGTCGAACACCTTCGTGTTGGCATGAAACCGATGAGAGGTCGGTAGTTGGGCCGGAGATGGTACAATAAACTACAGAGAAAGTGAAGTTTATTTGGGAGAAGATGAAAGCTTCTCAGAATAGACAAAAGAGCTACCATGACAAGAGAAGGAAAGATCTTGAATTTCAAGAAGGCGACCATGTGTTTTTGAGAGTTACACCAGTTACGAGTATGGGTCGTGCTTTGAAGTCGAAGAAGTTGAGATGGGGGATAAGTCTTTTGATTACGGAAAGACCATGGCAAAGTGTGATAACTATGGAGGTATTGGTCATGCTACAACTAATTGTAGAAGGAATGGGGTGAAATGTTTTAATTATGGAGAGGTGGGGCATATTAGTACTAAGTGTACTAAGCCGAAGCAAGCTCAGGCAGGTGGTAAAGTGTTTGCTTTAGCTGGGAAGGATACTACCAGTGCAGACCGTCTGATTAAAGGTATATGCTTTATTAATAGTACACCTTTAATTGCTATTATTGATACAGGAGCGACTCATTCATTCATTTCTCATGAGTGCGCTAAGCGTTTGGACTTGTTTGTGACTTCTTGGGGTGGCGAGATGGTTATTGAGACTCCTGCTTCAGGGTCGGTAACTACGTACTCGGTGTGTGTAAGTTGTCCTCTGACCATGTATGGTAGAGACTTTGTTATGGATTTGGTGTGTTTACCTTTGAAAGGTTTGGACGTGATCTTGGGTATAAACTGGTTGTAGTTTAATCGAGTTCATATAGATTGCTATCACAAGTTAGTAAGGTTTCCTTCTATGGAAGATGACGAAGAGGTGTTCTATCCACTAAAGAGTTGAAGAAACTTTTAGCGGATGAAGCTCAATTGTTCGGTTTATTTACATCTTTGTCCGTGGAGAGTAAGATGGAACTTGATGTTTTTCCAGTGGCGTGTGACTTTGCAGAAGTGTTTCCAGAGGATATTACGGATGTACCGCCGGAAAGAGAAGTTGAGTTTTCAATTGATCTAGTTCCTGGTACTAGACCAGTTTCGATGGCACCGTATCGTATGTCGGCATCGGAGTTGGTAGAATTGAAGAAACAATTGAATGACTTGTGTCGCATGCGAGAAAATAAGGTGTCGGCATGACAGAAGAGTCGCCACCTTTCGTTATTTATCCCTCAGAGCGGGAAAGGAAACGATCGGAAAAACCTGACGAAAAAGGGTAAGACAAGGTCGTCGCAACCATTGTCTGGGTTCGGGAGTCGGTTACGCAAGGGGAAGGTATTAGCACCCCTCACGTCCGTCGTACTCGACAGGATCCACGCTTGTTTGTTTACTTGGACGGGTTGGTTTTATTCTATCTACCTATCAAGGCTGGCTGAAAAAGAAAAGAAAAATGACTCGGCAAAGCGTCGCACTTTATGCCTACGTATTCCCGTCTGGAACGAGAAATCAGAGTCAACGTAGTTCGGCCTACTACGGGTGAAGGTGGGGAAGGTTGCTCTCTAGGACGTTGCATCCTATGCCTACGTACTTTCATCTGTTATGAAAGATCAGAGCTCACGTAGTTCGGGAAACTACGGCTTATCTCCTAAAAGAAGTGTTTTTTTTATTGTGTTTGCGATCTCAATCGCACTAGAGACTATGACCTGAGAGTGAATGCGTCGCATGTCACCCAAAGGGTATCATACTAAACATCCCACCTCAGATAGCTTAAGGCTCGTAACGTACGAAAGAAATCATTCATGATTACTGTATCTTAAACTGTTTTGAGATGAGAAGAGAGAACAGGCCCAACTAGGAGGGAGACTATCAAGTCCTACTGTTATCATGCCATGGATTCATCCTATGGTTGAGGTTTGAACAGGGAACTCTTAGAAGTTATCATGCATAGGTTTCAACCTAAAAGTCTATCATCAAATCCTTATCAAAGGGAATGAGAGTCCTAAGGGATCATGTCAATGATACACCAAAACAGACAAAGCACCAGCTTTAAACGGTAAAATGCATGCAATGGAAGTGAGGGAGGAAATGTGTGTGGGGCTTCAGCCTCCACAAGCTCGTCTCGACCTCAAGCCAGTCATGAAATAACAGTAATCATACTGAAGGGTAAACAACATGCTATCAAGCAATAACTGTCGCTACTGCGAAAATCGGCGCCGGCTGACAGAAGAGTCGCCACCGTGCGTTATTTATCCCACGGGAGGGAAAGGAAACGCTCAGAGTAAACCTCGCACAACATGGGAAAGGCATGGTCGTCGCAACCAAAACCTGGATTCGGGAGTCGGTTACGCAAGGGGAAGGTATTAGCACCCCTCACGTCCGTCGTACTCGACGGGATCCACGCTTGTTTTCGGGTATGGATTGTTATTCTATCTAAACTATAGGTCAAGGGCTAAAAAGAAAATAAATGAAAATAAAAATGACTCGGCAAAGTATCGCACTTTATGCCTACGTATTCCCGCCTGGAACGAGAAATCAGAGTCAACGTAGTTCGCCTACCTATGGGAAATGAGGGGAAGGTTGCTCGCTAGGATATCGCATCCTATGCCTACGTACTTTCATACAGCATGAAAGATCAGAGCAAACGTAGTTCGGGCCACGTACGACACAAGTCTGTCTTGGTTAATTTTATTCCTTCTGAAAAAGGTTTTCTTGATTAGCAGTCCCGGCGGACAAAAATGACATCTTGATGAGTTCATATTCTTTTACGGAAGAAGTGTCTTTTATTGTGTTTGAAATCTTTATGATGTTTTTCTGTTTGTTTTGAGGAAGAAGAGACAGAACTCTAACCTACGGTTGCGAAGGGAAACAAGCTAACCTAATGTTATCATGCATGGGTTGAGACCTAGTGTCTATCATGTTCCTCTCTTGCGCAGAGAGAAACAGAGATCCTAAGGGAATAGGCGGAAACAGAAACAATATCAGATATATACAGTAAAACAGTAAAATGCATGAATGCAACAATACAAGCGAGGCAAGGGAGTCCCACTCAACCTCGAACCTAGAAAACAATAGGCAAAAGTGAACAGGCTTCACTTTCAACCCAACAGGGTAAACAACAAACAATACAGTCCAGAAAACCAATCAATACATCAGAAATGAATTACAGCAAAATAAACAGCCACAGCAGCTCTGCATCAATATCCATCTTCAAATCATCTCCAATCAGCTACAAGCTTCAGTCAGCAGTAGTCTCTATCTTCATAGTCTTCAAGCAAGGGCTCTGGCTGACAATCTTCAGTATACAATGGCTTTTCTTCAAGTCCTATCCTCCAAGCTGAGGGATCAATCACCAGAGTGGATTGGGTGTTAAGCAATTAATTGACTACCAATGGTGGTAAACCAACTGCTACTAACACATAAGACATTTTCTCTCAAGAGTTCTATCCCTCAGACAATAGCACCAAGCCTTCCAAAGGAAGGGGGTGAGTGTCTCAGAGAGACTCTGCATCACAGAGAGGAATGGAGGCAGTCAAAACCTTCCATGTTTGAGAATCAAGCTTTCTAATCTAGAGCTCTGCCTAGCTCCTAAACCCTAATCTCCTTAACAGCTGATGGCAAAAATCTCTTCTCCAACTCTGGAAGTTGGTCTTCAGTCTCTGGATCTCCAATGGCTTCATCATCACAAGTCTTCAGCTTCCCCAATCCCCAGACAGTCCCAATACCCACACAGACAAACAGTAATCCCCAGAGGGCACACCACACCAATCAGACAAATATAGACAGTATATTAATAGCAGTAGGGGAATCCTGACTTTTCCAAGGGGATCTAATAACTACCCATAGCCCCTATAGTCCCATAGCTAAACTATTTAATCCCTAAGTCCTGAGGGAAAGGAACTAATTCACCTAAGTTATCACTTAAAACCCTAATTTGTTCATGTTGTTTACACCTAAACTAATCACCTAAAACTAACTCCTAAAAAATATGAATTAAATTGCATCCACAAGTTGAATATCTAAACTAAACAACCTAAAAAGAATGGACAAAAAATATTAAAGCATTGATTAGAACAAAAATTAACAAATTTATATATGAAATGAAACTATTTAAAATGCTATTTATTTGGAAAATATGGGAAAAATATCAAATAAAAAATAAAATGCAATTTTTATTTTTTATAATTTTCTAGACTCTTTAAAGAAAATTATGCAAAAAGAATCATCAAAAAATAATGATTTTTCAATTTTATGTGATATTTATAAAATGCATGAAAAAAAATGAAAGAAATTAAAAAGAATTAAAAAGAAATAAATGGGAGGGGTGAGAATAGCAGGGCCAAACAGTTCAAACTAGTGGGCTTTCACGCGCGTGGGGGTGCCAATAGCATCTGAGCCCATTTCCTTCTACTAAATGAAACAGTGCGTTTCATTATTTGAAATCTCCCTCCGTTTTGAACTTTTAATCGCGACCGTTAGATGAGTCTCCAAGTCAAAAGTCAAAATGTAATCGTGTGGCCCAGGGGTCATCTCCTACCTCCAGCAAACCCTAGACTCTGAGATTGCAACACCATGCACGCATCTTACACCTTTCTGTTCTCCTTCAACTCTCCACGGATTCATTCGATGTCAAGAGCAAAATTGCTCTAAATCTCTCCCTCTACACAGCCATACCCTTAGTTCCTTCTAACACTCAGCCAAACTCCAAACCCGATAAGCATAACAGTTAGGTTCCACCATAATCATCTGCTATCAAATCTCTCAATGCTTGCTCAATTATATCCTATCATGCTCCACATCTCACACTGATCATTTCAAGCTATTAACCTATGATTATCGTGCCTTAATCTAAGAGTTATAAGCCTTAACAGAATTGATACATCATGCTCAAACTTCATGAAACTTCTCCAAAATCATCACAATCAATCCCCTATCCTATCTTAACCATTCTACACTATCAAATCCCTAAGATTCTAACTAAATCATGCAATATGAAGAGAAGACAAACCTGGTGCAATTGGTGAAAACAGGTATGGAACTCTTTGAATTTGATGCTTGCAGTGATTGAAACTTGCTCAGTAACCTTGATGGTGAATTCTGTATGCAGTGATTCGTGTGTAAACCTCCTGAATCTTGTCCTTGAGAAGTTCTTGCAATTTGGATGGTGATCTTGAATAGCACGATTCTTCCTCCAATTCTACCAATCTTGATGTGGATTATGGTGTTTGAATGATGATGATGAAGATTCAATCAAAAGATATGAAGATTGATGGAGATTGTAGAGAGTTTGAGGAGCTTATGCAAAAATGAGAAAGTGTGTAAAACTTGGGGTTTTGAACAAATGAAATCACCAACCATGGCATGAACTATCTTGCATCAATATATACATGAGGTTAGAACCGCCTAGAAACTTGGAGAAGCTTCCCTTATGTGATTTCCCTTGAATTTGGCTTATGTACCTTCCATTGCAAGCAACCATGAATATCTCACAAATTATGAACTAAGCTCAAAATTCTACTTTAGCCAATGTCTTTAAAATGATCTTTCCATTCAAAATGACCTATAATTTTGCTTCATTTGGCCAAGATATGAAAAATCTCATTTTTAAGTCCATTTTTATTCATTAAATCCAACAATTATGAAACCTTGTGCTATGAATCTTTACAACCTCTCATGATCACTTTTATAGAATCAAAATATCATTTGGAACAAGTTTGATGTTGTAAAGTTTTCCATTTGAAGCTTCCTTGTATGAGTTTTGGGCATAGGTTAAAATGACCTGTAATTCACAAATGACCAAAATACCCTTTGCTTGCCAAGACCATAAGTAGAGTTCCACACATCCTATGAAGGCATACTATACCATTCTAGAAAGATAAGACAATGAGGAACAACTCTTATGTTGACCAGAAATTAATTTGAAATCTCCTTGAGGGGTAAAAATTGCTTGGAAGTCAAGTCACTTTCACAGACAAAATTTCAGATACCTCAAATGACCTGTAACTTGCAAGGACCATAACTTGAGTTCTATAAATCTCCTTGATGTCTTCCACCACTCAAATTAAAGGTCTTGAGATCCTCTACAAGTTTCATGTTGGCCAAGGATTCATTTGAAGCTTTCATTTTGACTTATCTTGCTTGGAAATTTGACCTAAACTAGGGGATTTTACATAGAAACCCTAATTTAGGACCTCCTCTTCTCCTTGATTTCTCTTGATTTCTTCTTAGCATAACAACATATCCTTATTCTACATGTCAAATGATGAACCCCACATCTCTCCAATAGCCCTTAATTCCTTTCAATCAGTCAATTGACCTAGGGTTGACCCAGGGTTGACCCAGATGAAACCCTAGCTGACTGTCTTCAACTGCAATTCTTGTGACTTCACCAATGGCTTGTCTCCATCTCCAAATGACTTTATAAGTCCTCCAAGATGTCTAGATACTCTCCATGCCTTCAATTCACAGCTCACAACTCCCTTGTTGATCCTCAGATACCCTCAGATAGGAGATAGACTCAAAGCTTGATCTATTGAACTCTCTGCTTTCAAATTCTTTTCTGATGACTTGAAGGGTATTGAATTAGGATAATAACCTCTTGATAGGCTCATAGAGGTAAGAATAATGATTGGTCCCCTGTTGGATGACTTGCTATGCTTATGCTAGGCCTATGAGTAGACTATGTACATGACTCTATATGCAAATGCTAATGATATTGAAACATAAACCAAGTGAATAATGTTGAGCAAATTTTAGGGTGCAACAGCTGCCCCTATTCAAGCGACTTGGACCCGATTGGGTGAAGAGCCCGGAGCCTTCAGACATTCGCGGTACGAGACGGTTGAATACTAGTGAACCCAGAAATTTGCCAACCGCAGAAATAAGCTGCATCCCTGCTTGAGGAACGACATTCATCAGCTGAATCTGACTGTTACGACAACCCACTGATCTCGTGCGACCGTGTTGGGGATTATTTTCATCGTCCTGAAGAAGATTTTATCATCGCAGAGATAGAACATTGTCCACGTCAGGACGCCTGTTTCGTTGATTCGGAAAATTTCAGCAACTTTGCTGGGGATGGCTCGTTTGCCTTCTCGTCAGAAATAAATCGTCCACGTTAGGAATAAACTCTTCCACATTAGGAATAACCGTTCCACATTAGGAATAACACCGTCCTCGTTAGGACTCCTCTTCTCCTCCACGTAAGGAAGCCCATTTTCTTTCGATCTGTCCACGTAAGGACTCCAACTTGTTCCACGTAAGGAATCACATCTTTCCACGTAAGGAATCAAACTTGTCCACGTTAGGACTGCACCGTCCACGTTAGGACCCATCGTTCCGCGTAGGGAATAACCGTTCCACGTGAGGAATCATGACTTTTCCACGTAAGGAAACCACAATCTGATTTGTCCACGCAAGGACTCCCATCTTGATATGTCCATGTAAGGACTCAATCTTTCCACGTAAGGAAACATATTTTGATTCGTCCACGTAAGGACTCACATCTTCATGAAATAATAGAACCTGTCCACGTCAGGACTCGCGCGTCTTCGACTTGCTGGGGAAATAAGACTTTGTCCATGCCAGGACTCATACTGCGCCAACAACACGAAGAAGGATGAATTTGTCCACGTCAGGACTCTCGTATCTTGTCATCACGAAGAAATATAAACTTGTCCACGTCAGGACGCACATTTCACCGTCACGAATAAAGCTATCTGCTGGAAATAAATTGTCCACGTCAGGATACCAACACGAAGAACAATCAACCTTCGCCCACGTCAGGACTTCACACTCAATCGATACCGAGAACTCGAACCTGTCCACGTTAGGACTAACACACATCGTCGACCTGAGGAAATGTCCACGTTAGGACTCCTCATTCCAACAATCGTCTCTGGCACAAAGAAATCCCGTCAATAAAATTGTCCACGTTAGGACTCATCCTCCCATTGGTCCGCGAACTTCTTATCACTGACGTTACAGCAACTTCGAGGCTGACTCTACTGGGGATATTTGGAAACCAAACTAACGGACACCTGTTCTGACAACTAGCTCTGCTTGGGGATAAGGAGAAACTTATCCTGCTGACTCTGTGGGGAGTAGCGCCACAACTGACACTTTGTCGGATGTCTCACGTCGAGATCCTGAATGTTTATTGATTCACCTGAGCAAGGGCTCTCTCTTCCTGCAAGAGAAACAATACTTGGGACAAACGGTTAGTCAACCTAGTTTATGTTTCAAAAATGCATGCGTTCGACAATGATGCAATGCTCCATTCGGCATGGAAACGCTACGCTTTTATTTGGTGGATGCAAGTATGACACTATATGCTGATGCCAATATGCCACCATATGCCAATGCACTATATGCCGATGCAAATGCAGCCTCGAACTGCTGGGATATAGGAACTGCTTCAACAAAATAACTGCTGAAGATGATGCCGACTCCGCTGAGGATAGCTAGATGTTACAGAATTATTCCAGCAAAATAACTGCTGGAAGGACGAAGTCGACTCAGCTGGGAAACGGAACTTGAACCAAGCACCTTGTTGAAGGAACACCCTGCTAGGGGATATAACTCTGCTGGAGACTAACAGATGCATCTGGTATGATTGAACTTCTGCGGGAAAGTGAACGGGCGTCACACGGTATTCTGGCAAAATAAATGCCATGATCCACACCAACTCCGCTGGGGATAGTCTTAATCTTCGAGTTCCACTGGAAGGAATACTTGCTGAGAAGAGAATTCCGCTGGGGATGGGATGATTCTCTTGGGAACAATCAACTGACTCCGCTGTGGGAGAGTAAATGACCCTGCGGGGAAAGGTAAAACTGCCTGAATACAGCTCACCAATCTGAAATATCAATCTTCTGAAGCTAAACCCACTCTGCTTGAGATGCACTGTCTGAATACAGCCTTCGATCTTGGAATATCCCATTCTGCTGAGAATAAATGGCTTTGCTGGAGCATGCCCTCTTGGATAAGTTACGGCTAGCTGGGGAATTCGATCCTTCCTCAGTGAGAACATGCACGACCTGCGTGAGGGTCGAGTCTTTTGATCATCTCCCTCGTACGGTTGTGAAACCTGCAACAACACAAACAAGACAAAACAAGCCTATACAACCAAATCGATTCAGGTTAGTGACGTTATTTTCAGTTAATTCACAGCTTTAGCAATTGTTGGCAAGGGCCAGTGACATTATACCCATGCTAGTTTCAATAAACTTAGGCGTTTTATCATGCACAAAACAGTAAAGAACCAGCATCAAGTACTGAATAACATATTTTATTGATTGGGCCCCTGAATGAGCGGAGTTTTATACACGGGATGTAACTCCTGAAATGAGGAAGCTACGCAAAGCAAATATACAAGTATGCACAAGAAGCATAAATATTTTGACAAATTAAATTTTGTACACATGTCGGCAACGGGATGCAGACGAACACCACGAACTGATCCTCCTATGACTCATCCGACTCTAATGCTTTCCCGGTATTCACACTTCTGAAGAGGTTGTATCAGATAACCGATCCTTTAGGCATTCTCCCGCACTGATGTTTACTGAAATGTCAAATTCGGACCGCAGCCATTTGCTTTTCAAATCCCTAACTTTTGCGTGAACCGCCCTTTACGGGTTTTCAATTCACCGGGAGACCCTTTTTTGCCGAAGCCGCCCAGTGTAGGTTTTCAACTTCGCGGGTGTACATTTTTTTCAATTTTATCCCTAACTTTTGCCCGAACCTTTCATTCTGTTTTTGGTTCGCCAGGATGCCCCATTTTTGCCTGGACTCTCTTTTTTCTGTCCAGCGGGTCAATTTTAAGCAAAGTATTTTTTAACTGCGTCCGAATTTACAGGCGACGTAAAGTCTTCACCGTCCATGGTGGACAACAATAACGCTCCTCCTGAAAAGACTTTCCTGACAACGTAGGGCCCTTCGTAGTTGGGGGTCCACTTGCCCCTGTGATCTGCTTGCGGCGGGAGAATCCTTTTTAGCACAAGGTCGCCCGTCTGAAAGCTTCGCGGATGTATCTTCTTATCATACGCTTTCTTCATTCGGCTCTGGTACAAACGACCGTATGCTAGAGAAGCTAGCCTCTTCTCGTCCATCAAACTCAGTTGGTTCAACCTGTCTTTCACCCATTCTGCCTCGTCCAGCTGAACATCTCGCAATACCCTCAAAGAAGGGATCTCCACTTCCAATGGTAATACCGCTTCCATTCCGTATACCAACGAGAACGGGGTTGCCCCGGTTGATGTGCGTACCGTCGTACGATAACCGTGCAATGCGAAGGGTAGCATCTCATGCCAATCCTTATAGGTCACCACCATTTTCTGAACGATCTTCTTTATATTCTTATTGGCCGCTTCAACAGCGCCATTCATCTTGGGTCGGTACGGGGAGGAGTTGTGATGTTCGATCTTGAAATTCTGACAGAGCTCCTTCATCATTTTGTTGTTCAGGTTCGAACCATTGTCCGTGATTATCCGCTCGGGAATCCCATATCGGCAAATGATATCTCTCTTGATGAATCTAGCCACCACTTGCTTCGTTACATTGGCGTAGGACGCCGCTTCCACCCACTTGGTGAAGTAATCAATTGCTACGAGAATGAACCGGTGTCCATTAGAAGCCGTCGGCTCGATCTTTCCAATCATATCGATTCCCCACATCGAGAATGGCCACGGAGATGACATTACATTCAGGGGACTCGGAGGCACATGAATCTTATCAGCATAAATTTGGCACTTGTGGCACTTCCTTGCGAACTTGAAACAATCCGTCTCCATAGTCAGCCAAAAATATCCTGCCCTCAGCAGCTTTCTCGTCATAGCATGCCCACCAGCATGCGTACCAAAGGTACCTTCGTGTATTTCCTCCATGAGCAACTTTGCCTCTTTCTCGTCTACACAACGCAACAACACCAAATCGTGGTTTCTTCTGTACAAGACACCATCCAGATTCAAATAGAAATTGCCTGCTAATCTCCTGAGAGTCTTCTGACCTTGACTGGATGCCCCAGCCGGATACTCTTTATTCTTCAGGAAATTAAGGATATCAAAATACCACGGTTTGTCATCGGATGCTTCATCAATAGCAAATACGTACGCTGGCCTGTCAAGCCGAGAGATAATGATTCGGGGAGCCTCGTTCCAAAAGTTGACTTTGTACATGGAAGACAAAGTGGCCAGGGCGTCAGCCATTTGATTCTCTGCCCGCGGTACGTGATGCAATTCCACCTTATCGAAGAAAGGCAACAATCTCCTTGCATAATTCATGTAATGTATCAAGTTGGGCTGACGCGTCTCCCATTCCCCTTTGATCTGATTCACCACCAGAGCTGAGTCTCCGTATACGTCTAAATTCTTGATTCGCAAATCAATGGCTTCTTCAAGCCCCATTATACAAGCTTCGTATTCGGCCTCATTATTGGTAACGGAAAAGGTCAATCGGGCAGTAAACGGGATGTGCGACCCGTGTGGCGTAGTGATGATTGCCCCTATTCCGCTACCGTAAGCATTCACAGCTCCGTCAAATATCATCTTCCACTTAGAACCCAACTCTGGCCCCTCGTCTAGCAACGGCTCTTCACAATCTTTCATCTTTAGGTACATGATATCCTCGTCAGGAAAATCAAACCTCATCGATTGGTAATCTTCAATAGGCTGCTCCGCCAGATACTCAGACAACACACTCCCCTTTATTGCCTTTTGCGAGACGTACTGGATGTCATATTCAGTCAAGACCATCTGCCACCGGGCAATCCTCCCTGACAACGCCTGCTTTTCGAATACATATTTGATAGGATCCATCTTCGAGATGAGCATGGTTGTATGATTCAGCATGTATTGCCTCAAACGCTTGGCGGCCCAGGCTAGCGCGCAACAAGTTTTCTCCAGCATTGAGTATCGAGATTCACAATCTGTAAATTTCTTACTCAAGTAATAGATTGCATGCTCTTTTCTCCCTGTCTCGTCGTGCTGACCGAGAACACAACCCATGCTTCCCTCAAGAACCGTCAAATACATGATCAAGGGTCTGCCCGCCACTGGGGGTATCAGAATAGGAGGTTCCTGCAAATACTTCTTTATTTTATCGAACGCCTTCTGACAATTTTCGTTCCATGTTACAGCTTGATCTTTCTTCAACAGCTTGAATAATGGTTCACACGTGGCCGTTAGGTGAGATATGAACCGGGCGATGTAGTTCAACCTCCCTAAAAACCCGCGCACCTCTTTCTCTGTTTTAGGCGTCGGCATTTCTTGGATCGCTTTTATTTTAGCAGGATCGACCTCTATTCCTCTTTCACTTACGATAAACCCCAGCAGTTTACCCGATCTCACCCCGAAGGTGCATTTGTTAGGGTTCAGCCTCAACCTGAACTTCCTAAGCCTTTTAAACAATTTCAGCAGATTCACCAGATGCTCTTCCTCCATCTGGGATTTGCCAATCATATCGTCAACATAAACTTCGATCTCTTTATGCATCATGTCATGGAAAAGAGTCGTCATTGCACGCTGATACGTTGCCCCAGCATTCTTCAAACCAAAGGGCATCACTTTGTAGCAAAATGTTCCCCAAGGCGTTATGAAAGTGGTCTTCTCCATATCCTCTGGCGCCATTTTAATCTGGTTATAGCCTGAAAAGCCATCCATGAAAGAGAAGACAGAGTATTGAGCCGTATTGTCAACTAACACGTCAATATGAGGAAGCGGAAAATCGTCTTTTGGGCTTGCTTTATTCAAATCTCTATAATCCACGCACATTCGAACCTTGCCATCTTTCTTTGGTACTGGTACGATGTTAGCAACCCATGAGGGATACTTTGTCACAGCAAGGAAACCAGCGTCCCACTGTTTTTGGACTTCCTCTTTGATCTTCACTGCCATATCTGGTCGAGTTCTGCGAAGCTTTTGTTTGACTGGCGGGCATTCTTCTTTCAGTGGCAGGCGGTGCACAACCATGTCTGTATCGAGCCCTGGCATATCTTCATACGACCAAGCGAATACATCACTATATTCTCGGAGCATTTCAACCAGTTTTCGCTTGATATCACTCTGCAGTGCGGCTCCGATACGAATATTCTTCTCAACCCCTTCCGACCCCAAGTTGATAACTTCGATGACCTCGTCGTGAGGCAGAATGGCTCTTTCCTCTTGCTTCACCAACCAAGACAGTTCTTCAGGAACGTCGCTATCTTCGACAACCTCTTCTTCGGCCTGAAATACCGGGTGCTCAAAGTCGGGACGAGTCATAGGTGGTTCAAAGATGTCGTCTGAAAATGTTATCCTGCAAAAGGAACGGTTAAGTGCTTCAAAATGCGTATAAAGCGAATAACCACGTTGCCATTTTATTGAGAAATATAAAACAAGAAAGACAGGGATTACAGTATTTGCACATGAAAAAAACGCCATTTATTTAATGAATAACACGCAATGTTCATAACAACACAGCCCTAAGCACATCCTGATGCCCCGGGCAAGACATCAGATTATTCAACAATTAATAAAGCAAAGCATTACTGTTTAAGAGTCACAGGAACAAGCTCCTGAATGGACCAGTTGCACAGTCCTTATCCTGGCGTGCTTGGCTGAATCCAGGCATCCATATCACAGTCGCTGTCTCCTTCGTCAGACTCCGAAGCAGCGTTGACGGTTTCATGACACACTCCACTGGCAGAGATGGTGATTGGCCCTCTGAAACGGGGTGCCCCCACAGCAGGTGCTGACGACGACGGTTGGTATCCCAGCCCGAACCGGTCCATCTTTACAGGAATATCCAGCACTTTGCCCCAGCCCTTGGCTTCTCCTGCCTTCACTAGAGCTTGAGCTTCTTTGTACGACGAAACGGCTATCTCCGACGCTTTGCTCGGCCCGGGACCTTTGTCCTTGATACGCAACCCTTCAAATGCCTGGCAGGGTGTCTCGTGGATCTCTCCGTCGACCTCCACATATTTGAATGACGATAGATGGCTGACCAGGATGTCTTCTTCTCCGCATACGGTGACTACGCTGTCTCCGACCATATATTTCAACTTCTGATGCAGGGTAGACGTAACTGCCCCAGCCCCATGGATCCAAGGTCTTCCAAGCAAGCAGTTGTACGCAGGCTGTATATCCATGATATAAAACTCAGTTGCAAACACCTCCGGCCCCACCTGTAGAGGCAATGTGATCGATCCAAAGACCGTTCTTCGCGTGCCGTCGAAGGCTCTAACTACCAAGTCACTGGGCGTGCACAAAATTCCTCTAACATCCAGCTTCATCATCGCCTTCTTGGGCAGCACATTCAAAGACGATCCAGTGTCGACCAATACGTGCGACATTACTGATCCTCTACATTCGACAGATATGTGCAACGCCATATTATGATCTCTCCCTTTCGGGGTCAAATCGAAGTCGGTAAAGCCCAAGCTGTGGCCTGCATTTACATGTGCCAACACTCCTTCCAACTGATTTACAGAGACGTCTTGGGGTACGAAGGAAGTATCCAGGACTTTCAACAAAGCATTTCTGTGAGCTTCTGAACACAACAGCAATGACAGGATAGATATTTTGGACGGCGTCTGCTGCAGATGCTCCACAATCTTATAATCACTTTTTCGAATCAAGCGCATGAACTCTTCTACATCTTTCGATGCTGCTTCTTTTTCGCTTGCTTGCACTGGGACATTCTCAACCATCTTCCCTTTTCCTTTTGCTAGTCTTTCGGCCTCCACTTCAGGTGATATAAAGATCCTACCACTCCTTGTCATACCTCCCGAACCAACAACATTATCCACAGTCTCGGCTGGCTGCTTATTAACATCAATCTTTATCCCGTCACAATACACCTCCAACCCATATGACCAGGGGACTGCTCTTGTGTTCTCGTACGGGATCGGCCCGACCTTAGTTATGGTGATCGGTGGTCGCTGGATCGGTGCTGCAATAGTGATTGTCTTTCGAGGAATCGTTACAGTGGCCACATCACTCTGATCATCTGCTACTGCCCCTGCGGGCTCTTCAGTTGCTGCTCGGTCAAACTGCAATGTGCCTCCATCGATTAAAGCCTGAATGCCTTTCTTCAAATCATCACATCCCCCAGCTAGGGCCCAGCATTCTACACAATACTCGTCACATCCTGGATAAACACCCCCTTGCAACAGTCGGCTCTTTATCTCGCTCAGCGGCGTCTTTAAATCGTCGACATTCATAATCAGATTCAACCCTTCCTCAGTCAGAATGGCGTTTGCCCCATGATTAGGCATGGGTTTCTGCACTATATTCGGACCCGCCGTTCCGAAATTGATAGTCTTATTGTCCAAAAGATCCTGCACAACGTGCTTGAAAGCATGGCAACCCTCTATATCGTGGCCCGGAGCCCCAGAATGAAACTCACAGTGCCTGCTTGCATCGTAACCAAACGGGGGAGCTCCCGTTATCGGTGCCAGAGTTCTCTTCTCTACCAGGTTCAATCCCAACAATGTCTGCAGTAAATCAGCATATGTCGTGGGAGGCTTCTCAAACACTCTTCTTGGTTTACCACTCTGGAATCTTCGCTGAGCCTGCTGTGCCCCCTGCTGAGGTTGCTGCTGCTGCTGCTGTTGCTGAGACGGTTGTTGTTGCCGATATGGGATAGTAACACTCACCACCTGCTGCGGCTGATGATATTGGTTTCGTCCCCTGCCTCGGCCTCCAAACACTGCGCTTGCCTCGCCCTGACGGCGCCCACCAAAAGCCTTCCTATTACTGCCAGATGCAGTTGATTCCTCAACCTGGAATTTTCCTTGCTTGATGTTACGCTCAATCTTTTCTCCCATCAGAATTAGGTCCGAAAAACTGGCCAGAGATGTGTGAAACATCATGTCATGAAACAAGCCTGTGAATGTGCCGACAAACATGTCATTCATTTCCTTATCTTCTACAGGAGGACGGACCCTGGCAGCCATATCGCGCCACCTTTGCGCGTACTCTTTAAAGCTCTCCCCCTTCTTCTGTGACAGCCCTGCCAATTGGACCCGATTGGGTGCCAAGTCGCTGTTATACTTGTAGTGAGCTACAAATGCCTCTGCTAATTGCTTCCATGTCTTGATATCGGTTGGCTCCAACCCCATATACCACTCTAGGGAAGGACCCGACAGACTATCTTGAAAGAAATGCATTAGCATTCTTTCATCAGTTGAGTATGCAGACATCTTTCTGTAATAAGCTCGTACGTGCACTTTTGGACATGTGTCCCCTTTATACTTATCAAACGCAGGAGCTTTGAATTTGATTGGCACCCTTAAGCCAGGTACCAGACCCATTGTTGTCATGTCCAAGCCCACAACACTTTGGTTCAGGACCCCCCTCATCTGCTCTTCCAGCATTCTGATCTTCTGGGAGTCATCCATCGGCCCTTCGAACCCTCCGCCGGAGAAAGCGTCCTCCTGCTGATCTTCTTGCCACATACCATTCCCAGCTCCATACCCGTCATATCCATTATTACGTCCAGCCCTGGTCTGATTCATCCCCGGACCTCGTCCTCTGTTGCCGTACCCTTGAACACCTCCAGCAGGCCCAAAAGCCATGAACCCAGCGCCGTTTCCAAAACCTCCATAGCCCTGATTGGCCACACCATAACCATCTTGCCCAAAGCCTTGAGCATTGAAACCATATTTCCCCGCATTATCAAATCCCTGATCGTTGAATCCGAACCCAGCATTGACAAAGCCATTGCCCCCCATATTATCACCCAAGTTGACGTCCCCAAGCTCAACGTTATGGACAGCAGTCTCATTCCCAACTCCGACGTTACCATTCACAGCAGCGGTAGCATTGTTGATATTAGCGGCAGGTGTATTGACTACAGGCGGAGCCACTGGCGTGGGAGTGCCATCTCCATGAGCAGTGTCGACTCGCACAGACTGATGATCCTCGTTACCATGACTAGCATTTCGGGCCAACAGAGGTTGGACCATGGCTTGCAAATTCTCCTGACCTTTTGCAATAGCCTCCATGGTCTGCATAAAGAGAGCTAGCTTTTCGCGCACATCTTGCATCTCGTTCTGCATTTGATCCATGATTCTTCGACAGTTGGTGCAAGTGGAATAGCGGTGCGGGTGCTGATTTGCAATCCTGGAAAGTACCTGGTTCAGAACAGGAAATAAGATAACATCCAATGATTACCTGTAATGCAATATGAATATGAATGCAATGCAATGTGTGCCTGTGCATTAGGGAAATTCATTCCCCGATTCTAGTGTGAAGGTGCCGGTGTAGTGACAGTGCTAACAATATAAAGATCGGAGCTGAATCACAGAAAGCCTCATATATTGCTGAGAAACCAATGAACCCGGAATACAATGTTACTAAAGGTACAAAGAGAAGGCATGACCTCGACCAACAATCCTGGTGATGGTCAGCACTGTGCAAATAAAGCATACAAGTTACTACATGAAATGATCAAATCCTCCCATAGGTCTGGTATTCTTCTAGCAACTTCTTGGTCTCCGGATGACTGGGTCGAGCAAGCAGCCCTTCCACAAGTTGGTTTCTTTTCTTAAGGACACGACGTACGTCTTCAGTAGTTTCTTCCCATGCCCCCTCTCCGAAGCGCTCTTCTAGTTTACGCTTCTGAGACATAGCTTCATCTCTGCCCTTGATGGCCTTGTTTAGTGCGTTCTGGAGACTGTACCGGGTCATCACCTCTTCCTCACACTTCTTGATGCTGGACTTCAACTGCTCTTCGAGGTCGGAGATTTGCTGCTTTAACTTATCCTCCCTCTTCTTATTGTTGGTGAGCGTGGCATTCCAAGTCTTATTGCAAGAAGAGATCTCTCGGTGAGCGATGTCAAGCGCTTTCTTCTTGGATTCAAGCATGTCATGGGAACTTCTGAACTCTTGCCCCAGACGTTCGCGCTTCTTCCTCTCCTCAGTCAACTCATCCCCTAATTTGTTCATTAGCTCAATCTGCTGTTGGAAAGCATGGACGGCCTTGTTTTTCTCGCTGCGTGCCTGGGCTAGCTCTTACTCTAATCCTTCGTTGGTCTTCATCAAGGCTTCTTTTTCTCTCACAACCTGCTCGTAGGCTTCCCTAGAAACAGTAGTGGGCTCTGCTATCGGAATAAGAACAAGAATTGGTGCATCTGGAAATGGCATCCTCAACTGACTGGCTCTCTCCTGAATCCAAACTCTATAAGGTGCATAGGCCTGACAGTCATTCTTTCCTAACAACGGCTTCCCTCTTCGGTTAATGCGCGTCCAGGCATGCTGCAACTTGGCCAATAACTCCCCCTTCACATCTCCAGTGAAGTACAGAGATTCCTGTACTTCTTCCTCTTTTGGCGGGTTCTTCAGGGCATATCCGAACTGACGGACGAACAGAGAAGGGTTGTAATTGATACACCCTTTTCTTCCTATTAGCGGAACATTAGGGTAACCAGAACAACTGAAGATAAGCTCGGATCCCAGCAGATCTCTATCAAACCAATCAACGTCTTCAGAAGTTAACCTCATCATATGCTCTGGCCAGTCGGGCGTAATTGCATTATCCATGAAAGGTCCCCTCGATGGAAAATGGCTCTTGAACCATATATACAGCAAAGGTACGCAACAGGAGACATTCTTGCCTCTCCTGTTTTCATTCCTATAGTGCATCGAATGGTAAAAGTCCCCGATCAGTGTTGGTACTGGGTTACCGGCAGCAAATAGATGAAATGCATCCATGTCCACGAAGTTTGGGAAGTTAGGGAACAACACTATCCCATAAATGCAGAGGGCCAAAATAGCGTTAAAGACCACCCAACACCCATTCTTGGCGTACTCTTGAGCCTTACCAACCAGAAACTGAAGAGAAAAACCCGGAACCCCTCGCCACGCATTCATCAACAAGTCAGAAGCATTCATATGCAAGGCTTTGGCTAAATCCTCCAAATTGGGCTCGGCGGCTGAGTGAATAAAAGGAACTGCATTCTGAACTGGCAGCTCAGTAAACTCTACATACTCCTCCATGGTAGGCCCTACGATAAAATCCGCAAACGTGAAGCATCTCAAAGCCGGGTCATAGAATTGCATTAAGGTGTACAGCCCATTCAATTCATCCTCAGTAGACCTGCGCACTAAACCCAACAACCGTCCGTAGCTCTGCCTGAAGCTTCTACGGACATCATCATTTGCAAGAGAAATTAGACCCAGGAGTGAAGTAATATCGGGGACAGGTAGCTTATACACAACGGTCATCCTCAAACCAACCATGATCAAATGCTCAGAAGTCTAGACACTAGAACCGGGGGAATGCGAATGCACCTGCAGCACAGACACACGTTAGTGGGATGCAATGATAATGGGTATGCAAACAATGCAATGCAAAGAACATGCAACAGGGACCAACTGCCATAGCTGCATAGCCTGAACTATATCAAGAAGTCTCCGATAGGCCCTTTAGAAGTCCTCAACCCTGGTCTCGGATAGACCTATAATAAAGCTCCAACAACAGTCTCTGACAGACCTCACAACCCTGGTCTCGGATAGACCTATAATAAAGCTCCAACAACAGTCTCTGACAGACCTCACAACCCTAACTCAGACTGGTCTCTGGTAGACCTCAAATCATATCTCCAAATGGTCTCTGACAGACCTTAGAACTATCCAACTGGTCTCTGACAGATCTCATAACACATCTCCAAATGGTCTCTGACAGACCTCATAACTCTCCATAAATACCCAGGATCTCTGATCAAGAAATAACCGGTAATCTGAAAGTCTAGTTACCTGCATAACCCCAAACCCTCTCACAGGTGGATGTCCTAGTAACTGACAAAGGTATGGCATCCTATGCGGTCGTCGGCGTCACAGACTTTCAGGGTTGAAGATACGATTCCCAGAAGGAGTGGCATCATCAAATCCTGAAGAGGCCTCACTTAGCCAACTTCCAAATGATCGGTCCCCAGAGTCGACAATCCAACTAACCAGCAACCCAAGCCACCCAAAGGGCAGGACAGGAGGCCAACCAGAAGAACCTCGTCTGAGCGTAGATTTCGCGGGACACTAGGACATGCAAAGCACGTGCGCGCCCACTAATCTCTACTCTAAGTCTAAGGTGCACTCAAGCCCAGGTCCGGCTTCTCACTCAATATCAGAACACCCGTCACACCCCAATATACAGCAATAATAATCAATATATATAATGCTGGAAATAAAGGTCAGAAATATAAATCCATACAAAATCCATGACGGGAAAACAAGCGTTAGGATTGACTCTCTTAAGGGACGTTGGATCCCAAATGCATAAGAACTATCGCAGTCCTTAGCAGCCAGGGGACGTTGGGTCCCCAGCAGAGTCGCCAGCTGTCGCTACTACGAAAATCGGCGCCGGCTGACAAAAGAGTCGCCACCGTGCGTTATTTATGCCACGGGAGGGAAAGGAAACGCTCAGAGTAAACCTCGCACAACATGGGAAAGGCATGGTCGTCGCAACCAAAACCTGGATTCGGGAGTCGGTTACGCAAGGGGAAGGTATTAGCACCCCTCACGTCCGTCGTACTCGACGGGATCCACGCTTGTTTTCGGGTATGGATTGTTATTCTATCTAAACTATAGGTCAAGGGCTAAAAAGTAAATAAATGAAAATAAAAATGACTCCGCAAAGTATCGCACTTTATGCCTACGTATTCCCGCCTGGAACGAGAAATCAGAGTCAACGTAGTTCGCCTACCTATGGGAAATGAGGGGAAGGTTGCTCGCTAGGATATCGCATCCTATGCCTACTTACTTTCATACAGCATGAAAGATCAGAGCAAACGTAGTTCGGGCCACGTACGACACAAGTCTGTCTTGGTTAATTTTATTCCTTCTGAAAAAGGTTTTCTTGATTAGCAGTCCCGGCGGACAAAAATGACATCTTGATGAGTTCACATTCTTTTACGGAAGAAGTGTCTTTTATTGTGTTTGAAATCTTTATGATGTTTTTCTGTTTGTTTTGAGGAAGAAGAGACAGAACTCTAACCTACGGTTGCGAAGGGAAACAAGCTAACCTAATGTTATCATGCATGGGTTGAGACCTAGTGTCTATCATGTTCCTCTCTTGCGCAGAGAGAAACAGAGATCCTAAGGGAATAGGCGGAAACAGAAACAATATCAGATATATACAGTAAAACAGTAAAATGCATGAATGCAACAATACAAGCGAGGCAAGGGAGTCCCACTCAACCTCGAACCTAGAAAACAATAGGCAAAAGTGAACAGGCTTCACTTTCAACCCAACAGGGTAAACAACAAACAATACAGTCCAGAAAACCAATCAATACATCAGAAATGAATTACAGCAAAATAAACAGCCACAGCAGCTCTGCATCAATATCCATCTTCAAATCATCTCCAATCAGCTACAAGCTTCAGTCAGCAGTAGTCTCTATCTTCACAGTCTTCAAGCAAGGGCTCTGGCTGACAATCTTCAGTATACAATGGCTTTTCTTCAAGTCCTATCCTCCAAGCTGAGGGATCAATCACCAGAGTGGATTGGGTGTTAAGCAATTAATTGACTACCAATGGTGGTAAACCAACTGCTACTAACACATAAGACATTTTCTCTCAAGAGTTCTATCCCTCAGACAATAGCACCAAGCCTTCCAAAGGAAGGGGGTGAGTGTCTCAGAGAGACTCTGCATCACAGAGAGGAATGGAGGCAGTCAAAACTTCCATGTTTGAGAATCAAGCTTTCTAATCTAGAGCTCTGCCTAGCTCCTAAACCCTAATCTCCTTAACAGCTGATGGCAAAAATCTCTTCTCCAACTCTGGAAGTTGGTCTTCAGTCTCTGGATCTCCAATGGCTTCATCATCACAAGTCTTCAGCTTCCCCAATCCCCAAACAGTCCCAATACCCACACAGACAAACAGTAATCCCCAGAGGGCACACCACACCAATCAGACAAATATAGACAGTATATTAATAGCAGTAGGGGAATCCTGACTTTTCCAAGGGGATCTAATAACTACCCATAGCCCCTATAGTCCCATAGCTAAACTATTTAATCCCTAAGTCCTGAGGGAAAGGAACTAATTCACCTAAGTTATCACTTAAAACCCTAATTTGTTCATGTTGTTTACACCTAAACTAATCACCTAAAACTAACTCCTAAAAAATATGAATTAAATTGCATCCACAAGTTGAATATCTAAACTAAACAACCTAAAAAGAATGGACAAAAAATATTAAAGCATTGATTAGAACAAAAATTAACAAATTTATATATGAAATGAAACTATTTAAAATGCTATTTATTTGGAAAATATGGGAAAAATATCAAATAAAAAATAAAATGCAATTTTTATTTTTTATAATTTTCTAGACTCTTTAAAGAAAATTATGCAAAAAGAATCATCAAAAAATAATGATTTTTCAATTTTATGTGATTTTTATAAAATGCATGAAAAAAAATGAAAGAAATTAAAAAGAATTAAAAAGAAATAAATGGGAGGGGTGAGAATAGCAGGGCCAAACAGTTCAAACTAGTGGGCTTTCACGCGCGTGGGGGTGCCAATAGCATCTGAGCCCATTTCCTTCTACTAAATGAAACAGTGCGTTTCATTATTTGAAATCTCCCTCCGTTTTGAACTTTTAATCGCGACCGTTAGATGAGTCTCCAAGTCAAAAGTCAAAATGTAATCGTGTGGCCCAGGGGTCATCTCCTACCTCCAGCAAACCCTAGACTCTGAGATTGCAACACCATGCACGCATCTTACACCTTTCTGTTCTCCTTCAACTCTCCACGGATTCATTCGATGTCAAGAGCAAAATTGCTCTAAATCTCTCCCTCTACACAGCCATACCCTTAGTTCCTTCTAACACTCAGCCAAACTCCAAACCCGATAAGCATAACAGTTAGGTTCCACCATAATCATCTGCTATCAAATCTCTCAATGCTTGCTCAATTCTATCCTATCATGCTCCACATCTCACACTGATCATTTCAAGCTATTAACCTATGATTATCGTGCCTTAATCTAAGAGTTATAAGCCTTAACAGAATTGATACATCATGCTCAAACTTCATGAAACTTCTCCAAAATCATCACAATCAATCCCCTATCCTATCTTAACCATTCTACACTATCAAATACCTAAGATTCTAACTAAATCATGCAATATGAAGAGAAGACAAACCTGGTGTAATTGGTGAAAACAGGTATGGAACTCTTTGAATTTGATGCTTGCAGTGATTGAAACTTGCTCAGTAACCTTGATGGTGAATTTTGTATGCAGTGATTCGTGTGTAAACCTCCTGAATCTTGTCCTTGAGAAGTTCTTGCAATTTGGATGGTGATCTTGAATAGCACGATTCTTCCTCCAATTCTACCAATCTTGATGTGGATTATGGTGTTTGAATGATGATGATGAAGATTCAATCAAAAGATATGAAGATTGATGGAGATTGTAGAGAGTTTGAGGAGCTTATGCAAAAATGAGAAAGTGTGTAAAACTTGGGGTTTTGAACAAATGAAATCACCAACCATGGCATGAACTATCTTGCATCAATATATACATGAGGTTAGAACCTCCTAGAAACTTGGAGAAGCTTCCCTTATGTGATTTCCCTTGAATTTGGCTTATGTACCTTCCATTGCAAGCAACCATGAATATCTCACAAATTATGAACTAAGCTCAAAATTCTACTTTAGCCAATGTCTTTAAAATGATCTTTCCATTCAAAATGACCTATAATTTTGCTTCATTTGGCCAAGATATGAAAAATCTCATTTTTAAGTCCATTTTTATTCATTAAATCCAACAATTATGAAACCTTGTGCTATGAATCTTTACAACCTCTCATGATCACTTTTCTAGACTCAAAATATCATTTGGAACAAGTTTGATGTTGTAAAGTTTTCCATTTGAAGCTTCCTTGTATGAGTTTTGGGCATAGGTTAAAATGACCTGTAATTCACAAATGACCAAAATACCCTTTGCTTTCCAAGAGCATAAGTAGAGTTCCACACATCCTATGAAGGCATACTATACCATTCTAGAAAGATAAGACAATGAGGAACAACTCTTATGTTGACCATAAATTAATTTGAAATCTCCTTGAGGGGTAAAAATTGCTTGGAAGTCAAGTCACTTTCACAGACAAAATTTCAGATACCTCAAATGACCTGTAACTTGCAAGGACCATAACTTGAGTTCTATAAATCTCCTTGATGTCTTCCACCACTCAAATTAAAGGTCTTGAGATCCTATACAAGTTTCATGTTGGCCAAGGATTCATTTGAAGCTTTCATTTTGACTTATCTTGCTTGGAAATTTGACCTAAACTAGGGGATTTTACATAGAAACCCTAATTTAGGACCTCCTCTTCTCCTTGATTTCTCTTGATTTCTTCTTAGCATAACAACATATCCTTATTCTCCATGTCAAATGATGAACCCCACATCTCTCCAATAGCCCTTAATTCCTTTCAATCAGTCAATTGACCTAGGGTTGACCCAGGGTTGACCCAGATGAAACCCTAGCTGACTGTCTTCAACTGCAATTCTTGTGACTTCACCAATGGCTTGTCTCCATCTCCAAATGACTTTCTAAGTCCTCCAAGATGTCTAGATACTCTCCATGCCTTCAATTCACAGCTCACAACTCCCTTGTTGATCCTCAGATACCCTCAGATAGGAGATAGACTCAAAGCTTGATCTATTGAACTCTCTGCTTTCAAATTCTTTTCTGATGACTTGAAGGGTATTGAATTAGGATAATAACCTCTTGATAGGCTCATAGAGGTAAGAATAATGATTGGTCCCCTGTTGGATGACTTGCTATGCTTATGCTAGGCCTATGAGTAGACTATGTACATGACTCTATATGCAAATGCTAATGATATTGAAACATAAACCAAGTGAATAATGTTGAGCAAATTTTAGGGTGCAACAGCTGCCCCTATTCAAGCGACTTGGACCCGATTGGGTGAAGAGCCCGGAGCCTTCAGACATTCGCGGTACGAGACGGTTGAATACTAGTGAACCCAGAAATTTGCCAACCGCAAAAATAAGCTGCATCCCTGCTTGAGGAACGACATTCATCAGCTGAATCTGACTGTTACGACAACCCACTGATCTCGTGCGACCGTGTTGGGGATTATTTTCATCGTCCTGAAGAAGATTTTATCATCGCAGAGATAGAACATTGTCCACGTCAGGACGCCTGTTTCGTTGATTCGGAAAATTTCAGCAACTTTGCTGGGGATGGCTCGTTTGCCTTCTCGTCAGAAATAAATCGTCCACGTTAGGAATAAACTCTTCCACATTAGGAATAACCGTTCCACATTAGGAATAACACCGTCCTCGTTAGGACTCCTCTTCTCCTCCACGTAAGGAAGCCCATTTTCTTTCGATCTGTCCACGTAAGGACTCCAACTTGTTCCACGTAAGGAATCACATCTTTCCACGTAAGGAATCAAACTTGTCCACGTTAGGACTGCACCGTCCACGTTAGGACCCATCGTTCCGCGTAGGGAATAACCGTTCCACGTGAGGAATCATGACTTTTCCACGTAAGGAAACCACAATCTGATTTGTCCACGCAAGGACTCCCATCTTGATATGTCCATGTAAGGACTCAATCTTTCCACGTAAGGAAACATATTTTGATTCGTCCACGTAAGGACTCACATCTTCATGAAATAATAGAACCTGTCCACGTCAGGACTCGCGCGTCTTCGACTTGCTGGGGAAATAAGACTTTGTCCATGCCAGGACTCATACTGCGCCAACAACACGAAGAAGGATGAATTTGTCCACGTCAGGACTCTCGTATCTTGTCATCACGAAGAAATATAAACTTGTCCACGTCAGGACGCACATTTCACCGTCACGAATAAAGCTATCTGCTGGAAATAAATTGTCCACGTCAGGATACCAACACGAAGAACAATCAACCTTCGCCCACGTCAGGACTTCACACTCAATCGATACCGAGAACTCGAACCTGTCCACGTTAGGACTAACACACATCGTCGACCTGAGGAAATGTCCACGTTAGGACTCCTCATTCCAACAATCGTCTCTGGCACAAAGAAATCCCGTCAATAAAATTGTCCACATTAGGACTCATCCTCCCATTGGTCCGCGAACTTCTTATCACTGACGTTACAGCAACTTCGAGGCTGACTCTACTGGGGATATTTGGAAACCAAACTAACGGACACCTGTTCTGACAACTAGCTCTGCTTGGGGATAAGGAGAAACTTATCCTGCTGACTCTGTGGGGAGTAGCGCCACAACTGACACTTCGTCGAATGTCTCACGTCGAGATCCTGAATGTTTATTGATTCACCTGAGCAAGGGCTCTCTCTTCCTGCAAGAGAAACAATACTTGGGACAAACGGTTAGTCAACCTAGTTTATGTTTCAAAAATGCATGCGTTCGACAATGATGCAATGCTCCATTCGGCATGGAAACGCTACGCTTTTATTTGGTGGATGCAAGTATGACACTATATGCCGATGCCAATATGCCACCATATGCCAATACACTATATGCCGATGCAAATGCAGCCTCGAACTGCTGGGATATAGGAACTGATTCAACAAAATAACTGCTGAAGATGATGCCGACTCCGCTGAGGATAGCCAGATGTTACAGAATTATTCCAGCAAAATAACTGCTGGAAGGACGAAGTCGACTCAGCTGGGAAACGGAACTTGAACCAAGCACCTTGTTGAAGGAACACCCTGCTGGGGGATATAACTCTGCTGAAGACTAACAGATGCATCTGGTATGATTGAACTTTTGCGGGAAAGTGAACGGGCGTCACACGGTATTCTGGCAAAATAAATGCCATGATCCATACCAACTCCGCTGGGGATAGTCTTAATCTTCGAGTTCCACTGGAAGGAATACTTGCTGAGAAGAGAATTCCGCTGGGGATGGGATGATTCTCTTGGGAACAATCAACTGACTCCGCTGTGGGAGAGTAAATGACCCTGCGGGGAAAGGTAAAACTGCCTGAATACAGCTCACCAATCTGAAATATCAATCTTCTGAAGCTAAACCCACTCTGCTTGAGATGCACTGTCTGAATACAGCCTTCGATCTTGGAATCTCCCATTCTGCTGAGAATAAATGGCTTTGCTGGAGCATGCCCTCTTGGATAAGTTACGGCTAGCTGGGGAATTCGATCCTTCCTCAGTGAGAACATGCACGACCTGCGTGAGGGTCGAGTCTTTTGATCATCTCCCTCGTACGGTTGTGAAACCTGCAACAACACAAACAAGACAAAACAAGCCTATACAACCAAATCGATTCAGGTTAGTGACGTTATTTTCAGTTAATTCACAGCTTTAGCAATTGTTGGCAAGGGCCAGTGACATTATACCCATGCTAGTTTCAATAAACTTAGGCGTTTTATCATGCACAAAACAGTAAAGAACCAGCATCAAGTACTGAATAACATATTTTATTGATTGGGCCCCTGAATGGGCGGAGTTTTATACACGGGATGTAACTCCTGAAATGAGGAAGCTACGCAAAGCAAATATACAAGTATGCACAAGAAGCATAAATATTTTGACAAATTAAATTTTGTACACATGTCGGCAACGGGATGCAGACGAACACCACGAACTGATCCTCCTATGACTCATCCGACTCTAATGCTTTCCCGGTATTCACACTTCTGAAGAGGTTGTATCAGATAACCGATCCTTTAGGCATTCTCTCGCACTGATGTTTACTGAAATGTCAAATTCGGACCGCAGCCATTTGCTTTTCAAATCCCTAACTTTTGCGTGAACCGCCCTTTACGGGTTTTCAATTCACCGGGAGACCCTTTTTTGCCGAAGCCGCCCAGTGTAGGTTTTCAACTTCGCGGGTGTACATTTTTTTCAATTTTATCCCTAACTTTTGCCCGAACCTTTCATTCTGTTTTTGGTTCGCCAGGATGCCCCATTTTTGCCTGGACTCTCTTTTTTTTGTCCAGCGGGTCAATTTTAAGCAAAGTATTTTTTAACTGCGTCCGAATTTACAGGCGACGTAAAGTCTTCACCGTCCATGGTGGACAACAATAACGCTCCTCCTGAAAAGACTTTCCTGACAACGTAGGGCCCTTCGTAGTTGGGGGTCCACTTGCCCCTGTGATCTGCTTGCGGCGGGAGAATCCTTTTTAGCACAAGGTCGCCCGTCTGAAAGCTTCGCGGATGTATCTTCTTATCATACGCTTTCTTCATTCGGCTCTGGTACAAACGACCGTATGCTAGAGAAGCTAGCCTCTTCTCGTCCATCAAACTCAGTTGGTTCAACCTGTCTTTCACTCATTCTGCCTCGTCCAGCTGAACATCTCGCAATACCCTCAAAGAAGGGATCTCCACTTCCAATGGTAATACCGCTTCCATTCCGTATACCAACGAGAACGGGGTTGCCCCGGTTGATGTGCGTACCGTCGTACGATAACCGTGCAATGCGAAGGGTAGCATCTCATGCCAATCCTTATAGGTCACCACCATTTTCTGAACGATCTTCTTTATATTCTTATTGGCCGCTTCAACAGCGCCATTCATCTTGGGTCGGTACGGGGAGGAGTTGTGATGTTCGATCTTGAAATTCTGACAGAGCTCCTTCATCATTTTGTTGTTCAGGTTCGAACCATTGTCCGTGATTATCCGCTCGGGAATCCCATATCGGCAAATGATATCTCTCTTGATGAATCTAGCCACCACTTGCTTCGTTACATTGGCGTAGGACGCCGCTTCCACCCACTTGGTGAAGTAATCAATTGCTACGAGAATGAACCGGTGTCCATTAGAAGCCGTCGGCTCGATCTTTCCAATCATATCGATTCCCCACATCGAGAATGGCCACGGAGATGACATTACATTCAGGGGACTCGGAGGCACATGAATCTTATCAGCATAAATTTGGCACTTGTGGCACTTCCTTGCGAACTTGAAACAATCCGTCTCCATAGTCAGCCAAAAATATCCTGCCCTCAGCAGCTTTCTCGTCATAGCATGCCCACCAGCATGCGTACCAAAGGTACCTTCGTGTATTTCCTCCATGAGCAACTTTGCCTCTTTCTCGTCTACACAACACAACAACACCAAATCGTGGTTTCTTCTGTACAAGACACCATCCGGATTCAAATAGAAATTGCCTGCTAATCTCCTGAGAGTCTTCTGACCTTGACTGGATGCCCCAGCCGGATACTCTTTATTCTTCAGGAAATTAAGGATATCAAAATACCACGGTTTGTCATCGGATGCTTCATCAATAGCAAATACGTACGCTGGCCTGTCAAGCCGAGAGATAATGATTCGGGGAGCCTCGTTCCAAAAGTTGACTTTGTACATGGAAGACAAAGTGGCCAGGGCGTCAGCCATTTGATTCTCTGCCCGCGGTACGTGATGCAATTCCACCTTATCGAAGAAAGGCAACAATCTCCTTGCATAATTCATGTAATGTATCAAGTTGGGCTGACGCGTCTCCCATTCCCCTTTGATCTGATTCACCATCAGAGCTGAGTCTCCGTATACGTCTAAATTCTTGATTCGCAAATCAATGGCTTCTTCAAGCCCCATTATACAAGCTTCGTATTCGGCCTCATTATTGGTAACGGCAAAGGTCAATCGGGCAGTAAACGGGATGTGCGACCCGTGTGGCGTAGTGATGATTGCCCCTATTCCGCTACCGTAAGCATTCACAGCTCCGTCAAATATCATCTTCCACTTAGAACCCAACTCTGGCCCCTCGTCTAGCAACGGCTCTTCACAATCTTTCATCTTTAGGTACATGATATCCTCGTCAGGAAAATCAAACCTCATCGATTGGTAATCTTCAATAGGCTGCTCCGCCAGATACTCAGACAGCACACTCCCCTTTATTGCCTTTTGCGAGACGTATTGGATGTCATATTCAGTCAAGACCATCTGCCACCGGGCAATCCTCCCTGACAACGCCTGCTTTTCGAATACATATTTGATAGGATCCATCTTCGAGATGAGCATGGTTGTATGATTCAGCATGTATTGCCTCAAACGCTTGGCGGCCCAGGCTAGCGCGCAACAAGTTTTCTCCAGCATTGAGTATCGAGATTCACAATCTGTAAATTTCTTACTCAAGTAATAGATTGCATGCTCTTTTCTCCCTGTCTCGTCGTGCTGACCGAGAACACAACCCATGCTTCCCTCAAGAACCGTCAAATACATGATCAAGGGTCTGCCCGCCACTGGGGGTATCAGAATAGGAGGTTCCTGCAAATACTTCTTTATTTTATCGAACGCCTTCTGACAATTTTCGTTCCATGTTACAGCTTGATCTTTCTTCAACAGCTTGAATAATGGTTCACACGTGGCCGTTAGGTGAGATATGAACCGGGCGATGTAGTTCAACCTCCCTAAAAACCCGCGCACCTCTTTCTCTGTTTTAGGCGTCGGCATTTCTTGGATCGCTTTTATTTTAGCAGGATCGACCTCTATTCCTCTTTCACTTACGATAAACCCCAGCAGTTTACCCGATCTCACCCCGAAGGTGCATTTGTTAGGGTTCAGCCTCAACCTGAACTTCCTAAGCCTTTTAAACAATTTCAGCAGATTCACCAGATGCTCTTCCTCCGTCTGGGATTTGGCAATCATATCGTCAACATAAACTTCGATCTCTTTATGCATCATGTCATGGAAAAGAGTCGTCATTGCACGCTGATACGTTGCCCCAGCATTCTTCAAACCAAAGGGCATCACTTTGTAGCAAAATGTTCCCCAAGGCGTTATGAAAGTGGTCTTCTCCATATCCTCTGGCGCCATTTTAATCTGGTTATAGCCTGAAAAGCCATCCATGAAAGAGAAGACAGAGTATTGAGCCGTATTGTCAACTAACACGTCAATATGAGGAAGCGGAAAATCGTCTTTTGGGCTTGCTTTATTCAAATCTCTATAATCCACGCACATTCGAACCTTGCCATCTTTCTTTGGTACTGGTACGATGTTAGCAACCCATGAGGGATACTTTGTCACAGCAAGGAAACCAGCGTCCCACTGTTTTTGGACTTCCTCTTTGATCTTCACTGCCATATCTGGTCGAGTTCTGCGAAGCTTTTGTTTGACTGGCGGGCATTCTTCTTTCAGTGGCAGGCGGTGCACAACCATGTCTGTATCGAGCCCTGGCATATCTTCATACGACCAAGCGAATACATCACTATATTCTCGGAGCATTTCAACCAGTTTTCGCTTGATATCACTCTGCAGTGCGGCTCCGATACGAATATTCTTCTCAACCCCTTCCGACCCCAAGTTGATAACTTCGATGACCTCGTCGTGAGGCAGAATGGCTCTTTCCTCTTGCTTCACCAACCAAGACAGTTCTTCAGGAACGTCGCTATCTTCGACAACCTCTTCTTCGGCCTGAAATACCGGGTGCTCAAAGTCGGGACGAGTCATAGGTGGTTCAAAGATGTCGTCTGAAAATGTTATCCTGCAAAAGGAACGGTTAAGTGCTTCAAAATGCGTATAAAGCGAATAACCACGTTGCCATTTTATTGAGAAATATAAAACAAGAAAGACAGGGATTACAGTATTTGCACATGAAAAAAACGCCATTTATTTAATGAATAACACGCAATGTTCATAACAACACAGCCCTAAGCACATCCTGATGCCCCGGGCAAGACATCAGATTATTCAACAATTAATAAAGCAAAGCATTACTGTTTAAGAGTCACAGGAACAAGCTCCTGAATGGACCAGTTGCACAGTCCTTGTCCTGGCGTGCTTGGCTGAATCCAGGCATCCATATCACAGTCGCTGTCTCCTTCGTCAGACTCCGAAGCAGCGTTGACGGTTTCATGACACACTCCACTGGCAGAGATGGTGATTGGCCCTCTGAAACGGGGTGCCCCCACAGCAGGTGCTGACGACGACAGTTGGTATCCCAGCCCGAACCGGTCCATCTTTACAGGAATATCCAGCACTTTGCCCCAGCCCTTGGCTTCTCCTGCCTTCACTAGAGCTTGAGCTTCTTTGTACGACGAAACGGCTATCTCCGACGCTTTGCTCGGCCCGGGACCTTTGTCCTTGATACGCAACCCTTCAAATGCCTGGCAGGGTGTCTCGTGGATCTCTCCGTCGACCTCCACATATTTGAATGACGATAGATGGCTGACCAGGATGTCTTCTTCTCCGCATACGGTGACTACGCTGTCTCCGACCATATATTTCAACTTCTGATGCAGGGTAGACGTAACTGCCCCAGCCCCATGGATCCAAGGTCTTCCAAGCAAGCAGTTGTACGCAGGCTGTATATCCATGATATAAAACTCAGTTGCAAACACCTCCGGCCCCACCTGTAGAGGCAATGTGATCGATCCAAAGACCGTTCTTCGCGTGCCGTCGAAGGCTCTAACTACCAAGTCACTGGGCGTGCACAAAATTCCTCTAACATCCAGCTTCATCATCGCCTTCTTGGGCAGCACATTCAAAGACGATCCAGTGTCGACCAATACGTGCGACATTACTGATCCTCTACATTCGACAGATATGTGCAACGCCATATTATGATCTCTCCCTTTCGGGGTCAAATCGAAGTCGGTAAAGCCCAAGCTGTGGCCTGCATTTACATGTGCCAACACTCCTTCCAACTGATTTACAGAGACGTCTTGGGGTACGAAGGAAGTATCCAGGACTTTCAACAAAGCATTTCTGTGAGCTTCCGAACACAACAGCAATGACAGGATAGATATTTTGGACGGCGTTTGCTGCAGATGCTCCACAATCTTATAATCACTTTTTCGAATCAAGCGCATGAACTCTTCTACATCTTTCGATGCTGCTTCTTTTTCGCTTGCTTGCACTGGGACATTCTCAACCATCTTCCCTTTTCCTTTTGCTAGTCTTTCGGCCTCCACTTCAGGTGATATAAAGATCCTACCACTCCTTGTCATACCTCCCGAACCAACAACATTATCCACAGTCTCGGCTGGCTGCTTATTAACATCAATCTTTATCCCGTCACAATACACCTCCAACCCATATGACCAGGGGACTGCTCTTGTGTTCTCGTACGGGATCGGCCCGACCTTAGTTATGGTGATCGGTGGTCGCTGGATCGGTGCTGCAATAGTGATTGTCTTTCGAGGAATCGTTACAGTGGCCACATCACTCTGATCATCTGCTACTGCCCCTGCGGGCTCTTCAGTTGCTGCTCGGTCAAACTGCAATGTGCCTCCATCGATTAAAGCCTGAATGCCTTTCTTCAAATCATCACATCCCCCAGCTAGGGCCCAGCATTCTACACAATACTCGTCACATCCTGGATAAACACCCCCTTGCAACAGTCGGCTCTTTATCTCGCTCAGCGGCGTCTTTAAATCGTCGACATTCATAATCAGATTCAACCCTTCCTCAGTCAGAATGGCGTTTGCCCCATGATTAGGCATGGGTTTCTGCACTATATTCGGACCCGCCGTTCCGAAATTGATAGTCTTATTGTCCAAAAGATCCTGCACAACGTGCTTGAAAGCATGGCAACCCTCTATATCGTGGCCCGGAGCCCCAGAATGAAACTCACAGTGCCTGCTTGCATCGTAACCAAACGGGGGAGCTCCCGTTATCGGTGCCAGAGTTCTCTTCTCTACCAGGTTCAATCCCAACAATGTCTGCAGTAAATCAGCATATGTCGTGGGAGGCTTCTCAAACACTCTTCTTGGTTTACCACTCTGGAATCTTTGCTGAGCCTGCTGTGCCCCCTGCTGAGGCTGCTGCTGCTGCTGCTGTTGCTGAGACGGTTGTTGTTGCCGATATGGGATAGTAACACTCGCCACCTGCTGCGGTTGATGATATTGGTTTCGTCCCCTGCCTCGGCCTCGGCCTCGGCCTCCAAACACTGCGCTTGCCTCGCCCTGACGGCGCCCACCAAAAGCCTTCCTATTACTGCCAGATGCAGTTGATTCCTTAACCTGGAATTTTCCTTGCTTGATGTTACGCTCAATCTTTTCTCCCATCAGAATTAGGTCCGAAAAACTGGCCAGAGATGTGTGAAACATCATGTCATGAAACAAGCCTGTGAATGTGCCGACAAACATGTCATTCATTTCCTTATCTTCTACAGGAGGACGGACCCTGGCAGCCATATCGCGCCACCTTTGCGCGTACTCTTTAAAGCTCTCCCCCTTCTTCTGTGACAACCCTGCCAATTGGACCCGATTGGGTGCCAAGTCGCTGTTATACTTGTAGTGAGCTACAAATGCCTCTGCTAATTGCTTCCATGTCTTGATATCGGTTGGCTCCAACCCCATATACCACTCTAGGGAAGGACCCGACAGACTATCTTGAAAGAAATGCATTAGCATTCTTTCATCAGTTGAGTATGCAGACATCTTTCTGTAATAAGCTCGTACGTGCACTTTCGGACATGTGTCCCCTTTATACTTATCAAACGCAGGAGCTTTGAATTTGATTGGCACCCTTAAGCCAGGTACCAGACCCATTGTTGTCATGTCCAAGCCCACAACACTTTGGTTCAGGACCCCCCTCATCTGCTCTTCCAGCATTCTGATCTTCTGGGAGTCATCCATCGGCCCTTCGAACCCTCCGCCGGAGAAAGCGTCCTCCTGCTGATCTTCTTGCCACATACCATTCCCAACTCCATACCCGTCATATCCATTATTACGTCCAGCCCTGGTCTGATTCATCCCCGGACCTCGTCCTCTGTTGCCGTACCCTTGAACACCTCCAGCAGGCCCAAAAGCCATGAACCCAGCGCCGTTTCCAAAACCTCCATAGCCCTGATTGGCCACACCATAACCATCTTGCCCAAAGCCTTGAGCATTGAAACCATATTTCCCCGCATTATCGAATCCCTGATCGTTGAATCCGAACCCAGCATTGACAAAGCCATTGCCCCCCATATTATCACCCAAGTTGACGTCCCCAAGCTCAACGTTATGGACAGCAGTCTCATTCCCAACTCCGACGTTACCATTCACAGCAGCGGTAGCGTTGTTGATATTAGCGGCAGGTGTATTGACTACAGGCGGAGCCACTGGCGTGGGAGTGCCATCTCCATGAGCAGTGTCGACTCGCACAGACTGATGATCCTCGTTACCATGACTAGCATTTCGGGCCAACAGAGGTTGGACCATGGCTTGCAAATTCTCCTGACCTTTTGCAATAGCCTCCATGGTCTGCATAAAGAGAGCTAGCTTTTCGCGCACATCTTGCATCTCGTTCTGCATTTGATCCATGATTCTTCGACAGTTGGTGCGAGTGGAATAGCGGTGCGGGTGCTGATTTGCAATCCTGGAAAGTACCTGGTTCAGAACAGGAAATAAGATAACATCCAATGATTACCTGTAATGCAATATGAATATGAATGCAATGCAATGTGTGCCTGTGCATTAGGGAAATTCATTCCCCGATTCTAGTGTGAAGGTGCCGGTGTAGTGACAGTGCTAACAATATAAAGATCGGAGCTGAATCACAGAAAGCCTCATATATTGTTGAGAAACCAATGAACCCGGAATACAATGTTACTAAAGGTACAAAGAGAAGGCATGACCTCGACCAACAATCCTGGTGATGGTCAGCACTGTGCAAATAAAGCATACAAGTTACTACATGAAATGATCAAATCCTCCCATAGGTCTGGTATTCTACTAGCAACTTCTTGGTCTCCGGATGACTGGGTCGAGCAAGCAGCCCTTCCACAAGTTGGTTTCTTTTCTTAAGGACACGACGTACGTCTTCAGTAGTTTCTTCCCATGCCCCCTCTCCGAAGCGCTCTTCTAGTTTACGCTTCTGAGACATAGCTTCATCTCTGCCCTTGATGGCCTTGTTTAGTGCGTTCTGGAGACTGTACCGGGTCATCACCTCTTCCTCACACTTCTTGATGCTGGACTTCAACTGCTCTTCGAGGTCGGAGATTTGCTGCTTTAACTTATCCTCCCTCTTCTTATTGTTGGTGAGCGTGGCATTCCAAGTCTTATTGCAAGAAGAGATCTCTCGGTGAGCGATGTCAAGCGCTTTCTTCTTGGATTCAAGCATGTCATGGGAACTTCTGAACTCTTGCCCCAGACGTTCGCGCTTCTTCCTCTCCTCAGTCAACTCATCCCCTAATTTGTTCATTAGCTCAATCTGCTGTTGGAAAGCATGGACGGCCTTGTTTTTCTCGCTGCGTGCCTGGGCTAGCTCTTACTTTAATCCTTCGTTGGTCTTCATCAAGGCTTCTTTTTCTCTCACAACCTGCTCGTAGGCTTCCCTAGAAACAGTAGTGGGCTCTGCTATCGGAATAAGAACAAGAATTGGTGCATCTGGAAATGGCATCCTCAACTGACTGGCTCTCTCCTGAATCCAAACTCTATAAGGTGCATAAGCCTGACAGTCATTCTTTCCTAACAACGGCTTCCCTCTTCGGTTAATGCGCGTCCAGGCATGCTGCAACTTGGCCAATAACTCCCCCTTCACATCTCCAGTGAAGTACAGAGATTCCTGTACTTCTTCCTCTTTTGGCGGGTTCTTCAGGGCATATCCGAACTGACGGACGAACAGAGAAGGGTTGTAATTGATACACCCTTTTCTTCCTATTAGCGGAACATTAGGGTAACCGGAACAACTGAAGATAAGCTCGGATCCCAGCAGATCTCTATCAAACCAATCAACGTCTTCAGAAGTTAACCTCATCATATGCTCTGGCCAGTCGGGCGTAATTGCATTATCCATGAAAGGTCCCCTCGATGGAAAATGGCTCTTGAACCACATATACAGCAAAGGTACGCAACAGGAGACATTCTTGCCTCTCCTGTTTTCATTCCTATAGTGCATCGAATGGTAAAAGTCCCCGATCAGTGTTGGTACTGGGTTACCGGCAGCAAATAGATGAAATGCATCCATGTCCACGAAGTTTGGGAAGTTAGGGAACAACACTATCCCATAAATGCAGAGGGCCAAAATAGCGTTAAAGACCACCCAACACCCATTCTTGGCGTACTCTTGAGCCTTACCAACCAGAAACTGAAGAGAAAAACCCAGAACCCCTCGCCACACAGTCATCAACAAGTCAGAAGCATTCATATGCAAGGCTTTGGCTAAATCCTCCAAATTGGGCTCGGCGGCTGAGTGAATAAAAGGAACTGCATTCTGAACTGGCAGCTCAGTAAACTCTACATACTCCTCCATGGTAGGCCCTACGATAAAATCCGCAAACGTGAAGCATCTCAAAGCCGGGTCATAGAATTGCATTAAGGTGTACAGCCCATTCAATTCATCCTCAGTAGACCTGCGCACTAAACCCAACAACCGTCCGTAGCTCTGCCTGAAGCTTCTACGGACATCATCATTTGCAAGAGAAATCAGACCCAGGAGTGGAGTAATATCGGGGACAGGTAGCTTATACACAACGGTCATCCTCAAACCAGCCATGATCAAATGCTCAGAAGTCCAGACACTAGAACCGGGGGAATGCGAATGCACCTGCAGCACAGACACACGTTAGTGGGATGCAATGATAATGGGTATGCAAACAATGCAATGCAAATAACATGCAACAGGGACCAACTGCCATAGCTGCATAGCCTGAACTATATCAAGAAGTCTCCGATAGGCCCTTTAGAAGTCCTCAACCCTGGTCTCGGATAGACCTATAATAAAGCTCCAACAACAGTCTCTGACAGACCTCACAACCCTGGTCTCGGATAGACCTATAATAAAGCTCCAACAACAGTCTCTGACATACCTCACAACCCTAACTCAGATTGGTCTCTGGTAGACCTCAAATCATATCTCCAAATGGTCTCTGACAGACCTTAGAACTATCCAACTGGTCTCTGACAGATCTCATAACACATCTCCAAATGGTCTCTGACAGACCTCATAACTCTCCATAAATACCCAGGATCTCTGATCAAGAAATAACCGGTAATCTGAAAGTCTAGTTACCTGCATAACCCCAAACCCTCTCACAGGTGGATGTCCTAGTAACTGACAAAGGTATGGCATCCTATGCGGTCGTCGGCGTCACAGACTTTCAGGGTTGATGATACGATTCCCAGAAGGAGTGGCATCATCAAATCCTGAAGAGGCCTCACTTAGCCAACTTCCAAATGATCGGTCCCCAGAGTCGACAATCCAACTAACCAGCAACCCAAGCCACCCAAAGGGCAGGACAGGAGGCCTACCAGAAGAACCTCGTCTGAGCGTAGATTTCGCGGGACACTAGGACATGCAAAGCACGTGCGCGCCCACTAATCTCTACTCTAAGTCTAAGGTGCACTCAAGCCCAGGTCCGGCTTCTCACTCAATATCAGAACACCCGTCACACCCCAATATACAACAATAATAATCAATATATATAATGCTGGAAATAAAGGTCAGAAATATAAATCCATACAAAATCCACGACGGGAAAACAAGCGTTAGGATTGACTCTCTTAAGGGACGTTGGATCCCAAATGCATAAGAACTATCGCAGTCCTTAGCAGCCAGGGGACGTTGGGTCCCCAGCAGAGTCGCCAGCTGTCGCTACTGCGAAAATCGGCGCCGGCTGACAGAAGAGTCGCCACCGTGCGTTATTTATGCCACGGGAGGGAAAGGAAACGCTCAGAGTAAACCTCGCACAACATGGGAAAGGCATGGTCGTCGCAACCAAAACCTGGATTCGGGAGTCGGTTACGCAAGGAGAAGGTATTAGCACCCCTCACGTCCGTCGTACTCGACGGGATCCACGCTTGTTTTCGGGTATGGATTGTTATTCTATCTAAACTATAGGTCAAGGGCTAAAAAGTAAATAAATGAAAATAAAAATGACTCGGCAAAGTATCGCACTTTATGCCTACGTATTCCCGCCTGGAACGAGAAATCAGAGTCAACGTAGTTCGCCTACCTATGGGAAATGAGGGGAAGGTTGCTCGCTAGGATATCGCATCCTATGCCTACGTACTTTCATACAGCATGAAAGATCAGAGCAAACGTAGTTCGGGCCACGTACGACACAAGTCTGTCTTGGTTGATTTTATTCCTTCTGAAAAAGGTTTTCTTGATTAGCAGTCCCGGCGGACAAAAATGACATCTTGATGAGTTCACGTTCTTTTACGGAAGAAGTGTCTTTTATTGTGTTTGAAATCTTTATGATGTTTTTCTGTTTGTTTTGAGGAAGAAGAGACAGAACTCTAACCTACGGTTGCGAAGGGAAACAAGCTAACCTAATGTTATCATGCATGGGTTGAGACCTAGTGTCTATCATGTTCCTCTCTTGCGCAGAGAGAAACAGAGATCCTAAGGGAATAGGCGGAAACAGAAACAATATCAGATATATACAGTAAAACAGTAAAATGCATGAATGCAACAATACAAGCGAGGCAAGGGAGTCCCACTCAACCTCGAACCTAGAAAACAATAGGCAAAAGTGAACAGGCTTCACTTTCAACCCAACAGGGTAAACATCAAACAATATAGTCCAGAAAACCAATCAATACATCAGAAATGAATTACAGCAAAATAAACAGCCACAGCAGCTCTGCATCAATATCCATCTTCAAATCATCTCCAATCAGCTACAAGCTTCAGTCAGCAGTAGTCTCTATCTTCACAGTCTTCAAGCAAGGGCTCTGGCTGACAATCTTTAGTATACAATGGCTTTTCTTCAAGTCCTATCCTCCAAGCTGAGGGATCAATCACCAGAGTGGATTGGGTGTTAAGCAATTAATTGACTACCAATGGTGGTAAACCAACTGCTACTAACACATAAGACATTTTCTCTCAAGAGTTCTATCCCTCAGACAATAGCACCAAGCCTTCCAAAGGAAGGGGGTGAGTGTCTCAGAGAGACTCTGCATCACAGAGAGGAATGGAGGCAGTCAAAACCTTCCATGTTTGAGAATCAAGCTTTCTAATCTAGAGCTCTGCCTAGCTCCTAAACCCTAATCTCCTTAACAGCTGATGGCAAAAATCTCTTCTCCAACTCTGGAAGTTAGTCTTCAGTCTCTGGATCTCCAATGGCTTCATCATCACAAGTCTTCAGCTTCCCCAATCCCCAGACAGTCCCAATACCCACACAGACAAACAGTAATCCCCAGAGGGCACACCACACCAATCAGACAAATATAGACAGTATATTAATAGCAGTAGGGGAATCCTGACTTTTCCAAGGGGATCTAATAACTACCCATAGCCCCTATAGTCCCATAGCTAAACTATTTAATCCCTAAGTCCTGAGGGAAAGGAACTAATTCACCTAAGTTATCACTTAAAACCCTAATTTGTTCATGTTGTTTACACCTAAACTAATCACCTAAAACTAACTCCTAAAAAATATGAATTAAATTGCATCCACAAGTTGAATATCTAAACTAAACAACCTAAAAAGAATGGACAAAAAATATTAAAGCATTGATTAGAACAAAAATTAACAAATTTATATATGAAATGAAACTATTTAAAATGCTATTTATTTGGAAAATATGGGAAAAATATCAAATAAAAAATAAAATGCAATTTTTATTTTTTATAATTTTCTAGACTCTTTAAAGAAAATTATGCAAAAAGAATCATCAAAAAATAATGATTTTTCAATTTTATGTGATTTTTATAAAATGCATGAAAAAAAATGAAAGAAATTAAAAAGAATTAAAAAGAAATAAATGGGAGGGGTGAGAATAGCAGGGCCAAACAGTTCAAACTAGTGGGATTTCACGCGCGTGGGGGTGCCAATAGCATCTGAGCCCATTTCCTTCTACTAAATGAAACGGTGCGTTTCATTATTTGAAATCTCCCTCCGTTTTGAACTTTTAATCGCGACCGTTAGATGAGTCTCCAAGTCAAAAGTCAAAATGTAATCGTGTGGCCCAGGGGTCATCTCCTACCTCCAGCAAACCCTAGACTCTGAGATTGCAACACCATGCACGCATCTTACACCTTTCTGTTCTCCTTCAACTCTCCACGGATTCATTCGATGTCAAGAGCAAAATTGCTCTAAATCTCTCCCTCTACACAGCCATACCCTTAGTTCCTTCTAACACTCAGCCAAACTCCAAACCCGATAAGCATAACAGTTAGGTTCCACCATAATCATCTGCTATCAAATCTCTCAATGCTTGCTCAATTCTATCCTATCATGCTCCACATCTCACACTGATCATTTCAAGCTATTAACCTATGATTATCGTGCCTTAATCTAAGAGTTATAAGCCTTAACAGAATTGATACATCATGCTCAAACTTCATGAAACTTCTCCAAAATCATCACAATCAATCCCCTATCCTATCTTAACCATTCTACACTATCAAATCCCTAAGATTCTAACTAAATCATGCAATATGAAGAGAAGACAAACCTGGTGCAATTGGTGAAAACAGGTATGGAACTCTTTGAATTTGATGCTTGCAGTGATTGAAACTTGCTCAGTAACCTTGATGGTGAATTCTGTATGCAGTGATTCGTGTGTAAACCTCCTGAATCTTGTCCTTGAGAAGTTCTTGCAATTTGGATGGTGATCTTGAATAGCACGATTCTTCCTCCAATTCTACCAATCTTGATGTGGATTATGGTGTTTGAATGATGATGATGAAGATTCAATCAAAAGATATGAAGATTGATGGAGATTGTAGAGAGTTTGAGGAGCTTATGCAAAAATGAGAAAGTGTGTAAAACTTGGGGTTTTGAACAAATGAAATCACCAACCATGGCATGAACTATCTTGCATCAATATATACATGAGGTTAGAACCTCCTAGAAACTTGGAGAAGCTTCCCTTATGTGATTTCCCTTGAATTTGGCTTATGTACCTTCCATTGCAAGCAACCATGAATATCTCACAAATTATGAACTAAGCTCAAAATTCTACTTTAGCCAATGTCTTTAAAATGATCTTTCCATTCAAAATGACCTATAATTTTGCTTCATTTGGCCAAGATATGAAAAATCTCATTTTTAAGTCCATTTTTATTCATTAAATCCAACAATTATGAAACCTTGTGCTATGAATCTTTCCAACCTCTCATGATAACTTTTCTAGACTCAAAATGTCATTTGGAACAAGTTTTATGTTGTAAAGTTTTCCATTTGAAGCTTCCTTGTATGAGTTTTGGGCATAGGTTAAAATGACCTGTAATTCACAAATGACCAAAATACCCTTTGCTTGCCAAGACCATAAGTAGAGTTCCACACATCCTTTGAAGGCATACTATACCATTCTAGAAAGCTACGACAATGCGGAACAACTCGTATGTTGACCGGAAATTCATTTGAAATCTCCTTGAGGGGTAAAAATTGCTTGGAAGTCAAGTCACTTTCATAGACAAAATTTCAGATACCTCAAATGACCTGTAACTTGCAAGGACCATAACTTGAGTTCTATAAATCTCCTTGATGTCTTCCACCACTCAAATTAAAGGTCTTGAGATCCTCTACAAGTTTTATGTTGGCCAAGGATTCATTTGAAGCTTTCATTTTGACTTATCTTGCTTGGAAATTTGACCTAAACTAGGGGATTTTACATAGAAACCCTAATTTAGGACCTCCTCTTCTCCTTGATTTCTCTTGATTTCTTCTTAGCATAACAATATATCCTTATTCTCCATGTCAAATGATGAACCCCACATCTCTCCAATAGCCCTTAATGCCTTTCAATCAGTCAATTGACCTAGGGTTGACCCAGGGTTGACCCAGATGAAACCCTAGCTGACTGTCTTCAACTGCAATTCTTGTGACTTCACCAATGGCTTGTCTCCATCTCCAAATGACTTTATAAGTCCTCCAAGATGTCTAGATACTCTCCATGCCTTCAATTCACAACTCACAACTCCCTTGTTGATCCTCAGATACCCTCAGATAGGAGATAGACTCAAAGCTTGATCTATTGAACTCTCTGCTTTCAAATTCTTTTCTGATGACTTGAAGGGTATTGAATTAGGATAATAACCTCTTGATAGGCTCATAGAGGTAAGAATAATGATTGGTCCCCTGTTGGATGACTTGCTATGCTTATGCTAGGCCTATGAGTAGACTATGTACATGACTCTATATGCAAATGCTAATGATATTGAAACATAAACCAAGTGAATAATGTTGAGCAAATTTTAGGGTGCAACAATAACCAGTAAAAGAAATGAAGTGCCATCAGGCAAACAAAACACATGCTTGAGAAAGAATCATCTATATCTACTCTCTAATCCTAAAACAGAATTCTGATCAACTCTAAGCAAAGCCTTAAAGCAAAACCCTAAACAAGAAAGCAATCCCAGTCTTCAAGCTTCAAAGCAAGCTTACCAAAGAAAGGGAACTAAGTAGGCAGACTCATAGTGTCTTCCTCAGGAAAGCACTATGAGGTGTGTACTCAGGAATCATATCCTATGTGGCTCAACCACTGTGATCAGTTTACATTCCTCCTCAGGAGAAATTAAACTCACAAGCAGCCTCCAACATCACTGGATACTTAGGAAATCCTATCTGAACTAGTGGAACTAAATGAACAGACTCATAGGACCTTCCTCAGGAAGGTACTAGGAGGCTTCCACTTAGGAGTTGTACCCCATGTGGCTCAACAACATGTGATCAGTTTACATTCCTCCTCAGGAGAAATTAAACTCACAAGTTGGCTCCAACATCATTGGATACTTGAGAAAGAGGTGAGAAGAAAGAATGAAAGTCATTCATAGTGCCTTCCTCAGGAAAGTACCATGAACTTCCTTCAAACTTCAGGATCTCAAACCTCACAGACAGGGAATAATCCCCAAGCTCTGGGTCTCTGAGTCTTGATCTACAACCTTCTCCTCCATCATGCTCTTCAACAAGATCTTCACAACAAACTAAGCCCCACAACAAATTCCCCAAAATAAACCCCAGAGACAGACAACCAATCACAGAACAGTCAAAACCATCAGTCAACCTCATAAAATACCTAAAAATATTAAAACAAGGGGAAAAATTCTAACAATTATTCACAAGGGTCTACAACATCTACCCATAACATCCCCATATGCCCCTACCCAAAAATCAAGACAAAACTATCTAAAGAAAATGAATTTCCTTACCTATGCATAACATAAACCCTAATTATGATACCCTAATGCTAACCTGATTAAACTAATCAAATTTTAATCTAAAAATCAAGAATTAAATCCTATGGGGAACTATGATTCAATATCTAATCACACCAAAAAGAATGAATTAAAAATCCTAAGGGAAAGTCCTAAAAGAAATTCTACAAAATTGGATATCAAACTAAACATATTAAAAAGCTATTTAAAAGAATAATATGCTAAAAATATGAAAAGAAAATAAAATGGAAATTTTATTTATTTATATTTTTTTAGACAAATTCATTAACCTATAGAAAAAACAAGAATTAAAAAATATCAAATTTTCAATTTTCTATGAATTTTTAAATGCAGGAAATATAAAGGGAATTAAAAAAATAAAAGAAATCAATTAAGGGGAGGGGGTGCTAGAAGCAGGGCGCCCTAGTTTATTTTCAATGGGCCAGAACTGGGGAGGTGCGCGTAGCATTCTGGTTAGGCCCAGGTGCGCTCAGGATTGAATGGAAAAAAAACAAAAGAAAAAGAAAAACGATCGGTGCAGGAAGTAACTTTTTAACGTTCATTTTCTGGTTTGGGCCGTGAAGGGGGTGTCAAAAGGAAAAGCTCATTTAAAGCCCATGAAGGACTTAATGAAATGCAGCGTTGCTGCTTTCATATTTCCCTCCCAGACTTGATTCAAACCGTGGCCGTTGGATGAAAAGTCTGGTCCACTCTTCCAACCTAATCCAACGGTATCCAGACCTTCTTCTTCCTTGGACATTTCTAGGGTTTTATGAACCCCATGGACATACACTCACGTGCCAGATTCTTCTCCCTCGTACTCCCTCGTTTCTCAACAAAACTCAAACATGTAAAGAGCAAATTTGCTCAGTTTCTCACGCTGAACAAGACCATACCAATATCTTTGATCAAGACTCACTCTAATGACCAAACCGATAGCTAGAAACCCTATGGCACACAAATTTCCACTGTCATGCACCTTGCTAGTTCTTGGATTTCTTAGTACTAATGTGTTCCTCATGCTGCCCTAGTTCTAGCATACTATCACACTAAGATTAATACTCACTAGGCTAAGAGTTCTTGGTCATCAAAGATTCACTGCCCTAAGATCAAACTCCATGGATGGCTCTCAAACTCACTGGATATCATCCCCTACTCATCCTTGTCAATTCTAACCTAGAATTCTGATCTATTCATGCATAATTAAAGAGATAGAAGAGAAAGTGCAGACCTGTTTCTTGGCAATGGCAGGTGTAGCTATGGCTTGATTCAATGCTTGCAGCCTCTTCACAATGATCCTTAGATGTTGGTGTGAGTTCTGTTTACAACAATTTGGAGTATGAAGGCTTGTAGCATGAGATTCGAAGCTTGCTTGCAATGGAATCCACCCTTGAATATCTCTCTCTCTCCTCTCACTCTCTTCACCAACCTTGCCAACCCCTTACTCATCATGATTCACTTGTTATATAACAATCCATGGAATCAACTAGAAGCTTCTAGAATCCACTAGAAGGTGATGAAAATCTCATGACATGACATATTGGTTATCTCATATCTCATATGTTAAGCCTTGCAATTTTGTGCCAAAATCTCCCCTTGTGAGATATTGAGGTGGAGTGTACAAAAAAAAATGAGCTCATACTTGCCTTGTGTGAAGATTTCTCAAGTTGCCTTAAGATGCAAGTTACAATATTACAAGGCAACCTCCATTTTTGAGCTTCAAATCAAAATTATGTTTAAACCAAAGTTTTTAGAATGTCATTTACATTCAAAATGGTATATTGGATGACCTATTTTGGACTCCTAAATCTCCCAAACCAAATTTCAACTTGACTCGAATTAACTTATATGGCTTTTTTAGTTCAAATTTACCAAACTTTGTCATTCCATGCTATGAGCTTTTCCAACAATTCATGACCTTCTTTCTAGGCTTAAAATGCCATTTTGAACAACTTTCATGTTTTGAGTTTTTCCATTTGAGGCTTGGAAATAGGAGATATGGCCTTTGCTTAAAATGACCTATAACTGCCAAATGACCAAAATACCCCTGTCTTGTTCAAACCATAAGTTGAGTTCTACAAATCCTACCAAGGACTTCTACCACTCAAATTAAAGCTAAGAAGGTGCTCTTCAACATTCATGTTGACCAAGAGATCATAGGAATCATCCTACTAGGGAAAAAGGTGTCTGCAAGTTGGGTGACTTTCAAGGACCCAGATTCACACACCTCAGCTGACCTGTAATTTGTCAAAACCATAACTTTAGCTCTGCAACTCCTATCAAGGACTTCCACCACTCAAATTAAAGCTAAGAACAAGCTCTACAACATTCATGTTGTGGGGAATATGAGATATCAATCACATCTTGAGCTAAAACTTCCTGGAAGATAAGGATCAAATTAGGGTTTTTTCACTGACAATCCTCAAAAACCCTAACTCAAAACTTCTCAAACTCCTCAATCCTGATGAGTTGGTCTAGGAATCATCTTTATAACATCTCTATACATCATTCCATGATCTCATGGCCTTTGGATTGAGTCTCAACCTTCTCCAAATCTTCAGTTATCCTAGGGTCGACCCAGTCAAAACCCTAATTCTACCATTCATGGTTGGATCTCCTGAATTCTTGCATAATGACCTCTCTGGGCTTCATGATGGCTATCAAGACATCTCATAGGCTTCCTCAAAACATCAAGTTCATTCTCACAGTCTCAGAATCATCTGAGGAGCACCCACACTCTCAAGCTATGAGGCACACAACCTTGGTTTTAACCAATTCCTCTAATGGTCTCCTGAACTTTCTGGTGGAGGTATCAACTTTCAAACATTTACTGAGTAAATAATTGTTGGTCAAATTTTGGGGTGCAACAGCTGCCCCTATTCAAACGGCTTGAACCTGACTGGGTGAGAAGCGAACGGCTCTCAACTAATCAAGGTGCGAGACGATTGAATACCGGTAAACCCGAAAATTTGCCAACTGCACGAGCCCACGATGCCCTGCGGGGAACAAATCTTCGAAAACTGGAACACTAGCTGCACGGCAACTAGCTGGAGAAATACTGATCTGACATCGCCGTCAGTTATCCACGTTAACTTCTTCTGACATTGCCTTTAGACAACCACAACACCCAACCTCGTCGCTGGAAGACTAAACCATCTGTCATTACCGTCAGACAAAATTCTGAGGAACACCCAACATCGCCGCTGGAACACCAAATCACCTGACATCGCCGTCAAGAACAACCATACCTCGGGGAAACAAGCATCCAACATCGTCGCCGGAGACCTAAACCTGAATCACCAAAATACCCAACATCGCCGCTGGAGAACGAACCATCCAACATCACCGCTGGAGAACTGAATTGACTGACACACCCAACATCGCCGCTGGAAAACTGAGTTAACTGACACACCCAACATCGCCGCTGGAAAACTACATCTGACATCGCCGTCGGACAATCAACATACCCCGCATCGCCGCTGGAGAAAATACAATACTGAACAAAATACCCCGCATCGCCGCTTGAGAACTACATCTGACATCGCCGTCGGACAATCAACATACCCCGCATCGCCGCTGGAGAACTAAATCTGTCAAAATACCCCACATCGCCGCTGGAGAACTACGTCTGACATACCCCGCATCGCCGCTGGAGAACTAAAGGATCTGCATCACCTAACATCGCCGTCAGAAGACTGGATCAACTTGACATGCCCAACATCGCCGCTGGAAAACTGAATCTGACATCGTCGTCGGAAACAAACATCGCTCTGAGAGACCCTCGACGTCGCCGTCGTACAAACATCATCTCTGCTGGGGATTTAAAGAGTCTGACCTCGCCGTCGAAACAAACATTCAACCTCGCCGTCGAACACATTCAACATTGCCGTCGAACAAACATCCAACCTCGCCGTTGAACAAAATATAATCTGAAAACGAACATTCAACCTCGCCGTCGAACAAACATCCAACCTCGCCGTTGAACAAAATATAATCTGAAAACGAACATTCAACCTCGCCGTCGAACAAACATCCAACCTCGCCGTTGAACAAAATATAATCTGAAAACGAACATTCAACCTCGCCGTCGAACAAACATCCAACCTCGCCGTCGAACAAACATCCAACCTCGCCGTCGAACAAACCTAGCTTGGGGTTCACCCCTGGTAAAGTACACTTGCGTATTCGAAACTACTCCGCTGGGAATGAGAGACTTGACCGAGCATGCTCTGATCTGGGGTTCACCCTCAGAACCATAACGAACATCGGACTACTACTGCACACTGCCCACCGTAGAACTTCAACATTAGAACTATATGAAACCCTGGCCCCTGGCCGCTTCCAGCTTCAGCTAGAAAAATCTTCAAGTACTTCTGAAGATAAGCATCCTTGGCCTTCAAGGATGTAACCTTTTGCCTGTCGGCAACTCTGCAGAAGGTATCTTCGACTTCAGTCTGAAGAAATGGTCCTTGGCCTTCAAGGATACATGGATCTGCCTTCAGGCAACTCCACCTCTGCTATAGTACATCCGTGACTTCAGTCAGGGATATACTTCGGCCTTCAGTCCTAAAAATGAATCCTAGGTCATTCATGACCTTGGGGATAACCTTGCCCTTAGGCACCTTTGCTTCAGCTTGGGAAATCTGTGACTTCAGTCAAAGAAATGGTATCCTGAGCCATTCATGACTCTACGGGGATTCAAACACTTTGCCTTCAGGCAAAACTCCGCTTCAGCTGGAGAAACATCTTCGACTTCAGTCAGAAGAAACACTATTCACTTGATCGCGATCAATCATCACCTCAGGGAAACTGACTTGGTCTTCAGGCCAATACGGATCACCTTGCATACACAAGTTGGATCTACGAACTCTTGAACTCTGTCTTCAGATAAGCGCTGATTCATCAGCACTGAAACCTAAATCCACAGGAACATTCTGGTACCGCCTTCAGGCATTTACGAAGTCAATCTTCAGATTAGACATCACTGTTGGAGCAGACATATCACGCTGCTAAGGACTTCAAGAATCATCTTGAACAAACAACTCCGTCGGGCACCTTCAAGAATCATCCTGAACCGATAACCATTCTGGAGACTTTATTTTGCTGGGTATTCCAGGAATCCTCCTGGGCAACTCTTGCTGGGGACGCCACTGGGGAGCTCAAGAAACATCCTAAGCAAACCATTCGGGAACCTGCGTTGAGGTCTTAAGAATCATCTTAAGAAAACGACCCTACTGAGGAATTCAAGAGTCGTCTTGAACTGAAGACTTCGCTGGGGATCTCAAAAATCATCTTGAGCGAGCGACTGTGGGGATTACACCGGGGTCTTAAGAATCTTCTCAAGAAAACGACCTCGTTGGGGAGAGCGTCAGGAATCATCCTGAGCAACTGGTCCTCCGGCCGAACACTTGTAGGGCAAGAATGATAATGACCTAGATCATGCTTATGATGCATATGCTTCAGCGCCATGCCCCACACGGCGGGAATGATATGCGTTTATGCTAAATGCTGTGCAATCATGCACAATGCTATGCGATCATGCATAATGTTATGCAATCATGCATAGTGATGTGATCCCATCAGCAAAATAAATGCCGAAGGGGAATTCTCCTGTCAAGGAGAAGGAACTACTCAGATAGAGGAATCATCCTGCTGAGGAGAAAACTGCACGCCAATATCAATCGGACTCTGTCTGGGGAATTGATCTTCCGCGGACTGCCGCATGGAAAACAACTTCAGTTGATTACTGCAGGGGACGAAGCTCTACGAGAAACCAGACTTGCTGATATCAATCGCGAGAATAAACTGCGTGGCCGTCATGGCTACTTTTCTGGGGATAACCACTCTGTGGGGAAACAACTTCAGCTGCTTCACACTCCACTGGGGAAAAACCAATCATGATCTGATCAACTTCCAAGGACTCGGCTCTCTTGGACATCTGCAAACTCGGCTAAGGAAGGAGAAGTCATTCTACTTCGCCGGAGAGGGTGCGACTCTGGGGAAATACAGCATCAGCTGCCCCACGCTCTGCTAGGGAACATCCACTCAAGGTCCCAACTGCTTCCAAGGATTCTGCTTTTCTGGGAGTTTGCGGACTCAGTCGGGGAGAGAGAAATCATTCTACTTCAACGGGAGGGTACGACTCTGATGAGGAATTTTAATTTCGCCGGGGAAGAAAGAATCATCTGACTTCGGGGGATAGTGCAACTCTGCAGGGGAATACAACGTCAGCTGTTCCAACACTCTGCTGGAGATGAGGGAATCATCCGACTTCGGGAGAGAATACGACTCTGGTGGGGAATCTCAATTCCGCTGGAGACTTCAGTCTGGCGCCATTAGTTACTGCATATTTTGGCGTACGAACAATTCCCTCCGAAACCTGCACTTGTGACCCGGTGCTGGGGCAACACCTGCTGCGGCGACTTTACTGGGGAAAACACGAGCTTCGGCACCCGAACATTTCTATGAAACCTACACTTGTGACCCGGTGCTGGGGGGGAAGCACCTGCTTCGGCGACCTTACTGGGGAAAACACGAGCTTCGGCACCCGAACATTTCTATGAAATCTGCACTAGTGACCCGGTGCTGGGGGACATGAGCTTCGGCCCTTGGTTCAGCTGATGAGGTGACGCTCCCTCAGGACGCGTCTGCTTGGGGAAGAGAATCATCTCTTCCTGGGGAGACATATCAATGCTCACTATCGTGCGTTCAGATGCTGCGGAGGAGACCACTGAACACTGCTGGAGAAAGAGGACTCGCCCTACTTCGGGGATGCGCACGGCACATCTTCTGGAAGGTGCTACACCTGCAACAACACAAACAAACAGACAAGATACCCTCCTCAAAGGGGCCTATCCAGGTTATTATCTCGTGACAATATTCAGTTAATTAATTGTTTCAACAATCAATGGGCCTAGGCCCGTGAGTTTATGTATGCGCATTTTATCAAAAACATCGGCGTTTTCATTCGCAAACAAAACAGATGAATGCTAAACAGACACGCAGAATTGCTGAATAATGTGCATTTTATTGATGGTGAAACCCCTGAATGGGCAAAAATGTTTTACAACAGAGGCAAGCTCCTGGAATGAGGAAGCCGCACAAAAAGAAAACATAAATATACATCAGTATATACAAATGTCGGCAACGAGGCGTAGACGAACACCATGAGTTGATCCCTCTAAGACCCACTCGACTTCGATACTTCTCCGACGCTTCAGCTTCGGAAGAGATTGATTCGGATAAACGGCCCTCAGGTCCTCCAAACCACTAAATAATGAAAGTCCACACGGAACGCAGTCATTTGCTTATTCAAATCCCTAACTTTTGCGTGAACCGCCCTTTACGGGTTTTCAGTTCACCGGGATACCCTTTTTTGCCGAAGCCGCCCAGTGTAGGTTTTCGACTTCGCGGGTGTACATTTTTTCAATATATCCCTAATTTTTGCCCGAACCTTTTATTCTGTTTTTGGTCCGCCGGGATGCCCCTTTTTTGCCTGGACTCTTTCTTTTTTTGTCCAGCGGGTCTCTTTCAAGCAAAGTATTTTTTAACTGCGTCCGCGTTCACCGGGGATGCAAAATCTTCACCATCCATCGTGGATAACAGCAAAGCTCCTCCCGAGAAGACCTTGCTGACGACATACGGCCCTTCGTAATTCGGAGTCCACTTGCCCCGGTGATCGGAGTGTGGCGGAAGAATCTTCTTCAGGACGAGATCACCCGTCTGAAAGCTTCTAGGGCGCACCTTCTTATCATAAGCTTTCTTCATTCGGCTTTGGTACAGGCGACCAAATGCAATCGATGCTAACCTCTTCTCGTCCATCAGGCTGAGTTGGTTCAAACGATTCGTAATCCATTCTGCCTCGTCGAGTTTCACATCAACCAAAACTCGCAAAGAAGGAATCTCCACTTCCAACGGTAGGACAGCTTCCATACCGTACACCAAGGAGAAAGGAGTTACCCCGGTCGACGTACGCACTGTCGTACGATAACCGTGCAAGGCAAACGACAACATCTCGTGCCAATCTTTATACGTCACAACCATCTTCTGAACAATTTTCTTGATGTTCTTGTTGGCAGCTTCAACAGCGCCATTCATCTTCGGCCGGTAAGGAGATGAGTTGTGGTGTTCAATCTTGAAGCTCTGGCATAGCTCCTTCATCATCTTGTTATTCAAATTCGAACCATTATCAGTAATGATCCGCTCGGGAATTCCATAGCGACAGATGATGTCCCTCTTTATGAATTTAGCTACCACCTGCTTGGTCACATTAGCGTACGAGGCTGCCTCCACCCACTTGGTGAAGTAGTCGATGGCTACCAGAATGAAACGATGACTATTGGATGCAGTGGGTTCGATCTTGCCTATCATGTCGATGCCCCACATGGAGAACGGCCAAGGGGAGGACATGACATTCAACGGGCACGGCGGCACATGAACTTTATCAGCATAAATCTGGCATTTATGACATCTTTTCGCGAATCTGAAGCAATCTGACTCCATCGTCAGCCAGTAATATCCTGCTCTCAGGATCTTTCTCGTCATGGCATGCCCGCCAGCGTGCGTACCAAATGTACCCTCATGGACTTCTTCCATGAGCATACTCGCCTCTTTCTCATCTACACATCTGAGTAGCACAAGATCGTGATTTCTCTTATACAACACTCTGTCAGGATTGAGATAAAAGTTTCCAGATAGCCTCCTCAGAGTCTTCTTATCCTGGGTTGACGCACCCGCCGGATACTCCTTAGTCATAAGGAAGGTCTGGATATCGTGGAACCATGGGTTGCCGTCGGCGGCATCCTCGATTGCAAAGACAAATGCCGGTCTATCAAGACGCGAAAGTACAATTCTTGGAGCCTCATTCCAATAATTGACTTTATACATTGAAGCCAACGTGGCTAAGGCATCAGCCATCTGATTTTCAGCCCTGGGTACATGATGAAGTTCCACTCGATCGAAGAACGGAAGCAGCCTCCTGGCATAATTCATGTACGACACTAAATTCGCTTGACGAGTTTCCCACTCCCCTTTAATCTGATTGATTACAAGCGCTGAGTCACCATATATGTCTAGATTCTTGATTCTCAAATCAATTGCCTCTTCTAGACCCATAATACATGCTTCATACTCGGCTTCATTGTTGGTAACTGGAAACGTCAGTCTCGCAGTAAACGGGATGTGGGATCCGTGAGGAGTCGTGATGATAGCCCCGATACCACTCCCATAGGAATTAACCGCTCCGTTGAATATCAACTTCCACTGAGACTTCCTATCTGGCCCCTCATCGGGCAATGGCTCATCGCAATCCTTCGCTTTGAGAAACATAATATCCTCGTCAAGGAATTCGAACTTCATCGGATGGTAGTCTTCGATTGGCTGTTCGGCAAGGTAATCAGACAATACGCTTCCCTTAATGGCTTTCTGGGAGACGTACTGAATATCATATTCTGTTAACACCATTTGCCACCTGGCAATCCTGCCCGAAAGAGCCTGCTTCTCGAAGACGTACTTGATCGGATCCATCTTCGAAATTAGCATAGTGGTGTGATTGAGCATATACTGTCGTAGACGTTTGGCGGCCCAAGCTAATGCACAACACGTCTTTGTCGCACCTCGAAAAATCACGGAGACATTTCGGAAAATACGACCCTCGCGCGAAAGGCGCGGAAAATTGCGGTTCGACAGAGTCGCCACCGAACTTTATTTTTCCCGAATAAACGGGAGAGGAAAATATCGAGAAAACCTCTTAAATGAAAGGATAGGAACAGGGCTGTCGCAACCAAGTTCCGGGTTCGGGAGTCGGTTACGTGAGGGGAAGGTATTAGCACCCCTCACGTCCGTCGTACTCGACGGGAACCTCTTAAGGTAATTGCGGGGAGTGTTGTTTAGGTTTACTGGTTTTCTTCTCGTTGCTAAAGGTAGAATTGGTAGGGTAAAAGGTTAAAGACGCTAAGGAGAGATGGGTGGTTAGAAGAGAGGGTGCTCGCCAAGGATTGGGGCCCTTGTGCCTACGTATGCTCATTCGGACGAGAATGAGAAATCAGAGCGTCGTAGTTCGACTACGGGAAAAGATGGGGGAAAACGGAAGATGGATAGAAGTGTGCTCGCCAAGATCATCGCAATCTTGTGCCTACGTATCTTATATTCAAGAATGAATAAAGAATCAGAGCGTCCGTAGTTCGTGGTAACAACCACGAAAAGATGAGGTTGAATGGGTTGAAGTTGAGTTGGGAGACGAAAGAGTGACTGACAAACAACCTAAGGGCGTGCCTCAAGAGCTTGTCACTCAAGAATTCAAGGAATGCGAGATCCCAAGAACTCAGTTCTTTCGGAAATTGGGTTGAATGAGTTGAAGATAAGATTTGGATATTTTGAAGATGAAAGAATGAACTAATAACAACTCGGGGGCGCGCCCAAGAGTTACTCGTTCGAATATTCAAAGAATGCTAGATCCTAAGAATATCCTTCTTTCGTAAGTTTGCGAAAGGATTGAATCGAAGAATGGCATGCGAGGCCAAAAGGAAGTTATTTTGAAATGGCTCGACGACGTGTCGAGGATTTGATTGAAGATGGAACCGGCTTGACGACGTGCCAAGGGTTAAGGTTGTGAGAAACGATATTAGTCCCTGAGGGTGCTCCTAATATCGAGACCACGAGGAATTGTGAAAGAAAAGGGTTGCGAATGCGGACGAGCAATCGACTCAGGAGAATATAAAGGACGGTTGAGTTTGAAAAAAGTCGAAAGGTTGAGTGAATAACAACCCAAAGGGCGTGCTTCGAGAGCTATTCACTCGAAAATTCAAGGAATGCTAGACTCCAAGAACCTCCTTCTTTCGAAGTGTGAATCGAAAAAAGATATTTAAAAAGGTCGAAAGATTGAGTGAATAATAACTCAAAGGGCGTGCCTCGAGAATTATTCACTCGAAAATTCAAGGAATGCTAGACTCCAAGAACCTTCTTCTTTCGAAGTTTGATCGAGAAAAAGTTTGAAGAAAGATTTGAAGTGTAAGTGAAGTAGTCTCGACTAAAATTATCATCTATCAATAATTTGACCGATAATAATTATTACAGTCATCATTGACTAAAATAAGCAAGAAATCAATAAAGATCGAAAATGAAAGAAGTTAAAGAGAAAATGGTCTCGGGTTTGTCACTACTCGTCAATAAATTGACAAAGTTATAACTTGGGGTATCGTCATCGACCCATTTGACAAAAGAAACATGATAGAACAAATTGAAATGAAAATAAAAAATAAAAAATAAATCAAGAAGTAAAATGAAATGAGGGAGAGGTTCATTGAAACCATGTGGTGGTAAAAAAAAATTTTATTCGGAAACAGAAAATGAAACTAATAGAAATATAGCTACACGGCCCAGATAGTACTTAATCCAAATAAGTTCTTAGCCTTCACACAAAACATTGAAAATAGTAAAAATACAAGGGAGAATCCAAAAAAAATAAAACAACCCAGCCCATCATACGGGTATGCCGTAGAGTTCACGATGTAACATCTATAATCAGAATAAATAATAATAAAAAAATATTATTATTACCACATATAGCAAAAAATAAGGGCACCTCTCATCACTCCCAACGAAACCCAATGAAAAACAAACCTCCATTATCTGAAAAGAGAAACCTCTCGAATAATCACGCTATGTTTATCAAAATCAAGACCACAAATCGACAGCTATTCAAACACGATCTACCTTTGTCTAACTTTCTCAATCCGGCTCAAAATTTTCTTCTTCTACTCTTTCAACTCTTCATCCAGTTCTTTTAGTCATTCTGTTTTTTGGGGTTTTTTTCGAGGGATTTCACCGGAGGGGTTGTAGGTTCTGAGAGGATTTAGGGATTTTTGAAGGAGGATTTATTATTGTTGAAGGTTGGAAGTAAGATTGAGGGAGAAAGAAGAGGTTCAGTGAAGGGCTTTTGGAAGGAGGTGGGTATTGAAGAAGATTTATGTTGGAGGGTATGAAAGTTGTTTTGAAGACGAAGACGGATTAGGGTGGAGGGTTTCGTTTTCTGTGCGATTCGAAGTTGGTGGTTTGAGGGTGTTTTTGGAGGTGAAGTTTGAGTGTGTGTTTTACAGAAGGTTTGGTTTTCTGAGGGGAAAAAAGAATGGATTAGGTTATGAAGATTTGAGATCACAAGTCGGTTTTAGTAATGGGTTTGAAGAAGACGAGTTCACAATTGAGGAAAGGGTTTTGAAGAGTGGCTCAGGAAAAGGTTTTTTCTAGGGCTTGGAGGAAGAAGAATAGTGAGCCTCCCCCATCGACCCTCCTCGGCGGCTAGGGTTTTTCTTTGTGATTGAGTTGAGGATGAAGAACAGAGGGGTGGATCCAAGAAGGTGGCCGCTAGGGTTTTTTTTCACTGCAGCCTCTCACACGGTTTTAAATGGAAAGAGTATAGGGAGGATTGGGGGTAGAAATGGAAATGATCTCTGAATGGTGAGTTTGGAAATCAACTTTATCGTACAAATCCTTGGCTCAAAAATAGGTTATTGCGTTTTACCGTTCAAAAGCACGTTGGGATGTTGGGGGGTTCACAAATCGTGGTTGTGTGGAGGGTACGATGTACAATTCTTTGTTGTATGCAACAACATTTTTGAAATAGTACAGGTTGAGGGTTGTAGCGGTGGTTTTGGGGAGTACAAAGGGTAGAACGGGGAAAATAATTGAGAAGAAATTTGGGAATTTTCTGGTATAACAGTCTTATTGTGCCAAAAAAATGATGGTGTGATTTTGTCTTATGCAGGGTATGATTTTGTGAATTGGTGTAAGCTCACGCAGAGGCTAGGTTACTATACCGTGGTCTTTGGTAATGCGTCCTTGCAAGTCATGACGGGATTAAGCTGGTGCTTTGTGTGCTGCGTATCATCAGGTTGTCTGTATTCCCACTGCAACACATCAATTTTGTTTCTTGCTTTTTCATGATTTCGCTTGAATGGTACAAATGACTCTGCATTGCTTGCTATGATATGAGTGAAATAATGGATGGAAAAGGAACGTTAGGGTAACGGCGTGTGAATTTTGAGCGAATTTTGGTTGAAAGGTGAGCTGCGAATTACTCGGTATTGCTGGAGCTGGATTTTTGAGTGATGCAAGGACTCGGTGTGGGCTGCTGTTGGCTTTGATTGTGAGTGTGCAGTCATTTAAATTATGGCATGAAGTCTTTCTTTGTTGATGAAATTGTCGAAACACGCAAAGGCCCTGTTGACGAGCGGTCAGAATTCCACCACAGTCACATGAATTATGTAATTCACTAGTCTGATGCTTTGGTTTATCACTCCATTAACACTTCATGATAAATCATCATTGTGAACCTTGTATCTCATTTAAATCAAACAATGGTTTTGCAGCTCATGACTTGAAAATTACTCACGACTTGAAGATTGTAGCTCAGATGCAACTTACACTTCCAGTGATGTACCTTGATAAAATTATACAGCTTTTTACATTTGTTCAACCCACTGTTATTCACATTTTGGGAGACATGGTGCGGCTTGTGAATCATACTATCATGATTGCTGTAAAATGTTGTGTAGTTCCGTAAGATTTTCGTGGCTGCTAACACTTATGATGCCCTTGTCATGTAGGTTTAGATGATGATGACCTTTCCTTCTATTGATTCATTTTGTGCATAACGTTTTCAGATGCGGTTGCGCTTCTGAACTTGGGGAATACATGGCGGATGGAAAATTCATCATGATGGCCATTCATTAATGACAGCAACTACATTAGTCTTGAAAGGCATGGAACTCGGCGCTTGTTATTTGGAGCTTGAGCACGTGACTTTGGAGAAGAAAATGAGGTTCTGTGACTTTGGAGAATATACAGCAAAATGACGTAGCTTCTATTTTGACGTTCTTCATGGTAAATCCTCTCTTCATTTAACTTTCTCTTTTTACCTCTGTGGATACTTTTTTTATTTACACTTCAATTTGGTCTCGTCCCCAAACTCAACAAATTGCGTTTGAATGACATGGGATAATACACTTTTCATCCTAAAAAAAAGGAACTCTGACTTGATATGTGCAGGTGGAAGCCGGTGATAAAGTATAAGGTGATGTACTGCTTTTGACAGACAAGATTATGAGGAGCAATGAGCTTTCGTCTTGATATACTTTGCCGTCCATCAAGGCCTTTACTTATTCACCCGGTGGTCCGAATTGCATATGTACGGTTGTTTGATTCAAGCTTTCAACACCAGCAGAACTTCCCCCCCTGCACTATCAAGAACCTACCTGATTGGTGGAGAATAGGGGACTGAGAAGGACTTTGGGAGGTAATCTTTCATGTCGGTAGCTTGGAGAATATCGATCAGAACTGTAAGTTTTAAAATCCATGGTTATTACTTGCATATGACGGTTATGTTCATCATGATTCCCTCATTTTCTGTTACACTTTGAGCTTCCCATGATTGAACAAGATTTTTAAATTTCATGTCTTATTATTTTAAAATGAATCTTATTCCAACATGGCTTGAACAAATTATGCCTGAGTGCTGTTACTTCTGCATATTAGTGCCGACCGAAAAATGAAGAGAAACCCGTGGTTTGATAAATCGTTTTTTATTGTGTGCCAGATTTGAAGGTGTGATGCCAATTTGCGTTGAAAACTGATAGGTACGGTTGAAGGCGCCAAATCCTCTCAGGGTGCGAATCACATGCGCTCGGTTTCAAGTATCAAAACAATCCCAAAACTGCTTGTGATTTTTGAAGTGGGAACCTGGGAGAGCTGCCCCTTTTGCAATCTGAACTTTCCAATTTGTAGAGTGATTTGGGGATAGAATTTCTACATGTAACTCGGTTAGGATTTGTTTAGGATTTGATCCGCTTTTCTCGCCCGTGTTTGCAAATTTCACCTTCTGTCAAATTATTACTTTTGCCTTTCTGTCAAATTTGTACACTGCTATATGTATGTTGCACTATAGGTGATAAACCGTTACAACACGCTCACTGGGCTACTTTTATTAATGAATGAAATTACCAAGTGAAACATTGGGGCTCATGCTATGTGTATGGAATATCATTGGGGATGTCGTCCATGTTGTACTAGTTTACTATAGAAAATAGAAGTAGGGATTCTACTGTAAACTTTTTTTGACCCCTTTTGGTAATGTTGGTAATGGAACTTTTGCAATTGAATTTGAATCATAGATAAAATGACTTGAATGATATGGGCTTTGTAGAAGAGAAAAAAAAACAATAGGCTTTGGCAAAAACAAAACAAGAATATTATAACCTTGTGCTTATCTTGTGTTATGAAATGGGCTCCGAAAAAATGATGGATTTATGTACAATGACCCCTTTTTCTCTTTTTCTCTTTTTTTGTTGGGATTTTTATGCAAATAAATTTTGATATTTTTATGCAAAATGTGGATTTTGGTATGGAATGATAATGGAATTAATTTGTAAACATTGTGAATGGACTTTGAAGTGGATACGAAGGACTGACAAATAACGGAAAATGAACAGTGGGTTTGAACTATGGAAGTTCGTCTTAAAACCAAAGAGGCACACTTGTACTGAACACGAACCCCCACTGCACTTCACTAACCTCAAAAGAACATGAAGCAATGTGTATTTTTAATGATCTTTAATCATGAGCCACTGATAACCAATCGACAACTTGATTTATCCGCAATTGTCGTGACCTGGCACACAACCCTAATTGGAACGGTAAACCCACACCACTAAAATTAGGCGTACCCTGACCTTAATCATGAAACAAAACCTTGCCCAGCTAACAAAATGAATCAAAACCAAAGGACCTCAATCATTACACACACAACTGCTCCGGATATCCCTAAGTAAGCTTTTGAGTTGAACAACAAGAGGGATGAGCATGCCTTCTTTTTTTGGATTATTCGAATGATGGTTAATGGGTAGATATATAAGTGAAAATTATATAAGGGTAGGACAAATTTGGGGTATGACAGATGCCCCTATCTAATTGGCTTAAACCCAGGGAAATGAATTGCTGCAGCGTTCATTTTTCCGAGGTGGAAGTCAATTAGCTATGAAGAAGACCTTGAATTTGTCCGAAAAGAAAAGAGATGTTCGGGTGTTGAAAAGCTGGATGGGGTACATCTCCGAGCAAACTATGGACAAGTGGCAAAAGGTCATCACCACACAAAGGCGATGAAACCCACACGGTTACTACTACCAAAAGGATGGTAAAGCAAAACACAATAGCACAATCTGACATTAATGACTATGACAGACCCCCCCACCAAAAGGATGACGGAGCGAAACACACGCCAAACAATATCTCACAATCTATCATTAATGACCATGATAGACCCTCACCAAAAGGATGACGGAGCGAGACACACGCCAAACAATATCGCACAATCTATCATTAATGACCATGATAGACCCAACACCAAAAGGATGATGGAGCGAAACATAAACAAGATATCGCACAATCTATCATTAATGACCATGATAGACCCAACACTAAAAGGATGATGGAGCGAAACATAAACAAGATATCGCGCAATCTATCATTAATGACCATGATAGACCCAACACCAAAAGGATGATGGAGCGAAACATAAACAAGATATCGCACAATCTATCATTAATGACCATGATAGACCCAACACTAAAAGGATGATGGAGCGAAACATAAACAAGATATCGCGCAATCTATCATTAATGACCATGATAGACCCCCCACCAAAAGGATGACGGAGCGAAACACAAAACAAATTGCACAATCTATCACTAATGACCATGATAGACCCCTCCATCAAAAGGATGACGGAGTGGAACACAACGCAAATCGCACAATCTATCATTAATGACCATGATAGACCCCCCACCAAAAGGATGACGGAGCGAAAATGCAAATAAAATATCGCGCAAACTGATACCGACGAAGTATCAGACCTACCACCAAAAGGATGGTAGAGCGAAAACACAAATAAAACATCGCACAATCTGATATCGACGAAATACCAGACCTACCACCTAAAGGATGGTAGAGCGAAAACATAAAAGACAACATCGCACAATCTGATACCGACGAAGTACCAGACCTGCCACCAAAAGGATGGTAGAGCGAAAACAATAAAAGAAACATCGCACAATCTGATACCGACGAAGTACCAGACCTACCACCAAAAGGATGGTAGAGCGAAAACACAAAAGAAAACATCGCACAATCTGATACCGACGAAGTACCAGACCTACCACCAAAAGGATGGTAGAGCGAAAACAAATAAATGATCGCACAATCTGACATCGACGAAATGTCAGACCTACCACCAAAAGGATGGTAGAGCGAAAACAAAACACAGGTCGCTATCACCAAAAGGATGATAGGACCACACCAATCTGAAGTTTACCAACACCAAAAGGATGCAGGCTGGGTTGAACTGACGAAGTTCAACTATCACCGAAAGGATGATAGTAAGGCAATTGACAACGGTCACGCTTGCTGGGTACAACTCATTGGGGAACCCCTGAGAGGAAGATTGGATTGAAATGAGTCAACGGGGTACGCCCACCGTCTTGCTTGGAAAATAATATTTGCTGAAATGAGTTCATGGTTACGCCCATGAGTTCTGAAGAGGATGCCCCTGACTGGGCTGAATTTGTCTTGATGCCTTGTCTTACTTAACAAAGGCTGAACACCTCCGTAAGGAACGCTCACGGTTCTGCCGAAGGTGCCCCTGCTCGGGCTGGTTCTTGCATTAAACTTCTTGGATTTGCCCAACAAAAGGTTGAACAACTTTGTGGGGAACGCCCACAGTCTTGAATGGTATGCCCCTGATTAGGCCGAATGTTGATTTGTATATTTGATCAACCACGAGGTTGAAATTCGTCACGGGAGACGCCCATGGTATTGAAGAAGATGCCCCTGACTGGGCTGGTGATTGCCTTGAAGCTCTTGAAAATCGTGGGGTAAACCCACCATCTTGCAGAAGATGCCCCTGACTGGGCTATCAATGGTCTTAGAAATCCTCGGGATTGATCCTGGACCTTGACTTGCATATATGAATGCTGGATGATAAATGACATTCCATGCGAGTGGAAGTGCAAATGCAAATACTAACGAGCGGAGAGGCAAGAGCTGGGGAAGTATGGTATGATTGGAGTATGCATATGATGCGGGATACTTATGATAATGAATGTCATGCGTATGATGCGCATGATGCAGACGGGAAATTTGCAGGTGGAGACGCCAGCGTGGTGGACTTTGGGTAGTTGCCAATGCGGATTGGACTTTGGGTGGTGGGAGGGATTGATTTCCTCGACACGCAGTTTGTTGAAGATGCCATGATTGAAGCGGAAGATGTCCTTGATGCCCCAAGTCTGGGATATTTGGATGACTGTGAATTTGCTTCAGAGAAGGTTGCAACTCTGCTTGATGGTCAGGACGACCTGGTCTTGCCCCAGTTTGAACGTGGTAGTGGCCTGCCCCACCCAATTCTGACGTATGGAGATTGAACTCGGATGACTTGCCCCTGCTCGAGCTGTTGAATGCTTTGCCCCAGCCTGTGGGTTCTGAAATTATCTTGCTCCGTGTACGCCAATGAAAGTCAAGTTTCTCCCTGATTGCCTCTTGCTGGAGTTTCTTTGAATACCTAGCACTGATTTGCAATTAAAATTGTACATTCATAAATGGTAATAATTAATGCAAAGTTCGATGCAAGTTTGAAAAAGTATTGTTTATTTGGAAGTGTCGTGATAGTGAGACAAATGGACTACTAGCCCAGATGCCGTGCTAATTTGATTGGTATGAAAGATATATCAAGAGAAATGCCACCAATGCTAATGATTAGAAATCATGTGAGGAGTCAGGTTACACAACCTTGCGATGATATGCTTTCAGAATGAACCTCGTCTCAATTAGGTCTTTCAAGGGTTGCAACGTGGTCTGGTTCACGGTTATGAAACAAAGGTTATTAGGCTCAAAGTATGATTTGTACCCACCCCTTCTTCGTAATGATCTCCAGTCCTACGCTCAGTTAATCCTACACTTGCCTGGACGATGTAAACTTGCAGGTTCAAGGTTTGCTTGACGTGGCAGTCACCTTATTTTGATGGATGTCAGTGCCCCTTTGACTTGGGTGGCCACTGAATCCTATTTTGTTTTTTTTTATTGAGGGTTTCGGGGTCCTCTTTTTCTTTGTTTTGATCCCTAACTTTTGCATGGATTGACTTCGTTTGTCAGATCCATCGGGATTGCCTTGAATTTGCCTAAGTCCCCTCTAAGGTGTCTGACTTAGCAGGCTTTTGATTTTTTTGAATTTTGTTGTGACTGCCATAGCATGGGTCATTGATGAACGACCGTCTTCGGGATTTTGCTTGTTGATTCGAGTGTGGAATTGGATTAACTGAACACTACCCTGCCCCAGGTTGAGTGTAAGGGTTTGAATATCCGAAGGAAACTGCTACTTCTAGGCTCGAAGTGGTTTACTAGGGATTAACTCCTTATATCTCCGGTGTTTGGGGAATTGAAACAATGCCTGTACATCATTGACGAGATTCTATCTGAAAGCATACCGTTTGCAATTATGGGTATCTCGTTTTCATCATCCTCCTTCAAATCAAGCTAAACAACAGTGAATAGAGTGGAGTGAATAAATGAAAATGAGGGAATACGACATAACTAATTCAAAACATGCATAAACGATACATTAATGAAAACCAAATACGAATGGCAATTGTTCAAAGCATACAATACTTAAATAAACAAAGACAAAACATAAGAAGCTGCGAATAATGAAATGGCAACACGACTGCCTTCTTCAGGAAATGAACTTGACTGGTAGTGATTGTTGGCACTAGTTGACTGGTGGCATCGGATTGTTGATGATGTTTGGAGACTTCCCATTGAAGTTGATAGCATCCCTATCGATCATGTCTTGAATTATGTGCTTGAAAGCCCTGCAGTCCTCAATGGTGTGACCTGGAGCGCCCTTATGAAACTCACAATGGGCATTTGCATCATAATCGGCAGGAATGATAGTTGGAGGAGCTAAATCTCTCGGAACGATAGCTTTCTTCTCCATCAACTGAGCAAAGATTTTGGCATATGGCATTGGTAGACGATCAAAGACTCTATCTGGTCTCCATGTTCTCTGCGGACGCTGTGGGCGAGCACCTTGTCGTTGCTGAGTAGCTTGCATCTGCTGTTGCTGAGGAGGATACTGATATCCTTGTTGGTTGTAGGCTTGTTGCTGAGGAGCCTGTTGCCTTGGCATCTGAGCTTGCGCTGCATGAACAGCTGGCTGATAAGGTATTGGAGCATATTGCGCAGCAGCAACATATGGATACTGATAGTAGGGAACTTGATAAGGCATAGGAGGAGCTTGTTGAGAAGCTTGCCCTTTCTGCACAAAGATGGCATTTGTTTCGCCTTCCTTCTTCTTGTATCCGTTAAAAGGCCTCTTGGCATTAGCCTGACTGTTAGAACCTCCTGGGATCTTCCCACTCTTCAGCCCTTCTTCAATTCTCTCACCGACGATCACCAAGTCAGAAAATCCAGCGGAGACACTACCGATCAGCTTTTCGTAGTACTGGCCTTGCAAAGTACCCATGAATATGTCAATCAACTCACGGTCAACAAGAGGTGGATGCACCCTTGCGACTAGCTCTCTCCATCGTTGCGCGTACTCCTTGAAGGATTCGTTGTCCTTCTGAGTCATACTCTGAAGCTGAGTACGGTTAGGAGCAAGGTCAGTGTTGTATTTGTACTGCTTGACAAATGCATCAGCTAGCTCGGCCCAAGTGCGTACACTGTTACGCTCCAGCTGCATATACCATTCGAGTGATGCCCCAGACAAGCTATCTTGGAAGCAATGGATCATGAGCTTCTCGTCTCTAGCATAAGCAGCCATCTTGCGACAGTACATCTTCAGATGAATGTTTGGGCAACTGAGACCTTTGTACTTCGAAAATTCGGGCACCTTGAACTTTGGAGGAATGACAACATCAGGCACCAAGCACAATTCCAGAGCACTGAAAGAATTTGAGTTATGCCCCTCCATGGCTCGGAGTTTCTCGGCTAGATCTCGGCACATCTTCATGGCTTCTGAATCCTGAGCAGCAACAGGACTGGAAATGGGGATAGCAGCATGATAGTTCTGAACGTTGTCATACTGATCCATCAAAGTATCTTCGATATGAGGAGCTGGGATTTGCACAGCAGCAGGCTGGGCGTGCGGGATAACTCCAACAGTAACTCCAGGCGCTGGGGTTGGCTGAGAAGTATTTCCTTCGACTACGTTGTTGAAGTTCAGCGGCATCCCATGAGAACTTGGAATTTGAACCAAAGGGATGGCGGTAGACCCTTGTCCATTGTGGTTGACGACAGCGGCGGCTTCACGCTGTTCTTCCTCTCTCCTGGCTGTGAGGATGGCTTCGAGGATCTGGTCGATCTTTCCTTTCATGGAATCCAACTCTTCCCTGAAGGCGACTTGCTCCTGTTGAATCTGCTCCATCACTCGTCTGGTATTGGCTCTAGTGGCGTACTGGTGTCGAGGAATCAGCTTGATTTACTGGAGAAGAAGGAACGGAGACATAAGATTCTGTTGGAGGACTGGAGATGCAAAATGCACAACATATGAAATGCAATGCAAATGATATGCAAGATGCAATGCAAGATACAAGATCCAGGATCCTAAGATCACCACTCCAACAACTCCTGCAGCTGGTGACCGTAATAGATACATAACCATAATTCCTGCTCAAAGAACAATGACAGGTACAACCTATACGGGAAGGTCTAAACATTCTACCCATAAACCCACTCACGGGATGGTTTCTATGTTTGGTTCCCAGGATCACGGACACTAATCGTATCAGCGTCACGCAACAGGCTGGCTGCATTACGACGATAATGACGATAAGGTCTCTCCTGAGCGGGGTCCTCGTGCTAGGCACACAAGGAGCGAGTCCTTGGAGACTAACATTACACGACCACCAACATCGGAACTGGTGCTAACAAAAGGTTCCCAGAATCACGGACCCTTCATTAATCAAGTCGTGCAACAGGCTAGCTGCATTACAACAAGATCTACGAATAGGTCTCCTCTGGAGGAGCTTTCATGCTAGGCCCAAAAGGAGCAAGTCCTCAGAGACTAACACTACTCGACTACCAATTCTAAACTATGTGTTCTCTCTGCTTTTACCAAAGCTCGGGTGTAGAGCTTTACTCATGATGCCATCCCAAAAACCAACAGGCCCAGATAACAAGCACAAATAAAAACCACACGGGAACGAATACAAAAAGAAAACAAATAAAAACAAAACACTCCTCACAAACCAAGAGATAGGCTCGACTCTCTCTTTGCATGGAGCAATGCGTCCCCAGCAGAGTCGCCACCTGTCGCACCTCGAAAAATCACGGAGACATTTCGGAAAATACGACCCTCGCGCGAAAGGCGCGGAAAATTGCGGTTCGACAGAGTCGCCACCGAACTTTATTTTTCCCGAATAAACGGGAGAGGAAAATATCGAGAAAACCTCTTAAACGAAAGGATAGGAACAGGGCTGTCGCAACCAAGTTCCGGGTTCGGGAGTCGGTTACGTGAGGGGAAGGTATTAGCACCCCTCACGTCCGTCGTACTCGACGGGAACCTCTTAAGGTAATTGCGGGGAGTGTTGTTTAGGTTTACTGGTTTTCTTCTCGTTGCTAAAGGTAGAATTGGTAGGGTAAAAGGTTAAAGACGCTAAGGAGAGATGGGTGGTTAGAAGAGAGGGTGCTCGCCAAGGATTGGGGCCCTTGTGCCTACGTATGCTCATTCGGACGAGAATGAGAAATCAGAGCGTCGTAGTTCGACTACGGGAAAAGATGGGGGAAAACGGAAGATGGATAGAAGTGTGCTCGCCAAGATCATCGCAATCTTGTGCCTACGTATCTTATATTCAAGAATGAATAAAGAATCAGAGCGTCCGTAGTTCGTGGTAACAACCACGAAAAGATGAGGTTGAATGGGTTGAAGTTGAGTTGGGAGACGAAAGAGTGACTGACAAACAACCTAAGGGCGTGCCTCAAGAGCTTGTCACTCAAGAATTCAAGGAATGCGAGATCCCAAGAACTCAGTTCTTTCGGAAATTGGGTTGAATGAGTTGAAGATAAGATTTGGATATTTTGAAGATGAAAGAATGAACTAATAACAACTCGGGGGCGCGCCCAAGAGTTACTCGTTCGAATATTCAAAGAATGCTAGATCCTAAGAATATCCTTCTTTCGTAAGTTTGCGAAAGGATTGAATCGAAGAATGGCATGCGAGGCCAAAAGGAAGTTATTTTGAAATGGCTCGACGACGTGTCGAGGATTTGATTGAAGATGGAACCGGCTTGACGACGTGCCAAGGGTTAAGGTTGTGAGAAACGATATTAGTCCCTGAGGGTGCTCCTAATATCGAGACCACGAGGAATTGTGAAAGAAAAGGGTTGCGAATGCGGACGAGCAATCGACTCAGGAGAATATAAAGGACGGTTGAGTTTGAAAAAAGTCGAAAGGTTGAGTGAATAACAACCCAAAGGGCGTGCTTCGAGAGCTATTCACTCGAAAATTCAAGGAATGCTAGACTCCAAGAACCTCCTTCTTTCGAAGTGTGAATCGAAAAAAGATATTTAAAAAGGTCGAAAGATTGAGTGAATAATAACTCAAAGGGCGTGCCTCGAGAATTATTCACTCGAAAATTCAAGGAATGCTAGACTCCAAGAACCTTCTTCTTTCGAAGTTTGATCGAGAAAAAGTTTGAAGAAAGATTTGAAGTGTAAGTGAAGTAGTCTCGACTAAAATTATCATCTATCAATAATTTGACCGATAATAATTATTACAGTCATCATTGACTAAAATAAGCAAGAAATCAATAAAGATCGAAAATGAAAGAAGTTAAAGAGAAAATGGTCTCGGGTTTGTCACTACTCGTCAATAAATTGACAAAGTTATAACTTGGGGTATCGTCATCGACCCATTTGACAAAAGAAACATGATAGAACAAATTGAAATGAAAATAAAAAATAAAAAATAAATCAAGAAGTAAAATGAAATGAGGGAGAGGTTCATTGAAACCATGTGGTGGTAAAAAATTTTTTTATTCGGAAACAGAAAATGAAACTAATAGAAATATAGCTACACGGCCCAGATAGTACTTAATCCAAATAAGTTCTTAGCCTTCACACAAAACATTGAAAATAGTAAAAATACAAGGGAGAATCCAAAAAAAATAAAACAACCCAGCCCATCATACGGGTATGCCGTAGAGTTCACGATGTAACATCTATAATCAGAATAAATAATAATAAAAAAATATTATTATTACCACATATAGCCAAAAATAAGGGCACCTCTCATCACTCCCAACGAAACCCAATGAAAAACAAACCTCCATTATCTGAAAAGAGAAACCTCTCGAATAATCACGCTATGTTTATCAAAATCAAGACCACAAATCGACAGCTATTCAAACACGATCTACCTTTGTCTAACTTTCTCAATCCGGCTCAAAATTTTCTTCTTCTACTCTTTCAACTCTTCATCCAGTTCTTTTAGTCATTCTGTTTTTTGGGGTTTTTTTCGAGGGATTTCACCGGAGGGGTTGTAGGTTCTGAGAGGATTTAGGGATTTTTGAAGGAGGATTTATTATTGTTGAAGGTTGGAAGTAAGATTGAGGGAGAAAGAAGAGGTTCAGTGAAGGGCTTTTGGAAGGAGGTGGGTATTGAAGAAGATTTATGTTGGAGGGTATGAAAGTTGTTTTGAAGACGAAGACGAATTAGGGTGGAGGGTTTCGTTTTCTGTGCGATTCGAAGTTGGTGGTTTGAGGGTGTTTTTGGAGGTGAAGTTTGAGTGTGTGTTTTACAGAAGGTTTGGTTTTCTGAGGGAAAAAAAGAATGGATTAGGTTATGAAGATTTGAGATCACAAGTCGGTTTTAGTAAAGGGTTTGAAGAAGACGAGTTCACAATTGAGGAAAGGGTTTTGAAGAGTGGCTCAGGAAAAGGTTTTTTCTAGGGCTTGGAGGAAGAAGAATAGTGAGCCTCCCCCATCGACCCTCCTCGGCGGCTAGGGTTTTTCTTTGTGATTGAGTTGAGGATGAAGAACAGAGGGGTGGATCCAAGAAGGTGGCCGCTAGGGTTTTTTTTCACTGCAGCCTCTCACACGGTTTTAAATGGAAAGAGTATAGGGAGGATTGGGGGTAGAAATGGAAATGATCTCTGAATGGTGAGTTTGGAAATCAACTTTATCGTACAAATCCTTGGCTCAAAAATAGGTTATTGCGTTTTACCGTTCAAAAGCACGTTGGGATGTTGGGGGGTTCACAAATCGTGGTTGTGTGGAGGGTACGATGTACAATTCTTTGTTGTATGCAACAACATTTTTGAAATAGTACAGGTTGAGGGTTGTAGCGGTGGTTTTGGGGAGTACAAAGGGTAGAACGGGGAAAATAATTGAGAAGAAATTTGGGAATTTTCTGGTATAACAGTCTTATTGTGCCAAAAAAATGATGGTGTGATTTTGTCTTATGCAGGGTATGATTTTGTGAATTGGTGTAAGCTCACGCAGAGGCTAGGTTACTATACCGTGGTCTTTGGTAATGCGTCCTTGCAAGTCATGACGGGATTAAGCTGGTGCTTTGTGTGCTGCGTATCATCAGGTTGTCTGTATTCCCACTGCAACACATCAATTTTGTTTCTTGCTTTTTCATGATTTCGCTTGAATGGTACAAATGACTCTGCATTGCTTGCTATGATATGAGTGAAATAATGGATGGAAAAGGAACGTTAGGGTAACGGCGTGTGAATTTTGAGCGAATTTTGGTTGAAAGGTGAGCTGCGAATTACTCGGTATTGCTGGAGCTGGATTTTTGAGTGATGCAAGGACTCGGTGTGGGCTGCTGTTGGCTTTGATTGTGAGTGTGCAGTCATTTAAATTATGGCATGAAGTCTTTCTTTGTTGATGAAATTGTCGAAACACGCAAAGGCCCTGTTGACGAGCGGTCAGAATTCCACCACAGTCACATGAATTATGTAATTCACTAGTCTGATGCTTTGGTTTATCACTCCATTAACACTTGATGATAAATCATCATTGTGAACCTTGTATCTCATTTAAATCAAACAATGGTTTTGCAGCTCATGACTTGAAAATTACTCACGACTTGAAGATTGTAGCTCAGATGCAACTTACACTTCCAGTGATGTACCTTGATAAAATTATACAGCTTTTTACATTTGTTCAACCCACTGTTATTCACATTTTGGGAGACATGGTGCGGCTTGTGAATCATACTATCATGATTGCTGTAAAATGTTGTGTAGTTCCGTAAGATTTTCGTGGCTGCTAACACTTATGATGCCCTTGTCATGTAGGTTTAGATGATGATGACCTTTCCTTCTATTGATTCATTTTGTGCATAACGTTTTCAGATGCGGTTGCGCTTCTGAACTTGGGGAATACATGGCGGATGGAAAATTCATCATGATGGCCATTCATTAATGACAGCAACTACATTAGTCTTGAAAGGCATGGAACTCGGCGCTTGTTATTTGGAGCTTGAGCACGTGACTTTGGAGAAGAAAATGAGGTTCTGTGACTTTGGAGAATATACAGCAAAATGACGTAGCTTCTATTTTGACGTTCTTCATGGTAAATCCTCTCTTCATTTAACTTTCTCTTTTTACCTCTGTGGATACTTTTTTTATTTACACTTCAATTTGGTCTCGTCCCCAAACTCAACAAATTGCGTTTGAATGACATGGGATAATACACTTTTCATCCTAAAAAAAAGGAACTCTGACTTGATATGTGCAGGTGGAAGCCGGTGATAAAGTATAAGGTGATGTACTGCTTTTGACAGACAAGATTATGAGGAGCAATGAGCTTTCGTCTTGATATACTTTGCCGTCCATCAAGGCCTTTACTTATTCACCCGGTGGTCCGAATTGCATATGTACGGTTGTTTGATTCAAGCTTTCAACACCAGCAGAACTTCCCCCCCTGCACTATCAAGAACCTACCTGATTGGTGGAGAATAGGGGACTGAGAAGGACTTTGGGAGGTAATCTTTCATGTCGGTAGCTTGGAGAATATCGATCAGAACTGTAAGTTTTAAAATCCATGGTTATTACTTGCATATGACGGTTATGTTCATCATGATTCCCTCATTTTCTGTTACACTTTGAGCTTCCCATGATTGAACAAGATTTTTAAATTTCATGTCTTGTTATTTTAAAATGAATCTTATTCCAACATGGCTTGAACAAATTATGCCTGAGTGCTGTTACTTCTGCATATTAGTGCCGACCGAAAAATGAAGAGAAACCCGTGGTTTGATAAATCGTTTTTTATTGTGTGCCAGATTTGAAGGTGTGATGCCAATTTGCGTTGAAAACTGATAGGTACGGTTGAAGGCGCCAAATCCTCTCAGGGTGCGAATCACATGCGCTCGGTTTCAAGTATCAAAACAATCCCAAAACTGCTTGTGATTTTTGAAGTGGGAACCTGGGAGAGCTGCCCCTTTTGCAATCTGAACTTTCCAATTTGTAGAGTGATTTGGGGATAGAATTTCTACATGTAACTCGGTTAGGATTTGTTTAGGATTTGATCCGCTTTTCTCGCCCGTGTTTGCAAATTTCACCTTCTGTCAAATTATTACTTTTGCCTTTCTGTCAAATTTGTACACTGCTATATGTATGTTGCACTATAGGTGATAAACCGTTACAACACGCTCACTGGGCTACTTTTATTAATGAATGAAATTACCAAGTGAAACATTGGGGCTCATGCTATGTGTATGGAATATCATTGGGGATGTCGTCCATGTTGTACTAGTTTACTATAGAAAATAGAAGTAGGGATTCTACTGTAAACTTTTTTTGACCCCTTTTGGTAATGTTGGTAATGGAACTTTTGCAATTGAATTTGAATCATAGATAAAATGACTTGAATGATATGGGCTTTGTAGAAGAGAAAAAAAAACAATAGGCTTTGGCAAAAACAAAACAAGAATATTATAACCTTGTGCTTATCTTGTGTTATGAAATGGGCTCCGAAAAAATGATGGATTTATGTACAATGACCCCTTTTTCTCTTTTTCTCTTTTTTTGTTGGGATTTTTATGCAAATAAATTTTGATATTTTTATGCAAAATGTGGATTTTGGTATGGAATGATAATGGAATTAATTTGTAAACATTGTGAATGGACTTTGAAGTGGATACGAAGGACTGACAAATAACGGAAAATGAACAGTGGGTTTGAACTATGGAAGTTCGTCTTAAAACCAAAGAGGCACACTTGTACTGAACACGAACCCCCACTGCACTTCACTAACCTCAAAAGAACATGAAGCAATGTGTATTTTTAATGATCTTTAATCATGAGCCACTGATAACCAATCGACAACTTGATTTATCCGCAATTGTCGTGACCTGGCACACAACCCTAATTGGAACGGTAAACCCACACCACTAAAATTAGGCGTACCCTGACCTTAATCATGAAACAAAACCTTGCCCAGCTAACGAAATGAATCAAAACCAAAGGACCTCAATCATTACACACACAACTGCTCCGGATATCCCTAAGTAAGCTTTTGAGTTGAACAACAAGAGGGATGAGCATGCCTTCTTTTTTTGGATTATTCGAATGATGGTTAATGGGTAGATATATAAGTGAAAATTATATAAGGGTAGGACAAATTTGGGGTATGACAGTCTTCTCCAGCATCGAGTATCGAGATTCACACTCGGTGAACTTTTTACTCAAATAATAAATGGCATGCTCTTTTCTGCCCGTCTCGTCGTGCTGACCGAGAACACACCCCATACTATTCTCCAGAACCGTCAGGTACATGATTAATGGCCGTCCAGCCACTGGGGGTATCAAGATTGGAGGTTCTTGAAGATACTGCTTTATTTTGTCGAATGCCTTCTGGCAATCCTCATTCCAAGTAATCGCCTGATCTTTCTTTAAAAGCTTGAACATCGGTTCACAAGTGGCCGTGAGCTGAGAGATAAACCTTGCAATGTAGTTTATTCGGCCTAAGAAACCACGAACTTCTTTTTCTGTTTTCGGCGCTGGCATTTCTTGAATAGCTTTTATTTTCGCAGGATCAACTTCAATACCTCGTTCACTAACGATAAACCCCAATAATTTCCGGACCGCACTCCGAAAGTGCACTTGTTAGGATTCAGCCTCAGCCTGAATTTCCTAAGCCTCTCAAAAAGCTTCAATAAGTTGACCAGATGCTCTTCCTCCGTTTGGGACTTTGCAATCATGTCATCAACATAGACCTCGATCTCATGATGAATCATATCATGAAACAAAGTTACCATTGCTCGCTGGTAAGTGGCCCCTGCATTCTTCAGACCGAAGGGCATTACCTTATAGCAGAATGTTCCCTAGGGGGTGATAAACGTCGTTTTCTCCATGTCCTCCGGTGCCATCTTAATCTGATTGTAACCGGAGAAGCCATCCATGAACGAAAACACGGAAAACTAGGCTGTGTTGTCGACCAACACATCGATGTGAGGCAACGGGAAATCATCTTTAGGGCTCGCCCTATTCAAATCCCGATAATCGACGCACATGCGTACCTTACCGTCCTTTTTCGGTACAGGCACTATGTTGGCGACCCACAGAGGGTAAGTGGTAACGGCTAGAAATCCTGCGTCCAACTGCTTCTGGACTTCTTCTTTGATTTTTACGGCCATGTCTGGTCTCGTCCTCCTAAGCTTCTGCTTGACTGGAGGGCAATCTTCTCGCAACGGCAAGCGATGAACCACGATATCTGTGTCAAGTCCGGGCATATCCTCATATGACCAAGCAAAGACGTCACTATACTCTCGAAGCATCTCGACCAGTCTATGCTTGACATCATTCTGCAGCGCAGCCCCTACTCTGACATTTCTGACGAGCTTCTCAGAACCCAGATTTACAATCTCAATATCCTCCTCGTGAGGCAGAATAACCTTCTCCTCTTGTCTCAACAAGTGGGCCAACTCTTCCGGAAGGTCCTCGTCTTCATCAATCTCATCCTCGGCTTGATAGATCGGGCAATCAAAGTCGTAGTGAGCCGTAGAGGGTCCAGAGTCGATGTCATCTGTCATGTGGATCCTGCAATAACAAGGGTTAAGTTTAAAGCAAGAATATGCAGGTTAGCACAAGCCTCGTTGCCATTTTACTGTTTTTTGCAATAAACATAAAATAGGAATAACAGAGAACACAATATTTGAGTACGAAGAAAACGCCTTTTATTTATTAACAAAATGCATGTACATAATCCAACAAGGCCCTGACAGTAAAACCGCTATGCCCCGGGCAGGACATAGGGTTGTACAAAGATTGTAAAAAGCAAATCATTACTCTTCACTTGTCAGCTTGATAATCTCCTTGATGGTCCAATTGTTGAGGCGCTCGCCCGGCTTGCTCGGTTGAATCCAGGCGTCAAGATCACAATCACTATCCCCGCTGTCCTTAGACGCTGCGTTGATGCTTTCGAAAATTACTCCCCCCTTGGTGAATAGGATCGGCCCTTTCCCACGAGACGAGCTTCCAGAAGAGGATGAAGCTTCAGCTTCGGGAGAATATCCCAATCCAAAGTTATCCTGCTTGATTGGTATATCCAAAACATGCCCCCAGCCTGGGGTGGAACCGGCTTCGACGACGGCCCGAGCTTCCTTAAACGAGGAGAGATTCATCTCTTGCTTCTCTGCGACGCCAGGAGCTACCTCTTTCACCTTGACGGTTTCAAATGCTTGGCAGAGCGTTTCATGGATCTCGCCATCCATTTCAACATATTTAAAGGACGACAAGTGGCTCACCATAATGTCCTCCTCACCACAGACGGTTACTATGCTGCCCCCGACAGCATATTTAAGCTTTTGATGCAGCGTGGACGTCACGGCACCAGCAACATGGATCCATGGCCGACCTAAAAGGCAACTGTAGGCAGGCATGATATCCATGATATAGAAAACTGTATTGAACGTCTCTGGACCAACTTGAATTGGCAGGGTCAACTCTCCGAAGACGTGGCGCTTAGTTCCATCAAAGGCTTTCACGACCAGATCACTGGGCGTGCAAAGCAATCCACGGGTATCCAACTTCATCAGTGCCTTCTTCAGAAGCACATTAAGCGACGAACCCGTATCCACCAGGACATGCGACATGATCGTGCCTCTGCACTCTATTGAGACGTGCAAGGCGCTGTTGTGATCTCTTCCTTTAGGAGTCAGCTCTAAATCTGTGAATCCCAGCCCATTGCCAGCATTGACATGGGCTACCACCTCTTCCAGCTGATTTACTGATATCTCCTGCGGCACATATGCAGCATTCAATACCTTCAGTAATGCGTTGCGGTGCGCTTCAGAACACAGCAACAGGTTAAGAATAGAGATCTTAGACGGAGTCTGATGAAGATGATCTACAATCTTGTAGTCGCTCTTCTTGATTAGTCGCATGAACTCTTCAGCATCTTTAACTAGCAAGTCTTTTTCTGCCCCAGAAGGGACCTCTTCGACAGCTTTACCTTTACCCTTATCAGCAGCATCAGCCCTGACCACTTTCTCTGCTGCAACCTCGGCTGGCGCGAACACTCTACCGCTTCGAGTGATGCCACTGACTCCGGTAAGATTCTGCACAGTCGATCCAAACGGCTCAAGCTCTAACTTCTGACCATTGCAATAGACTTCGGCGCCGTAATGCCATGGGACGGCGTTAGTGCTTTCGAATGGGATTGGCCCGGCCCGGGTGATAGTGATTGTAGGCGGTCGGGGCGCAGAAATAGTAATAGGGTGACGAGGAATAGTAATGGTAGCAACTTCGTCCGCCTGCTTCAGCACGACTTCCCCTGATGCACTCTCAACGCTCCGGCTGAACTGCAAAATACCCTCAGACATCAGACTTTGGATACCTTCGACCAGCTGCTCACACCCATCAGGAAGTGTAGCACAAGCCATACATAACTCTCCGCATCCAGGGAAAAAGCCCTTCTTTAGCAACTTAGCCTTGACAAAACTAAGCGGCGTTTTCAAATCTTTGACATCGGTCAGCAAGTCTGCACTCTCCTCAGTGATAACGGCATTCACTCCGCCCCCCTTATGATGGGGCATAGGGTTCTTGGTAACGTTGGGCACATTGTCAGAAAAGTTGATGACCTTGGCGTCCACCAAGTCCTGGACTTTGTGCTTAAAAGCTTTACAATTCTCAATCGTATGGCCAGGTGCCCCAGTATGGAAATCACAAGTAGCATTGGCATCATACCCCGGCGGCGGTGCCCCTGTTAAGGGAGCCATGGTCCTCTTTTGAACTAATTGGAGCTGAAGCAACGTTTGCAGAAGCTGTGCATACGACATAGGTGGAGTTTCAAAATGACGATTTGTCAGAGGAGCCCGGTTCTGATATCTTCTATACCCCTGCTGATTCTGCTGCTGAGGCTGCTGCTGCGGCTGCGGTGGAGCATCTGGGATATTTATGCTAGCAATCTGTTGCTGAGGGCCCTTGCCCTTTCTCCTAGCATTAGTGACAGCACTGGCATCTCCCTCTCGACGCTTGCCAGCATAAGGTTTCTTGCTACTTCCTCCAGCTGAGGATGATTCGCCCTGAATTTTTCCAATCTTTATACCGTTCTCAACATGCTCGCCCATAGTGATGAGAGCCGAGAATGTTCCAGACATGCCACTGACCAGCTTTTCATAGTAGATTCCAGGAAGGGTAGCCACGAACATTTGCACTAGCTCACGCTCAACCATCGGCGGTTGAACCCGAGCAGCCAATTCACGCCACCGCTGGGCGTACTCTTTGAAGCTTTCATTGTTCCGCTGTGAGAGATTCTGAAGCTGAACTCGGTTGGGAGCCAAATCGCTATTGTATTGATAGTGGAGGACGAACGCTTCTGCGAGGTCTTTCCAGGTGCGCACAGTAGCGGGCTCTAGGCCCATATACCATTCGAGTGATGGACCAGAAAGGCTATCCTGAATGAAGTGCATCAGCAGCTTCTCATCGTCAGAATAGGCGGACATCTTTCTATAATAAGATCGGAGGTGGACCCGGGGGCAAGTAGTACCCTTATACTTCTCAAAGGTAGGCACCTTGAACTTATGAGGTACCTTAAAGTCAACAATCAACCCGAGCTTGGACATATCAACGCCCAATGTGTTCTGATTTTCAATGTCTCTCATCTTGTCTTCCAGCGCTTTGAACCTGAGTCGAGCTTCAGCATTCAACTCTGCTTCTACACCTCTCTGAGAGAATACGTCATCCTGATGGTCCTCCAGCCACGGTTGAGGCACCAACAGATTTCCTGCACCAGCATTGCCGTTGACCAGCCCTATGTTAACATTGGCTCCCAGACTACCATTGCCGACGCCTGCCGCATTGAGTCCGAGATTAGTCATCAGATTGCCGTTAGCACTGCCGTTGCCCCCGGCAACAGGAACAACATTCTGTGGGGCATCCACTGGAGGAGGAGTAGGCACAACCCCGCCGTGCAGTATGCCATTACTGTCAACCCTGGAGATTAGAGGTTGAACCAAAGTGCGAAGCTGGTCCTGACCATTAGCGACCACCTGCATCAGCTCCATAAAACGATCCATCCGTTCACGGAGCTCTTGAACATCTGACTGCACCTGGTCCATTATCCTTGTCTGATTAGCGCGAGTTGAGTAGCGGTGGATGAGTCTTTGATCAATCCTGGAGACCGAAAGCAGCTCGGAACCTGTGTACCTGAAAAACCTGTCAACATTAAAGGTTAGGAAAAGCCACAAAAGGTATGTCATGCAAAATGCTTTATGCAGATGTATGCGTGTGTCCGTGTGCTTGAGAGATTTCCCCCGATCCTGGCGCCGTAGTACCAGTGCTGACAATAATAAGGAGGGGAATCTGGACCCAATCATGGAAACAGCAACCTCACATATACACAGGAAGCCTATAGCATTAGTGATAGTCAACTTCGACGCATCAGGGATCGAGAACTCGTACGCAACAGTCTTTCTGAGAGAGGCTGTAGTAACACAATAAGAGGCGAGAGATCCTGGATCGGGGAAACGGTACCTGTCACAGACACACGTCAATGGAATGCGAATGATCATGCAAACTAATGCAAAATGCAGGCATGCAACAATATATCCAGGCGGCTGCTGTGGAGATTCGGTATCAACAGTCACTGACGAGAAGGAAACCCCGGCGTAAAACCACTGATCTGATCTGCTGAGAATACCCCTCTGATAGGATCAAGATCAAAATTCTGCTCTGTCAAGAGTAAGTGCCTGATAACAAGGACCCGGGATGCATGATCAGAAAACGCCCGCTGATGAAGTCTTCAGACCCCAAATCAAAAATCTGCCCTCTCAAGAACAAATGCATAGCTGCTGATGAGGTCTTCAGACCCCACTCAAAATATGCCCTATCAAGAACAAACCACAACTGCTGATGAGATCTTCAGACCCCACTCAAAATCTGCTCTATCTAGGACAAACCTCTGATGACAATACTTTGATCGAAATCTGCTCTATCAGGAACAGACATACACCCGATGATAAAATCCTCTGATCAAAAACTCGCTCTGTCGAGAACAGTCAAATCTTCCACCGAGAACCCTGATACCAACATAACTGATTCACTGTCAAGAAAACCAGGTGGTCTGGAGGTACAAGTTTCCTGCAATATCCCAACCCCACTCACAGGTATGGACCTAATCCACGGACAAATGTACGGCATCCTATGCGGTCATCAGCGTCACAGACTTTCATGAGTGACGATACGATTCCCAGAAGGAGTGGCATCATCAAGTCATGAAGAGGCCTCACTTAGCTGACTTCCAAATGATCGGTCCCCAGAGTCGACAATCCTCACGTTTGGACTCCCCTCAGATCCTCAGGACCGGAAAGGAGCACCTCTGCAAGAATCTCGTCTGAGCGCAGATTTTCGTAGGGAACTGTGCCTGCTCAGCAGACAGGTTCGTCTACTACTTCTCCGCAACTATATCTAGGTGTACACTCAAGCCCAGGTCCGGCTTCTCACTCACAGTAACATCCCTCTCCCACAGCAGCACAGATAATCATATCAAACTGGAAATAAAATGCGGGAAATAAAATGCGGGAAGTAAAAATGCGATAAATAAATGCAACCCAACAAGCAAACATACACGCGCTAGGATTGACTCTCATAGGGAACCGGAGAACCAGAGATTCTGGGTTCGATCCCCAGCAGAGTCGCCAGCTGTCGCTTGCGCGAAAATAAGGTGCCGGCATGACAGAAGAGTCTCCACATTTCGTTATTTATCCCTCAGAGCGGGAAAGGAAACGATCGTAAAAACCTGACGAAAAAGGGTAAGACAAGGTCGTCGCAACCATTGTCTGGGTTCGGGAGTCGGTTACGCAAGGGGAAGGTATTAGCACCCCTCACGTCCGTCGTACTCGACGGGATCCACGCTTGTTTGTTTACTTGGACGGGTTGGTTTTATTCTATCTACCTATCAAGGCTGGCTGAAAAAGAAAAGAAAAATGACTCGGCAAAGCGTCGCACTTTATGCCTACGTATTCCCGTCTGGAACGAGAAATCAGAGTCAACGTAGTTCGGCCTACTACGGGTGAAGGTGGGGAAGGTTGCTCTCTAGGACGTCGCATCCTATGCCTACGTACTTTCATCTGTTATGAAAGATCAGAGCTCACGTAGTTCGGGAAACTACGGCTTATCTCCTAAAAGAAGTGTTTTTTTTATTGTGTTTGCGATCTCAATCGCACTAGAGACTATGACCTGAGAGTGAATGCGTCGCATGTCACCCAAAGGGTACCATACTAAACATCCCACCTCAGATAGCTTAAGGCTCGTAACGTACGAAAGAAATCATTCATGATTACTGTATCTTAAACTGTTTTGAGATGAGAAGAGAGAACAGGCCCAACTAGGAGGGAGACTATCAAGTCCTACTGTTATCATGCCATGGATTCATCCTATGGTTGAGGTTTGAACAGGGAACTCCTAGAAGTTGTCATGCATAGGTTTCAACCTAAAAGTCTATCATCAAATCCTTATCAAAGGGAATGAGAGTCCTAAGGGATCATGTCAATGATACACCAAAACAGACAAAGCACCAGCTTTAAACGGTAAAATGCATGCAATGCAAGTGAGGGAGGAAATGTGTGTGGGGCTTCAGCCTCCACAAGCTCGTCTCAACCTCAAGCCAGTCATGAAATAACAGTAATCATACTGAAGGGTAAACAACATGCTATCAAGCAATAACCAGTAAAAGAAATGAAGTGCCATCAGGCAAACAAAACACATGCTTGAGAAAGAATCATCTATATCTACTCTCTAATCCTAAAACAGAATTCTGATCAACTCTAAGCAAAGCCTTAAAGCAAAACCCTAAACAAGAAAGCAATCCCAGTCTTCAAGCTTCAAAGCAAGCTTACCAAAGAAAGGGAACTAAGTAGGCAGACTCATAGTGTCTTCCTCAGGAAAGCACTAGGAGGTGTGTACTCAGGAATCATATCCTATGTGGCTCAACCACTGTGATCAGTTTACATTCCTCCTCAGGAGAAATTAAACTCACAAGCAGGCTCCAACATCACTGGATACTTAGGAAATCCTATCTGAACTAGTGGAACTAAATGAACAGACTCATAGGACCTTCCTCAGGAAGGTACTAGGAGGCTTCCACTTAGGAGTTGTACCCCATGTGGCTCAACAACATGTGATCAGTTTACATTCCTCCTCAGGAGAAATTAAACTCATAAGTTGGCTCCAACATCATTGGATACTTGAGAAGGAGGTGAGAAGAAAGAATGAAAGTCATTCATAGTGCCTTCCTCAGGAAAGTACCATGAACTTCCTTCAAACTTCAGGATCTCAAACCTCACAGACAGGGAATAATCCCCAAGCTCTGGGTCTCTGAGTCTTGATCTACAACCTTCTCCTCCATCATGCTCTTCAACAAGATCTTCACAACAAACTAAGCCCCACAACAAATTCCCCAAAATAAACCCCAGAGACAGACAACCAATCACAAAACAGTCAAAACCATCAGTCAACCTCAGAAAATACCTAAAAATATTAAAACAAGGGGAAAAATTCTAACAATTATTCACAAGGGTCTACAACATCTACCCATAACATCCCCATATGCCCCTACCCAAAAATCAAGACAAAACTATCTAAAGAAAATGAATTTCCTTACCTATGCATAACATAAACCCTAATTATGATACCCTAATGCTAACCTGATTAAACTAATCAAATTTTAATCTAAAAATCAAGAATTAAATCCTATGGGGAACTATGATTCAATATCTAATCACACCAAAAAGAATGAATTAAAAATCCTAAGGGAAAGTCCTAAAAGAAATTCTACAAAATTGGATATCAAACTAAACATATTAAAAAGCTATTTAAAATAATAATATGCTAAAAATATGAAAAGAAAATAAAATGGAAATTTTATTTATTTATATTTTTTTAGACAAATTCATTAACCTATAGAAAAAACAAGAATTAAAAAATATCAATTTTTCAATTTTCTATGAATTTTTAAATGCAGGAAATATTAAGGGAATTAAAAAAATAAAAGAAATCAATTAAGGGGAGGGGGTGCTAGAAGCAGGGCGCCCTAGTTTATTTTCAATGGGCCAGAACTGGGGAGGTGCGCGTAGCATTCTGGTTAGGCCCAGGTGCGCTCAAGATTGAATGGAAAAAAAACAAAAGAAAAAGAAAAACGATCGGTGCAGGAAGTAACTTTTTAACGTTCATTTTCTGGTTTGGGCCGTGAAGGGGGTGTCAAAAGGAAAAGCTCATTTAAAGCCCATGAAGGACTTAATGAAACGCAGCGTTGCTGCTTTCATATTTCCCTCCCAGACTTGATTCGAACCGTGGCCGTTGGATGAAAAGTCTGGTCCACTCTTCCAACCTAATCCAACGGTATCCAGACCTTCTTCTTCCTTGGACATTTCTAGGGTTTTATGAACCCCATGGACATACACTCACGTGCCAGATTCTTCTCCCTCGTACTCCCTCGTTTCTCAACAAAACTCAAACATGTAAAGAGCAAATTTGCTCAGTTTCTCACGCTGAATAAGACCATACCAATATCTTTGATCAAGACTCACTCTAATGACCAAACCGATAGCTAGAAACCCTATGGCACACAAATTTCCACTGTCATGCACCTTGCTAGTTCTTGGATTTCTTAGTACTAATGTGTTCCTCATGCTGCCCTAGTTCTAGCATACTATCACACTAAGATTAATACTCACTAGGCTAAGAGTTCTTGGTCATCAAAGATTCACTGCCCTAAGATCAAACTCCATGGATGGCTCTCAAACTCACTGGATATCATCCCCTACTCATCCTTGTCAATTCTAACCTAGAATTCTGATCTATTCATGCATAATTAAAGAGATAGAAGAGAAAGTGCATACCTGTTTCTTGGCTATGGCAGGTGTAGCTATGGCTTGATTCAATGCTTGCAGCCTCTTCACAATGATCCTTAGATGTTGGTGTGAGTTCTGTTTGCAACAATTTGGAGTATGAAGGCTTGTAGCATGAGATTCGAAGCTTGCTTGCAATGGAATCCACCCTTGAATATCTCTCTCTCCTCTCACTCTCTTCACCAACCTTGCCAACCCCTTACTCATCATGATTCACTTGTTATATAACAATCCATGGAATCAACTAGAAGCTTCTAGAATCCACTAGAAGGTGATGAAAATCTCATGACATGACATATTGGTTATCTCATATCTCATATGTTAAGCCTTGCAATTTTGTGCCAAAATCTCCCCTTGTGAGATATTGAGGTGGAGTGTACAAAAAAAAATGAGCTCATACTTGCCTTGTGTGAAGATTTCTCAAGTTGCCTTAAGATGCAAGTTACAATATTACAAGGCAACCTCCATTTTTGAGCTTCAAATCAAAATTATGTTTAAACCAAAGTTTTTAGAATGTCATTTACATTTAAAATGGTATATTGGATGACCTATTTTGGACTCCTAAATCTCCCAAACCAAATTTCAACTTGACTCGAATTAACTTATATGGCTTTTTTAGTTCAAATTTACCAAACTTTGTCATTCCATGCTATGAGCTTTTCCAACAATTCATGACCTTCTTTCTAGGCTTAAAATGCCATTTTGAACAACTTTCATGTTTTGAGTTTTTCCATTTGAGGCTTGGAAATAGGAGATATGGCCTTTGCTTAAAATGACCTATAACTGCCAAATGACCAAAATACCCCTGTCTTGTTCAAACCATAAGTTGAGTTCTACAAATCCTACCAAGGACTTCTACCACTAAAATTAAAGCTAATAAGGTGCTCTTCAACATTCATGTTGACCAAGAGATCATAGGAATCATCCTACTAGGGCAAAAGTTGTCTGCAAGTTGGGTGACTTTCAAGGACCCAGATTCACACACCTCAGCTAACCTGTAATTTGTCAAAACCATAACTTGAGCTCTGCAACTCCTATCAAGGACTTCCACCACTCAAATTAAATCTAAGAACAAGCTCTACAACATTCATGTTGTGGGGAAGATGAGATATCAATCACATCTTGAGCTAAAACTGCCTGGAAGATAAGGATCAAATTAGGGTTTTTTCACTGACAATCCTCAAAAACCCTAACTCAAAACTTCTCAAACTCCTCAATCCTGATGAGTTGGTCTAGGAATCATCTTTATAACATCTCTATACATCATTCCATGATCTCATGGCCTTTGGATTGAGTCTCAACCTTCTCCAAATCTTCAGTTATCCTAGGGTCGACCCAGTCAAAACCCTAATTCTACCATTCATGGTTGGATCTCCTGAATTCTTGCATAATGACCTCTCTGGGATTCATGATGGCTATCAAGACATCTCATAGGCTTCCTCAAAACATCAAGTTCATTCTCACAGTCTCAGAATCATCTGAGGAGCACCCACACTCTCAAGCTATGAGGCACACAACCTTGGTTTCAACCAATTCCTCTGAGGTTCTCCTGAACTTTCTGGTGGAGGTATCAACTTTCAAACATTTACTGAGTAAATAATTGTTGGTCAAATTTTGGGGTGCAACAGCTGCCCCTATTCAAACGGCTTGAACCTGACTGGGTGAGAAGCGAACGGCTCTCAACCAATCAAGGTGCGAGACGATTGAATACCGGTAAACCCGAAAATTTGCCAACTGCACGAGCCCACGATGCCCTGCGGGGAACAAATCTTCGAAAACTGGAACACTAGCTGCACGGCAAATAGCTGGAGAAATATTGATCTGACATCGCCGTCAATTATCCACGTTAACTTCTTCTGACATTGCCTTCAGACAACCACAACACCCAACCTCGCCGCTGGAAGACTATACCATCTGTCATTACCGTCAGACAAAATTCTGAGGAACACCCAACATCGCCGCTGGAACACCAAATCACCTGACATCGCCGTCAAGAACAACCATACCTCGGGGAAACAAGCATCCAACATCGCCGCCGGAGACCTAAACCTGAATCACCAAAATACCCAACATCGCCGCTGGAGAACGAACCATCCAACATCACCGCTGGAGAACTGAATTGACTGACACACCCAACATCGCCGCTGGAAAACTGAGTTAACTGACACACCCAACATCGCCGCTGGAAAACTACATCTGACATCGCCGTCGGACAATCAACATACCCCGCATCGCCGCTGGAGAAAATACAATACTGAACAAAATACCCCGCATCGCCGCTGGAGAACTACATCTGACATCGCTGTCGGACAATCAACATACCCCGCATCGCCGCTGGAGAACTAAATCTGTCAAAATACCCCGCATCGCCGCTGGAGAATTACGTCTGACATACCCCGCATCACCGCTGGAGAACTAAAGGATCTGCATCACCTAACATCGCCGTCAGAAGACTGGATCAACTTGACATGCCCAACATCGCCGCTGGAAAACTGAATCTGACATCGCCGTCGGAAACAAACATCGCTCTGAGAGACCCTCGACGTTGCCGTCGTACAAACATCATCTCTGCTGGGGATTTAAAGAGTCTGACCTCGCCGTCGAAACAAACATTCAACCTTGCCGTCGAACACATTCAACATTGCCGTCGAACAAACATCCAACCTCGCCGTTGAACAAAATATAATCTGAAAACGAACATTCAACCTCGCCGTCGAACAAACATCCAACCTCGTCGTTGAACAAAATATAATCTGAAAACGAACATTCAACCTCGCCGTCGAACAAACATCCAACCTCGCCGTTGAACAAAATATAATCTGAAAACGAACATTCAACCTCGCCGTCGAACAAACATCCAACCTCGCCGTCGAACAAACATCCAACCTCGCCGTCGAACAAACATCCAACCTCGCCGTCGAACAAACCTAGCTTGGGGTTCACCCCTGGTAAAGTACACTTGCGTATTCGAAAATACTCCGCTGGGAATGAGAGACTTGACCGAGCATGCTCTGATCTGGGGTTCACCCTCAGAACCATAACGAACATCGGACTACTACTGCACACTGCCCACCGTAGAACTTCAACATTAGAACTATATGAAACCCTGGCCCCTGGCCGCTTCCAGCTTCAGCTAGAAAAATCTTCAAGTACTTCTGAAGATAAGCATCCTTGGCCTTCAAGGATCTAACCTTTTGCCTGTCGGCAACTCTGCAGAAGGTATCTTCGACTTAAGTCTGAAGAAATGGTCCTTGGCCTTCAAGGATACATGGATCTGCCTTCAGGCAACTCCACCTCTGCTATAGTACATCCGTGACTTCAGTCAGGGATATACTTCGGCCTTCAGTCCGAAAAATGAATCCTAGGTCATTCATGACCTTGGGGATAACCTTGCCCTTAGGCACCTTCGCTTCAGCTTGGGAAATCTGTGACTTCAGTCAAAGAAATGGTATCCTGAGCCATTCATGACTCTACGGGGATTCAAACACTTTGCCTTCAGGCAAAACTCCGCTTCAGCTGGAGAAACATCTTCGACTTCAGTCAGAAGAAACACTATTCACTTGATCGCGATCAATCATCACCTCAGGGAAACTGACTTGGTCTTCAGGCCAATACGGATCACCTTGCATACACAAGTTGGATCTACGAACTCTTGAACTCTGTCTTCAGATAAGCGCTGATTCATCAGCACTGAAACCTAAATCCACAGGAACATTCTGGTACCGCCTTCAGGCGTTTACGAAGTCAATCTTCAGATTAGACATCACTGTTGGAGCAGACATATCACGCTGCTAAGGACTTCAAGAATCATCTTGAACAAACAACTCCGTCGGGCACCTTCAAGAATCATCCTGAACCGATAACCATTCTGGAGACTTTATTCTGCTGGGTATTCCAGGAATCCTCCTGGGCAACTCTTGCTGGGGACGCCACTGGGGAGCTCAAGAAACATCCTAAGAAAACCATTCGGGAACCTGCGTTGAGGTCTTAAGAATCATCTTAAGCAAACGGCCCTGCTGAGGAATTCAAGAGTCGTCTTGAACTGAAGACTTCGCTGGGGATCTCAAAAATCATCTTGAGCAAGCGACTGTGGGGATTACACCGGGGTCTTAAGAATCTTCTCAAGAAAACGACCTCGTTGGGGAGAGCGTCAGGAATCATCCTGAGTAACTGGTCCTCCGGCCGAACACCTGTAGGGCAAGAATGATAATGACCTAAATCATGCTTATGATGCATATGCTTCGGCGCCATGCCCCACACGGCGGGAATGATATGCGTTTATGCTAAATGTTGTGCAATCATGCACAATGCTATGCGATCATGCATAATGTTATGCAATCATGCACAGTGATGTGATCCCATCAGCAAAATAAATGCCGAAGGGGAATTCTCCTGTCAAGGAGAAGGAACTACTCAGATAGAGGAATCATCCTGCTGAGGAGAAAACTGCACGCCAATATCAATCGGACTCTGTCTGGGGAATTGATCTTCCGCGGACTGCCGCATGGAAAACAACTTCAGTTGATTACTGTAGGGGACGAAGCTCTACGAGAAACCATACTTGCTGATATCAATCGCGACAATAAACTGCGTGGCCGTCATGGCTACTTTTCTGGGGATAACCACTCTGTGGGGAAACAACTTCAGCTGCTTCACACTCCACTGGGGAAAAACCAATCATGATCTGATCAACTTCCAAGGACTCGGCTCTCTTGGACATCTGCAAACTCAGCTAAGGAAGGAGAAGTCATTCTACTTCGCTGGAGAGGGTGCGACTCTGGGGAAATACAGCATCAGCTGCCCCACGCTCTGCTAGGGAACATCCACTCAAGGTCTCAACTGCTTCCAAGGATTCTGCTTTTCTGGGGGTTTGCGGACTCAGCCGGGGAGAGAGAAATCATTCTACTTCAATGGGAGGGTACGACTCTGATGAAGAATTTTAATTTCGCCGGGGAAGAAAGAATCATCTGACTTCAGGGGAGAGTGCAACTCTGCAGGGGAATACAACGTCAGCTGTTCCAACACTTTGCTGGGGAAGAGGGAATCATCCGACTTCGGGAGAGAATACGACTCTGGTGGGGAATCTCAATTCCGCTGGAGACTTCAGTCTGACGCCATTAGTTACTGCATATTTTGGCGTACGAACAATTCCCTACGAAACCTGCACTTGTGACCCGGTGCTGGGGCAACACCTGCTGCGGCGACTTTACTGGGGAAAACATGAGCTTCGGCACCCGAACATTTCTATGAAACCTACACTTGTGACCCGGTGCTGGGGGGGAAGCACCTGCTTCGGCGACCTTACTGGGGAAAACACGAGCTTCGGCACCCGAACATTTCTATGAAATCTGCACTTGTGACCCGGTGCTGGGGGACATGAGCTTCGGCCCTTGGTTCAGCTGATGAGGTGACGCTCCCTCAGGACGCGTCTGCTTGGGGAAGAGAATCATCTCTTCCTGGGGAGACATATCAATGCTCACTATCGTGCGTTCAGATGCTGCGGAGGAGACCACTGAACACTGCTGGAGAAAGAGGACTCGCCCTACTTCGGGGATGCGCACGGCACATCTTCTGGAAGGTGCTACACCTGCAACAACACAAACAAACAGACAAGATACCCTCCTCAAAGGGGCCTATCCAGGTTATTATCTCGTGACAATATTCAGTTAATTAATTGTTTCAACAATCAATGGGCCTAGGCCCGTGAGTTTATGTATGCGCATTTTATCAAAAACATCGACGTTTTCATTCGCAAACAAAACAGATGAATGCTAAACAGACACGCAGAATTGCTGAATAATGTGCATTTTATTGATGGTGAAACCCCTGAATGGGCAAAAATGTTTTACAACAGAGGCAAGCTCCTGGAATGAGGAAGCCGCGCAAAAAGAAAACATAAATATACATCAGTATATACAAATGTCGGCAACGAGGCGTAGACGAACACCATGAGTTGATCCCTCTAAGACCCACTCGACTTCGATACTTCTCCGACGCTTCAGCTTCGGAAGAGATTGATTCGGATAAACGGCCCTCAGGTCCTCCAAACCACTAAACAATGAAAGTCCACACGGAACGCAGTCATTTGCTTATTCAAATCCCTAACTTTTGCGTGAACCGCCCTTTACGGGTTTTCAGTTCACCGGGATACCCTTTTTTGCCGAAGCCGCCCAGTGTAGGTTTTCGACTTCGCGGGTGTACATTTTTTCAATATATCCCTAATTTTTGCCCGAACCTTTTATTCTGTTTTTGGTCCGCCGGGATGCCCCTTTTTTGCCTGGACTCTTTCTTTTTTTGTCCAGCGGGTCTCTTTCAAGCAAAGTATTTTTTAACTGCGTCCGCGTTCACCGGGGATGCAAAATCTTCACCATCCATCGTGGATAACAGCAAAGCTCCTCCCGAGAAGACCTTGCTGACGACATACGGCCCTTCGTAATTCGGAGTCCACTTGCCCCGGTGATCGGAGTGTGGCGGAAGAATCTTCTTCAGGACGAGATCACCCGTCTGAAAGCTTCTAGGGCGCACCTTCTTATCATAAGCTTTCTTCATTCGGCTTTGGTACAGGCGACCAAATGCAATCGATGCTAACCTCTTCTCGTCCATCAGGCTGAGTTGGTTCAAACGATTCGTAATCCATTCTGCCTCGTCGAGTTTCACATCAACCAAAACTCGCAAAGAAGGAATCTCCACTTCCAACGGTAGGACAGCTTCCATACCGTACACCAAGGAGAAAGGAGTTGCCCCGGTCGACGTACGCACTGTCGTACGATAACCGTGCAAGGCAAACGACAACATCTCGTGCCAATCTTTATACGTCACAACCATCTTCTGAACAATTTTCTTGATGTTCTTGTTGGCAGCTTCAACAGCGCCATTCATCTTCGGCCGGTAAGGAGATGAGTTGTGGTGTTCAATCTTGAAGCTCTGGCACAGCTCCTTCATCATCTTGTTATTCAAATTCGAACCATTATCAGTAATGATCCGCTCGGGAATTCCATAGCGACAGATGATGTCCCTCTTTATGAATTTAGCTACCACCTGCTTGGTCACATTAGCGTACGAGGCTGCCTCCACCCACTTGGTGAAGTAGTCGATGGCTACCAGAATGAAACGATGACCATTGGATGCAGTGGGTTCGATCTTGCCTATCATGTCGATGCCCCACATGGAGAACGGCCAAGGGGAGGACATGACATTCAACGGGCACGGCGGCACATGAACTTTATCAGCATAAATCTGGCATTTATGACATCTTTTCGCGAATCTGAAGCAATCCGACTCCATTGTCAGCCAGTAATATCCTGCTCTCAGGATCTTTCTCGTCATGGCATGCCCGCCGGCGTGCGTACCAAATGTACCCTCATGGACTTCTTCCATGAGCATACTCGCCTCTTTCTCATCTACACATCTGAGTAGCACAAGATCGTGATTTCTCTTATACAACACTCCGTCAGGATTGAGATAAAAGTTTCCAGATAGCCTCCTCAGAGTCTTCTTATCCTGGGTTGACGCACCCGCCGGATACTCCTTAGTCATAAGGAAGGTCTGGATATCGTGGAACCATGGCTTGCCGTCGGCGGCATCCTCGATTGCAAAGACAAATGCCGGTCTATCAAGACGCGAAAGTACAATTCTTGGAGCCTCATTCCAATAATTGACTTTATACATTGAAGCCAACGTGGCTAAGGCATCAGCCATCTGATTTTCAGCCCTGGGTACATGATGAAGTTCCACTCGATCGAAGAACGGAAGCAGCCTCCTGGCATAATTCATGTACGGCACTAAATTCGCTTGACGAGTTTCCCACTCCCCTTTAATCTGATTGATTACAAGCGCTGAGTCACCATATATGTCTAGATTCTTGATTCTAAAATCAATTGCCTCTTCTAGACCCATAATACATGCTTCATACTCGGCTTCATTGTTGGTAACTGGAAACGTCAGTCTCGCAGTAAACGGGATGTGGGATCCGTGAGGAGTCGTGATGATAGCCCCGATACCACTCCCATAGGAATTAACCGCTCCGTCGAATATCAACTTCCACTGAGACTTCCTATCTGGACCCTCATCGGGCAATGGCTCATCGCAATCCTTCGCTTTGAGAAACATAATATCCTCGTCAGGGAATTCGAACTTCATCGGCTGGTAGTCTTCGATTGGCTGTTCGGCAAGGTAATCAGACAATACGCTTCCCTTAATGGCTTTCTGGGAGACGTACTGAATATCATATTCTGTTAACACCATTTTCCACCTGGCAATCCTGCCCGAAAGAGCCTGCTTCTCGAAGACGTACTTGATCGGATCCATCTTCAAAATTAGCATAGTGGTGTGATTGAGCATATACTGTCGTAGACGTTTGGCGGCCCAAGCTAATGCACAACACGTCTTCTCCAGCATCGAGTATCGAGATTCACACTCGGTGAACTTTTTACTCAAATAATAAATGGCATGCTCTTTTCTGCCCGTCTCATCGTGCTGACCGAGAACACACCCCATACTATTCTCCAGAACCGTCAGGTACATGATTAATGGCCGTCCATCCACTGGGGGTATCAAGATTGGAGGTTCTTGAAGATACTGCTTTATTTTGTCGAATGCCTTCTGGCAATCCTCATTCCAAGTAATCGCCTGATCTTTCTTTAAAAGCTTGAACATCGGTTCACAAGTGGCCGTGAGCTGAGAGATAAACCTTGCAATGTAGTTTATTCGGCCCAAGAAACCACGAACTTCTTTTTCTGTTTTCGGCGCTGGCATTTCTTGAATAGCTTTTATTTTTGCAGGATCAACTTCAATACCTCGTTCACTAACGATAAACCCCAATAATTTTCCGGACCGCACTCCGAAAGTGCACTTGTTAGGATTCAGCCTCAGCCTGAATTTCCTAAGCCTCTCAAAAAGCTTCAATAAGTTGACCAGATGCTCTTCCTCCGTTTGGGACTTTGCAATCATGTCATCAACATAGACCTCGATCTCATGATGAATCATATCATGAAACAAAGTTACCATTGCTCGCTGGTAAGTGGCCCCTGCGTTCTTCAGACCGAAGGGCATTACCTTATAGCAGAATGTTCCCCAGGGGGTGATAAACGTCGTTTTCTCCATGTCCTCCGGTGCCATCTTAATCTGATTGTAACCGGAGAAGCCATCCATGAACGAAAACACGGAAAACTAGGCTGTGTTGTCGACCAACACATCGATGTGAGGCAACGGGAAATCATCTTTAGGGCTCGCCCTATTCAAATCCCGATAATCGACGCACATGCGTACCTTACCGTCCTTTTTCGGTACAGGCACTATGTTGGCGACCCACAGAGGGTAAGTGGTAACGGCTAGAAATCCTGCGTCCAACTGCTTCTGGACTTCTTCTTTGATTTTTACGGCCATGTCTGGTCTCGTCCTCCTAAGCTTCTGCTTGACTGGAGGGCAATCTTCTCGCAACGGCAAGCGATGAACCACGATATCTGTGTCAAGTCCGGGCATATCCTCATATGACCTAGCAAAGACGTCACTATACTCTCGAAGCATCTCGACCAGTCTATGCTTGACATCATTCTGCAGCGCAGCCCCTACTCTGACATTTCTGACGAGCTTCTCAGAACCCAGATTTACAATCTCAATATCCTCCTCGTGAGGCAGAATAACCTTCTCCTCTTGTCTCAACAAGCGGGCCAACTCTTCCGGAAGGTCCTCGTCTTCATCAATCTCATCCTCGGCTTGATAGATCGGGCAATCAAAGTCGTAGTGAGCCGTAGAGGGTCCAGAGTCGATGTCATCTGTCATGTGGATCCTGCAATAACAAGGGTTAAGTTTAAAGCAAGAATATGCAGGTTAGCACAAGCCTCGTTGACATTTTACTGTTTTTCGCAATAAACATAAAATAGGAATAACAGAGAACACAATATTTGAGTACGAAGAAAACGCCTTTTATTTATTAACAAAATGCATGTACATAATCCAACAAGGCCCTGACAGTAAAACCGCTATGCCCCGGGCAGGACATAGGGTTGTACAAAGATTGTAAAAAGCAAATCATTACTCTTCACTTGTCAGCTTGATAATCTCCTTGATGGTCCAATTGTTGAGGCGCTCGCCCGACTTGCTCGGTTGAATCCAGGCGTCAAGATCACAATCACTATCCCCGCTGTCCTGAGACGCTGCGTTGATGCTTTCGAAAATTACTCCCCCCTTGGTGAATAGGATCGGCCCTTTCCCACGAGACGAGCTGCCAGAAGAGGATGAAGCTTCAGCTTCGGGAGAATATCCCAATCCAAACTTATCCTGCTTGATTGGTATATCCAAAACATGCCCCCAGCCTGGGGTGGAACCGGCTTCGACGACGGCCCGAGCTTCCTTAAACGAGGAGAGATTCATCTCTTGCTTCTCTGCGAAGCCAGGAGCTACCTCTTTCACCTTGACGGTTTCAAATGCTTGGCAGAGCGTTTCATGGATCTCGCCATCCATTTCAACATATTTAAAGGACGACAAGTGGCTCACCATAATGTCCTCCTCACCACAGACGGTTACTATGCTGCCCCCGACAGCATATTTAAGCTTTTGATGTAGCGTGGACGTCACGGCACCAGCATCATGGATCCATGGCCGACCTAAAAGGCAACTGTAGGCAGGCATGATATCCATGATATAGAAAACTGTATTGAATGTCTCTGGACCAACTTGAATTGGCAGGGTCAACTCTCCGAGGACGTGGCGCTTAGTTCCATCAAAGGCTTTCACGACCAGATCACTGGGCGTGCAAAGCAATCCACGGGTATCCAACTTCATCAGTGCCTTCTTCGGAAGCACATTAAGCGACGAACCCGTATCCACCAGGACATGCGACATGATCGTGCCTCTGCACTCTATTGAGACGTGCAAGGCGCTGTTGTGATCTCTTCCTTTAGGAGTCAGCTCTAAATCTGTGAATCCCAGCCCATTGCCAGCATTGACATGGGCTACCACCTCTTCCAGCTGATTTACTGATATCTCCTGCGGCACATATGCAGCATTCAATACCTTCAGTAATGCGTTGCGGTGCGCTTCAGAACACAGCAACAGGTTAAGAATAGAGATCTTAGACGGAGTCTGATGAAGATGATCTACAATCTTGTAGTCGCTCTTCTTGATTAGTCGCATGAACTCTTCAGCATCTTTAACTAGCAAGTCTTTTTCTGCCCCAGAAGGGACCTCTTCGACAGCTTTACCTTTACCCTTATCAGCAGCATCAGCCCTGACCACTTTCTCTGCTGCAACCTCGGCTGGCGCGAACACTCTACCGCTTCGAGTGATGCCACTGACTCCGGTAAGATTCTGCACAGTCGATCCAAACGGCTCAAGCTCTAACTTCTGACCATTGCAATAGACTTCGGCGCCGTAATGCCATGGGACGGCGTTAGTGCTTTCGAATGGGATTGGCCCAGCCCGGGTGATAGTGATTGTAGGCGGTCGGGGCGCAGAAATAGTAATAGGGTGACGAGGAATAGTAATGGTAGCAACTTCGTCCGCCTGCTTCAGCACGACTTCCCCTGATGCACTCTCAACGCTCCGGCTGAACTGCAAAATACCCTCAGACATCAGACTTTGGATACCTTCGACCAACTGCTCACACCCATCAGGAAGTGTAGCACAAGCCATACATAACTCTCCGCATCCAGGGAAAAAGCCCTTCTTTAGCAACTTAGCCTTGACAAAACTAAGCGGCGTTTTCAAATCTTTGACATCGGTCAGCAAGTCTGCACTCTCCTTAGTGATAACGGCATTCACTCCGCCCCCCTTATGATGGGGCATAGGGTTCTTGGTAACGTTGGGCACATTGTCAGAAAAGTTGATGACCTTGGCGTCCACCAAGTCCTGGACTTTGTGCTTCAAAGCTTTAAAATTCTCAATCGTATGGCCAGGTGCCCCAGTATGGAAATCACAAGTAGCATTGGCATCATACCCCGGCGGCGGTGCCCCTGTTAAGGGAGCCATGGTCCTCTTTTGAACTAATTGGAGCTGAAGCAACGTTTGCAGAAGCTGTGCATACGACATAGGTGGAGTTTCAAAATGACGATTTGTCAGAGGAGCCCGGTTCTGATATCTTTTATACCCCTGCTGATTCTGCTGCTGAGGCTGCTGCTGCGGCTGCGGCTGCGGTGGAGCAGCTGGGATATTTATGCTAGCAATCTGTTGCTGAGGGCCCTTGCCCTTTCTCCTAGCATTAGTGACAGCACTGGCATCTCCCTCTCGACGCTTGCCAGCATAAGGTTTCTTGCTACTTCCTCCAGCTGAGGATGATTCGCCCTGAATTTTTCCAATCTTTATACCGTTCTCAACATGCTCGCCCATAGTGATGAGAGCCGAGAATGTTCCAGACATGCCACTGACCAGCTTTTCATAGTAGATTCCAGGAAGGGTAGCCACGAACATTTGCACTAGCTCACGCTCAACCATCGGCGGTTGAACCCGAGCAGCCAATTCACGCCACCGCTGGGCGTACTCTTTGAAGCTTTCATTGTTCCGCTGTGAGAGATTCTGAAGCTGAACTCGGTTGGGAGCCAAATCGCTATTGTATTGATAGTGGAGGACGAACGCTTCTGCGAGGTCTTTCCAGGTGCGCACAGTAGCGGGCTCCAGGCCCATATACCATTCGAGTGATGGACCAGAAAGGCTATCCTGAAAGAAGTGCATCAGCAGCTTCTCATCGTCAGAATAGGCGGACATCTTTCTATAATAAGATCGGAGGTGGACCCGGGGGCAAGTAGTACCCTTATACTTCTCAAAGGTAGGCACCTTGAACTTATGAGGTACCTTAAAGTCAGCAATCAACCCGAGCTTGGACATATCAACGCCCAATGTGTTCTGATTTTCAATGTCTCTCATCTTGTCTTCCAGCGCTTTGAACCTGAGTCGAGCTTCAGCATTCAACTCTGCTTCTACACCTCTCTGAGAGAATACGTCATCCTGATGGTCCTCCAGCCACGGTTGAGGCACCAACAGATTTCCTGCACCAGCATTGCCGTTGACCGGCCCTATGTTAACATTGGCTCCCAGACTACCATTGCCGACGCCTGCCGCATTGAGTCCGAGATTAGTCATCAGATTGCCGTTAGCACTGCCGTTGCCCCCGGCAACAGGAACAACATTCTGTGGGGCATCCACTGGAGGAGGAGTAGGCACAGCCCCGCCGTGCAGTATGCCATTACTGTCAACCCTGGAGATTAGAGGTTGAACCAAAGTGCGAAGCTGGTCCTGACCATTAGCGACCACCTGCATCATCTCCATAAAACGATCCATCCGTTCACGGAGCTCTTGAACATCTGACTGCACCTGGTCCATTATCCTTGTCTGATTAGCGCGAGTTGAGTAGCGGTGGATGAGTCTTTGATCAATCCTGGAGACCGAAAGCAGCTCGGAACCTGTGTACCTGAAAAACCTGTCAACATTAAAGGTTAGGAAAAGCCACAAAAGGTATGTCATGCAAAATGCTTTATGCAGATGTATGCGTGTGTCCGTGTGCTTGAGAGATTTCCCCCGATCCTGGCGCCGTAGTACCAGTGCTGACAATAATAAGGAGGGGAATCTGGACCCAATCATGGAAACAGCAACCTCACATATACACAGGAAGCCTATAGCATTAGTGATAGTCAACTTCGACGCATCAGGGATCGAGAACTCGTACGCAACAGTCTTTCTGAGAGAGGCTGTAGTAACACAATAAGAGGCGAGAGATCCTGGATCGGGGAAACGGTACCTGTCACAGACACACGTCAATGGAATGCGAATGATCATGCAAACTAATGCAAAATGCAGGCATGCAACAATATATCCAGGCGGCTGCTGTGGAGATTCGGTATCAACAGTCACTGACGAGAAGGAAACCCCGGCGTAAAACCACTGATCTGATCTGCTGAGAATACCCCTCTGATAGGATCGAGATCAAAATTCTGCTCTGTCAAGAGTAAGTGCCTGATAACAAGGACCCGGGATGCATGATCAGAAAACGCCCGCTGATGAAGTCTTCAGACCCCAAATCAAAAATCTGCCCTCTCAAGAACAAATGCACAGCTGCTGATGAGGTCTTCAGACCCCACTCAAAATATGCCCTATCAAGAACAAACCACAACCGCTGATGAGATCTTCAGACCCCACTCAAAATCTGCTCCATCTAGGACAAACCTCTGATGACAATACTCTGATCGAAATCTGCTCTATCAGGAACAAACATACACCTGATGATAAAATCCTCTGATCAAAAACTCGCTCTGTCGAGAACAGTCAAATCTGCCACCGAGAACCCTGATACCAACATAACTGATTCACTGTCAAGAAAACCAGGTGGTCTGGAGGTACAAGTTTCCTACAATATCCCAACCCCACTCACAGGTATGGACCTAATCCACGGACAAAGGTACGGCATCCTATGCGGTCATCAGCGTCACAGACTTTCATGAGTGACGATACGATTCCCAGAAGGAGTGGCATCATCAAGTCATGAAGAGGCCTCACTTAGCTGACTTCCAAATGATCGGTCCCCAGAGTCGACAATCCTCACGTCTGGACTCCCCTCAGATCCTCAGGACCGGAAAGGAGCACCTCTGCAAGAATCTCGTCTGAGCGCAGATTTTCGTAGGGAACTGTGCCTGCTCAGCAGACAGGTTCGTCTACTACTTCTCCGCAACTATATCTAGGTGTACACTCAAGCCCAGGTCCGACTTCTCACTCACAGTAACATCCCTCTCCCACAGCAGCACAGATAATCATATCAAACTGGAAATAAAATGCGGGAAATAAAATGCAGGAACTAAAAATGCAATAAATAAATGCAACCCAACAAGCAAACATACACGCGCTAGGATTGACTCTCATAGGGAACCGGAGAACCAGAGATTCTGGGTTCGATCCCCAGCAGAGTCGCCAGCTGTCGCTTGCGCAAAAATAAGGTGCCGGCATGACAGAAGAGTCGCCACATTTCGTTATTTATCCCTCAGAGCGGGAAAGGAAATGATCGGAAAAACCTGACGAAAAAGGGTAAGACAGGGTCGTCGCAACCATTGTCTGGGTTCGGGAGTCGGTTACGCAAGGGGAAGGTATTAGCACCCCTCACGTCCGTCGTACTCGACGGGATCCATGCTTGTTTGTTTACTTGGACGGGTTGGTTTTATTCTATCTACCTATCAAGGCTGGCTGAAAAAGAAAAGAAAAATGACTCGGCAAAGCGTCGCACTTTATGCCTACGTATTCCCGTCTGGAACGAGAAATCAGAGTCAACGTAGTTCGGCCTACTACGGGTGAAGGTGGGGAAGGTTGCTCGCTAGGACGTCGCATCCTATGCCTACGTACTTTCATCTGTTATGAAAGATCAGAGCTCACGTAGTTCGGGAAACTACGGCTTATCTCCTAAAAGAAGTGTTTTTTTTATTGTGTTTGCGATCTCAATCGCACTAGAGACTATGACCTGAGAGTGAATGCGTCGCATGTCACCCAAAGGGTACCATACTAAACATCCCACCTCAGATAGCTTAAGGCTCGTAACGTACGAAAGAAATCATTCATGATTACTGTATCTTAAACTGTTTTGAGATGAGAAGATGGAACAGGCCCAACTAGGAGGGAGACTATCAAGTCCTACTGTTATCATGCCATGGATTCATCCTATGGTTGAGGTTTGAACAGGGAACTCCTAGAAGTTGTCATGCATAGGTTTCAACCTAAAAGTCTATCATCAAATCCTTATCAAAGGGAATGAGAGTCCTAAGGGATCATGTCCATGATACACCAAAACAGACAAAACACTAGCTTTAAACGGTAAAATGCATGCAATGCAAGTGAGGGAGGAAATGTGTGTGGGGCTTCAGCCTCCACAAGCTCGTCTCGACCTCAAGCCAGTCATGAAATAATAGTAATCATACTGAAGGGTAAACAACATGCTATCAAGCAATAACCAGTAAAAGAAATGAAGTGCCATCAGGCAAACAAAACACATGCTTGAGAAAGAATCATCTATATCTACTCTCTAATCCTAAAACAGAATTCTGATCAACTCTAAGCAAAGCCTTAAAGCAAAACCCTAAACAAGAAAGCAATCCCAGTCTTCAAGCTTCAAAGCAAGCTTACCAAAGAAAGGGAACTAAGTAGGCATACTCATAGTGTCTTCCTCAAGAAAGCACTAGGAGGTGTGTACTCAGGAATCATATCCTATGTGGCTCAACCACTGTGATCAGTTTACATTCCTCCTCAGGAGAAATTAAACTCACAAGCAGGCTCCAACATCACTGGATACTTAGGAAATCCTATCTGAACTAGTGGAACTAAATGAACAGACTCATAGGACCTTCCTCAGGAAGGTACTAGGAGGCTTCCACTTAGGAGTTGTACCCCATGTGGCTCAACAACATGTGATCAGTTTACATTCCTCCTCAGGAGAAATTAAACTCACAAGTTGGCTCCAACATCATTGGATACTTGAGAAAGAGGTGAGAAGAAAGAATGAAAGTCATTCATAGTGCCTTCCTCAGGAAAGTACCATGAACTTCCTTCAAACTTCAGGATCTCAAACCTCACAGACAGCGAATAATCCCCAAGCTCTGGGTCTCTGAGTCTTGATCTACAACCTTCTCCTCCATCATGCTATTCAACAAGATCTTCACAACAAACTAAGCCCCACAACAAATTCCCCAAAATAAACCCCAGAGACAGACAACCAATCACAGAACAGTCAAAACCATCAGTCAACCTCAGAAAATACCTAAAAATATTAAAACAAGGGGAAAAATTCTAACAATTATTCACAAGGGTCTACAACATCTACCCATAACATCCCCATATGCCCCTACCCAAAAATCAAGACAAAACTATCTAAAGAAAATGAATTTCCTTACCTATGCATAACATAAACCCTAATTATGATACCCTAATGCTAACCTGATTAAACTAATCAAATTTTAATCTAAAAATCAAGAATTAAATCCTATGGGGAACTATGATTCAATATCTAATCACACCAAAAAGAATGAATTAAAAATCCTAAGGGAAAGTCCTAAAAGAAATTCTACAAAATTGGATATCAAACTAAACATATTAAAAAGCTATTTAAAAGAATAATATGCTAAAAATATGAAAAGAAAATAAAATGGAAATTTTATTTATTTATATTTTTTTATACAAATTCATTAACCTATAGAAAAAACAAGAATTAATAAATATCAAATTTTCAATTTTCTATGAATTTTTAAATGCAGGAAATATAAAGGGAATTAAAAAAATAAAAGAAATCAATTAAGGGGAGGGGGTGCTAGAAGCAGGGCGCCCTAGTTTATTTTCAATGGGCCAGAACTGGGGAGGTGCGCGTAGCATTCTGGTTAGGCCCAGGTGCGCTCAGGATTGAATGGAAAAAAAACAAAAGAAAAAGAAAAACGATAGGTGCAGGAAGTAACTTTTTAACGTTCATTTTCTGGTTTGGGCCGTGAAGGGGGTGTCAAAAGGAAAAGCTCATTTAAAGCCCATGAAGGACTTAATGAAACGCGGCGTTGCTGCTTTCATATTTCCCTCCCAGACTTGATTCGAACCATGGCCGTTGGATGAAAAGTCTGGTCCACTCTTCCAACCTAATCCAACGGTATCCAGACCTTCTTCTTCCTTGGACATTTCTAGGGTTTTATGAACCCCATGGACATACACTCACGTGCCAGATTCTTCTCCCTCGTACTCCCTCGTTTCTCAACAAAACTCAAACATGTAAAGAGCAAATTTGCTCAGTTTCTCACGCTGAACAAGACCATACCAATATCTTTGATCAAGACTCACTCTAATGACCAAACCGATAGCTAGAAACCCTATGGCACACAAATTTCCACTGTCATGCACCTTGCTAGTTCTTGGATTTCTTAGTACTAATGTGTTCCTCATGCTGCCCTAGTTCTAGCATACTATCACACTAAGATTAATACTCACTAGGCTAAGAGTTCTTGGTCATCAAAGATTCACTGCCCTAAGATCAAACTCCATGGATGGCTCTCAAACTCACTGGATATCATCCCCTACTCATCCTTGTCAATTCTAACCTAGAATTTTGATCTATTCATGCATAATTAAAGAGATAGAAGAGAAAGTGCAGACCTGTTTCTTGGCTATGGCAGGTGTAGCTATGGCTTGATTCAATGCTTGCAGCCTCTTCACAATGATCCTTAGATGTTGGTGTGAGTTCTGTTTGCAACAATTTGGAGTATGAAGGCTTGTAGCATGAGATTCGAAGCTTGCTTGCAATGGAATCCACCCTTGAATATCTCTCTCTCCTCTCACTCTCTTCACCAACCTTGCCAACCCCTTACTCATCATGATTCACTTGTTAAATAACAATCCATGGAATCAACTAGAAGCTTCTAGAATCCACTAGAAGGTGATGAAAATCTCATGACATGACATATTGGTTATCTCATATCTCATATGTTAAGCCTTGCAATTTTGTGCCAAAATCTCCCCTTGTGAGATATTGAGGTGGAGTGTACAAAAAGAAATCAGCTCATACTTGCCTTGTGTGAAGATTTCTCAAGTTGCCTTAAGATGCAAGTTACAATATTACAAGGAAACCTCCATTTTTGAGCTTCAAATCAAAATTCTGTTTAAACCAAAGTTTTTAGAATGTCATTTACATTCAAAATGGTATATTAGATGACCTATTTTGGACTCCTAAATCTCCCAAACCAAATTTCAACTTGACTCGAATTAACTTATATGGCTTTTTTAGTTCAAATTTACCAAACTTTGTCATTCCATGCTATGAGCTTTTCCAACAATTCATGACCTTCTTTATAGGCTTAAAATGCCATTTTGAACAACTTTCATGTTTTGAGTTTTTCCATTTGAGGCTTGGAAATAGGAGATATGGCCTTTGCTTAAAATGACCTATAACTGCCAAATGACCAAAATACCCCTGTCTTGTTCAAACCATAAGTTGAGTTCTACAAATCCTACCAAGGACTTCTACCACTAAAATTAAAGCTAAGAAGGTGCTCTTCAACATTCATGTTGACCAAGAGATCATAGGAATCATCCTACTAGGGCAAAAGTTGTCTGCAAGTTGGGTGACTTTCAAGGACCCAGATTCACACACCTCAGCTGACCTGTAATTTGTCAAAACCATAACTTGAGCTCTGCAACTCCTATCAAGGACTTCCACCACTCAAATTAAATCTAAGAACAATCTCTACAACATTCATGTTGTGGGGAAGATTAGATATCAATCACATATTGAGCTAAAACTGCCTGGAAGATAGGGATCAAATTAGGGTTTTTTCACTGACAATCCTCAAAAACCCTAACTCAAAACTTCTCAAACTCCTCAATCCTAATGAGTTGGTCTAGGAATCATCTTTATAACATCTCTATACATCATTCCATGATCTCATGGCCTTTGGATTGAGTCTCAACCTTCTCCAAATCTTCAGTTATCCTAGGGTCGACCCAGTCAAAACCCTAATTCTACCATTCATGGTTGGATCTCCTGAATTCTTGCATAATGACCTCTCTGGGCTTCATGATGGCTATCAAGACATCTCATAGGCTTCCTCAAAACATCAAGTTCATTCTCACAGTCTCAGAATCATCTGAGGAGCACCCACACTCTCAAGCTATGAGGCACACAACCTTGGTTTCAACCAATTCCTCTGAGGGTCTCCTGAACTTTTTGGTGGAGGTATCAACTTTCAAACATTTACTGAGTAAATAATTGTTGGTCAAATTTTGGGGTGCAACAACTTGTTGGATAAGAAATTTGTAAGGCCTAGTGTTTCTCCTTGGGGTGCTCCGGTATTGTTAGTGAAGAAAAAGGATGTAAGTATGCGTTTTTGCATCGATTATAGACAATTGAACAAGGTGACAATTAAGAACAAGTATCCGCTTCCAAGGATCGATGATTTAATGGACCAGTTGGTTGGTGCACGTGTTTTTAGCAAGATCGATTTAAGATCAAGTTATCACCAGATTCGTGTGAAAAAGGAAGATATTCAGAAGACAGCCTTTAGGACACGGTATGGTCATTACGAGTACTTCGTGATGCCATTCAGAGTTTCTAATGCGCCGGGTGTGTTTACGAAATACATGAATCGTATCTTTCATGAGCAGTTGGATCGTTTTGTGGTTGTGTTCATCGATGATATTTTGATTTATTCTAAGACTCAAGAGGAGCATGAAGAGCATTTAAGAATTGTGTTGTAAAATTTGAAGGAAAACGAATTGTATGCTAAGTTGTCTAAGTGTGAGTTTTGGTTGTCGGAAGTAAGTTTTCTTGGGCATGTTATTTCCGGTAGTGGAATTAGTGTTGATCCGTCCAAGATTGATGCAGTGAGACAATGGGAGACTCCTACGTTGGTTACGGAAATCCGAAGCTTTTTAGGATTGACGGGTTATTATCGGAGGTTCATTGAGGGATTTTTGAAGTTGGCACTTCCTTTGACGCAGTTGACTTGTAAAGGAAAAGCTTTTGTTTGGGATATTCATTGTGAAGAGAGTTTCATGGAACTTAAGAGACGGTTGACGACGATGCTAGTTTTGATTTTGCCAAATCCTACGGATCCTTTTGTGGTGTATTGTGATGTGTTATTGACAGGTTTAGGTGGTGTTTTGATGCAAGATGGAAAAGTTGTTGCTTATGCTTCGAGGCAATTGAGAGTGCATGAAAAGAACTACCCTACGCATGACTTGGAATTAGCGGCCGTGGTGTTTGTTTTGAAAATTTGGAGACATTATCTTTATGGGGCAAGATTTGAAGTCTTTAGTGATCACAAGAGCTTGAAGTATTTATTTGATCAGAAAGAATTGAACATGAGGCAAAGAAGATGGTTAGAACTTTTGAAAGATTATGACTTTGGTTTGAATTACCATTCGGGTAGGCGAATGTGGTGGCCGATGCCTTAAGTCGGAAGTTGTTACATATGTCCGTGTTGATGGTGAAAGAATGGGAAATTTTGGAAGATTTCAGAGACTTGAGTTTGGTTTGTGAAATGACGCTGGTAAGCGTGAAACTTGGTATGTTACATGTTACAAATGATTTTCTTACGACCGTTTGTGAAAAGCAAAAGTTAGATTTGAAATTTGTTGATTTGATGATGAATGAGAGTGAGGATTACAAGGTTGATGATTTTTGAGTTTTGAGATTTCGGGGTCGTATTTGTATTCCCGATGATTCGGAATTGAAAAAGATGATATTGGAGGAAGGACACCGAAGCAACTTAAGTATTCATCCGGGTGCAAATAAGATGTATCAAGATTTGAAGAAGATCTTTTGGTGGTCTGGGTTAAAGCGGGATGTTGCTCGTTTTGGGTATTCGTGCTTGACTTGTCAGAAGTCTAAGGTGGAGCATCAGAAGCCTAGTGGATTGATGCAACCGTTAGACATTCCGGAATGGAAATGGGATAGTATATCCATGGATTTTGTTACGGGATTTCCGAATACGCAAAGAGGTCATAATGCTATTTGGGTAATTGTTGATAGGCTTACTAAATTTGCTCACTTTATTCCGATTGATATTAGTTATCCTTTGGAAAAGTTAGCCGAGATTATGTTCACGTGATTGTGAAGTTGCATGGGGTTCCTAAGAGTATTGTGTCGGATAGAGATCCTAGATTTACATCAAGATTTTGGGAAAGTTTACAAAGTGCTTTGGGTTCTAAGTTGAGATTGAGCTTGGCGTATCATCCGCAGACGGATGGTCAAACCGAGAGGACATTTCAATCATTGGAAGACTTGTTGCGTGCTTGTGTGCTAGAGCAAGGTGGTGCATGGGATAGTTATTGGGAATTGATTGAGTTCACCTATAATAACATTTTTTCATGCAAGTATTGGTATGGCACCATTTGAGGCTTTGTATGGCCGGAGATGTCGAACACCTTCGTGTTGGCATGAAACCGATGAGAGGTCGTTAGTTGGGCCGGAGATGGTACAATAAACTACAGAGAAAGTGAAGTTTATTTGGGAGAAGATGGAAGCTTCTCAGAATAGACAAAAGAGCTACCATGACAAGAGAAGGAAAGATCTTGAATTTCAAGAAGGCAACCATGTGTTTTTGAGAGTTACACCAGTTACGAGTGTGGGTCGTGTTTTGAAGTCGAAGAAGTTGAGATGGGGGATAAGTCTTTTGATTACGGAAAGACCGTGGCAAAGTGTTATAACTGTGGAGGTATTGGTCATGCTACAACTGATTGTAGAAGGAATGGGGTGAAATGTTTTAATTATGGAGAGGTGGGGCATATTAGTACTAAGTGTACTAAGTCGAAGCAAGCTCAGGCAGGTGGTAAAGTGTTTGCTTTAGCTGGGAAGGATACTACCAGTGCAGACCGTCTGATTAAAGGTATATGCTTTATTAATAGTACACCTTTAATTGCTATTATTGATACAGGAGCGACTCATTCATTCATTTCTCATGAGTGCGCTAAGCGTTTGGACTTGTTTGTGACTTCTTGGGGTGGCGAGATGGTTATTGAGACTCCTGCTTCAGGGTCGGTAACTACGTCCTCGGTGTGTGTAAGTTGTCCTCTGACCATGTATGGTAGAGACTTTGTTATGGATTTGGTGTGTTTACCTTTGAAAGGTTTGGACGTGATCTTGGGTATAAACTGGTTGTAGTTTAATCGAGTTCATATAGATTGCTATCACAAGTTAGTAAGGTTTCCTTCTTTGGAAGATGACGAAGAGGTGTTCTATCCACTAAAGAGTTGAAGAAACTTTTAGCGGATGAAGCTCAATTGTTCGGTTTATTTACATCTTTGTCCGTGGAGAGTAAGATGGAACTTGATGTTTTTCCAGTGGCGTGTGAATTTGCAAAAGTGTTTCCAGAGGATATTACGGATGTACCGCCGGAAAGAGAAGTTGAGTTTTCAATTGATCTAGTTCCTGGTACTAGACCAGTTTCGATGGCACCGTATCGTATGTCGGCATCGGAGTTGGTAGAATTGAAGAAACAATTGAATGACTTGTTGGATAAGAAATTTGTAAGGCCTAGTGTTTCTCCTTGGGGTGCTTCGGTATTGTTAGTGAAGAAAAAGGATGGAAGTATGCGTTTGTGCATCGATTATAGACAATTGAACAAGGTGACAATTAAGAACAAGTATCCGCTTCCAAGGATCGATGATTTAATGGACCAGTTGGTTGGTGCACGTGTTTTTAGCAAGATCGATTTAAGATCAAGTTATCACCAGATTCGTGTGAAAAAGGAAGATATTCAGAAGACAGCCTTTAGGACACGGTATGGTCATTACGAGTACTTCGTGATGCCATTCAGAGTTTCTAATGCGCCGGGTGTGTTTATGGAATACATGAATCGTATCTTTCATGAGCAGTTGGATCGTTTTGTGGTTGTGTTCATCGACGATATTTTGATTTATTCTAAGACTCAAGAGGAGCATGAAGAGCATTTAAGAATTGTGTTGTAAAATTTGAAGGAAAACGAATTGTATGCTAAGTTGTCTAAGTGTGAGTTTTGGTTGTCGGAAGTAAGTTTTCTTGGGCATGTTATTTCCGGTAGTGGAATTAGTGTTGATCCATCCAAGATTGATGCAGTGAGACAATGGGAGACTCCTACGTTGGTTACGGAAATCCGAAGCTTTTTAGGATTGACGGGTTATTATCGGAGGTTCATTGAGGGATTTTTGAAGTTGGCACTTCCTTTGACGCAGTTGACTTGTAAAGGAAAAGCTTTTGTTTGGGATATTCATTGTGAAGAGAGTTTCATGGAACTTAAGAGACGGTTGACGACGATGCTAGTTTTGATTTTGCCAAATCCTACGGATCCTTTTGTGGTGTATTGTGATGTGTTATTGACAGGTTTAGGTGGTGTTTTGATGCAAGATGGAAAAGTTGTTGCTTATGCTTCGAGGCAATTGAGAGTGCATGAAAAGAACTACCCTACCCATGACTTGGAATTAGCGGCCGTGGTGTTTGTTTTGAAAATTTGGAGACATTATCTTTATGGGGCAAGATTTGAAGTCTTTAGTGATCACAAGAGCTTGAAGTATTTATTTGATCAGAAAGAATTGAACATGAGGCAAAGAAGATGGTTAGAACTTTTGAAAGATTATGACTTTGGTTTGAATTACCATTCGGGTAGGCGAATGTGGTGGCCGATGCCTTAAGTCGGAAGTTGTTACATATGTCCGTGTTGATGGTGAAAGAATGGGAAATTTTGGAAGATTTCAGAGACTTGAGTTTGGTTTGTGAAATGACGCTGGTAAGCGTGAAACTTGGTATGTTACATGTTACAAATGATTTTCTTACGACCGTTTGTGAAAAGCAAAAGTTAGATTTGAAATTTGTTTATTTGATGATGAATGAGAGTGAGGATTACAAGGTTGATGATTTTTGAGTTTTGAGATTTCGGGGTCGTATTTGTATTCCCGATGATTCGGAATTGAAAAAGATGATATTGGAGGAAGGACACCGAAGCAACTTAAGTATTCATCCGGGTGCAAATAAGATGTATCAAGATTTGAAGAAGATCTTTTGGTGGTCTGGGTTAAAGCGGGATGTTGCTCGTTTTGGGTATTCGTGCTTGACTTGTCAGAAGTCTAAGGTGGAGCATCAGAAGCCTAGTGGATTGATGCAACCGTTAGACATTCCGGAATGGAAATGGGATAGTATATCCATGGATTTTGTTACGGGATTTCCGAATACGCAAAGAGGTCATAATGCTATTTGGGTAATTGTTGATAGGCTTACTAAATTTGCTCACTTTATTCCGATTGATATTAGTTATCCTTTGGAAAAGTTAGCCGAGATTATGTTCACGTGATTGTGAAGTTGCATGGGGTTCCTAAGAGTATTGTGTCGGATAGAGATCCTAGATTTACATCAAGATTTTGGGAAAGTTTACAAAGTGCTTTGGGTTCTAAGTTGAGATTGAGCTTGGCGTATCATCCGCAGACGGATGGTCAAACCGAGAGGACATTTCAATCATTGGAAGACTTGTTGCGTGCTTGTGTGCTAGAGCAAGGTGGTGCATGGGATAGTTATTGGGAATTGATTGAGTTCACCTATAATAACATTTTTTCATGCAAGTATTGGTATGGCACCATTTGAGGCTTTGTATGGCCGGAGATGTCGAACACCTTCGTGTTGGCATGAAACCGATGAGAGGTCGTTAGTTGGGCCGGAGATGGTACAATAAACTACAGAGAAAGTGAAGTTTATTTGGGAGAAGATGGAAGCTTCTCAGAATAGACAAAAGAGCTACCATGACAAGAGAAGGAAAGATCTTGAATTTCAAGAAGGCAACCATGTGTTTTTGAGAGTTACACCAGTTACGAGTGTGGGTCGTGTTTTGAAGTCGAAGAAGTTGAGATGGGGGATAAGTCTTTTGATTACGGAAAGACCGTGGCAAAGTGTTATAACTGTGGAGGTATTGGTCATGCTACAACTGATTGTAGAAGGAATGGGGTGAAATGTTTTAATTATGGAGAGGTGGGGCATATTAGTACTAAGTGTACTAAGTCGAAGCAAGCTCAGGCAGGTGGTAAAGTGTTTGCTTTAGCTGGGAAGGATACTACCAGTGCAGACCGTCTGATTAAAGGTATATGCTTTATTAATAGTACACCTTTAATTGCTATTATTGATACAGGAGCGACTCATTCATTCATTTCTCATGAGTGCGCTAAGCGTTTGGACTTGTTTGTGACTTCTTGGGGTGGCGAGATGGTTATTGAGACTCCTGCTTCAGGGTCGGTAACTACGTCCTCGGTGTGTGTAAGTTGTCCTCTGACCATGTATGGTAGAGACTTTGTTATGGATTTGGTGTGTTTACCTTTGAAAGGTTTGGACGTGATCTTGGGTATAAACTGGTTGTAGTTTAATCGAGTTCATATAGATTGCTATCACAAGTTAGTAAGGTTTCCTTCTTTGGAAGATGACGAAGAGGTGTTCTATCCACTAAAGAGTTGAAGAAACTTTTAGCGGATGAAGCTCAATTGTTCGGTTTATTTACATCTTTGTCCGTGGAGAGTAAGATGGAACTTGATGTTTTTCCAGTGGCGTGTGAATTTGCAAAAGTGTTTCCAGAGGATATTACGGATGTACCGCCGGAAAGAGAAGTTGAGTTTTCAATTGATCTAGTTCCTGGTACTAGACCAGTTTCGATGGCACCGTATCGTATGACGGCATCGGAGTTGGTAGAATTGAAGAAACAATTGAATGACTTGTTGGATAAGAAATTTGTAAGGCCTAGTGTTTCTCCTTGGGGTGCTTCGGTATTGTTAGTGAAGAAAAAGGATGGAAGTATGCGTTTGTGCATCGATTATAGACAATTGAACAAGGTGACAATTAAGAACAAGTATCCGCTTCCAAGGATCGATGATTTAATGGACCAGTTGGTTGGTGCACGTGTTTTTAGCAAGATCGATTTAAGATCAAGTTATCACCAGATTCGTGTGAAAAAGGAAGATATTCAGAAGACAACCTTTAGGACACGGTATGGTCATTACGAGTACTTCGTGATGCCATTCAGAGTTTCTAATGCGCCGGGTGTGTTTATGGAATACATGAATCGTATCTTTCATGAGCAGTTGGATCGTTTTGTGGTTGTGTTCATCGACGATATTTTGATTTATTCTAAGACTCAAGAGGAGCATGAAGAGCATTTAAGAATTGTGTTGTAAAATTTGAAGGAAAACGAATTGTATGCTAAGTTGTCTAAGTGTGAGTTTTGGTTGTCGGAAGTAAGTTTTCTTGGGCATGTTATTTCCGGTAGTGGAATTAGTGTTGATCCATCCAAGATTGATGCAGTGAGACAATGGGAGACTCCTACGTTGGTTACGGAAATCCGAAGCTTTTTAGGATTGCCGGGTTATTATCGGAGGTTCATTGAGGGATTTTTGAAGTTGGCACTTCCTTTGACGCAGTTGACTTGTAAAGGAAAAGCTTTTGTTTGGGATATTCATTGTGAAGAGAGTTTCATGGAACTTAAGAGACGGTTGACGACGATGCTAGTTTTGATTTTGCCAAATCCTACGGATCCTTTTGTGGTGTATTGTGATGCGTTATTGACAGGTTTAGGTGGTGTTTTGATGCAAGATGGAAAAGTTGTTGCTTATGCTTCGAGGCAATTGAGAGTGCATGAAAAGAACTACCCTACCCATGACTTGGAATTAGCGGCCGTGGTGTTTGTTTTGAAAATTTGGAGACATTATCTTTATGGGGCAAGATTTGAAGTCTTTAGTGATCACAAGAGCTTGAAGTATTTATTTGATCAGAAAGAATTGAACATGAGGCAAAGAAGATGGTTAGAACTTTTGAAAGATTATGACTTTGGTTTGAATTACCATTCGGGTAGGCGAATGTGGTGGCCGATGCCTTAAGTCGGAAGTTGTTACATATGTCCGTGTTGATGGTGAAAGAATGGGAAATTTTGGAAGATTTCAGAGACTTGAGTTTGGTTTGTGAAATGACGCTGGTAAGCGTGAAACTTGGTATGTTACATGTTACAAATGATTTTCTTACGACCGTTTGTGAAAAGCAAAAGTTAGATTTGAAGTTTGTTGATTTGATGATGAATGAGAGTGAGGATTACAAGGTTGATGATTTTTGAGTTTTGAGATTTCGGGGTCGTATTTGTATTCCCGATGATTCGGAATTGAAAAAGATGATATTGGAGGAAGGACACCGAAGCAACTTAAGTATTCATCCGGGTGCAAATAAGATGTATCAAGATTTGAAGAAGATCTTTTGGTGGTCTGGGTTAAAGCGGGATGTTGCTCGTTTTGGGTATTCGTGCTTGACTTGTCAGAAGTCTAAGGTGGAGCATCAGAAGCCTAGTGGATTGATGCAACCGTTAGACATTCCGGAATGGAAATGGGATAGTATATCCATGGATTTTGTTACGGGATTTCCGAATACGCAAAGAGGTCATAATTCTATTTGGGTAATTGTTGATAGGCTTACTAAATTTGCTCACTTTATTCCGATTGATATTAGTTATCCTTTGGAAAAGTTAGCCGAGATTATGTTCACGTGATTGTGAAGTTGCATGGGGTTCCTAAGAGTATTGTGTCGGATAGAGATCCTAGATTTACATCAAGATTTTGGGAAAGTTTACAAAGTGCTTTGGGTTCTAAGTTGAGATTGAGCTTGGCGTATCATCCGCAGACGGATGGTCAAACCGAGAGGACGTTTCAATCATTGGAAGACTTGTTGCGTGCTTGTGTGCTAGAGCAAGGTGGTGCATGGGATAGTTATTGGGAATTGATTGAGTTCACCTATAATAACATTTTTTCATGCAAGTATTGGTATGGCACCATTTGAGGCTTTGTATGGCCGGAGATGTCGAACACCTTCGTGTTGGCATGAAACCGATGAGAGGTCGTTAGTTGGGCCGGAGATGGTACAATAAACTACAGAGAAAGTGAAGTTTATTTGGGAGAAGATGAAAGCTTCTCAGAATAGACAAAAGAGCTACCATGACAAGAGAAGGAAAGATCTTGAATTTCAAGAAGGCAACCATGTGTTTTTGAGAGTTACACCAGTTACGAGTGTGGGTCGTGTTTTGAAGTCGAAGAAGTTGAGATGGGGGATAAGTCTTTTGATTACGGAAAGACCGTGGCAAAGTGTTATAACTGTGGAGGTATTGGTCATGCTACAACTGATTGTAGAAGGAATGGGGTGAAATGTTTTAATTATGGAGAGGTGGGGCATATTAGTACTAAGTGTACTAAGTCGAAGCAAGCTCAGGCAGGTGGTAAAGTGTTTGCTTTAGCTGGGAAGGATACTACCAGTGCAGACCGTCTGATTAAATGTATATGCTTTATTAATAGTACACCTTTAATTGCTATTATTGATACAGGAGCGACTCATTCATTCATTTCTCATGAGTGCGCTAAGCGTTTGGACTTGTTTGTGACTTCTTGGGGTGGCGAGATGGTTATTGAGACTCCTGCTTCAGGGTCGGTAACTACGTCCTCGGTGTGTGTAAGTTGTCCTCTGACCATGTATGGTAGAGACTTTGTTATGGATTTGGTGTGTTTACCTTTGAAAGGTTTGGACGTGATCTTGGGTATAAACTGGTTGTAGTTTAATCGAGTTCATATAGATTGCTATCACAAGTTAGTAAGGTTTCCTTCTTTGGAAGATGACGAAGAGGTGTTCTATCCACTAAAGAGTTGAAGAAACTTTTAGCGGATGAAGCTCAATTGTTCGGTTTATTTACATCTTTGTCCGTGGAGAGTAAGATGGAACTTGATGTTTTTCCAGTGGCGTGTGAATTTGCAAAAGTGTTTCCAGAGGATATTACGGATGTACCGCCGGAAAGAGAAGTTGAGTTTTCAATTGATCTAGTTCCTGGTACTAGACCAGTTTCGATGGCACCGTATCGTATGTCGGCATCGGAGTTGGTAGAATTGAAGAAACAATTGAATGACTTGTTGGATAAGAAATTTGTAAGGCCTAGTGTTTCTCCTTGGGGTGCTTCGGTATTGTTAGTGAAGAAAAAGGATGGAAGTATGCGTTTGTGCATCGATTATAGACAATTGAACAAGGTGACAATTAAGAACAAGTATCCGCTTCCAAGGATCGATGATTTAATGGACCAGTTGGTTGGTGCACGTGTTTTTAGCAAGATCGATTTAAGATCAAGTTATCACCAGATTCGTGTGAAAAAGGAAGATATTCAGAAGACAGCCTTTAGGACACGGTATGGTCATTACGAGTACTTCGTGATGCCATTCAGAGTTTCTAATGCGCCGGGTGTGTTTATGGAATACATGAATCGTATCTTTCATGAGCAGTTGGATCGTTTTGTGGTTGTGTTCATCGACGATATTTTGATTTATTCTAAGACTCAAGAGGAGCATGAAGAGCATTTAAGAATTGTGTTGTAAAATTTGAAGGAAAACGAATTGTATGCTAAGTTGTCTAAGTGTGAGTTTTGGTTGTCGGAAGTAAGTTTTCTTGGGCATGTTATTTCCGGTAGTGGAATTAGTGTTGATCCATCCAAGATTGATGCAGTGAGACAATGGGAGACTCCTCCGTTGGTTACGGAAATCCGAAGCTTTTTAGGATTGACGGGTTATTATCGGAGGTTCATTGAGGGATTTTTGAAGTTGGCACTTCCTTTGACGCAGTTGACTTGTAAAGGAAAAGCTTTTGTTTGGGATATTCATTGTGAAGAGAGTTTCATGGAACTTAAGAGACGGTTGACGACGATGCTAGTTTTGATTTTGCCAAATCCTACGGATCCTTTTGTGGTGTATTGTGATGCGTTATTGACAGGTTTAGGTGGTGTTTTGATGCAAGATGGAAAAGTTGTTGCTTATGCTTCGAGGCAATTGAGAGTGCATGAAAAGAACTACCCTACCCATGACTTGGAATTAGCGGCCGTGGTGTTTGTTTTGAAAATTTGGAGACATTATCTTTATGGGGCAAGATTTGAAGTCTTTAGTGATCACAAGAGCTTGAAGTATTTATTTGATCAGAAAGAATTGAACATGAGGCAAAGAAGATGGTTAGAACTTTTGAAAGATTATGACTTTGGTTTGAATTACCATTCGGGTAGGCGAATGTGGTGGCCGATGCCTTAAGTCGGAAGTTGTTACATATGTCCGTGTTGATGGTGAAAGAATGGGAAATTTTGGAAGATTTCAGAGACTTGAGTTTGGTTTGTGAAATGACGCTGGTAAGCGTGAAACTTGGTATGTTACATGTTACAAATGATTTTCTTACGACCGTTTGTGAAAAGCAAAAGTTAGATTTGAAGTTTGTTGATTTGATGATGAATGAGAGTGAGGATTACAAGGTTGATGATTTTTGAGTTTTGAGATTTCGGGGTCGTATTTGTATTCCCGATGATTCGGAATTGAAAAATATGATATTGGAGGAAGGACACCGAAGCAACTTAAGTATTCATCCGGGTGCAAATAAGATGTATCAAGATTTGAAGAAGATCTTTTGGTGGTCTGGGTTAAAGCGGGATGTTGCTCGTTTTGGGTATTCGTGCTTGACTTGTCAGAAGTCTAAGGTGGAGCATCAGAAGCCTAGTGGATTGATGCAACCGTTAGACATTCCGGAATGGAAATGGGATAGTATATCCATGGATTTTGTTACGGGATTTCCGAATACGCAAAGAGGTCATAATGCTATTTGGGTAAGTGTTGATAGGCTTACTAAATTTGCTCACTTTATTCCGATTGATATTAGTTATCCTTTGGAAAAGTTAGCCGAGATTATGTTCACGTGATTGTGAAGTTGCATGGGGTTCCTAAGAGTATTGTGTCGGATAGAGATCCTAGATTTACATCAAGATTTTGGGAAAGTTTACAAAGTGCTTTGGGTTCTAAGTTGAGATTGAGCTTGGCGTATCATCTGCAGATGGATGGTCAAACCGAGAGGACAATTCAATCATTGGAAGACTTGTTGCGTGCTTGTGTGCTAGAGCAAGGTGGTGCATGGGATAGTTATTTGGAATTGATTGAGTTCACCTATAATAACATTTTTTCATGCAAGTATTGGTATGGCACCATTTGAGGCTTTGTATGGCCGGAGATGTCGAACACCTTCGTGTTGGCATGAAACCGATGAGAGGTTGGTAGTTGGGCCGGAGATGGTACAATAAACTACAGAGAAAGTGAAGTTTATTTGGGAGAAGATGAAAGCTTCTCAGAATAGACAAAAGAGCTACCATGACAAGAGAAGGAAAGATCTTGAATTTCAAGAAGGCGACCATGTGTTTTTGAGAGTTACACCAGTTACGAGTGTGAGTCGTGTTTTGAAGTCGAAGAAGTTGAGATGGGGGATAAGTCTTTTGATTACGGAAAGACCGTGGCAAAGTGTTATAACTGTGGAGGTATTGGTCATGCTACAACTGATTGTAGAAGGAATGGGGTGAAATGTTTTAATTATGGAGAGGTGGGGCATATTAGTACTAAGTGTACTAAGTCGAAGCAAGCTCAGGCAGGTGGTAAAGTGTTTGCTTTAGCTGGGAAGGATACTACCAGTGCAGACCGTCTGATTAAATGTATATGCTTTATTAATAGTACACCTTTAATTGCTATTATTGATACAGGAGCGACTCATTCATTCATTTCTCATGAGTGCGCTAAGCGTTTGGACTTGTTTGTGACTTCTTGGGGTGGCGAGATGGTTATTGAGACTCCTGCTTCAGGGTCGGTAACTACGTCCTCGGTGTGTGTAAGTTGTCCTCTGACCATGTATGGTAGAGACTTTGTTATGGATTTGGTGTGTTTACCTTTGAAAGGTTTGGACGTGATCTTGGGTATGAACTGGTTGTAGTTTAATCGAGTTCATATAGATTGCTATCACAAGTTAGTAAGGTTTCCTTCTTTGGAAGAAGACGAAGAGGTGTTCTATACACTAAAGAGTTGAAGAAACTTTTAGCGGATGAAGCTCAATTGTTCGGTTTATTTACATCTTTGCCCGTGGAGAGTAAGATGGAACTTGATGTTTTTCCAGTGGCGTGTGAATTTGCAAAAGTGTTTCCAGAGGATATTACGGATGTACCGCCGGAAAGAGAAGTTGAGTTTTCAATTGATCTAGTTCCTGGTACTAGACCAGTTTCGATGGCACCGTATCGTATGTCGGCATCGGAGTTGGTAGAATTGAAGAAACAATTGAATGACTTGTTGGATAAGAAATTTGTAAGGCCTAGTGTTTCTCCTTGGGGTGCTCCAGTATTGTTAGTGAAGAAAAAGGATGGAAGTATGCGTTTGTGCATCGATTATAGACAATTGAACAAGGTGACAATTAAGAACAAGTATCCGCTTCCAAGGATCGATGATTTAATGGACCAGTTGGTTGGTGCACGTGTTTTTAGCAAGATCGATTTAAGATCAAGTTATCACCAGATTCGTGTGAAAAAGGAAGATATTCAGAAGACAGCCTTTAGGACACGGTATGGTCATTACGAGTACTTCGTGATGCCATTCAGAGTTTCTAATGCGCCGGGTGTGTTTATGGAATACATGAATCGTATCTTTCATGAGCAGTTGGATCGTTTTGTGGTTGTGTTCATCGACGATATTTTGATTTATTCTAAGACTCAAGAGGAGCATGAAGAGCATTTAAGAATTGTGTTGTAAAATTTGAAGGAATACGAATTGTATGCTAAGTTGTCTAAGTGTGAGTTTTGGTTGTCGGAAGTAAGTTTTCTTGGGCATGTTATTTCTGGTAGTGGAATTAGTGTTGATCCATCCAAGATTGATGCAGTGAGACAATGGGAGACTCCTACGTCGGTTACGGAAATCCGAAGCTTTTTAGGATTGGCGGGTTATTATCGGAGGTTCATTGAGGGATTTTTGAAGTTGGCACTTCCTTTGACGCAGTTGACTTGTAAAGGAAAAGCTTTTGTTTGGGATATTCATTGTGAAGAGAGTTTCATGGAACTTAAGAGACGGTTGACGACGATGCTAGTTTTGATTTTGCCAAATCCTACGGATCCTTTTGTGGTGTATTGTGATGCGTTATTGACAGGTTTAGGTGGTGTTTTGATGAAAGATGGAAAAGTTGTTGCTTATGCTTCGAGGCAATTGAGAGTGCATGAAAAGAACTACCCTACCCATGACTTGGAATTAGCGGCCGTGGTGTTTGTTTTGAAAATTTAGAGACATTATCTTTATGGGGCAAGATTTGAAGTCTTTAGTGATCACAAGAGCTTGAAGTATTTATTTGATCAGAAAGAATGGAACATGAGGCAAAGATGGTTAGAACTTTTGAAAGATTATGACTTTGGTTTGAATTACCATTCGGGTAGGCGAATGTGGTGGTCGATGCCTTAAGTCGGAAGTTGTTACATATGTCCGTGTTGATGGTGAAAGAATGGGAACTTTTGGAAGATTTCAAAGACTTGAGTTTGGTTTGTGAAATGACGCCGGTAAGCGTGAAACTTGGTATGTTACACGTTACAAATGATTTTCTTACGACCGTTTGTGAAAAGCAAAAGTTAGATTTGAAGTTTGTTGATTTGATGATGAATGAGAGTGAGGATTACAAGGTTGATGATTTTTGAGTTTTGAGATTTCGGGGTCGTATTTGTATTCCCGATGATTCGGAATTGAAAAAGATGATATTGGAGGAAGGACACCGAAGCAACTTAAGTATTCATCCGGGTGCAAATAAGATGTATCAAGATTTGAAGAAGATCTTTTGGTGGTCCGGGTTAAAGCGGGATGTTGCTTGTTTTGTGTATTCGTGCTTGACTTGTCAGAAGTCTAAGGTGGAGCATCAGAAGCCTATTGGATTGATGCAACCGTTAGACATTCCGGAATGGAAATGGGATAGTATATCCATGGATTTTGTTACGGGATTTCCGAATATGCAAAGAGGTCATAATGCTATTTGGGTAATTGTTGATAGGCTTACTAAATCTGCTCACTTTATTCCGATTGATATTAGTTATCCTTTGGAAAAGTTAGCCGAGATTATGTTCACGTGATTGTGAAGTTGCATGGGGTTCCTAAGAGTATTGTGTCGGATAGAGATCCTAGATTTACATCAAGATTTTGGGAAAGTTTACAAAGTGCTTTGGGTTCTAAGTTGAGATTGAGCTCGGCGTATCATCCGCAGATGGATGGTCAAACCGAGAGGACAATTCAATCATTGGAAGACTTGTTGCGTGCTTGTGTGCTAGAGCAAGGTGGTGCATGGGATAGTTATTTGGAATTGATTGAGTTCACCTATAATAACATTTTTTCATGCAAGTATTGGTATGGCACCATTTGAGGCTTTGTATGGCCGGAGATGTCGAACACCTTCGTGTTGGCATGAAACCGATGAGAGGTTGGTAGTTGGGCCGGAGATGGTACAATAAACTACGGAGAAAGTGAAGTTTATTTGGGAGAAGATGAAAGCTTCTCAGAATAGACAAAAGAGCTACCATGACAAGAGAAGGAAAGATCTTGAATTTCAAGAAGGCGACCATGTGTTTTTGAGAGTTACACCAGTTACGAGTGTGAGTCGTGCTTTGAAGTCGAAGAAGTTGAGATGGGGGATAAGTCTTTTGATTACGGAAAGACCGTGGCAAAGTGTTATAACTATGGAGGTATTGGTCATGCTACAACTGATTGTAGAAGGAATGGGGTGAAATGTTTTAATTATGGAGAGGTGGGGCATATTAGTACTAAGTGTACTAAGCTGAAGCAAGCTCAGGCAGGTGGTAAAGTGTTTGCTTTAGCTGGGAAGGATACTACCAGTGCAGACCGTCTGATTAAAGGTATATGCTTTATTAATAGTACACCTTTAATTGCTATTATTGATACAGGAGCGACTCATTCATTCATTTCTCATGAGTGCGCTAAGCGTTTAGACTTGTTTGTGACTTCTTGGGGTGGCGAGATGGTTATTGAGACTCATGCTTCAGGGTCGGTAACTACGTCCTCGGTGTGTGTAAGTTGTCCTCTGACCATGTATGGTAGAGACTTTGTTATGGATTTGGTGTGTTTACCTTTGAAAGGTTTGGACGTGATCTTGGGTATGAACTGGTTGTAGTTTAATCGAGTTCATATAGATTGCTATCACAAGTTAGTAAGGTTTCCTTCTTTGGAAGATGACGAAGAGGTGTTCTATCCACTAAAGAGTTGAAGAAACTTTTAGCGGATGAAGCTCAATTGTTCGGTTTATTTACATCTTTGTCCGTGGAGAGTAAGATGGAACTTGATGTTTTTCCAGTGGCGTGTGAATTTGCAAAAGTGTTTCCAGAGGATATTACGGATGTACCGCCAGAAAGAGAAGTTGAGTTTTCAATTGATCTAGTTTCTGGTACTAGACCAGTTTCGATGGCACCGTATCGTATGTCGGCATCGGAGTTGGTAGAATTGAAGAAACAATTGAATGACTTGTTGGATAAGAAATTTGTAAGGCCTAGTGTTTCTCCTTGGGGTGCTCCAGTATTGTTAGTGACGAAAAAGGATGGAAGTATGCGTTTGTGCATCGATTATAGACAATTAAACAAGGTGACAATTAAGAACAAGTATCCGCTTCCAAGGATCGATGATTTAATGGACCAGTTGGTTGGTGCACGTGTTTTTAGCAAGATCGATTTAAGATCAAGTTATCACCAGATTCGTGTGAAAAAGGAAGATATTCAGAAGACAGCCTTTAGGACACGGTATGGTCATTACGAGTACTTCGTGATGCCATTCAGAGTTTCTAATGCGCCGGGTGTGTTTATGGAATACATGAATCGTATCTTTCATGAGCAGTTGGATCGTTTTGTGGTTGTGTTCATCGACGATATTTTGATTTATTCTAAGACTCAAGAGGAGCATGAAGAGCATTTAAGAATTGTGTTGTAAAATTTGAAGGAATACGAATTGTATGCTAAGTTGTCTAAGTGTGAGTTTTGGTTGTCGGAAGTAAGTTTTCTTGGGCATGTTATTTCTGGTAGTGGAATTAGGGTTGATCCATCCAAGATTGATGCAGTGAGACAATGGGAGACTCCTACGTCGGTTACGGAAATCCGAAGCTTTTTAGGATTGGCGGGTTATTATCGGAGGTTCATTGAGGGATTTTTGAAGTTGGCACTTCCTTTGACGCAGTTGACTTGTAAAGGAAAAGCTTTTGTTTGGGATATTCTTTGTGAAGAGAGTTTCATGGAACTTAAGAGACGGTTGACGACGATGCTAGTTTTGATTTTGCCAAATCCTACGGATCCTTTTGTGGTGTATTGTGATGCGTTATTGACAGGTTTAGGTGGTGTTTTGATGCAAGATGGAAAAGTTGTGGCTTATGCTTCGAGGCAATTGAGAGTGCATGAAAAGAACTACCCTACCCATGACTTGGAATTAGCGGTTGTGGTGTTTGTTTTGAAAATTTGGAGACATTATCTTTATGGGGCAAGATTTGAAGTCTTTAGTGATCACAAGAGCTTGAAGTATTTATTTGATCAGAAAGAATTGAACATGAGGCAAAGAAGATGGTTAGAAATTTTGAAAGATTATGACTTTGGTTTGAATTACCATTCGGGTAGGTGAATGTGGTGGCCGATGCCTTAAGTCGGAAGTTGTTACATATGTCCGTGTTGATGGTGAAAGAATGGGAACTTTTGGAAGATTTCAGAGACTTGAGTTTGGTTTGTGAAATGACGCTGGTAAGCGTGAAACTTGGTATGTTACATGTTACAAATGATTTTCTTACGACCGTTTGTGAAAAGCAAAAGTTAGATTTGAAGTTTGTTGATTTGATGATGAATGAGAGTGAGGATTACAAGGTTGATGATTTTTGAGTTTTGAGATTTCGGGGTCGTATTTGTATTCCCGATGATTCGGAATTGAAAAAGATGATATTGGAGGAAGGACACCGAAGCAACTTAAGTATTCATCCGGGTGCAAATAAGATGTATCAAGATTTGAAGAAGATCTTTTGGTGGTCTGGGTTAAAGCGGGATGTTGCTCGTTTTGGGTATTCGTGCTTGACTTGTCAGAAGTCTAAGGTGGAGCATCAGAAGCCTAGTGGATTGATGCAACCGTTAGACATTCCGGAATGGAAATGGGATAGTATATCCATGGATTTTGTTACGGGATTTTCGAATACGCAAAGAGGTCATAATGCTATTTGGGTAATTATTGATAGGCTTACTAAATCTGCTCATTTTATTCCGATTGATATTAGTTATCCTTTGGAAAAGTTAGCCGAGATTATGTTCACGTGATTGTGAAGTTGCATGGGGTTCCTAAGAGTATTGTGTCGGATAGAGATCCTAGATTTACATCAAGATTTTGGGAAAGTTTACAAAGTGCTTTGGGTTCTAAGTTGAGATTGAGCTCGGCGTATCATCCGCAGACGGATGGTCAAACCGAGAGGACAATTCAATCATTGGAAGACTTGTTGCGTGCTTGTGTGCTAGAGCAAGGTGGTGCATGGGATAGTTATTTGGCATTGATTGAGTTCACCTATAATAACATTTTTTCATGCAAGTATTGGTATGGCACCATTTGAGGCTTTGTATGGCCGGAGATGTCGAACACCTTCGTGTTGGCATGAAACCGATGAGAGGTCGGTAGTTGGGCTGGAGATGGTACAACAAACTACGGAGAAAGTGAAGTTTATTTGGGAGAAGATGAAAGCTTCTCAGAATAGACAAAAGAGCTACCATGACAAGAGAAGGAAAGATCTTGAATTTCAAGAAGGCGGCCATGTGTTTTTGAGAGTTACACCAGTTACGAGTGTGGGTCGTGCTTTGAAGTCGAAGAAGTTGACTTCTCGTTTTATTGGTCCTTATCAGATTACTGCACGAGTAGGTGTTGTGGCTTATCGTGTGGCGTTGCCTCCGAATCTTTCGAATTTGCATGATGTGTTCCATATTTCACAACTTCGTAAGTATGTTCTGGATCCATCACATGTCGTTCCTATGGACGAGGTTGAGGTGAGAGATAACCTTATGGTAGAAGTTTTACCGGTTAGGATTTTGGATCGTGAAGTTAAGAAACTTAGAGGCAAGGATATTGCGCTTGTGAAAGTAGCGTGGGGAGGTGTTTCTGAAGGCAATATGACTTGGGAATTGGAAAGTGGGATGCGAGAGTCGTATCTGGACTTGTTTGAATCAGGTAATATTTTCGAGGACGAAAATTTCTAAAGTGGGGGAGAGTTGTAACGCCCCGATTTCGATTATTTCATTTTATTGAGTGTTCTATTTGAATTGAGTAATAATTGTTTTAATTGTGAATTTGATGTGTTAATATAATATGTTTTAATATTTTACCGTTTTAGAGAGTTTCGGGTAAAATTTAGATTGGAGGGAATTTTGGTCTTTTTGATAAAAATAGAATTGAGGGGAAAGGTATAAGACGAGAATAGAGAGGAAAATAGAAAGAAAGAAAGAAAAGAGAGTTAGAGAGAAAGAACAAGATAAAGAGAAGAGAAAGAGGAGGAAGAAGAGCAAAACCTAGAATCCTCAAGAACCAACATCTAAGATTTCGATTAATCGGGTAAGGGTGTGAAAATTTATTATTCTATCTATATGTATGATCATGTATGTGTTGTGTGGATTGTTTGGTAGTTTTCTACACTTTCCATTTCTAGGTTGAAGTTGGTTTAATCGGTAGAAATCATTGTTTAAACGGTTAGAATCGAGAATAACCTTCATAATTTAGTCGGGATATGTTAGACTAAGAGTATTGGAACTAGTTTGGCGAAAATCGAGTGATATTGTGAGTTTCACCATTTTCGATTAAATTGAGGTTAAGATTTTGAGTGGAAATGGGATGTCGTGAAATTCAAGTTTTATGATCCTAAAATGTTCGTATATGATTAGTAAGGATGGATAGGCATTTAATCGGGTGAAAACCATTTAATCGGTCGGGTTTTTGGGGCTTTTAAGCCCAAACCCGTAGCTGTTTTCCAAGTTTTTCAGGTGTTAATCAGTTAACCATATGCGTTAACCGATTAACACAGTGTTAGGGGCCTAAAAACTGAGTTTTTGGCCTAAAATCTGAGTTTTTGGAGTGGTTAATCGGTTAACCATATGCGTTAACCGATTAACACTGTAAGTGTGAGAAAATATTATTTTTCAAAACTTCGAAAATTCATAACTTTTTCACCGTTTATCGGATTTTGACGTTCTTTATATCAAACTGAAGCTAATAATATGTTCTACAACTTGGTGAAAAGAAATATTATTTTTAGCCGACTTTTAGCCACTTTTACCGATTAATCAGAATTAACGATTTTAAGTGAGAGAAACCTAATTAGCTAGAGCGTCCGGTTGCGATCGGTCTTGTCTCGTATGGATAACTTGTGTGTTATTAATTGTTATGTTGTGGGTAGCTGTAAGGCGTGAATCCTAGTGTATGAATCGATTGTGAATCGTGGCCTTTGGGCAAATGTATGCATTGTTTGAATTGAATAAAAATGCATGGTAATTGTGATGAATGTGAAGAATGCATGATAATATATTTGCGAATATGTATGCATTTTGTGTTGATTGATCCCGCATAGGATCTGCAGAAACATCGTGTGCCCATATGGGGTGTGAGCGATGGTTTATAGTTGATTGAGTCATGTTTGCATGTGAAGCATCGTGATATGAATTTGTGTTAATTGATCCCGCGTAGGATCTGCAGAACCTCGTGTGAGCGATGGTTACATTTGATCCCGTGTAGGATCTGCAGAACCTCGTATGATGTGATGGTTATATTTGATTCCGCGTAGAATCTGCAGAACGATTGTGTGCCCATGTGGGGTGTGAGCAATCAGATTGTGTGCCCATGTGGGGTGTGAGCAATCGGATTGTGTGCCCATGTGGAGTGTGAGCAATCCTGAAACATCGTGTGCCCATGTGGGGTGTGAGCGATGGGTGAACATCGTAGGCCCGACGGGGAGTTACTTCGGTAACAAGAGATGGTTCCATTTTGGTTCTTCAATTGAACCTGCTGAATTGAGTCGGTACCGCATTTGCATCTGCATAGAGTCGTGAGTCGGTCTCTATGAGTTGCATTATCACCTTTATATGATGCATTGGTGAAATAAACATGTATGTGGATGTTTATGTGAATTGGTGATGATATAAACATATTGTGTATGTTTATGTGAATTAATGTGAATTGTGATAATGACATGAGTGAGTATGCTTGAAAATATGTATATATGTGTGAATATATGTATATATGTAGGTTTATATGGATTGATATAAACATTGGTGATTGTATATTATATATGCTTGATGTTCTATCTATATATAGATACTTATATGGATACATTACGATGTATAGAATGATTGAGGTGAGTGGTGGTGTGAATGCGGAAGATGCGTAACTAATGATATGTATATATATGATTTATGCATTGAATATTATGATATTGTTTCTCACCCTTCTACTGTTTTATGATGCTCTATGAGGCATTGTAGATTAGGTGCTGGTGATCCCTTTTTGTGAAGTGCGTCTTCATTAGTTTTGGTCAGATGGCTCTGATATGTAACACCGGGTAGCATAGGAAGTCTTGGGCTATTTTTGATGAATACATTTGTATATGTATTATTGGTGTTGCATGTTTTGTAAACATGAATGTTGTTGATGAATTACATTGAATGATGTGAATATGTATATATGTGTATACATGTCGGTTGTGATTCAAATGTTTAGATTTTCCGCTTTTATTCTAAATATTTGAGATGTGGGTATAAGGACTAAGATCCTCTGATGTGTTTTTTGCCCATTGTTGCATATCTATTATGAGCAGGTGTTGTATGTGTTTTAATTCAAGCATAATGTGACATGTTCCTTTTATACCGTATTTTAAATAATACTCTGATGAAATTTTGAATTCGTGCCTAAATGATTTTTTTGATTATTTAGGGGTATAAAAAGGGGGTGTTACATTGCACGCACGTAGTGGAATAACCTGTTAGTGATTTCGGTCTTTCTTAGCATAGGGTCTGGTGCAGGAGTGTGGTACCCTTTGATGAGTCCTATTTGCAAGTTGTGGGGGATCGAATCGTAATTCGCCCTACCGAGTCCATAACCAGAGACCTATGAGCCAGCCGACAAAGGATTTCTTTTTCTTTGCTTTTCTTTTTTTATTCCGAAATAGCATAGGTAGATAGTCACTACAAAGTCGCTAAGCGATTTCTTTATGATTTTATACCAATCACTTATTTGCATCGGCCTTCCACGTGGTTTATGCTTACAGCGGTGTTGACTGCTTGTATAAACTACTAGGGGCTACGTTTGGGCTAAAACCTGAGGCTTCGGTAAAGTAGGTAATGAAACTGACTCGCATAAACCGGAGGTCTAAGGTGTCAGGACGGTATTGGTTTTATTAGAATTCTTTCTCGAGGTTCCCTAACTCGGCCTTTATTTTGGCGTGTCGAGTGATGCATCAATTAGAAGTGAACAAAAATTTTCGTATGACTGGATAAAGCGGTGGAATTCGTGTAACGGAGAAAAGTACATATAAAAGTTTTATTTTATTAAGTAAAAATTTACTTAAAGGGAAAGTACATAACATAGGGGAATAGAAATAATGTGCTTCTCCCACACTATATCAGGCATTGTCCTCAATGCTTTGATATAAATGCGGAAGGGAAAATAAGAAAAATATAAATGCGAAAATACAGAAATGAAAAACCGAGAAACTACTGAGGTCCATGCTCTCTGCCTCTGCCTCGGGCTCGTCCCCATCCAAGTTGCGTCGCGTAGTCCAGAGCTCCAGTATGATGGATGTATTCGGTGAGGTCTTGCATGCACATGGTAAGGGTATCCATCTCGTCAATGAAATTGTCGAGTCGCTCGCTTTGGGCTGCTTGTCCTTGGTGTATTTATTGCAACAGAGCCATCATCTGGAGATGTTGTTCTTGTTGACGAACTTCGAGCTGCACGACCATCTGGTTTTGTTGCCAAATGCCATGTAGGATCTCTTCATTGGTTGGCTCAGGAGCGGGCTCAGAGCGGCGTCGGCGTCGAGAGGATGTACCTTCTTCAGCTGTTGGTTGCGTCTCGGTGCGAGCAACGCGATCCATTTCATCTTCCATCTCATCTGCAGGCGCATTGGCTTCAACATGAGGAGCGATTGCAGTTGCTTCAGGGGCAGCTAGATCAAAGAGCCAGTTGGCTCGATTCTGTGGATGAGTGTGATCCCTGCATGGCATGATAATGCTGCAGACTGTACGATTGCGGACCACCGGATGGTATTTGCCTTCTCCTCTAAGTTTGATGAGGTGGGAGGAGTGGTAGTAATCAATGTCGAGGAAAACAGGAGGCAGCAATGGAAGGTTCTGAAGACGGTCACCGAGGTCGAGGGCTAAGGTGATGGAAGTAATGATACCTCCGAAGTAGAATGGCTTTGAGCCCCGACCACAGTTTGATTGCATGTGGGCAAGAAGGAACGACACGACATTCACGAACTCAGGAGCGAACATACAATTGAGAAAGAAGAGCTCCTTGGAGTTGACTTTGTGGTTATTATCCCTTGCGAAAATAGTGTTCTTGAGTACTCGGTGGAAGTACTGGATGGCTGGGTTATGAATGAAAGTTGCATTGAGGCTCTCCCATCCATCAGCGGTGGTTCCGGTTAATTGGTTCCATAAGGCGAAGGCTTCTGGGAAAAATTGCTCTGAAGGGACTCTGCGGTGGGCATTGTCGCCATGGTGGAAATGCAGCATTTGTGCAAGTTGGTTTTGATTCAACTGGTATTCAGTGCCAAACAGTCGAAAATATGCTACTCCGGTCAGTTGGTTAGTTTTTCCAGGTGGTGTGACATAGGAGAAAGAACTCAGAAATTCCAAAGTCAGTGCCTCGTACGAGGGTTATGGCATTGTACAGAGCTGCCACAGCCCTGCGTTTTGCAGCATCCACGTGACTCCATCTAAAATACCCAACTCTGTTAAGCATGCAACGTCTACGTACCGAGTAGGTTGGACGGAACGTTGATGAAATGTGATGTAGTTTGCTCGCTGTTGGTCGCCTCTCTCACCATCTTGGAAGGTTATTGATGAAAGGTCGGGGAGTTGGCGAGTTTGTCGTGCCATTGTTTCAAGTAATGAGGATAATGGAGATGAAAGGAATGTGTCTATGGAGGGGTTGAAAGAGAAATGGGGGGGGGGGGATTTATTTGGAACGATGGGTGGTTGAATGGGTGGAGGGAGTAATGAGAGGTTTGGAGGAAATAAATGTGGGTTTAGTGGACGGTTTCTGAATATAGTGGGAGAAGGAGAGTGGGACGGTTGTATTCTGCTGATATAGCAGAACGCAAGCTGGAACTGCGTGACGGTCGTTACGAGATGGTCACGGTCTTAAGACGCGTGACGGTCGTAACATTGGCGTGATGAGCGTCACAGCAGCAAATTCTGCAGGTTTGTAGAAAAAATGCTGATGGGTTCGTGCAAGAGTTATTTAAACACAGATAATGGACATTTCAGGCTAGAATGATAGACCAACAGAATAATTTAATAATAGGGAAAAACTCGGGTTAATGGCGAAATGTTAAAAACATCAATTGAATGAAAAATACTGTAATTGTTTAACGAAGTACAATAATGAAAGAAATTCAAAAATTAAAAGACATAAACCAGAATACTGTAAAAATTTTCAAATGCAGTAAAAATAAAAATAAAAGTATCAGTCCTTCTGCTTCTTCAGTTTATCGAACTCTTAAGTTATGTAATTGAATTGCTCAACAGCTATGTCCATGAAGTTTATCAAATCTAGGTGCAATGTCTTCAGTTCTTCCTTTACTGTTGTTATTTCCGACTTGAATTCATCCAAAGTTTTTGTAAGAGCACAGATTGTGTCTTAGTAATATCTCTATGTTTTGATGATAACATTAATGATAATTTGTATACAAGAATTATACTCTCTAAATTTGTTCTAAACTGTTTTCTACAGGCACAAAAGATTTTAATCTTAAAGAGCAAATTTGATGTGAACAATGAATTCTGAATGGCTCAAGAGCATCTGAAGATTAGAAGAATCTGAAGTATAAGAGCTTAGTTATCAAGATTCTGAAGATACAACACGCTGCATGTTTTAATCAAGAATCTGAATAAGAGAAGACTCTGTGTGAAGAGACTCTGAATGAGAGAAGACTCTGATCTGAGTGAAGACTCTGATCTAAGAGCATGTTACGCTTCAAGCACACAGCTGCACCAAGACTCTGATTCATCAACATCTGAAGAACATATTAGGCTCTGAAGTTTCCAGAAGGTTCTGAAGACTGAAGACTCTGATATTGATTGTTGATCTGAATTATTTGAAGAAGAATATTTTAATATATCCGTTGGAATATGCCAGCAAATCTTTCCTTAATTGGGATAGACAAAATTCTCTGCAAAGAAGATTATTCCTCTGGTACATTCCTGATATAGTTAAATCACAGCTCAGCAGACAATTGCTACACCCACATTTTGTGCGCCGTCTCTCTGCTGTAATAGTACAAAGGACAGTACTATTTTGATATTGGAAATATTTTCTCTAACGGTAAAATATTCTCTCCAATATTCAAGTGGCTATATAAAAGACATCATAGCTCATTCTTCAAGTGCTAATTCACAACAATATTGACAAGAACTCTCTCACGCTAAAAAGCTTTCATATTCTTCACTGTTCATACATTGTTCTAAACTTAGAGAAATAACACAGTTGTGTTTATAGCTTTCATAGAAGCAATTCTTACTCTTTCATTGTATTACATTAAGTTGTAAAGAAAGTTTTCCTTAAGAGGATCTAGGTTAGATCAGTAGCTCTTAAGAAGACTAAGAACAGTTGTTCTTAGGTGTGCTATTTGTAATCAGTTGATTTGAATAGTGGATTAAGTCCTTGTTGAGAAAGGCAAATCACTCTTGAAAAGGGTGGACTGGAGTAGTTGAGTTCAACGAACCAGGATAAAAATACTTGTGTTTTTATCGTTGATTATTTTTCTGTCATACTTATTCAACCCCCCCCTTCTAAGTATTTTCTCACCTTCAGTTGGCATCAGAGCTCCGGTTCTGAGTGTGCATTCGCTTAACCGTGACAGATAAAGATCCAGTGAGAAAAATACTCTGTTATTTATTTGGTTGCTAATATGGGTGATATTCCTACATCAAGCAACAAATATGAAGGAGACAGAATCAGCACCAAACCTCCAATGTTTGATGGAGAAAAATTTGATTATTGGAAGGATAGACTTGAAAGTTTTTTCTTGGGGTATGATGCTGATCTCTGGGACTTAGTCATTGATGGGTATGAACATCCTACTAAGGATGGCAAAAAGATTGATAGAAAATCAATGACTGAGGAGCAGAAGAAAGAATTCAAGAATCATCACAAAGCCAGAACCATACTTCTGAATGCAATCTCTCATACAGAGTATGAAAAGATCACCAACAGAGAAACTGCTCATGATATGTTTGAGTCTCTCAAAATGACTCATGAGGGAAATTCTCAGGTGAAAGAGACAAAGGCTCTAGCGCTTATACAGAAGTATGAAGCGTTCAAAATGGAAGAATCTGAGAACATTGAGACTATGTTTTCCAGATTTCAGATTCTAACAGCTGGGTTGAAAGTTCTGGACAAGGGCTACTCAACATCTGATCATGTCAAGAAGATCATCAGAAGTCTTCCTACCAAATGGAGACCTATGGTGACTGCATTGAAGCTGGCCAAGGATCTGAACAAAATCTCACTAGAAGAACTCATCAGTTCTTTGAGAAGTCATGAGATTGAGCTGGAGGAAGATGAACCCCAGAAGAAAGATAAAGGTAAATCTTTAGCTTTTAAATCTAACAAATCTGTTAAAGCCTTGCAGGTTAATGAAGAAAGCTCTGAGGAATCTTCTTCTGAAGAAGAAGATGAACTTTCTATGCTGTCCAGAAGGATCAACAAACTCTGGAAGCACAAAGGGAAGAAGTTCAACAACTTCAGAAGATCTGATCAAAAGAAAGAATCTTCTGGACACAGAAGATCTGGCAAGAAAGAGATCACTTGTTTTGAATGTAAAGAACCTGGACACTACAAGAGTGAATGTCCCAAACTTCAAAAGGAAAAACCCAAAAGGAAGTTTGACAAAAAGAAAAAGGTTCTGATGGCTACATGGGATGACTCAGATGAATCTGAATCATCTTCTGAATCTGAGGAAGAATGTGCAAATGTTGCGCTGATGGCCAACACAGATGATCAAGATGAAGGAACGTCATCATCTGAAGCTGAGTCAGAATCAGACTCTGACTCTGAAGAGGTATTTTCTGAACTCTCCAGAGCTGAACTTGTTGAAAGTTTATCTGACATGATGGAAAGCTACAGCAAGATTAAACTCAAATACAAGAAGCTGAAAAGCAATCTTGAATCTGAGATTAATCTTCTGAGAACAGAACTTGTTGAGCAGAAAGAGATAAATTTAAAACTCAAAAATGATTTAGAAACAACTCAACAAGAATCTGATACTGAAACAGAGTCCAGTGAAAATATTTTAGAAAAATATGACTCCAGTTTTAGAAGATTTCTCACTAAAAGCATAGACAGAAGCAAAATGGCTTCTATGATCTATGGTGTTAGTGGGAACAACAGAAGAGGCATTGGATGTGAATCCTCCTCTGGAAGCAATCCAAAGTCTGTTGATAAACTCTTCATCAAGAAGACTCCCTTGTATTCTCATTTCAAGTTTGGTCATCTGAATGATATTAAACATACAAGCTCTGAAAAGAGTACTTATGTGTTTAAGCCAAGGGTTAGCCAAAATAAACACTATGTTGAAAAACAGAAGTTTAGGCAAAACCGCAGAACATCTAACCCCAAAGGACCCAAAAAGATCTGGGTACCTAAAAGCAAAATAATACCTGTTGCAGATATCCTTAGCAGCAAAATCCAGACACCAATCATGGTACCTGGACTCTGGATGCTCGCGACATATGACGGGCGAAAGGTCTATGTTCCAAAGCCTGGAACTTAAATCTGGAGGGGACGTGAAATTTGGAGGGAACCAGAGGGGCAAGATCATTGGCTCTGGTACGATAGGTAATGGTAACCTACCCTCTATTTCTAATGTTTTGTTAGTAGAAGGATTGAAACATAATCTATTGTCCATAAGTCAATTAAGTGACAATGGTTATGATATCATCTTTAATCAAAAATGTTGCAAAGCTGTTTGTCAAAAGAATGGCTCAACCTTATTCAGTGGAAAGAGGAAAAACAACATTTACAAAATTAACCTTTCAGAACTTAAAGTTCAAAAAGTAAAATGCCTTTTATCTGTGAATGATGAGCAATGGGTCTGGCATAGAAGATTGGGACATATTAATATGAGACGTATATCTCAGATTAATAAACTCAATCTGGTCAGAGGACTCCCTAATCTGAAGTTCAATTCAGATGCTCTGTGTGGCGCATGTCAAAAGGGTAAATTTTCAAAATCCCATTTTAAACCAAAAAATGTTGTTTCCACCTCTAGACCATTGGAATTACTTCACATTGATCTGTTTGGACCAGTGAAAACTGCATCCATCAGAGGCAAGAAGTATGGGTTAGTCATTGTAGATGACTACAGCAGATGGACATGGGTAAAGTTTCTAAAACACAAGGATGAGTCTCATTCTGTGTTCATTGACTTCTGCAATCAAGTTCAGACTGAAAAAGAATGCAAAATTATTAAAGTCAGAAGTGATCATGGTGGCGAATTTGAAAACAAATATTTTGAAAAATATTTTTCTGAAAAGGGAATTGCACATGATTTCTCCTGTCCTAGAACTCCACAACAAAATGGAGTTGTAGAGAGGAAAAATAGAACATTGCAAGAAATGGCCAGAACCATGATCAACGAGACAAATCTGGCAAAACATTTTTGGGCAGAAGCAATAAATACAGCATGTTATATTCAGAACAGAGTGTCTGTAAGACCTCTTCTGGAAAAGACTCCCTATGAATTGTGGAGAAACAGAAAGCCCAACATTGCTTATTTTCATCCATTTGGATGTATTTGTTATATGCTTAACACTAAAGATCATCTAAACAAGTTTGATTCCAAAGCACAGAAGTGTTTCATGCTTGGTTATTCTGAACGCTCTAAAGGCTACAGAGTATTCAATACTGAAACACAGATTGTGGAAGAATCTATTCATGTTAGATTTGATGATAAGCTTGGCTCTGAAAAGCCAAAGCAAGTTGAAAGTTTTGCAGATAGAGAAGTTATTCTCACAGACTCTGAAGGCTCAGAGGCAAACAAGACTAAAGACAAAGACTCTGAAGAAAATCCAGATGCTACACCTTTAACTTCCCAACTTGACAATCTGCATATTTCTGAAAGACCAACAGTCAGAGGATCTTCTTCCAGAATGAAAGCTTCTCATCCAGAGGATGTGATAATTGGAAAGAAAGATGATCCAATAAGGACAAGAGCATTTCTCAGAACTTCTGAATCTTCCTTCTGTGGCTTAGTGTCAATTATAGAACCTTCATCTGTTGATGAGGCTCTGGAAGATAATGAATGGATTTTAGCTATGCAAGAGGAGCTGAATCAATTCACAAGGAATGAAGTCTGGGATCTGGTTCCAAGACCTAAAGGTTTCAATGTTATTGGAACAAAATGGGTTTTCAGAAATAAACTGAATGAAAAAGGAGAAGTTGAAAGGAACAAAGCAAGACTGGTTGCTCAAGGCTACAGTCAACAAGAAGGCATAGACTACACAGAAACATATGCTCCTGTTGCAAGGTTAGAGTCTATACGCTTGCTTATTTCATTTGCTGCACAACATAACATCACTCTTTATCAGATGGATGTTAAAAGTGCTTTTCTTAATGGAATTATAGAAGAAGAAGTGTATGTCCACCAACCTCCTGGTTTTGAAAATGAAAATTTTCCAGATCATGTTTACAAACTAAAAAAATCTCTTTATGGACTAAAACAAGCTCCCAGAGCTTGGTATGAGAGGTTGAGTAATTTTCTTCTGAAGAAGGATTTCATCAGAGGAAAAGTGGATACCACACTATTTTGTAAAACCATTAAGAAAGATTTGTTGATTTGTCAAATTTATGTAGATGATATTATTTTTGGATCAACAAATATTATGCTTGGAAAGGAGTTTGCTAAATGTATGCAGGAAGAATTTGAGATGAGCATGATGGGAGAACTGAAATTCTTTCTGGGAATTCAAGTAAATCAGACTCCAGAGTGCACCTACATACATCAGACGAAGTATGTTAAAGAGCTTCTGAAGAAGTTTAACATGCTGGATAGCAAAATGGCAAAGACTCCAATGCATCCTACAAGCACTCTAGGTAAGGAAGAGGTAAGTAAGAAGGTAGATCAGAAACTCTACAGAGGTATGATAGGATCTCTTCTTTATTTGACTGCTTCTAGACCAGACATTCTGTTTAGTGTTTGTTTATGTGCTAGATTCCAATCAGATCCTAGAGAATCACACTTAACTGCTGTTAAGAGGATTCTAAGGTATCTGAAAGGTACTGCTAATGTTGGTTTGTGTTACAGAAGATCTGACAAATATTCACTAGTTGGATTCTGTGATGCTGACTATGCTGGAGATAGAGTTGAGCGCAAAAGTACTTCTGGAAGCTGTCAGTTTCTTGGAAGTCATCTGATCTCATGGTACAGCAAGAAGCAACCAACAATTGCACTATCAACCACAGAGGCAGAATACATTGCTGCTGCTGGGTGTTCCACTCAGATGCTCTGGATGAAGAGTCAACTAGAAGATTATCAAATCTATGAGAGTAATCTTTCTATCTTCTGTGACAATACTTCAGCTATATGTTTATCCAAAAATCCTATTTTACACTCTAAGGCTAAACATATAGAGATTAAACATCACTTCATCAGAGACTATGTTCAGAAGGGTGTAATAAATTTAGCCTTTGTTGATACAGATCATCAATGGGCAGATATTTTCACAAAACCCCTTGCTGAAGATAGGTTTAAGTTTATTCTGAAAAATATTTGTATGGATTTTTGTCCAGAGTAATATTTCTCAGAGTCTACTTCTCAGATGCTAAGTGTTTAACACTCTGAAGTATTTCATCTGTTTTGCTTGTTTAATTTATCTGTGATTTATTTTTTTTGTGAAACTCTGTACTGACCATCTCAGAGGATCTGAAAGTTGAAAACATTTCATTTCTTAAGAGTTACAGAATCACATGCAAAGCAAACACGTGTCACTCAGAATCTGAAAAGATGGAGTACACCTACTGACTATGACGTTTAAGGTATTGCTTTGAAAATCTCAATCTATCTTGATTTTCCCCCCAAATGTCATATCATAATTAAAAATGATTACTTTTCATTAAATGCAAACGTGCGTATGTGTCCTATGTATGTCTGTTGTGTTTCCCATGCGTGTCTTATTTTTCTATATAAACCACTCTCACAACACATTCACACTTTTCACATTCTCAACACATATGCGCTTTTGTCTGCTGTTCTCTCTCTTCTCAAACCCTAAACGAACCCAGAAACCGTCATCTCCTTCTTCTTCATCAACAATGGCATCCACATCAAAAGCAGTTACTACCAAAGATTCTACCACTATCATTGAACCAGTACGCACTCTTCTGACTCCTGTTGATTCTCTAGAAGTGTTATGTGAAAGTTTCGTGGATTTGGAAGACCTTGCTGATAATGGGTTTGATCTGATTCCTTCGATCAAAGAACAAGGTTGGAACGGTTACTTTGATAGACTGATGGGTCCTGTGTATCCAAAGTTAGTGAAGGAGTTTTGGATCCATGCATTCGCTACTCCAAAGTTCGTTCATTCTTCTGTGCTGGGTAAGAAGATTGTTATCACTGAAAATCTGATCAGGAAACTCATAGGTTTCACAGCAACTGATGGAGTAACCTCTCTATCTTCTGCGCGTGAAGACCTGAAGGATGTTTGTCAAGAAATCTGCACTACTGGTGAACCTTGTAAGAAGGTTAAGTTTTTGAAACCCACTTACAAGATTTGGGCTAAGATTTTCTTGAACACCATTTTTCACAGACCCTCCTCAAACTCATCTGACTATGTTAATGCTGAACAACTTTACTTCATGTACTGTTTGCATCAAAACATTCAGATTGATCTTCCTTATCTGTTGTTCAATCATCTGGTATCTCATGTCAAGGAAACAAGGGAAACAGCAAGAGATAAAACTGGAAAAGTCAGATCATGGATTCCTATGGGAAGACTGATTTCAGATATTCTGGTAGAAAACAAACTTGTGGCGCATCTGCAAGAGGCTGGGCTGACAGAAGATCTGGACTTTATCATTGGCTCTGAGATAAATGGCTTAACTCTGAGAAGGATGAAATTGGTTGAAGATTTATCTGAGAAACCAAGGAAAACTAACTCTGAAGAAGTTAGGGGGAGAAGGATTCCTGTTGAGGACTTTCCTCTATTTACCTCAGATGAACCCAGAGAGCTAATAGCTGAGTATGTTGCTTGCTGCATCAGAGATGGTGTTGAGATCCCTGCAAATCTTGTGCAGAAGGAAGGCCAAGTTCTTCCTGATCAGACAAGGGAAAGAAGACGCAAGAGAAAAGCTGATAAAGAAGGTCATCAGAAGAAAAGAAAGCATTCAGATGCTGAGAAAAAGAAGAAAAGAAAGAAGCTGAAGAAGGTTCAACAAAATCCTCCTGCAGCAACTTTTGAAGAGATAAGAGATACTCTGAAACAGGTATTTAACACTGATTCTAATCCTGTTCATCATTCTGCTACCACACCATCTGACTCACCCCTCATATTTAAAAGATCTAGACCATCTGAGACTCATACACCACAACCAACAAACATTCAAACACCACAATCCAAACAAACTCAACAAACAACACCACAACCTCAAAACCCCATCCCAGAATCTACAATTCCAGAGGATGTTCACCCTGAACACTCTGACCAACCTGAAAATCCCATTGATCCTAATGAGATTTTAGATATCACACCCTTAAACCGTTCTATCATTTTATCTTCAACTTCTGAAAAATCTAACCAATCTGATACATCATCTGATGATGAATCATCTGGTTTTATTAATGAATGTTTGAATGATCTCAAACAACCTCGTACTGAGAGTGTTTGGAAACAACTTTTTAAATCTCCCACCTCTGATCATCCACCTTCTCCACAAAATTCCCCCACTCAAACTCTCAATCCACAACATCTTGAAATCCAATCCACTCCACAACCAACATCTGAACCTCAACCAACATCTGAACCACAACCATCATCTGAACCAACCAACCAACAAACTTCTGAACCACAAATTAACCAACAAACATCTGAACCTCAAACATCTGAACATCCATCTCCACAACCTCAACCTTCTAAACAAACACCACAAACACAACCAACCCAACCCAGAATCCCTGATGAAGCAGAATTGGGATCAAGTGTTTATACTATGTTAAGAAATTTTGACAAGGATAATGTCTCAGACTTTGCTGACATTATGGATGTGTGCATGACCACTATGGATAAAGAGGCTGCTAGTGCTGTCTGGAAGAAATATCTTTACAGACTGAATAGGGAGGCTTTGAAAATCAGGACTCAATGTCTTAGATTATCAAAAGTAAGGTTTGCTGCTTATCAGAAAAGGATTAAGAAAAACCCTCCTCCTATTCTTCTTCTAGAAGCTCCTCCACCTCCAGAAATTCCTGCACCCAATGTCACTCAGATTGTTTCAGAATCCACTGTTCCAGAATCTTCTATTTCAGTATCTACAGATCTTCAGAAAGATGTCAAGGAACTAAAGGACTTCATGGTTGATCAAAAGAAGACAAATGAAGAAATGAAAACTTGGATGGCTAAGCAAGATGAGAATTCAGAGAGGATTACAGCACTGCTGCAACTCATCGCTTCTCAACAAGCCCCATCTGCCAAACCTTCTTAATGTTTTAGCACAAGTTTTTCATGCTTTGTTTTGTTTTTGATTGTCTTCTGATATGTTTTGTTTGCTTCTATCTGAATCTGGATGTTATCTTAATGAAAATGATCTTTTGCTTATCTGGATATGTGTTTCTTCTGCATCTTTACTGTCTTTTAAAAATCTTTTTGATTATGACAAAAAGGGGGAGAAACAAAATAGAATCTGATTGTTCAAATCTATAAGCAATTATCTGAACTAAGTCAGACATATTACTAACATTCTTTGAATCTAATCAGAATCTGACAAATTTATCTAACCAGACTCTGACAAATTTCATTGAAGTTTTTCCTGAGATCTATCTTTTCAGAACCTGATCAAAAATAGCTAAATCTGAGTAAACCAGACTCTGATATCTAAAGACCAGACTCTGATATCTATCCTTGAGTACTATGATCTGAAAGATAACTCAAAACAGGAAATGGCAAGATAAACAACCAAGTGTTCTGAAGTTGTTCATCTGGCATCAAGCTTTAATATGACATCAAGCTTTGGCATCAAGCTTTGACTCTAGAAGTCAAACTTATATCAACCAGGATTTGTCAACCAGGCTTCAATCAGGATGTTAATCAGGCTCTGAACCCAAAATGCAATCAGGCTCTGAATCTGAAATGAAATCAGGCTCTGAATCTGAAATATACTCAACCAGAAAGGGAAGTATCTAATTCCATTAGAGTATTCATTTCAGGGGGAGATTGTTAATCTCAGGGGGAGTAATTTCAATTCATTTTTATTGAACAAATTGCTCATGTTTTGTCATCATCAAAAAGGGGGAGATTGTAAGAGCACAGATTGTGTCTTAGTAATATCTCTATGTTTTGATGATAACATTAATGATAATTTGTATACAAGAATTATACTCTCTAAATTTGTTCTAAACTGTTTTCTACAGGCACAAAAGATTTTAATCTTAAAGAGCAAATTTGATGTGAACAATGAATTCTGAATGGCTCAAGAGCATCTGAAGATTAGAAGAATCTGAAGTATAAGAGCTTAGTTATCAAGATTCTGAAGATACAACACGCTGCATGTTTTAATCAAGAATCTGAATAAGAGAAGACTCTGTGTGAAGAGACTCTGAATGAGAGAAGACTCTGATCTGAGTGAAGACTCTGATCTAAGAGCATGTTACGCTTCAAGCACACAGCTGCACCAAGACTCTGATTCATCAACATCTGAAGAACATATTAGGCTCTGAAGTTTCCAGAAGGTTCTGAAGACTGAAGACTCTGATATTGATTGTTGATCTGAATTATTTGAAGAAGAATATTTTAATATATCCGTTGGAATATGCCAGCAAATCTTTCCTTAATTGGGATAGACAAAATTCTCTGCAAAGAAGATTATTCCTCTGGTACATTCCTGATATAGTTAAATCACAGCTCAGCAGACAATTGCTACACCCACATTTTGTGCGCCGTCTCTCTGCTGTAATAGTACAAAGGACAGTACTATTTTGATATTGGAAATATTTTCTCTAACGGTAAAATATTCTCTCCAATATTCAAGTGGCTATATAAAGGACATCATAGCTCATTCTTCAAGTGCTAATTCACAACAATATTGACAAGAACTCTCTCACGCTAAAAAGCTTTCATATTCTTCACTGTTCATACATTGTTCTAAACTTAGAGAAATAACACAGTTGTGTTTATAGCTTTCATAGAAGCAATTCTTACTCTTTCATTGTATTACATTAAGTTGTAAAGAAAGTTTTCCTTAAGAGGATCTAGGTTAGATCAGTAGCTCTTAAGAAGACTAAGAACAGTTGTTCTTAGGTGTGCTATTTGTAATCAGTTGATTTGAATAGTGGATTAAGTCCTTGTTGAGAAAGGCAAATCACTCTTGAAAAGGGTGGACTGGAGTAGTTGAGTTCAACGAACCAGGATAAAAATACTTGTGTTTTTATCGTTGATTATTTTTCTGTCATACTTATTCAACCCCCCCCTTCTAAGTATTTTCTCACCTTCAGTTTTCATAATAGTATCTAGCTTTTTGGTGTTCTGGTTAGGGTTGGTTTCAGGGAAGTCATGGTAATTCGGAGGGGTCTCAGGATTTGTTTTTGCTTCTGATACATAATCCTCATAGTACATAAAGTCCTGTGCCTCAGAGATGTGATCTTCGTGGTACATATAGTCTTGTGGTGTAGAATGAGGCGATAGGGGATCCATAGGCTCATTCAACTCATACAGCCAGTTATCTTTGTTATGGACACTGGCTCGCTCATGGTTTGGCAGTGTAAAGAATCATACCGGTTTGTTGGCAATAAGATACTCGTAGGGTGCTGGTCCTAAGTTACCAATGATACACTGGTTTAAACAAAACTCTCTGTCCATAAGTTTGATGCTGCCAAATGGAATAACTCTATTCAGCTGATACCTAAGTCCAATTATTTTAGCAATCATGGTGACAAGTCCTCCTATTAAGATAGGTGAGTTTGGTTCCTGGTTAAGTTTTTTGAAGGCTCTCATCATGAAAGGCACAACATTGACATGTCTACCCTGTGAGGCACAATACATAATGAATAGCTCTTCCTTAGAGACGAAGGTAATGTTTTCCTCCTTCCCAAAGAGGGTGTGGGCTAACATTCTATGGAAGTAACAAATTGCAGGGTTATGTATTTCGTTATAATTCATGTCATTCTGCTCAGGGTGATAGTTTCCTATAATAGTTCCCCAGAAATAGTCCAACTCGATATCCATATCCTCCTCATGGATGGTGGTATACACAAAGGGTCCGCTAGGAAATCCTAAAAGGTCAGCCAATGAGTTACGGGTGAATGTATAGTTAGTACCAAAGAGTCGAAAGCATATTAGTTCCTTAGTGGATCCATAACCATATTCGGGTAAGTAGGCTAAAGAGCTAAGGAATTCAAATGTGAGTTCTCTATAGGTAACAAAATGAGTCTTAAGGGCAACTTTTCCCATCCTAATTGGTTAAATAAGAAAAGGATGTTGTCATGGATTCCTAGTTGATCCATGGTGGATCCATCATAGTAAATGGTTAAGGCGATGCCTCTCTGTGTCAGGGCCTTAAATCTGGCTTGCTGAGCTGGTCCTCGTACTGTTACCATGTAATCTATGCTATCCATGCTGGAGAATTAGTCAGATGAGAGAGGAGAAAGTAAGAAGGCTTAAAAAGTCCTGGAAATAGTTGAAAGCAAATTCATTTAAATTAAGTTTTAGAAACAGAAGGTGATAAAAAATAATGGAAGAAAAGAAAGTAAAATTTGAAAATTAGTAAAGAAGCAGTGTAAAAGCATAAAGCAAATGAAAAACATAAGGAAAATGAATAAAGAGAGAAAACGAGGAAAAATGGGTTGCCTCCCATCCAGCTCTGTTTTTAACGTCAAAAGCCTAACGATAGCTTGATGACAGCTAGTTGGGGTGTGGAGCGGGAAGCTCTAACAGTTTCAGACTACTTATGCAGTTGCAGTGTTCATTCAGATTGTAGTACTTCAAGCGTTGTTCGTTGACTACGAACGACACATTGTTTTTATCGCGGATTTCGACAGCTCCACTTTGAAGGATTTTAGTTACCTCAAAAGGACCGGACCACCTAGACTTTAGTTTTCTTGGAAAGAGTTTTAGTCTCGAATTGAATAGGAGTACGACGTCTCTCACACTGAACTGTTTCCTAACTAAACGCTTATCGTGCCACTTTTTAGATCTTTCCTTATATATGCGGGTGTTCCCGTATGTGTCTAGTCTGAGTTCTTCTAGTTCATGTATATTCAAGATCCGCTTCTCTCCTGCGACAGTGTAGTTTAAATTTAATGTTTTGATAGCCCAAAAGGCTTTGTGTTTTAATTCTACTGGCAGGTGGCAGGATTTTCCATAAACTAGCTTGAAAGGTGTGGTTCCGATTGGCGTTTTGTAGGCTGTCCTATAGGCCCATAGAGCTTCACTTAACTTCGATGACCAATCTTTCCTAGAGGTGGCGACGGTCTTTTCTAAGATTTGTTTTATCTCTCTATTCGAGACCTCCACTTGTCCACTAGTCTGCAGATGATATGGTGTTGCTACTCGGTGTTTGACTCCATATTTAGATAAAAGTTTGTCGAAGATTCGTGCTATGAAATGTGAACCACCGTCACTAATGACAAGTCTTGGTACACCGAATCTGGGGAAGATTATGTTCTTGAAGAGTTTGATGACTACTCGTGTGTCGTTTGCTGGAGAGGCTACGACCTCTATTCATTTGGATACATAGTCGACAACAACGAGTATATATTTATTTCCGAAAGAAGATGGGAACGGTCCCATGAAATCGATCCCCCATACATCAAAGACTTCTACTTCCAAAATACCTTTTTGGGGCATCTCATCGCGTCTCGATATGTTACCAGTATGTTGGCACCAGTCGCACTTTAGTATCGCGATGTGGACATCTTTCCAAAGGCTGGGCCAGAATAATCCGGACTGTAGGATCTTTGTGCAGGTATTTGAGGTACTTGCATGTCCACCATACGGGGCAGAGTGACAATGAGAGATGATATCGTCTATTTCTTCCTCTGGGACACATCGACAGAAAATACCATTGGCTCCTCTCTTGAAAAGCAGAGGTTCATCCCAATAATATTGTTTTAGATCATGAAATAATTTCTTCTTTTGTTGATAGGTTAAGTCCGGTGGGAGCACGCCTACGGCTAAGTAGTTGACAATGTCAGCATACCAAGGCAAGGTTTCCTGTGCATAGACTGCTTCCACGACTTCTTTTAATTCAGGTTCTTCCGAGGTTAGATTTGGCATATCGTTCTCCAATCTGGCTATCAGAAGTTCCTAGGGGAAATCATCGTTGATAAGCACTGGTTCTTGTTTAATGCCTTCTATTCGGGATAAGTGATCTGCCATTACGTTCTCGGTTCTTTTCTGATCTTTTATTTCTAAATCAAACTCTTGTAACAGTAGGATCCATCTCAATAGTCTTGGTTTGGCATCCTTTTTACTTATCAGGTACCTAATGGCGACGTGGTCTGTATAGATGATTATTTTTTCTCCTACCAAGTAGGAACATATTTTGTCAAGAGTGAACACAACCGCTAGAAGTTCTTTTTCCGTTGTTGTGTAGTTCAATTGGGCAGGATCTAAGGTTCTACTAGCATAGTAGATTGCATGAAGTTTCTTGTCTTTCCTTTGTCCTAGAACTGCGCCTATGGCATAATCGCTCGCATCGCACATGATTACAAATGGCAATTACAGTAACACCCCACTTTCCCGAATTAAAATAATATGTGATTAATTCAATTAAACATCAGAGTTCTCCACTAAAGTGGGATATCACATCACATAATTCAACATACTCTTCATTAGAATGTTTTCAAAATAAAACAGAGGAAAATATTCATTAGTTCATCAACCTCGACCATCCGCTAATACATGAAAATATTCATTAATAAAATTCACCAACACATGATACGTCACAGGAAAGTAAAACAAGTTCAACTAAATCAAAGGAAAACGCCCAAGTCCCGTGCTACATATCAGAGCATCCTAAGACTCGACTCGCACACCTCTATCCAAGCTAGCTAAGTACCTGGATTATCTGTACTTTCGAAGAAGCACAGACCACAACAACAACAAAGGGGTGAGAAAACATGATCAAAATTATCGGTAATACAGTACATGAAATAAAGGTAGTAATCATATAATTCATCACCCAACATTCATCAAACACGACCTACTGTCTAACATCAACACAACACACCATAATGCAATTATGCAACTCAACACCATGCATGCGGTACCGACTCATTGGTTCATTCAATCGAACCCCGGATAGATCACATACACCCATCCTTGGCCATGATCTGTCTCCACCATTCTCCGCAATGGAGTACGGATGAATCACATACACTCCTCTTGAGCAATGATTCGTCCCACCAAACACCATGATATGCATAACACCAAATGCATAACAAATGAACTCAATTAATTATTGTTCATCAATTAATTATTTTAATGAAAGTCACACGATCCCCCTGATGCCATCATCATACATACATATTGTTCATCAATTAATTATTTTAATGAAAGTCACACGATCCCCCTGATGCCATCACCATACCCCATACATATCTCACACCTCAATCTACTTATTTCAACTAAATTCACTCACTACATAATTTCACCTTTTAATGTCAAGTATACACTCTTCACCACTAATCACCATATCTATACTGGTCCCAACTCAAGGAATACTACAAAACGACAGAACCACCCTCACCGTACAAAATCACAATTTGCTGTCATGCTCGCTGGCTCATCCGCTTAGCGAAGCCCTAGCGAACGCTCGCTAGTTGCTCGCCTAGTGAACTCCCTAGCGAAGGCAGACAATAGCTACTAGAAGTGTTCGCTACCTCACTCGCATAGCGAGTCCCTAGCGAATGCTCGCTATTAGCTCGCCTAGCGAAGGTGCTAGCGAGCGTCTGCGATCTCTCAAAACCCTCACTGTCCAACAATGTCCTCTTGCTCGATTCCAAGCCTATCACTCTACTTCCATCTTCCATCCTATCTTCACTACAAATAGTACACATTACTTTTGGTATTATTCTACCAAGTTATCTCCAGAATCCACACCTAGGTCCATCAACAGAACTACAAAAGTTACTCAGAACCTCACCAAAATCACACCATATGTGCACCCCTTCATCAATGGCAGCAACTATCATAAACACATCAACATGCACACCAATTTCATCATAATCAACAACAATCAAAGACATATCAACATAACAAACATATTCATCAAAATCCCTACGGGGTTAAGGAATCCCCACTACCCAATTTCATGTAAACACCAATCCCAATCAGTTTCTCCCCCCTTACCTCGATTAATGCTCCGATTGACGAAGAACCTGAAGAATCGTTAGCCTTAGCCTTCTTCTCTTCCTCTTGTTCTTCCCCTTTGCTCTTCTCTCTAAAACTGACTTTTATCGTGTTTCTAACTCTCTCCTTTTCCCCAAACTCTTCTAATACCCCTTTTTAATTCTTATTTCATTAATAATAATAATAATACAAATAATAATAATACAAATAATAATAATAATCATAATAATAATAATAATAATAATAATAATAATTATTATTATTATTAGATTATCATCATTATTAATTATGTTATATTATTATTAAACTCTACATTTTATTAAATAGTTCCTACAAATTAAGCACACCCACCCACGCACTCAGGCTCACTCCCCCATAAAGTACACACCCAAAATAAAATAACACCAAAAGAATAAATAATTAAAATGAGTGTTACAACTCTCCCCCACTTTAATTATTTTCGTCCTCGAAAATTATCTGATGGAAACAATTCCGGATACGCTTCCCGCGTCCTGCTCTCCAATTCCCAGGTCACACTGCCTCCTGCAGCACCTCCCCAAGCTACTTTCACCAAAGATATCTCCTTCCCTTGGAGTTTTTTTATTTTACGATCTTCGATCCTCAACGGCATCGTCTCAACAGTAAGATTCTCCTGGACTTGAACTTCATCTCTCGGAATCACATGAGATGGGTCCGAGACATACTTTCGAAGTTGCGACACATGAAACACGTCATGTAGATTCGAAAGCCCAGGCGGTAACGCCACTCGATAAGCTACAACACCAATTCTCTGCAAAATCTGATATGGTCCAATAAACTTAGGATCCAGCTTCTTGGACTTCAACGCACGACCCACACCGGTCACTGGGTTAACTCTTAGGAACACGTGATCACCTTCACTGAATTCCAGTTCTTTCCTTCTGTTATCATGATAACTTTTCTGCCTACTCTGAGACGTTTTCATTTTCTCACGAATCATCTGAATTGTCTCAGTAGTCTGCTGCATAATCTCTGGTCCTAAGACCACATTCTCACATGTTTCATACCAACACAGAGGAGTTCTGCACCTTCTACCGTATAAAGCCTCAAACGGTGCCATTCCGATTTTAGAATGGTAACTGTTGTTGTACGTGAACTCTATCAACGGTAAATGAGTATCCCACGCACCACCCTTTTCCAACACACAAGCTCTCAACAAATCTTCCAGCGACTGAATAGTCCTCTCTGTCTGACCATTAGTTTGCGGATGGTAAGCTGAACTCAACTTAGTACCCAAAGCTTCCTGTAAACTCCTCCAAAATTCTGAAGTAAACCTCGGATCTCTATCCGACACGATACTCGACGGAACACCATGTAGCTTCACAATTACCCGAATATAAATCTCTGCTAGCTTCACCAATGGAAAACTGATATTAATCGGCACAAAATGTGCAGACTTCGTAAGTCGATCCATAATTACCCAAATAGAATCAAATCCCCTCACCGTGTTCGGCAAACCCGTAACAAAATCCATAGTGATACAATCCCATTTCCAAACCGAAACTTCCAATGGTTGCATAAATCCAGAAGGTCTCTGATGCTCTACCTTCGACTTCTGACATGTCAAACAGGCAAAAACAAATTGAGCTATATCTCTTTTCATACCGGACCACCAAAATAACTTCCTTAAATCATGGTACATCTTCGTAGCTCCCAAATGGATACTCAGACTACTACGATGTCTTTCACTCAGAATTGACTTTTTCAGTTCGTCATTATCCGGCACACAAATCCTGTCTCTGAATCTCAACACACCTGCACCATCCAACTTAAAATCACTATCGGAGTCACTTCCTACCCCAGGCATCAAATCTACTAACTTCACATCTAGCTTTTGGCTTTCCTTAATCAACTCCAAGAAATCATTATTCACCTGCAACTTGCCCAACATCACACCATCGGCCGTAGTCTTACAAACCATGCTTAGATCTCTGAACTGCTCAATTAGTTCCATCTCTCTCACTATTAAAGCCGACATATGAATTGCTTTCCTGCTCAAGGCATCTGCTACTACATTTGCCTTTCCTGGGTGATAACTCAAGTTGAAATCATAATCTTTCAAGAATTCCAACCATCTTCTCTGTCTCATATTTAGCTCTTTCTGATCAAACAAATATTTCAGGCTCTTATGGTCACTGAATACCTCAAACCTCGAACCATACAAATAGTGCCTCTAGATCTTCAACATAAAAACTACCGCAACCAACTCAAGGTCATGACTAGGGTAATTCCTTTCATGCACCCTCAGTTGTCGCGAAGCATACTACCACCTTACCATCTTGCCTAAGAACTCCGCCTAATCCCATCTTAGACGCATCACAGTACACCACAAAAGGTTCACTCGGAGTCGGCAATACTAACACCGGTGCCGTAGTCAATTTCTTTTTCAGTTCCTCAAAGCTTTCTTCACAAGCATCATCCTACACGAAAAATTGATTCTTTCTCGTCAACTGAGTCAATGGCAACGCCAAATTAGAAAACCCTTCAATAAACCTTCGGTAGTATCCTGCCAAACCCAAAAAGCTTCTAATTTCTGTCGCTGTCTTCGGCGGGTCCCACTGCAACACTGAACTCACTTTTGATGGGTCCACCGATATACCATCACCGGATATTACATGCCCCAAGAAACTCACTGTCTTCAACCAGAACTCACACTTTGATAGCTTAGAAAACAACTTATTATCTTTCAGCACCTGCAAAGCAATTTTCAAATGTCCTGCATGTTCTTTCTCAGACTTAGAATAAATCAGTATGTCGTCAATAAACACAACAATGAACTGATCCAAATAAGAATGGAAAATTTGGTTCATATATTCCATAAACACTCCCGGCGCGTTAGACACTCCAAAAGGCATTACAGCACATTCGTAATGTCCATATCTGGTTCTAAACGTCGTCTTCTAAATATCACCTTCTTTCACTCTAATCTGATGTTAACCTGACCTCAAGTCAATTTTACTGAACACCCTAGCTCCCACCAACTGATCCATCAAATCGTCAATCCTTGGAAGAGGATATTTATTCTTAATGGTCACTTTATTCAATTGACGGTAATCAATGCACAGACGCATACTACCATCCTTCTTCTTTACCAGCAGCACTGGAGCTCCCCATGATGACACACTCGGTCTGATAAACTTTCTACCCAACAATTCTCCAATCTGAGATTTCAATTCAGCCAATTCCACTATCGACATCCTGTACGGCGCCATAAATATAGGTCTCGTACCAGGAATAAGATCAATTCTAAATTCAACTTCCCTTGTCGGAGGTAATTCTGTAATGTCATTAGGAAACACTTCGGGAAATTCATTCACCACCGCCAACTCTTTCACTGATGTCTTGCTGTCAACAGACAATGACGCAAATAAAGAAAACATCTTAGCTTCGTCCTCCAACAGGGTCCTCAATTTCTTATTAGACAAGGAATCCTCCAATGCTTCCTCTTTTGGAGTAAGGAACAACAACACCTTCCGAAAACAATCGATGTAGACTCGGTTGAACTCCAACCAGTTCATACCCAGAATAACATCCAAATTACCAAGTGGCAGATGTTGCACCCTAAAATTTGACCAACATTTATTTACCCATCAAGTGTTTGAAGGTTGATACCTTCATCAGAAAGTTCAAGAGATCCTCAGAAGAATTGGTTGAAACCAAGGTTGTGTGTCTCATGACTTGAGAGTTGTGGGAGCTCCTCAGATGATTCTGAGACTTTGAGAATGAACTTGAAGCTTTGAGAGAGTTTATGAGATGTATTGAAAGCCATCATGAAGCCCAGAGAGGTCAGTATGCAAGAATTCAGAAGATTCAACCATGAATGGTAGAATTAGGGTTTTGACTGGGTCAACCCTGGGTCAACTGATGATTTGGAGAAGGTTGAGACCTAATACAAGAGCCATGAAATCATGTAGTGATGTATTGAGATGTTATAAGGATGATTCCTAGACCAACTCATCATGATTGAGGAGTTTGAGAAGTTTTAAGCTAGGGTTTCTAAGGATGGACAGTGTAAAATCCCCTAGTTTGATCCCTATCTTCCAGGCAGTTTTAGCTCAGGATGTGATTATTATCTCATCTTCCCCATAAAATGAATGTTGTATAGCTTGTTCTTAGATTTAATTTGAGTGGTAGAAGTCCTTGATAGGATTTGCAGAGCTCATGTTATGGTTTTGACAAATTACAGGTCATCTGAGGTATGTGAATCTGGGTCGTTGAAAGTCACCCAACTTGCAGACAACTTTTGCCCTAGTAGGATGATTCCTATGATCTCTTGGTCAACATTAATGTTGAAGAGCATATTCTTAGATTTCTAGAGAGTACTAGAAGTCCTTGATAGGATTTGTAGAACTCAACTTATGGTTTGTACAAGACAAGGGTATTTTGGTCATTTGGTGATTATAGGTCATTTTAAGCAAAGGCCATATCTCCTATTTCCAAGCCTCAAATGAAAAAACTCAAAACATCAAAGTTGTTCAAAATGACATTTTAAGCCTAGAAAAGCGGTAATGACATGTTGTAAAAGCTTGTAGCAAGGATTGACAAGAATGGGTGAAAATGACCTAAAAATGGCATATAAGTTAAATAAGTTCAAATTGGAAAATGGTTTGAGAGATCTACAAATCCAAAATAGGTCATGTAATATGTCATTTTGAATCTAAACAACATTTTGGAAACAATGGTTTAGGCACAATTTTAATTTGAGGCCTAGAAATTGGACTTGCTTTGTAATGTTGTTACTTGCATATTAAGGCAACTTTGGAAAACTTCACACAAGGCAAGGAAATGCTTGTTTTTTGCACATACCATCTCAATATCTCTTTTAAGGAGATTTTAACACCAATTCAAGGAGCTTAACACATGAGATGAGATAATACAACATGTCACCAAGTGAGAAATTCCAAGGCATTCTAGTCTCTTCTAGGAGCTTCTAGATTGTTCTATTGATTTCTATATAATGAGTGGATCATGATGAAGTAAAGGGTTAGAAAAATTCAGTGGAGAGAGTGAGGGAGAGATTGGAATTCCAAGCTTCCTTCAAGAACAAGCAAGAATCATGTGGACCTCTACAAGATTCTCACATCAAAACCATTGCAAACAGAATCATACACACCATTAGAGGGTCACTTGGAAGAGATAGCAAGCACTGAAACCATCTCTACACACCTCTACCATTACCACTTGACAAGTTGTTATTCTTCTCCATATCTCATTAATTATATGCTTTCTGTTAGATTTTTAGGTGTAGACTTGTTAGGATAAGATAGTTGACCATTTCTTGAGAATTAGAGAGCTCTGCGTGAAGTTCCATGGCAGGTCATGATTTCTTTAAAGTTCAAGAGTGAGTTGTAGGTTGAGTTTTAATACACGTATTATAGCATAGAATGATTAGTGTAATATGTGGAGCATGTTAGTACCATTAGAATCAAGGTCTACCATAATTGATCTCAGTGTAAATTGGTTGAACCCATGCATTCGTGCTTTCTGTTGGTGAGATATAGGAGGCTTTAGGTGAAACTATTGGTACCATCGTGTTCAGGGAAGAAAATGGTACGTTTTTGATTTTGGAACTTTTGATTTTCATTGAACATATGAGAGAGCACGAACGGGTTGAAGATCCATGCATGGAGTTGGGGTTTTCTGAAAATCCTAGATGGAAGGTTGGGGACGATGACTCTCCACCGTCAGATCATCTCAAATATTTAACCTTTTAAACCAATCCAATGGCTGTAATTCAATTAAAAAATGGAGGGAAGACTGAAACGCATGAAACGCCGCGTTTCACTTAAGTTCAAACCTTGGGCTCAGCAAAACATCACTAAACCCACCCCCCATACGAAGCCCAATTCATTTTCAACTGCAATCCGTTGCTATTCTCACCGCAGCCTTTTCTTTTTCTTTTGTTTTTTCAATTTGTTTTTCTGAATAAACTGGGCCCAGGCGCGCCATGCTAGGCGCACCCCCCTTCCCGGGCCCATCATAATAATCAATTGAGCGCATTAATTTTGACACCCCCTCCCCTTTTAATTCATTTGCTTTTTATTTTATTTTCTTTAACATTTTTAGCATTTTCAATAAATCATATAAAATCAGAAAATTGTTATTTTTCAATTCTTGTTTTTGCATTAGGTCAATAATTTTGTGTAGAAAATTAATAAAAATAAAAATGGGATTTTATTTTTAGTTAGATATTTTTTAGCATTTTTTCATTTAAATAGCTTTTAAATAGGATTAATCTTGTACTTGATTTTGTAGAATTTGTATTAAGGTCTTCCCTTAGGCTTTTTGAGCCATTCTTTTTGGCATAGTTAGATATTGTATCATAGTTCCCTCCGGATTTATTTCAAGATTTTTAGATTAAAATTTGATTAGTTTAATTAGGTTAGCATTAGGGTACCAAATTAGGGTTTTAGGTTTAACATAGGTGAAGTAAGTCATTTCTTTTAGGAGTTCTAGTTTGATTTTGGGTATGGGACTATAGGGGTATTATGGGTAGGTGTAATAGACCCTTGTGAATAAATATTAGATTTTTCCCCATTTCTTTAGTATTTTCAGAGTATTTTTTTGAATGGACTGTTTGTGTGGCATGTTCTGTGATTGATTGTCTATCTTTGGGGGTCATCTTTGGGGAATTGTTGTGGGGCTTGGTTTGCTTTGAAGACCTTGTTGAAGGAGCATGATGAAGGAGAAGATTGAAGATCAAGACCCAGAGGTTGAGAGGTTGGAGCCTGCAAGGATGCATGGATTGAGGTCCTAGTCTAGGAGTTTGTTCTCTGTTTGTGAGGTTTGAGACCCTAGAGTCTGAGGGAAGTTCATGGTACTTTCCTGAGGAAGGCACTATGGATGCCTTTCATTCTTTCTTCTCACCTATTTCCCAAGTATCCAATGATGTTGGAGCCTTCATGTGAGTTTAGTTTCTCCTGAGGAGGAATGTAAACTGATCACAGTTGTTGAGCCACATGGGATACGATTCCTAAGTGGGAGCCCCCTAGTACTTTCCTGAGGAAGGCACTATGAGTCTGTTCACTTAGTTCCCTTAGTTCATATAGGATTTCCCAAGTATCCAATGATGTTGGATCCTTCATGTGAGTTTAGTTTCTCCTGAGGAGGAATGTAAACTGATCACAGTTGTTGAGCCACATGGGATATGATTCCTAAGTGGAAGCCCCCTAGTACTTTCCTGAGGAAGGCACTATGGGTCTGTTCACTTAGTTCCCTTAGTTCATGTAGGATTTCTCAAGTATCCAATGATGTCGGAGCCTTCATGTGAGTTTAGTTTCTTCTGAGGAGGAACATAAACCAATCACAGTTGTTGAGCCACATGGGATATGATTCCTGAGTATAAGCCTCCTAGTGCTTTCCTGAGGAGGGCACTATGAGTCTGCCTACTTAGCTCCCTTTCTTTGGTAAGCTTGTTTTGAAGCTTGAAGACTGGGATTGATTTCTTTTGATTAGGGTTTTGCTTTAGGGCTTTGCTTAGAGGTAGATTAGGGTTCTGTTTTTAGGGTTAGAATTAGGGAGAGCTTAGATGTAGATAATTTCTTTCTCAAGCATGGATGGTATTTCATCTCTTTTATCTGTATGACTGCAGTTTACTGTTTATTGCTTGATAGCATGTTGTTTATTTTTCAGTATGATTACTGTTATTTCATGACTGGCTTGAGGTTGAGACGAGCTTGTGGAGGCTGAAGCCCCACACACATTTCCTCCCTCACTTGCGTTGCATGCATTTTACTGTTAAGCTGATGCTTTGTCTGTTTTGGTGTATCATTGACATGATCCCTTAGGACTCTCATTTCCTTTGATAAGGATTTGATGATAGACTTTTAGGTTGAAACCTATGCATGACAACGTCTAGGAGTTCCCTGTTCAAACCTCAACCATAGGATGAATCCATGGCATGACAACAGTAGGACTTGATAGTCTCCCTCCTAGTTGGGCCTGTTCTCTTCTCATCTCAAAACAGTTTAAGATACAGTAATCATGAATGATTTCTTTCGTACGTTATGAGCCTTAAGCTATCTGAGAAAGGATTGTGGGAGAGTTCCTTTTCCACAGTCTGGATGTTTAGTATGGTACCCTTTGGGTGACATGCGATGCATTCACTCTCAGGTCATAGTCTCTAGTGCGGTTGAAATCGCAAACACAATAAAAAACACTTCTTTCAAAACAGGAAATAAACCGTAGTTTCCCGAACTACGTGAGCTCTGATCTCTCAGGCCTGTTGAGAGTACGTAGGCACAAGATGGCGAAGTCTTGGCGAGCTACCTTCCCCCATAACCCTTCGTAGGCCGAACTACGTTGACTCTGATTTCTCATTCTCTGATGAGAATACGTAGGCATAAAGTGCGACGCTTTGCCGAGTCATTTTTCTATTCTTTTTCAGCCAGCCTTGATAGGTAGATAAAATAAAACCAACCTGTCAGATAAAGACAAACAAGCATGGATCCCGTCGAGTACGACGGACGTAAGGGGTGCTAACACCTTCCCCTTGCGTAACCGACTCCCGAACCCAGACAATGGTTGCGATGACCTTGTCTTACCCTTTTTTCGTCAGGTTTTTCCGATCATTTCCTTTCCCGCTTTGAGGGATAAATAACGAAAGGTGGCGACTCTTCTGTTGTGTCGGCACCTTATTTTCGCGCGAGCGACAACTAGCGACTCTGTTGGGGATCGAACCCAGAATCTCTGGTTCTCCGTTTCCCTATGAGAGTCAATCCTAGCGCTTGTATGTTTGCTTGTTGGGTTGCGTTTATTTATCGCATTTTTACTTCTCGCACTTTATTTCCCGCATTTTATTTCCAGTTTGATACGATTATCTGTGCTGCTGTGGGAGAGGGAGGTTACTATGAGTGAGAAGCCGAACCTGGGCTTGAGTATGCACCTAGACATAGTTGCGGAGAGTAGTAGACGAACCTGTCTGCTGAGCAGGCACAGTTCCCTACGAAATCTGCGCTCAGACGAGGTTCTCGCAGAGGTGCTCCTTTCCGGTCCTGAGGATCTGAGGGGAGTCCAGACGTGAGGATTGTCGACTCTGGGGACCGATCATTTGGAAGTCAGCTAAGTGAGGCCTCTTCATGACTTGACGATGCCACTCCTTTTGGGAATCGTATCGTCACTCATGAAAGTCTGTGACGCTGATGACCGCATAGGATGCCGTACCTTTGTCCGTGGATTAGGTCCATACCTGTGAGCGGGATTGGGTTTATTGCAGAAAACTTTGACCTCCAGACCACCTGGTTTTCTTGACAGTGGATCAGTTATGTTGGTACCAGGTTTCTCAGTTGCAGATTTGTCTGTTCTTGATAGAACAGGTTTTGATCAGAGGACCTTATCATCAGGTGCATGTCTGTTCTCGAGAGAGCAGGTTTTGATCAGAGTATTGTCATCAGTGGTTTGTTCTGGATAGAGCAGATTTTGGGGTCTGAAGATCTCATCAGCAGATGTTGTTTGTTCTTGATAGGGCAGATTTTGAGTGGGGTCTGAAGATCTCATCAGGAGCTATATGTTTGTTCTTGATAGGGCAGATTTTTGATTTGGGGTCTGAAGACTTCATTAGCAGATGTTTCTTGATCATACATCCGGGGTCCTTATTATCAGACATTTGCTCTCGACAGAGCAGAATTTTGATCTTATGTATATCGTCCTATCAGAAGGTCGTTCTTAGCAGATCAGATCTGTGGTCCTTCACCAGGGTTTTCTTCGTATCAGCGTCATGGTTTTGTTGACACATAATCTCCACAGCAGTTACCTGGATATATTATTGCATGCCTGCATTTTGCATTAGTTTGCATGTTCATTTGCATTCCATTAACGTGTGTCTGTGTCGCAGGTACCGTTTCCCCGATCCAGGATCTCTCGCCTCCTATTGTATTATTATAGCCTCTCTCAGGAAGACTGTTGCGTCCAAGTTCCCGGCCCCTGATGTGTCGAAGTTGACTGTCGCTGATGCTATGTAATGCCTTAATAGGCTTTCCATATATACACGAGATTGATGTTTCCATGATTGGGCTCGGATTTCTTCTTCTTATTATTATTGTCAGCACTGGTACTAAGGCGCTAGGATCGGGGGAAATCTCCCAAGCACACAGACACACGCATGCATCTGCATGAAGCATTTGCATGGCGTACGTTTTGTTGCTTTTCCTAACCTTTAATGTTGACAGGTTTTTTCAGGTTCACAGGCTCCGAGCTGCTTCCGGTCTCCAGGATTGATCAGAGACTCATTCACCGTTACTCAACTCGGGCTAATCAGACAAGGATCATGGATCAGGTGCAGTCAGATGTTCAAGAGCTCCGTGAACGGATGGATCGTTTTATGGAACTGATGCAGGTAGTCGCTAATGGTCAGGACCAGCTTCGTACTTTGGTTCAACCTTTGATCTCCAGGGTTAATAGTAACGGCATACTTCACGGCGGGGCTGTGCCTGTTCCTCCTCCAGTTGATGCTCCGTAGAATGTTGTTCCTGTGGCCGGGGGCAACGGCAGTGCTAATGGCAATGTGATGGCCAATATCGGACTCAATACGACGGGCGTCGGCAATGGTAGTCTGGGAGCTAATGTCAACATAGGGTCGGTCAACGGCAATGCTGGCGTCGGAAATCTGTTGGTGCCTCAACCGTGGCTTGAGGATCATCAGGATGATGTGTTTTCTCAAAGAGGTGTGGAAGCAGAGTTGAATGCTGAAGCGCGGCTCAGGTTCAAAGCACTAGAAGACAAAATGAGAGACATTGAGAATCAGAATACTTTGGGCGTTGATATGTCCAAGATGGGGTTAATTGTTGATTTCAAGGTACCTCATAAGTTCAAGGTGCCTGTTTTTGAGAAGTATAAGGGTACTACTTGCCCCCGTGTCCACCTTCGATCTTACTATAGAAAGATGTCCGCCTATTCCGACGATGAGAAGTTGCTGATGCACTTCTTCCAAGATAGTCTTTCTGGTCCATCCCTCGAGTGGTATATGGGCTTGGAGCCCACTACCGTGCGCACATGGAAAGATCTCGCTGAAGCGTTTGTCCTCCATTATCAATACAATAGCGACTTGGCCCCCAACCGAGTCCAACTCCAGAACCTTTCGCAGCGGAATAATGAAGGCTTTAAGGAGTACGCCCAGCGGTGGCGTGAGTTGGCTGCTCGGGTTCAACCGCCGATGGTTGAGCGCGAGCTCGTGCAGATGTTCGTGGCTACCCTTCCTGGAATCTACTATGAAAAGCTAATCAGTGGCATGTCTGGGACGTTCTCTGCTCTCATCACTATGGGCGAGCACGTCGAGAATGGTATAAAGATCGGAAAAATTCAAGGCGAGTCATCCTCAGCTGTAGGAGGTGGAAAGAAACCTTACGCTGGTAAGTGTCGAGAAGGAGATGCAAGTGCTGTCACCAACGCTCGGAGAAAGGGCAAGGGCCCTCAGCAGCAGATAGCCAGTATAAATATCCCGGCAGCTCCGCCGCTGCAGCAGCAGCAGCAACCACAGCAACAGAGTCAACAGGGATATAGAAAATATCAGAATCGGGCTCCTTTGGCAAACCGTCACTTCGAAGCACCACCTATGTCGTATGCGCAGCTCTTACAAACTTTGCTTCAGCTTCAGTTAGTGCAAAAGAGGACGTTGGCTCCCTTAACAGGGGCACCACCACCGGGGTATGAGCAAATGCCACTTGCGATTTCCATACTGGGGCACCAAGCCATACGATTGAGAACTGCAAAGCCTTTAAGCACAAGGTGCAGGACCTGGTAGATGCCAAGATTATCAACTTCTCTGACAATGTGCCCAATGTTACCAAAAACCCTATGCCTCATCATAGAGGAGGCGGAGTGAACGCCATTATCGCAGAGGATAGTGCAGATCTGCTGACTGATGTCAAAGACTTGAAGACGCCGCTTGGTTTCGTCAAAGCTAAGTTGGTGAAGAGGGGGTTCTTTCCAGGATGCGGAGAGTTATGCATGGCTTGTGCTACACATCCTGATGGGTGTGAGCAGCTGGTAGAAGGTATCCAAAGCCTGATGTCTGAGGGTATTTTACAGTTCAGCCGGAGAGTCGAAAGTGTATCAGGAGAGGTTGTGTTGAAGCAGGCAGATGAAGTCGCTACCATCACCATTCCTCGTCAACCTATTACCATTTCTGCGCCCCGACCGCCTACAATCACTATTACCAGAGCCGGGCCGATCCCATTCGAGAGCACTAACGCCGTTCCATGGCATTATGGCGCTGAAGTCTATTGCAACGGTCAGAAGTTAGAGTTGGAGCCGTATGGGTCGACTGTGCAGAATCTCGCAGGAGTCAGTGGTATTACTCGAAGCGGAAGAGTGTTTGCACCGACAGAGGTTATGGCAGAGAGAGTGGTCAGAGCTGAGGCTGCTGATAAGGGTAAAGGAAAAGCCGTCGAAGAGGTTCCTTGTGGGGCAGAGAAAGATTTGCTTGTCAAAGATGCCGAGGAGTTCATGTGGTTAATCAAAAAGAGCGACTACAATATTGTAGACCATCTTCATCAGACTCCGTCAAAGATTTCTATTCTCAACTTGTTGCTGTGTTCTGAAGCGCACCGCAACGCGTTACTGAAGGTATTGAACGCTGCCTACGTACCGCAAGAGATATTAGTGAATCAGCTAGAAGAGGTAGTAGCCCATGTTAATGCTGGCAATGGGCTAGGTTTCACAGATTTAGAGCTGACTCCTAAAGGGAGAGATCACAACAGCGCCTTGCACGTCTAGATAGAGTGTAGAGGCACAATCCTGTCGCATGTCCTGGTGGACACGGGTTCGTCGCTTAATGTGCTTCCGAAGAAGGCACTAATGAAGTTGGACACTCGTGGATTGCTTTGCACGCCCAGCGATCTGGTGGTGAAAGCATTTGACGGAACTAAGCGCCACGTTTTCGGAGAGCTGACCCTGCCAATTCAAGTTGGTCCGGAGACGTTCGATACGGTTTTTTATATCATGGATATCATGCCTGCCTACAGTTGCCTCTTAGGTCGGCCATGGATCCATGCTGCTGGTGTCGTGACGTCCACGCTACATCAAAAGCTCAAATATGCTGTCGGGGGAAGCATAGTAACCGTTTGTGGTGAGGAGGACATTATGGTGAGCCACTTTTCATCCTTTAAGTATGTCGAAATGGATGGCGAAATCCATGAAACTCTCTGCCAAGCATTTGAAGCCGTCAAGGTGAAAGAGGTAGCTCCTTTCGTCATAGAGAAGCAAGAGATGAATCTCTCCTCATTCAGAGAAGCTCGGGCCGTCGTCGAAGCCGGTTCCACCCCAGGCTGGGGGCATGTTTTGGAGATACCGATCAAGCAGGACAAATTTGGATTGGGGTATTCTCCTGAAGCTGAAGCTTCATCTTCTTCGTCTAGCAGTTCGTCTCGTGGGAAGGGGCCGATCCTATTTACCAAGGGCGGAGTGATTTTCGAAAGCATCAACGCAGCGTCTGAGGACAGCGGGGATAGCGATTGTGATCTTGACGCCTGGATTCAACCAAGCAAGCCGGGCGAGCGCCTCAACAATTGGACCGTCAAGGAGATTATCCAGCTGACAAGTGAAGAGTAATGATTCACTTTTTACAATCTTTGTACAACCCTATGTCCTGCCCGGGGCATAGTGGTTTTATTGTCAGGGCCTTGTTGGATTATGTACATGCATTTTGTTAATAAATCAAAGGCGTTTTCTTCGTACTCAAATATTGTGTTCTCTGTTGTTCCTGTTTTATGTTTATTTTGAAAAAACAGTAAAATGGCAACGGGGTTTGTGCTAACCTGCATATTCTTGCTTTAAACTTAACCCTTGTTATTGCAGGATCCACATAACAGATGACATCGACTCTGGACCCTCTACGGCTCACTACGACTTCGATTGCCCGATTTATCAAGCCGAGGATGAGATTGATGAAGACGAAGACCTTCTGGAAGAGTTGGCCCGCTTGTTGAGACAAGAGGAAAAGGTTATTCTGCCTCACGAGGAAGATATTGAGATCGTAAACCTGGGTTCTGAAGAGCTCGTCAGAAATGTCAGAGTAGGGGCTGCACTGCAGAATGATGTCAAGCATAGACTGGTCGAGATGCTTCGAGAGTATAGTGACGTCTTTGCTTGGTCATACGAAGATATGCCCGGACTTGACACAGACATCGTGGTTCATCGCTTACCGTTGCGAGAAGATTGCCCTCCAGTCAAGCAGAAGCTTAGGAGGACGAGACCAGATATGGCTGTAAAAATCAAAGAAGAAGTCCAGAAGCAGTTGGACGCAGGATTTCTAGCCGTTACCACTTACCCTCTGTGGGTCGCCAACATAGTGCCTGTACCGAAGAAGGACGGTAAGGTACGCATGTGCGTCGATTATCGGGATTTGAATAGGGCGAGCCCTAAGGATGATTTCCCGTTGCCTCATATCGATGTGTTGGTCGACAACACAGCCCAGTTCTCCGTGTTTTCGTTCATGGATGGCTTCTCCGGTTACAATCAGATTAAGATGGCACCGGAGGACATGGAGAAAACGACGTTTATCACCCCCTGGGAAACATTTTGCTATAAGGTAATGCCCTTCGGTCTGAAGAACGCAGGAGCCACTTACCAGCGAGCAATGGTAACTTTGTTTCATGATATGATTCATTATGAGATCGAGGTCTATGTTGATGACATGATTGCGAAGTCCCAAACGGAGGAAGAGCATCTGGTCAACTTATTGAAGCTTTTTGAGAGGCTTAGGAAGTTCAGGCTGAGGCTGAATCCTAACAAGTGCACTTTCGGAGTGCGGTCCGGAAAGTTATTGGGGTTTATCGTTAGTGAACGAGGTATCGAAGTTGATCCTGCGAAAATAAAAGCTATTCAAGAAATGTCAGCGCCGAAAACAGAAAAAGAAGTTCGTGGTTTCTTGGGCCGGATAAACTACATTGCAAGGTTTATCTCTCAGCTCACGGCCACTTGTGAACCGATGTTCAAACTTTTAAAGAAAGATCAGGCGATTGCTTGGAATAAGGATTGCCAGAAGGCATTCGACAAAATAAAGCAGTATCTTCAAGAACCTCCAATCTTGATACCCCCAGTGGCTGGACGGCCATTAATCATGTACCTGACGGTTCTGGAGAATAGTATGGGGTGTGTTCTCGGTCAGCACGACGAGACGGGCAGAAAAAAGCATGCCATTTATTATTTGAGTAAAAATTTCACTGAGTGTGAATCTCGATACTCGATGCTGGAGAAGACGTGTTGTGCATTAGCTTGGGCTGCCAAACGTCTACGACAGTACATGCTCAATCACACCACTATGCTAATTTCGAAGATGGATCCGATCAAGTACGTCTTCGAGAAGCAGGCTCTTTCGGGCAGGATTGCCAGATGGCAAATGGTGTTAACAGAATATGATATTCAGTACGTCTCCCAGAAGGCCATTAAGGGAAGCGTATTGTCTGATTACCTTGCCGAGCAGCCAATCGAAGACTACCAGCCGATGAAGTTTGAATTCCCTGACGAGGATATTATGTTTCTCAAAGCGAAGGATTGTAATGAGCCATTTCCCGGTGAGGGGCCAGATAGGAAGTCTCAGTGGAAGTTGATCTTCGATGGAGCGGTTAATTCCTATGGAAGTGGTATCGGGGCTATCATCACGACTCCTCACGGATCCCACATCCCGTTTACTGCGAGACTAACGTTTCCAGTTACCAACAATGAGGCGGAGTACGAAGCATGCATCATGGGTTTAGAAGAAGCTATTGATTTGAGAATCAAAAACCTGGATGTATACGGTGACTCAGCGCTTGTAATCAATCAGATTAAAGGGGAGTGGGAAACTCGTCAAGCGAATTTGGTGCCGTACATGAATTATGCCAGGAGGCTGCTTCCGTTCTTCGACCGAGTGGAACTTCATCATGTACCCAGGGCTGAAAATCAGATGGCTGATGCCTTAGCCACGTTGGCTTCAATGTATAAGGTCAATTTTTGGAATGAGACTCCAAGAATTGTGCTTTCGCGTCTTGACAGACCGGCATTTGTCTTTGCAATCGAGGATGCCGCTGACGGCAAGCCATGGTTCCACGACATCCAGACCTTCCTTATGACTAAGGAGTATCCTGCAGGTGCGTCAACCCAGGATAAGAAGACTCTGAGGAGGTTGTCTGGAAACTTTTACCTCAATCCTGATGGAGTGTTGTATAAGAGAAACCACGATCTCGTGCTACTCAGATGTGTAGATGAGAAAGAGGCAAGTATGCTCATGGAAGAAGTCCATGAGGGCACATTTGGTACGCACGCCGGCGGGCATGCCATGACGAGAAAGATCCTGAGAGCAGGATATTACTGGCTGACTATGGAGTCGGATTGCTTCAGATTCGCGAAGAAATGTCATAAATGCCAGATTTATGCTGATAAAGTTCATGTGCCACCGTGCCCATTGAATGTCATGTCCTCCCCTTGGCCGTTCTTTATGTGGGGCATCGACATGATAGGCAAGATCGAGCCCACTGCATCCAATGGTCATCGTTTCATTCTGGTAGCTATCGACTACTTCACCAAATGGGTGGAGGCAGCCTCGTACGCTAATGTGACCAAACAGGTAGTAGCTAAATTCATAAAGAGGGACATCATCTGTCGTTATGGAGTTCCCGAGCGGATCATTACTGATAATGGTTCGAATTTGAATAACAAGATGATGAAGGAGCTGTGCCAGAGCTTCAAGATTGAACACCACAACTCATCTCCGTACCGGCCGAAGATGAATGGCGCCGTCGAAGCCGCCAACAAGAACATAAAGAAGATTATTCAGAAGATGGTTGTGACGTACAAAGATTGGCACTAGATGCTGTCGTTTGCCTTGCACGATTATCGTACGACGGTGCATACTTCAACCGGGGCAACTCCTTTCTCCTTGGTGTACGGTATGGAAGTTGTCCTACCGTTAGAAGTGGAGATCCCTTCTTTGCGAGTTTTGGTTGATGTGAAGCTCGACGAGGCAGAATGGATTACGAATCGTTTGAACCAACTCAGCCTGATGGACGAGAAGAGGTTAGCATCGATTGCATTTGGTCGTCTGTACCAAAGCCGAATGAATAAAGCTTATGATAAGAAGGTGCGTCCTATAAGCTTTCAGACAGGTGATCTCGTCCTGAAGAAGATTCTTCCGCCACACCCCGATTACCGGGGCAAGTGGACTCCGAATTACGAAGGTCCGTATGTCGTCAGCAAGGTCTTCTCGGGAGGAGCTTTGTTGTTATCCACGATGGATGGTGAAGATTTTGCATCCCCGGTGAACACGGACGCAGTTAAAAAATACTTTGCTTGAAAGAGACCCGCTGGACAAAAAAGAAAGAGTCCAGGCAAAAAAGGGGCATCCCGGCGAACCAAAAACAGAATAAAAGGTTCGGGCAAAAATTTTGGGATATATCAAAAAAATGTACACCCGCGAAGTCGAAAACCTACACTGGGCGGCTTCGGCAAAAAAGGGTATCCCGGTGAACTGAAAACCCGTAAAGGGCGGTTCACGCAGAAGTTAGGGATTTGAATAAGCAAATGACTGCGTTCCGCGTGTGGACTTTCATTGTTTAGTGGTTTAGAGGACCTGAGGGCCGTTTATCTGAATCAATCTCTTCCGAAGCTGAAGCGTCGGAGAAGTATCGAAGTCGAGTGGGCCTTAGAGAGATCAACTCATGGTGTTCGTCTACGCCTCGTTGCCGACATTTGTATATACTGATGTATATTTATGTTTTATTTTTGCGCGGCTTCCTCATTCCAGGAGTTTGCCTCTGTTGTAAAACATTCTTACCCATTCAGGGGTTCACCATCAATAAAATGCATATTATTCAGCAATTCTGCTTGCCTGTTTAGCATTTATCTGTTTTGTTTGCGAATGAAAACGCCGATGTTTTTGATAAAATGCGCATACATAAACTTACGGGCCTAGGCCCATTGATTGTTGAAACAATTAATTACCTGAATATTGTCACGAGATAATAACCTTGATAGGCCCCTTTGAGGAGGGTATCTTGTCTGTTTGTTTGTGTTGTTGCAGGTGTAGCACCTTCCAGACGGTGTGCCGTGCGCATCCCCGAAGCAGGGCGAGTCCTCCTTCTCCAGCAGTGTTCAGTAGTCTCTCCTCTGCAGAGTCTGAACGCAAGATAGTGAGCATTGATATGTCTCTCCAGGCAGAGATGATTCTTTTCCCCAAGCAGACGCGTCCCGAAGGATCGTCATCTTCTCAGCTGAGTCAAGCGCCGAAGCTCATGCTCCCCAGCACCGGGTCACAAGTGCAGGTTTCATAGAAATGTTCGGGTGCCGAAGCTCGTGTTTTCCCAAGTAAAGTCGCTGCAAAAGGTGTTCCCCCAGCACCGGGTCACAAGTGCAGGTTTCGTAGGAAGCTATTCGTACGCCGAAGTATGCAACGAATGATGGTGTCAGACTGAAGTCTCCAGCGGAATTGAGATTCCCCACCAGAGTCGGATGATTCCCTCTTCCCCAGTAGAGTGTCGGAACAGCAGATGCTGTATTCCCTTCCAGAGTCGTACTCTCCCCCGAAGTCGGATGATTCCTTCTTCCCCAGCGGAATTGAAATTCCTCATCAGAGTCGTATTCTCCAGTGAAGTAGAATGATTTCTCTTTCCCCGGCTGAGTCTGCAGACCCCAAGAGAGCCGAATCCTTGGAAGCAGTTGGGACCATGAGTGGATTTTCCCTAGCAGAGTATTGAACAGCCGATGCGGTATTTCCCTAGAGTCGCACTCTTTCCAGCGAAGCAGAATGATTTCTCCTTCCCCAGCCAAGTTTGCAGATATCCAAGAGAGCCGAATCCTTGGAAGGTGATCATATCATGATTGGTTTTTCCCCAGTGGAGTGTTGAGCAGCTGAAGTTGTTTCCCCACAGAGTTATCATCCCCAGAAGAGTAGCCGAGACGGCCACGCAGTTTATTCTCGCGATTGATATCACTTTGACATCAGCAGGTTCGGGTTCTCGTAGAGCTTCGTCCCCTGCAGTAATCAACTGAAGTTGTTTCCTCTGCAGCAGTCAACCGAAGATCAATTCCCCAGATGGAGTCTGATTGATATTGGTGTGTCCACGCTCTCCTCGGCAGGATGATTCCTCTATATGAGTAGTCCCTTCTCCTTGACAGGAGGATTTCCCCCTCGGCATTTATTTTGCTGACAGGATCGCATCATTGTGCATGATTGCATGGCATTTAGCATAAACGCATAGCATTTCCACCGTGTGGATCATGGCGCCGAAGCATATGCATCATAAACATGATATAGGTTGTTACCATTTGTTGCGGTGAAATTTGGATGTCAAGCTATTGATTAACTTGAATCCTAATTCATTTACAACCGGTCTTTGATTTATCCGAAGGAAAGGTTAAAGAAAGGAAAAACCTAAAAGGGAGAGATCTAAGGTTCGGGGGTTGGTTAAATTTAGGGAAGGTATTAGCACCCTAAACTTCCGTAGTACTCTACGGGACCCTTTTGTTTATTTTTTATTTATTTATTTCATTAATTATTTTGCTTTAGGGTATATACAAAGGATTGAAAATTAAAAAAGACCTAGGGGTTAATTCTAAGTTTACTCGGCAAGACATCGCATCTTGTGCCTACATATCCTTACGGGAATGGAATCAGAGTAACTGTAGTTCCCCTCAAAAGGGAGGTTAGAGACTTCTTGACTGTGGTCAAGGTCTCAAGGGGAATAAACACATCTTAAGGACACGCTTACATGGAGTCTTAAACTCCGATCTCTACGTTATGAATTGTTAAGTTGTAATTAGAGTTAAATTAGGGATTCCACAGCGGGAAACCCTAAAATGAGCGCGGCGGCTCTTTGACCTAATGCTAGGGGTAACATGGTAATTTTGCCTGCGGCGAGGCATTTGTGAAAATTAGGGTTTGTAGTTTGTAGTTTTGAGGGTTTGAAATTGAATGTGTGAAATTTGAGGGTTTGAGGACTATTGGCATGGCGGCCAAACGGCTAGACCTAATCCTTCGGAGGTGTGATGTGACAGAAGTAATAGTGATGAAAGTGTGAGAAATTTAAATCATACAAACGAAAATAAAATGCAGAAAGTAAACGCGATTGTTGGTTCGCGAGGTTACAAATGAGAAACGGATACAATTATATACAACTTGAATTGAAAAACACATTAAAATAACTAATAGCAACGTAACAAGCTGCACATTGAATACATGAGGTTAATAGACAGAGTCACACAGTAATCAGGCGAGTTATGAAACGGAAGTGCGAAAGTTATAGATATTCCTTGTTGTTTATTTGTGATATATAAAAAAGCTTTTGATTTAAGTTAAAAAAAGAGGTTTTAATATTATTAAAAAAAATTTCAAAAATAGTCTTAATTTAATTATCTAACAAAAAGGTTTTATTTTTAAAAAAAAAGGTTTAATGTTATTATTATATATTTTTTAAAAAAACGGTTCTAGTTATTATTTTAAAAAAAGATTTTAGTTATTATTTTAAATTTATCTAAAAAAAAGTTTTTCTTAAAAATAATAGGTTTTCATATTAATTTGGAAAAGATGTTAATGTTATTTATTTTAAAAAACAGATTTTTATATTATAACAAGTTTTAATAAATTAATGATAATAATAATAATAATAGTAATAATAATAATAATAATGATAATAATAATAAATAATGATAATAATAATAATATTAATAATAATAATAATAATAATAATAATAAAGCAATAATGAATTTTAAATGTGTCAAATAACCCAACAATGTTGTTAACGCAGAAATGCGCTCATCGCAACCAGATCTAAATCGGACGAAACAAAATTTATCGCAAAGAAAAAGAAATTAAGCAAAAAAACAGTATTATTGCTCACACAAAAATGCGAACATCGCAACCAGATCGAACTAACACAAATGTCACGCGTCATGCACACAAATGTGCAAACATCGTATCGATATAATTCGATCAAAAATTAATCTTATATATATATATATATATATATATATATATATATATATATATATATATATATATATATATATATATATATATATATATATATAAACTCTAACAATTTAAAAATTATAAATATATAAACGTAACAGTAATAGATAAAGAAAAAGAAATAACGGTAATAGATAAAGAAAAAGAAATAACGGTAATAGATGAAGAAAAAGAAACAACGGTAATAGATGAAGGAAAAGAAATAACGGTAAACATTGAAAAAAAAGAAACAACAGTAATAGTTGAAGAAAAGAAATAACGGTAAACGATGAAAAAAAAGAAACGACAGTAATAGTTGAAGAAAAAGAAATAACGGTAAACGGCACTCACTCCTCTTAGGTTTTTTCATTCTCTCCCTTTTTCAACAAAGCAACACATGTATATATAGGGAACAAATTAGGGTTAACACCAAATTGTCAATAATGTCCCTAAAGCCCATTTTAAAGCCCAAACTAAATAATTAGTTAAGAAAAAATATAATTTAAATAATTTAAAATAATTAAAATAAACTTAAAATAAAAACTAATAATCCTATTGATTCCTAAAATAAAAAATATTATAAAAAGAACAAAAATTTTTCCAATATTTTTTATTTTATGATTTTTTGGATATTTTTATGAATAATTTAGAAAAAAAGTGAAAAAAATAATATTTTAAAAAATGATTTAATTAAAATACGAAAATAATAATTAAATAATAATAAAAAACTATTTTTGTTATTTTTTAATGAAAGATAGAAAAATTTAGAGTAAAAATAATAAAAAACAAAAAAAAAGTGACAAAGGTGAGATTCGAACTCTCAACCTCTCACACTCACAACTCCTTACACATATCCTCTTGCCAATTGTGTCATTTTTACTTTTTTAGAAAAAAATGCATGTCATATGATATTTACCTGCAAAAAGTCAAACGACTACACAAATTTGTTAGTAATTGATTAAATGCAATAAAAATGCAATGAAATGCGACGACAAATCTTAGGGCAAAATTTGGGGTATTACAGTTGCCCCTATTTAAATAACTTCACCGGATGATTTGAGCAACGGAGACTCAAGAAATCATGGTGGAGGGATTTAAATACAGATAACCGAAAATTTTGCCTTTAGACGCAGTGCTATGCAATGATATGGACAAAACAAAACGAACTATAATGCTAAATATGATATGAATCTGATATGATGCGTATGATGAAAATGACAAATGCACGGATACAAACGAAACAACGTCACAGGGGACGACCCACCGAGGAATTGCACTAGGGAAGAAGACATGTCATATCTGGAAGAACGTCGGATAGACACGACACAGAATTGTTGATAGGTGCCAAGTAAATTAGAAATTGTCCGCAAGGTAAGACGCGGGTAAAACACGAGCTCAGGAGAAAAACGCAAATGGGGATAAAACACCCATGATGCCAAGTAAATAAATTTTGCCCACAAGGTAAGACGCGAGTAAAACACGACCTCAGGGAAAAAAAAAGTAAATGGGGGTAAAACACCATGATGTTAGGTAAACCCAGGAATATCTGGTAAACGGGGAATAAAACACCCGGGATAAAGGTACATGGGGGATAAAACACCCAAGGATAGAAGGTAAATGGGGAGTAAAGCACCCAAGATAGACATGTAAATGGGGAGTAAAGCACCCATGATAGAAATGTAAATGGGGAGTAAAGCACCCAAGATAAAAATGTAAATGGGGAGTAAAGCACCCAAGATAAAAATGTAAATGGGGAGTAAAGCACCCAAGCTAGAATGTAAATGGGGAGTAAAGCACCCAAGCTAGAAATGTAAATGGGGAGTAAAGCACCCAAGATAGAGAGGTAAATGGGGAATAAGGCACCCAAGATAGAAATGTAAATGGGGAGTAAAGCACCCAAGATAGAAATGTAAATGGGGAATAAAGCACCCAAGATATGCACATGTATAGGAATTATGCTATGAGATATGATCAAATGCAAATGCAGACATCGACGACAAGGCTCGACTCTTTCAGTGAGATGACAAAACTAGAGGACTGATTCCTCAACACGGAGATCACTGTCATTCTGTTAAACTGTATCAAGTTGATAGTCACTGTAGGAATGATGAATAACTGCTTAGGGATTATGCAAGTAAACTGCCCCAGGTCAAATGAACTGATAATTGCTTCAGCTGTCTAATTCATGGAATCGACTGTTTTGCTGTATCCTCGGAGGGCTTGCCCCAGTCTGGGTCTTGAACAATTCTCTGGATAAACCAAATCTGAGAAGATATTGCCTTGAACAAATCTTGAACTAATTCTTTGACAGGATGTAAAAGGAACTTGCCCCTGATAAGATCACTTGACCAAGTTTCTCATTGTTTGAAAATTCCTTAGAGGAAAGCCAGTTTGCAAACAAAAATATTCCTACAAACATGGTAATGCAAAGTTCATGCGATTTTTGAAAAATTATTTTTGAAAGATGGAAAATACATGAGTCGTTAGTCAGAACACAACGGTTCAAGACGCTCAAAGTTTAAAATAAAAGTGTATTGCCAAAATAAATGATTCGCAAGGATCTTTTGGAGTCAGGTTACGCAACCTTGCTGTAGTATACTTTCAAAATAACCTTGCTTCAATTAGGTCTTTTGAGGGTTGTAATGTGGCCTGGTTCACGGTTTATGAAACAAAAGATAAAGGCTCAAAATTTATTTGTACCCACCCAATCTACGTGATGATCTTCAGTCCTATGCTCAGTTAACTCATACTATGCATTCAGGTTCCCATAAGTTAGGGATTTCATTGATCGTAGCAATGATGACTCAGAAGTCAAATGGACCTATGAAAAGGCAGCCACTACTCCCCTATAACATTTGATTGTTTTGACATTGAGGATTTTCAAGATAAGGATTTAAAAATCTCTTTGTATTATTCCTAAATTTTGCCTGAACTGTTTATTTTAGAGTTTACAGTCAGCGGGATGCCCCAATTTTGCCTAAGTCTCCTTCATAGGTTTTGACTTAGCGGGCTTCTTTTGATTTTTTTATATTATTTTTTTGTGTGAAGGAAAGTGACTGTTTGATTATAATGATTACGGTGAACCATCATCGACCTTTGATTAGAAAACATCTTCGACACTTATTTGACGTGTGCGAAGGAAAATTTGTTAATGAAAGGTGTATCGTATGAACACACAACCAAGTTAACTGAGAACTACCCATCCCAAGGTTAAAATTGTGGGTTTTTTGTAACGAAAGAAACTCCAACTTCTAGGCCCGAAGGGGGTGACGAGGGATTGACTTCCTTATTTCTCCAGTGTTTGGGAATTGAAACAATGCCTTACATCGTCAACAAGGTTTAATTGAAAGCATACTGACAGCAGTTATGGGTATAACATTTTCGTCATCCTCCCTCCGATCTTAGCATATCAAATTTTTGGACAAGAAGTAAACATTTGAAAAACAAAGCATAAAGATGCAAATAAATGGACGGAAATGAATTGAATCAAAAGTCGCAATGCTTATTTCATTAATGAAAGTACAAACATAATTGAAAGCAAACAACTTAAACAAAATAAGGAAAATGCAAACAACGAGAAAAAAAAAGGCCCAATGACAAAGCTTCAATTCTGATGTGTTGGCAAGGGATCTGTCTGGACGCTCGAACGACTATCCGTAAAATCAAGTATTCCGGCTCTAATCAGTTCACGCACCCTAGCTTTCAATGCAAAACAATGCTCCAAGTCGTGGCCTAAGGCACCCTCATGAAAAGCACACTTTAGATCAACCCTAAATCCAACTGGAGGATTAAGAGGAGGTGGTAAAGCCTTTGTAGTGATCAGCCCTTGTCGAACTAAGTCAGGATACAGCTCTGTGTAAGTCATGGGAATAGGATCAAAGTGATCCTTGTTCCGATTCTGGTCTTGTCAGATAACTGGGCGTTGAGGAGTCTGAGCTGGCTGTGGAGCACTAACAGGTTGAGATCCCTGGCGAGGCTTCCTTGATTCAGTTATGACAGCATTGGCCTGTTCATCCTTCTTCTTATGGAAATTCCCGTAGGGTTTCTTTGCACCATTAGAAGATTCAACAGCTTTGGATACTTTACCATTTTTCAAACCTTCTTCTAACCTCTGACCAATAGTCACCAAATCTGCAAAACTTGAAGAGACATTCCCGATCATCTTTTCCCAATAGAAAGGGGACAAAGTATCCATGAACAATCCAGTTAATTCCTTTTCTGCTATAGGGGGTTCAACTTGAGAAGCTAACTCTCTCCAACGCTGAGCATATTCCTTGAATGACTCTTTTTCATTTTGAGACATATTTTGTAATTGACGGCGATCGGGAGTCATATCCAGGTTGTATTTGTATTGTTTCATGAAAGCGTTAGCGAGATCTTGAAAGCAACAGACACTGTTATGCTCTAAGTTCATATACCATTTGAGAGAAGCACCACTCAAACTGTCTTGAAAGCAATGGATGAGCAATTTCTGATTGTTGGTGTAGGCCGCCATCTTTCGAAAGTACATGACCAGATGAGCTCTTGGACATGAGTGACCTTTATACTTCACAAACTCAGAAGTCTTGAATTTGGCAGGCATAACGAGACCGGAGACTATGCACATATTGTCGGTATCTATATTGAAGAAATCAGTACCCTCAACAGCTTGGAGTCTCTTATTGATGATTTGATACTGTTCACGGGTAATCTCAGGCTCAACAAAATCTTCATGGTCTTCCCTTTGAACACTGGCAACATTGTGCTCATATAGAGGATTCTCAAAGGGAGCTCGGATAGTTTGGTTAACAGCGTGGACCACAGGTCTAGTCTCGGTAAGGACGGGAGCTTGAAAAACCGGTCTGACAGTCTGACCAATTGTAGCAGATGATGCAATAGGCGGAGAGTAGTTAGGAGGTAAACCAAACTCGGGCCAAGTAGATGGTGGCACTGGAACAAGAGGTGGATCAACATCCGAAACTTCCTGAATGACGGTCCTTTGAGGTGACTCTCCTTTGGAAATCAGTACTTGGAGCATCTCGGTGAGTTTGGTCATGCCTGATTTCAACTCATCGATCTCCATTCGGATCTCTACATTATATGCCTCTTGCTCTGACATCTTACGTCTATAATTAGCCCTGGTCTGATATCTGTGTCGAGGAATCAGCTTGACGACTCAAAGGTACACTAGAAGACGAGAGAACCGAGAATGAGAAACCGGGGGACAAATGCAATGCAAAAATGTGATGCTGATGCCATGTAATGGTTCCAAGAATTTCGGCGGTCGATTGCAAATATTCCCTTTTAGGAAAGTTAAAAAGAACTTTTTTTTTACTCTAAAATGTAGGACCTTTTTGAATTTGCAAAGGACCGTTGAATTCCTTGAAACTAGAAATGATATGATGCTTTATGGATGCGAAGCACAAATACACATAAGCAAACAAAAGGTCCTAAGTTAGAGGAACAATGAATGGAGTCAAGGTCTACCCTTCCCAAAGAGGTATGTACTATAGGTTGATTGTACCTGCAAAACAAGGGTTCTAAATCAGTGCCCAAAGTCATTAGTCCATCTTTCGGATATTATCGACTTCCCGACTGACTTGAGGGTCGATAATATTCTCAAGAGAACCTCGTTCGAGTGTAGTATCGCGTAGCAACCATTGTAGGACTACTCCCACATAGTTCCCGCACTACATCCTATATAAGGCCAAGATGGTGTAAAGGTACTACGGTTCCCAGTATCACAGACTCCAATCGATAATGGTAAAAGTTTTCACGATTACACTCGATCAACCGAACCATTTTCGAAATGTCTCAACTGAGCGGTGATTCTCGAGTCAACTTAGTCGGGACTCACTCCCTATAAGCCTCGTCGAATATATCACCATCCTATAATAATGTCACTCAAGTCCGGGTGTAGGACTTATCTCACAACACAGTAACTCCCAAGCAGGTACCCTGAACAACGTATATACAAATGAGTAAAAATATTAATGAAACAAATATATGAAGAAAAATAAACAAGATAGGGATAACCCTCAAAAATTAGGACTCCCCAGTGAAGTCGCCATTTTCTGTTGCGGTGAAATTTGGATGTCAAGATATTGATTAACTTGAATCCTAATTCATTTACAACCAGTCTTTGATTTATCCGAAGGAAAGGTTAAAGAAAGGAAAAACCTAAAAGGGAGAGATCTAAGGTTCGGGGGTTGGTTAAATTTAGGGAAGATATTAGCACCCTAAACTTCCGTAGTACTCTACGGGACCCTTTTGTTTATTTTTTATTTATTTATTTCATTAATTATTTTGCTTTAGGGTATATACAAAGGATTGAAAATTAAAAAAGACCTAGGGGTTAATTCTAAGTTTACTCGGCAAGACATCGCATCTTGTGCCTACATATCCTTACGGGAATGGAATCAGAGTAACTGTAGTTCCCCTCAAAAGGGAGGTTAGAGACTTCTTGACTGTGGTCAAGGTCTCAAGGGGAATAAACACATCTTAAGGACACGCTTACATGGATTCTTAAACTCCGATCTCTACGTTATGAATTATTAAGTTGTAATTAGAGTTAAATTAGGGATTCCACGGCGGGAAACCCTAAAATGAGCGCGGCGGCTCTTTGACCTAATGCTAGGGGTAACATTGTAATTTTGCCTGCGGCGAGGCATTTGTGAAAATTAGGGTTTGTAGTTTGTAGTTTTGAGGGTTTGAAATTGAATGTGTGAAATTTGAGGGTTTGAGGACTATTGGCATGGCGGCCAAACGGCTAGACCTAATCCTTCGGAGGTGTGATGTGACAGAAGTAATAGTGATGAAAGTGTGAGAAATTTAAATCATACAAACGGAAATAAAATGCAGAAAGTAAACGCGATTGTTGGTTCGCGAGGTTACAAATGAGAAACGGATACAATTATATACAACTTGAATTGAAAAACACATTAAAATAACTAATAGCAACGTAACAAGCTGCACATTGAATACACGAGGTTAGTAGACAGAGTCACACAGTAATCAGGCGAGTTATGAAACGGAAGTGCGAAAGTTATAGATATTCCTTGTTGTTTATTTGTGATATATAAAAAAGCTTTTGATTTAAGTTAAAAAAAGAGGTTTTAATATTATTAAAAAAAAAATTCAAAAATAGTCTTAATTTAATTATCTAACAAAAAGGTTTTATTTTTAAAAAAAAGGTTTAATGTTATTATTATATATTTTTAAAAAAAACGGTTCTAGTTATTATTTTAAAAAAAGATTTTAGTTATTATTTTAAATTTATCTAAAAAAAAGTTTTTCTTAAAAATAATAGGTTTTCATATTAATTTGGAAAAGATGTTAATGTTATTTATTTTAAAAAACAGATTTTTATATTATAACAAGTTTTAATAAATTAATGATAATAATAATAATAATAGTAATAATAATAATAATAATGATAATAATAATAAATAATGATAATAATAATATTAATAATAATAATAATAATAATAAAGCAATAATGAATTTTAAATGTGTCAAATAACCCAACAATGTTGCTAACGCAGAAATGCGCTCATCGCAACCAGATCTAAATCGGACGAAACAAAATTTATCGCAAAGAAAAAGAAATTAAGCAAAAAAGCAGTATTATTGCTCACACAAAAATGCGATCATCGCAACCAGATCGAACTAACACAAATGTCACGCGTCATGCACACAAATGTGCAAACATCGTATCGATATAATTCGATCAAAAATTAATCTTATATATATATATATATATATATATATATATATATATATATATATATATATATATATATAACTCTAACAATTTAAAAATTATAAATATATAAAGGTAACAGTAATAGATAAAGAAAAAGAAATAACGGTAATAGATGAAGAAAAATAAATAACGGTAATAGATGAAGAAAAAGAAACAACGGTAATAGATGAAGGAAAAGAAATAACGGTAAACGATGAAAAAAAAGAAACAACAGTAATAGTTGAAGAAAAAGAAATAACGGTAAACGGCACTCACTCCTCTTAGGTTTTTTCATTCTCTCCCTTTTTCAACAAAGCAACACGTGTATATATAGGGAAAAAATTAGGGTTAACACCAAATTGTCAATAATGTCCCTAAAGCCCATTTTAAAGCCCAAACTAAATAATTAGTTAAGAAAAAATATAATTTAAATAATTTAAAATAATTAAAATAAACTTAAAATAAAAACTAATAATCCTATTGATTCCTAAAATCAAAAATATTATAAAAAGAACAAAAAATTTTCCAATATTTTTTATTTTATGATTTTTTGGATATTTTTATGAATAATTTTGAAAAAAAGTGAAAAAAATAATATTTTAAAAAATGATTTAATTAAAATACGAAAATAATAATTAAATAATAATAAAAAACTATTTTTGTTATTTTTTAATGAAAGATAGAAAAATTTAGAGTAAAAATAATAAAAAACAAAAAAAAGTGACAAAGGTGAGATTCGAACTCTCAACCTCTCACACTCACAACTCCTTACACATATCCTCTTGCCAATTGTGCCATTTTTACTTTTTTAGAAAAAAAAATGCATGCCATATGATATTTACCTGCAAAAAGTCAAACGACTACACAAATTTGTTAGTAATTGATTAAATGCAATAAAAATGCAATGAAATGCGACGACAAATCTTAGGGCAAAATTTGGGGTATTACACCATTCTTGTTTTACAGGTGTTCCACTGAAGGATTAGTTGCTCAGGACGAGTCCTGACATTCTCCCCAACGAGGTCGCGTGCTCAAGATGATTTTTGAGATCCCCAGCTAAGTATTCAGTTCAAGACGATTCTTGAATTCCTCGGCAGGGCCGTTTGCTTAAGATGATTCTTAAGACCTCAGTGCAGTCTCCAGAGTTGGTTGCTTAAGTTGATGCTTAGAGTTTCCAGCTAAGATCGCCCAGGAGGGTTCCTGAAGCCCCAAGAGAGCCGAGTCCTTGGAAGCTGCTCAAGCCGTGATTGGTTTGTAGCCAGCAAGAGTTGTCCAGGAAGATTCCTGGAATCCCCAACAGAATGTTTGCTCCAGAATGATTATCGGTTCAAGATGATTCTTGAAGGTGCCCGACGGAGTTGTTTGTTCAAGATGATTCTTGAAGTCCTCAGCAGCGTTGATTTATCCAGAATGAGTTCTGGACCCCCGGAGCGGAGTTACGTGATAGTTCTCCAAATTCCCCAGCGGAGAAGCGTTATCCCCAGCAGGTTTTCCAACGGCGAAGTTAGAATCTCTCCTGAAGACTCCATGGTAGAAGTCTGACCGTGAAGCGGTATGATCGACTATGTACTACCGGTTACCGTGTGACCAATTCCCCAATGAAGTTTCTCCACTTTGACGGCGAGGTCAGATTATGTTTGTTTCCGGCGGCGAGGTTGGATGTTTGTTTTGACGGCAAGGTCAGATCATGTTTGTGTTCGACGGCGATGTTGGATGTTTGTTTTGACGGCGAGGTCAAATCATGTTTTTTTGTGTTCGACGGCGATGTTGGGTGTTTGCTTTGACGGCGAGGTCAGATTATGTCTGTTTTGGCGGCGATGTCAGAAGATTATGTTCGACGGCGATGTCAGACTCTTTAAATCCCCAACCAGATGATGTTTGCTTTGACGGCGATGTCAGAAGATTATGTTCGCCGGCGATGTCAGACTCTGTAAATCCCCAACCAGATGATGTTTGCTTCGACGGCGATGTCAGATGTAGTTCTCCAGCGGCGATGCAGGGTATTTTGATTGTCCGAGGGCGATGTCAGATGTAGTTCTCCAGCGGCGATGCGGGGTATTTTGATTGTTTGACGGCGATGTCAGATTTAGTTCTCCAGCGGCGATGCGGGGTATTTTGATTGTCCGACGGTGATGTCAGATGTAGTTCTCCAGCGGAGATGCGGGGTATTTTGATTGTCCGACGGCGATGTCAGATGTAGTTCTCCAGCGGCGATGCGGGGTATTTTGATTGTCCGACGGCGATGTCAGATGTAGTTCTCTAGCGGCGATGCGGGGTATTTTGATTGTTTGACGGCGATGTCAGATTTAGTTCTCCAGTGGCGATGCGGGGTATTTTGATTGTCCGACGGCGATGTCATATGTAGTTCTCCAGCGGCGATGCGGGGTATTTTGATTGTCCGACGGCGATGTCAGATGTAGTTCTCCAGCGGCGATGCGGGGTATTTTGATTGTCCGACAGCGATGTCAGATGTAGTTCTCCAGCGGCGATGCGGGGTATTTTGATTGTCCGACGGCGATGTCATATGTATTTCTCCAGAGGCGATGCGGGGTATTTTGATTGTCCGACGGTGATGTCAGATTTAGTTCTCCAGCGGCGATACGGGGTGCTTTGATTGTCCGACGGCGAGGTCAGATGTAGTTCTCCAGCGGCGATGCGGAGTATTTTGATTGTTTGACGGTGATGTCAGATTTAGTTCTCCAGCGGCGATGCGGGGTATTTTGATTGTCCGAAGGCGATGTCAGATTTAGTTCTCCAGCGGCGATGCGGGGTATTTTGATTGTCCGACGGCGATGTCAGATTTAGTTCTCCAGCGGCGATGCGGGGTATTTTGATTGTCCGACGGCGATGTCAGATTTAGTTCTCCAGCGGCGATGCGGGGTATTTCGATTGTACGGCGGCGATGTCAGATTTAGTTCTCCAGAGGCGATGCGGGGTATTTCGATTGTCCGACGGCGATGTCAGATTTAGTTCTCCAGCGGCGATGCGGGGTATTTTGATTGTCCGACGGCGATGTCAGATTTAGTTCTCCAGCGGCGATGCGGGGTATTTTGATTGTCCGGCGGCGATGTCAGATTTAGTTCTCCAGCAGGGATGCGGGGTATTTCGATTGTCCGGCGGCGATGTCAGATTTAGTTCTCCAGCGGCGATGCGGGGTATTTCGATTGTCCGGCGGTGATGTCAGATTTAGTTCTCCAGCGGCGATGCAGGGTATTTTGATTGTCCGACGGCGATGTCAGATTTAGTTCTCCAGCGGCGATGTGGGGTATTTTGATTGTCCGACGGCGATGTCAGATGTAGTTCTCCAGCGGCGATGCGGGGTATTTTGATTGTCCGACGGCGATGTCAGATGTAGTTCTCCAGCGGCGATGCGGGGTATTTTGATTGTCCGACGGTGATGTCATATGTAGTTCTCCAACGGCGATGCGGGGTATTTTGATTGTTTGACGGCGATGTCAGATGTAGTTCTCCAGCGGCGATGCGGGGTATTTTGATTGTTTGACGGCGATGTCAGATTTAGTTCTCCAGCGGCGATGCGGGGTATTTTGATTGTCCGACGGCGATGTCAGATGTAGTTCTCCAGCGGCGATGCGGGGTATTTTTGTTGGTCGACGGCGATGTCAGATTTATTTCTCCATCGGCGATGCGGGGTATTTTGATTGTCCGACGGCGATGTCAGATGTAGTTCTTCAGCGGCGATGCGGGGTATTTTGGTTGGTCGACGGCGATGTCAGATTTAGTTCTCCAGCGGCGATGCGGGGTATTTTGATTGTCCGACGGGGATGTCAGATGTAGTTCTCCAGCGGCGATGCGGGGCATTTTGATTGTCCGACGGTGATGTCAGATGTAGTTCTCCAGCGGCGATGCGGGGTATTCTGATTGTCCGACGGCGATGTCAGATTTAGTTCTCCAGCGGTGAGGTTGGGTATTTTGGTTAATCGACGGCGATGTCAGATTTAGTTCTCCGGCGGCGATGTTGGATGTTTGTTTCCCCGAGTTATGGTTGTTTATGACGGCGACGTCAGGTGATTTGGTGTTCCAGCGGCGATGTTGGGTGTTCCTCAGAATTTTGTCTGCTTCTGACGGTGATATCAGGTGGTTTAGTCTTCCAGCGGTGATGTCGGATGTTTTGGTTGTCGGATGACAATATCAGAAGAATTTAATGTGGATAACTGACGGGGATGTCAAATCAGTATTTCTCCAGACAGTTACCGTGCAGCTAGTATTGCAATATTCGTAGATTTGTTCCCCGCAGAGTATCGTGTGCTCGTGCAGTTGGCAAATTTTCAGGTTTACCGGTATTCAACCGTCTCGCACCGTGATTGGCTGAGAGCCGTTCGCTCCTCACCCAGTCAGGTTCAAGCCGTTTGAATAGGGGCAGCTGTTGGACCCTAAAATTTGACCAACATTTATTTACCCATCAAGTGTTTGAAGGTTGATACCTTCATCAGAAAGTTCAAGAGATCCTCAGAAGAATTGGTTGAAACCAAGGTTGTGTGTCTCATGACTTGAGAGTTGTGGGAGCTCCTCAGATGATTCTGAGACTTTGAGAATGAACTTGAAGCTTTGAGAGAGTTTATGAGATGTCTTGAAAGCCATCATGAAGCCCAGAGAGGTCAGTATGCAAGAATTCAGAAGATTCAACCATGAATGGTAGAATTAGGGTTTTGACTGGGTCAACCCTGGGTCAACTGATGATTTGGAGAAGGTTGAGACCTAATCCAAGATCCATGAGATCATGGAGTGATGTATTGAGATGTTATAAGGATGATTCCTAGACTAACTCATCATGATTGAGGAGTTTGAGAAGTTTTAAGCTAGGGTTTCTAAGGATGGACAGTGTAAAATCCCATAGTTTGATCCCTATCTTCCAGGCAGTTTTAGCTCAGGATGTGATTGTTATCTCATCTTCCCCACAAAATGAATGTTGTAGAGCTTGTTCTTAGCTTTAATTTGAGTGGTAGATTCGAAAGCCCAGGCGGTAACGCCACTCGATAAGCTACAACACCAATTCTCTGCAAAATCTGATATGGTCCAATAAACTTAGGATCCAGCTTCTTGGACTTCAACGCACGACCCACACCGGTCACTGGGTTAACTCTTAGGAACACGTGATCACCTTCACTGAATTCCAGTTCTTTCCTTCTGTTATCATGATAACTTTTCTGCCTACTCTGAGACGCTTTCATTTTCTCACGAATCATCTGAATTGTCTCAGTAGTCTGCTGCATAATCTCTGGTCCTAAGACCACATTCTCACATGTTTCATACCAACACAGAGGAGTTCTGCACCTCCTACCGTATAAAGCCTCAAACGGTGCCATTCCGATTTTAGAATGGTAACTGTTGTTGTACGTGAACTCTATCAACGGTAAATGAGTATCCCACGCACCACCCTTTTCCAACACACAAGCTCTCAACAAATCTTCCAGCGACTGAATAGTCCTCTCTGTCTAACCATTAGGTTGCGGATGGTAAGCTGAACTCAACTTAGTACCCAAAGCTTCCTGTAAACTCCTCCAAAATTCTGAAGTAAACCTCGGATCTCTATCCGACACGATACTCGACGGAACACCATGTAGCTTCACAATTACCCGAATATAAATCTCTGCTAGCTTCACCAACGGAAAACTGATATTAATCGGCACAAAATGTGCAGACTTCGTAAGTCGATCCATAATTACCCAAATAGAATCAAATCCCCTCACCGTGTTCGGCAAACCCGTAACAAAATCCATAGTGATACAATCCCATTTCCAAACCGAAACTTCCAATGGTTGCATAAATCCAGAAGGTCTCTGATGCTCTACCTTCGACTTCTGACATGTCAAACAGGCAAAAACAAATTGAGCTATATCTCTTTTCATACCGGACCACCAAAATAACTTCCTTAAATCATGGTACATCTTCGTAGCTCTCGAATGGATACTCAGACTATTACGATGTCTTTCACTCAGAATTGACTTTTTCAGTTCGTCATTATCCGGCACACAAATCCTGTCTCTGAATCTCAACACACCTGCACCATCCAACTTAAAATCACTATCGGAGTCACTTCCTACCCCAGGCATCAAATCTACTAACTTCACATCTAGCTTTTGGCTTTCCTTAATCAACTCCAAGAAATCATTATTCACCTGCAACTTGCCCAACATCACACCATCGGCCGTAGTCTTACAAACCATGCTTAGATCTCTGAACTGCTCAATTAGTTCCATCTCTCTCACTATTAAAGCCGACATATGAATTGCTTTCCTGCTCAAGGCATCTGCTACTACATTTGCCTTTCCTGGGTGATAACTCAAGTTGAAATCATAATCTTTCAAGAATTCCAACCATCTTCTCTGTCTCATATTTAGCTCTTTCTGATCGAACAAATATTTCAGGCTCTTATGGTCACTGAATACCTCAAACCTCGAACCATACAAATAGTGCCTCCAGATCTTCAACACAAAAACTACCGCAACCAACTCAAGGTCATGACTAGGGTAATTCCTTTCATGCACCCTCAGTTGCCACGAAGCATACTACCACCTTACCATCTTGCATAAGAACTCCGCCTAATCCCATCTTAGACGCATCACAGTACACCACAAAAGGTTCACTCGGAGTCGGCAATACTAACACCGGTGTCGTAGTCAATTTCTTTTTCAGTTCCTCAAAGCTTTCTTCACAAGCATCATCCCACACGAAAAATTGATTCTTTCTCGTCAACTGAGTCAATGGCAACGCCAAATTAGAAAACCCTTCAATAAACCTTCGGTAGTATCCTGCCAAACCCAAAAAGCTTCTAATTTCCGTCGCTATCTTCGGCGGGTCCCACTGCAACACTGAACTCACTTTTGATGGGTCCACCGATATACCATCACCGGATATTACATGCCCCAAGAAACTCACTGTCTTCAACCAGAACTCACACTTTGATAGCTTAGAAAACAACTTATTATCTTTCAGAACCTGTAAAGCAATTTTCAAAAGTCCTGCATGTTCTTTCTCAGACTTAGAATAAATCAGTATGTCGTCAATAAACACAACAATGAACTGATCCAAATAAGAATGGAAAATTTGGTTCATATATTCCATAAACACTCCCGGCGCGTTAGACACTCCAAAAGGCGTTACAGCACATTCGTAATGTCCATATCTGGTTCTAAACATCGTCTTCTAAATATCACCTTCTTTCACTCTAATCTGATGGTAACCTGACCTCAAGTCAATTTTACTGAACACCCTAGCTCCCACCAACTGATCCATCAAATCGTCAATCCTTGGAAGAGGATATTTATTCTTAATGGTCACTTTATTCAATTGACGGTAATCAATGCACAGACGCATACTACCATCCTTCTTCTTTACCAGCAGCACTGGAGCTCCCCACGATGACACACTCGGTCTGATAAACTTTCTATCCAACAATTCTCCAATCTGAGATTTCAATTCAGCCAATTCCACTATCGACATCCTGTACGACGCCATAAATATAGGTCTCGTACCAGGAATAAGATCAATTCTAAATTCAACTTCCCTTGTCGGAGGTAATTCTGTAATGTCATCAGGAAACACTTCGGGAAATTCATTCACCACCGCCAACTCTTTCACTGATGTCTTGCTGTCAACAGACAATGACGCAAATAAAGCAAACATCTTAGCTTCGTCCTCCAACAGGGTCCTCAATTCCTTATTAGACAAGGAATCCGCCAATGCTTCCTCTTTTGGAGTAAGGAACAACAACACCTTCCGAAAATAATCGATGTAGACTCGGTTGAACTCCAACCAGTTCATACCCAGAATAACATCCAAATTACCAAGTGGCAGATGTTGCACCCTAAAATTTGACCAACATTTATTTACCCATCAAGTGTTTGAAGGTTGATACCTTCATCAGAAAGTTCAAGAGATCCTCAGAAGAATTGGTTGAAACCAAGGTTGTGTGTCTCATGACTTGAGAGTTGTGGGAGCTCCTCAGATGATTCTGAGACTTTGAGAATGAACTTGAAGCTTTGATAGAGTTTATGAGATGTCTTGAAAGCCATCATGAAGCCCAGAGAGGTCATTATGCAAGAATTCAGAAGATTCAACCATGAATGGTAGAATTAGGGTTTTGACTGGGTCAACTGATGATTTGGAGAAGGTTGAGACCTAATCCAAGAGCCATGAGATCATGGAGTGATGTATGAGATGTTATAAGGTTGATTCCTAGACCAACTCATCATGATTAAGGAGTTTGAGAAGTTTTAAGCTAGGGTTTCTAAGGATGGACAGTGTAAAATCCCCTAGTTTGATCCCTATCTTCCAGGCAATTTTAGCTCAGGATGTGATTGTTATCTCATCTTCCCCACAAAATTAATGTTGTATAGCTTGTTCTTGGCTTTAATTTGAGTGGTAGAAGTCCTTGATAGGATTTGCCGAGCTCAAGTTATGGTTTTGACAAATTACAGGTCATCTGAGGTATGTGAATCTGGGTCCTATGATCTCTTGGTCAACATGAATGTTGAAGAGCATCTTCTTATCTTTCTAGAGAGTACTAGAAGTCCTTGATAGGATTTGTAGAACTCAACTTATGGTTTGTACAAGACAAGGGTATTTTGGTCATTTGGTGATTATAGGTCATTTTAAGCAAAGGCCATATCTCCTATTTCCAAGCCTCAAATGAAAAAACTCAAAACATCAAAGTTGTTCAAAATGACATTTTAAGCCTATAAAAGCGGTAATGACATGTTGGAAAAGCTTGTAGCAAGGATTGACAAGAATGGGTGAAAATGACCTAAAAATGGCATATAAGTTAAATAAGTTCAAATTGGAAAATGGTTTGAGAGATCTACAAATCCAAAATAGGTCATGTAATATGTCATTTTGAATCTAAACAACATTTTGGAAAAAATGGTTTAGGCACAATTTTGATTTGAGGCCTAGAAATTGGACTTGCTTTGTAATGTTGTTACTTGCATATTAAGGCAACTTTGGAAAACTTCACACAAGGCAAGGAAATGCTTGTTTTTTGCACATACCATCTCAATATATCTTGTAAGGAGATTTTAACACCAATTCAAGGAGCTTAACACATGAGATGAGATAATACAACATGTCACCAAGTGAGAAATTCCAAGGCATTCTAGTCTCTTCTAGGAGCTTCTAGATTGTTCTATTGATTTCTATATAATGAGTGGGTCATGATGAAGTGAGGGGTTAGAAAAATTCAGTGGAGAGAGTGAGGGAGAGAGTGGAATTCCAAGCTTCCTTCAAGAACAAGCAAGAATCGTGTGGACCTCTACAAGCTTCTCACATCAAAACCATTGCAAACAGAATCATACACACCATTAGAGGGTCACTTGGAAGAGATAGCAAGCACTGAAACCATCTCTACACACCTCTACCATTACCACTTGACAAGTTGGTATTCTTCTCCATATCTCATTAATTATATGCTTTCTGTTAGATTTTTAGGTGTAGATTTGTTAGGATAAGATAGTTGACCATTTCTTGAGAATTAGAGAGCTCTGCGTGAAGTTCCATGGCAGGTCATGATTTCTTTAAAGTTCAAGAGTGAGTTGTAGGTTGAGTTTTAATACACGTATTATAGCATAGAATGATTAGTGTAATATGTGGAGCATGTTAGTACCATTAGAATCAAGGTCTACCATAATTGATCTCAGTGTAAATTGGTTGAACCCATGCATTCGTGCTTTCTGTTGGTGAGATATAGGAGGCTTTAGGTGAAACTATTGGTACCATCGTGTTCAGGGAACAAAATGGTACGTTTTTTATTTTGGAACTTTTGATTTTCATTGAACATATGAGAGAGCACGAACGGGTTGAAGATCCATGCATGGAGTTGGGGTTTTCTGAAAACCCTAGATGGAAGGTTGGGGACGATGACTCTCCACCGTCAGATCATCTCAAATATTTGACCTTTTAAACCAATCCAATGGCTGTAATTCAATTAAAAAATGGAGGGAAGACTGAAACGCGTGAAACGCCGCGTTTCACTTAAGTTCAAACCTTGGGCTCAGCAAAACATCACTAAACCCACCCCCATACGAAGCCCAATTCATTTTCAACTGCAATCCGTTGCTATTCTCACCGCAGCCTTTTCTTTTTCTTTTGTTTTTTCAATTTGTTTTTCTGAATAAATTGGGCCCAGGCGCGCCATGCTAGGCGCACCCCCCTTCCTGGGCCCATCATAATAATCAACTGAGTGCATTAATTTTGACACCCCCCTCCCATTTTAATTCATTTGCTTTTTATTTTATTTTCTTTAACATTTTTAGCATTTTCAATAAATCATATAAAATCAGAAAATTGTTATTTTTCAATTCTTATTTTTGCATTAGGTCAATAATTTTGTGTAGAAAATTAATAAAAATAAAAATGGGATTTTATTTTTAGTTAGATATTTTTTAGCATTTTTTTATTTAAATAGCTTTTAAATAGGATTAATCTTGTACTTGATTTTGTAGAATTTGTATTAAGGTCTTCCCTTAGGCTTTTTGAGCCATTCTTTTTGGCATAGTTAGATATTGAATCATAGTTCCATCCGGATTTATTTCAAGATTTTTAGATTAAAATTTGATTAGTTTAATTAGGTTAGCATTAGGGTACCAAATTAGGGTTTTAGGTTTAACATAGGTGAAGTAAGTCATTTCTTTTAGGAGTTCTAGTTTGATTTTGGGTATGGGACTATAGGGGTATTATGGGTAGGTGTAATAGACCCTTGTGAATAAATATTAGATTTTTCCCCATTTCTTTAGTATTTTCAGAGTATTTTTTTGAATGGACTGTTTGTGTGGCATGTTCTGTGATTGATTGTCTATCTTTGGGGGTCATCTTTGGGGAATTGTTGTGGGGCTTGGTTTGCTTTGAAGACCTTGTTGAAGGAGCATGATGAAGGAGAAGATTGAAGATCAAGACCCAGAGGTTGAGAGGTTGGAGCCTGCAAGGATGCATGTATTGAGGTCCTAGTCTAGGAGCTTGTTCTCTGTTTGTGAGGTTTGAGACCCTGGAGTCTGAGGGAAGTTCATGGTACTTTCCTGAGGAAGGCACTATGGATGTCTTTCATTCTTTCTTCTCACCTCTTTCCCAAGTATCCAATGATGTTGGAGCCTTCATGTGAGTTTAGTTTCTCCTGAGGAGGAATGTAAACTGATCACAGTTGTTGAGCCACATGGGATACGATTCCTAAGTGGGAGCCCCCTAGTACTTTCATGAGGAAGGCACTATGAGTCTGTTCACTTAGTTCCCTTAGTTCATGTAGGATTTCCCAAGTATCCAATAATGTTGGAGCCTTCATGTGAGTTTAGTTTCTCCTGAGGAGGAATGTAAACTGATCACAGTTGTTGAGCCACATGGGATATGATTCCTAAGTGGAAGCCCCCTAGTACTTTCCTGAGGAAGGCACTATGGGTCTGTTCACTTAGTTCCCTTAGTTCATGTAGGATTTCTCAAGTATCCAATGATGTCGGAGCCTTCATGTGAGTTTAGTTTCTCCTGAGGAGGAACATAAACCAATCACAGTTGTTGAGCCACATGGGATATGATTCCTGAGTATAAGCCTCCTAGTGCTTTCCTGAGGAGGGCACTATGAGTCTGCCTACTTAGCTCCCTTTCTTTCGTAAGCTTGTTTTGAAGCTTGAAGACTGGGATTGATTTCTTTTGATTAGGGTTTTGATTTAGGGATTTGCTTAGAGGTAGATTAGGGTTCTGTTTTTAGGGTTAGAATTAGGGAGGGCTTAGATGTAGATAATTTCTTTCTCAAGCATGGATGGTATTTCATCTCTTTTATCTGTATGACTGCAGTTTACTGTTTATTGCTTGATAGCATGTTGTTTATTTTTCAGTATGATTACTGTCATTTCATGACTGGCTTGAGGTTGAGACGAGCTTGTGGAGGCTGAAGCCCCACACACATTTCCTCCCTCACTTGCATTGCATGCATTTTACTGTTAAGCTGATGCTTTGTCTGTTTTGGTGTATCATTGACATGATCCCTTAGGACTCTCATTTCCTTTGATAAGGATTTGATGATAGAATTTTAGGTTGAAACCTATGCATGACAACGTCTAGGAGTTCCCTGTTCAAACCTCAACCATAGGATGAATCCATGGCATGAAAACTGTAGGACTTGATAGTCTCCCTCCTAGTTAGGCCTGTTCTCTTCTCATCTCAAAACAGTTTAAGATACAGTAATCATGAATGATTTCTTTCGTACGTTATGAGCCTTAAGCTATCTGAGAAAGGATTGTGGGAGAGTTCCTTTTCCACAGTCTGGATGTTTAGTATGGTACCCTTTGGGTGACATGCGACGCATTCACTCTCAGGTCATAGTCTCTAGTGCGGTTGAAATCGCAAACACAATAAAAAACACTTCTTTCAAAACAGGAAATAAACCGTAGTTTCCCGAACTACATGAGCTCTGATCTCTCAGGCCTGTTGAGAGTACGTAGGCACAAGATGTAGAAGTCTTGGCGAGCTACCTTCCCCCATAACCCTTCGTAGGCCGAACTACGTTGACTCTGATTTCTCATTCTCTGATGAGAATACGTAGGCATAAAGTGCGACGCTTTGCCGAGTCATTTTTCTTTTCTTTTTCAGCCAGCCTTGATAGGTAGATAGAATAAAACCAACCCGTCAGATAAAGACAAACAAGCGTGGATCCCGTCGAGTACGACGGACGTGAGGGGTGCTAACACCTTCCCCTTGCGTAATCGACTCCCGAACCCAGACAATGGTTGCGATGACCTTGTCTTACCCTTTTTTCGTCAGGTTTTTCCGATCGTTTCCTTTCCCGCTCTGAGGGATAAATAACGAAAGGTGGCGACTCTTCTGTTGTGCCGGCACCTTATTTTCGCGCGAGCGACAGCAGACAAATCAGATCTACCCCAAAGTCTCTACCGAAGATAGTCAGTGGACACTTCAAGCACACTAAAGAAGTATTCACTGAACCAATAGAGGGAGTTTCAATAGTTATTCGTCGCTCAAGAGTAGACAACACCAATCCTACTCTCTTCACACACTCAACAGAAATGAACGAGTGGGTTGCATCCGTATCAATAATAGTAGTCAAAGGAATATTATTGATGAAACAAGTACCTTTAATAGAACGCTCTTCACTGGAAGCTTGAGTTCCCACTACAACAAACACTTTACCACTGGCCTGAGACGCCTGAGACTTCTTCGGCTTCTCGTAATGCATACTGATATGACCTTTCTCACCACAGTTATAACAGGTAGGCATAGTGGCTCTGCAATCATCTATTACATGGCCTGGGTTACCACACCTGAAGCACTTCTTCACCTCATTAGGACACTCATTAGCACGATCACTCGCGCCACCGCACCAGAAACATTTCAAATCAGCAGATGTTTTCCCCTCTCTAGGCTTCTTATCAGTAGCAGCCTTATGTTTTCCCTTATCAGCAGGAACACTGTAAGGAGTACCACCAAATCTATGCTTACCTTTACGGTCATTCATAGCCTTATAATGTGCAATCCTGGCCCTGTTATCATTATCGTAAATCCTGCTTCTGCTTACCAGCTCCGGATAATTCCTGATCTTCTGACAAGCAATCCCCAACTTAACTTTCGGACGCAGCCCATTCTCAAATTTCAAACACTTAGAGGTCTTTGCATCTTCAGTATTGTAATGAGGACAATATTGCACCAGCGCTTCAAATTTCGCAGCATGCTCTGCTACGGTCAGATTACCCTGCTTCAGCTCTAGGAACTCTATCTCCTTAGCACTTCGTATGTCTTCCAGAAAGTACTTCTCCAGAAAACCCTTTCGAACTACATCCCAAGTGATTGCAGTTCTTGCAGTCACCCATCTCTGGAGACTGTTGTCCCACCAAGCCTCAGCTTCACCTTCTAGCATGTGAGTACCAAACCTCACCTTTTGCTCATCACTACAACCCATTGTCCTGAAAATTTCCTCAATCGCCTTCAGCCACTTCTGCGCAGCTTCAGGATCCAAAACTCCTCCTTCAAACGTCTGCGGCTTGTTACTCCGAAACTGTGCCAAATCCCCAAATTGCACACCCGCAACTTGGTTCTGATTAGAAACCACCTGCACCATCGCTTGAATAGCAGCAGCCTGTCGCTACTGCGAAAATCGGCACCGGCTATGACAGAAGAGTCGCCACCGTGTGTTATTTATCCCAAAGGAGGGAAAGGATACGCTCAGAGTAAACCTAACGCAAAACGGGAAAGGAATGGTCATCACAACCAAATTCCTGGATTCGGGAGTCGGTTACACAAGGGGAAGGTATTAGCACCCCTCACGTCCGTCGTACTCGACGGGATCCACGCTTGTTTTCTAGTACGAATTGTTATTTTATCTACTCTATAGGTCTGGGTTAAAAGGAAAGAAAATGACTCGGCAAAGTATCGCACTTTATGCCTACGTATTCCCGTATGGAACGAGAAATCAGAGTCAACGTAGTTCGCCTACCTACGGAAAAGGAGGGGAAGGTTGCTCACTAGGATACGGCATCCTATGCCTACGTACTTTCATACAGCATGAAAGATCAGAGCAAACGTAGTTTGGGCTACGGAAGACACAAGCTTGTCTGACTGTTTTTTATTACCTTATGAAAGGGTTTTTCTTGATTAAGAGTCCAAGCGGACAAAAATGATACTTTGATGTTTGTTTTGAATCTTTTACAAAAGAAGTGTTTTTTAGTTGGTTTGCAATCTCTGACGCACTAGAGACTATGATTTGAGAGTGACTACGTCGCGTGTCACCCAAAGGGTACCACACTAAGCAGCCAGACTACTGGAAAGAAGCTCTCCAGCAACCCTTTCCCAAATAGCTTAAGGCTCGTAACGTATGACATCGATTAACCTTATTACGGTGTTTTTGAGTTGTTTCAAGATAAGAAGAGAAAGAAGCTCTAAAAAGCCTAGGGTTGAAAAGGGAATAAAAACTAACCTAATGTTGTCATGCATGGATAAGAATCCTAATGTCTGTCATAATTCCCTCCTGCACAGAGGAAATCAGAGATCCTAGGGGATAAACGGAGAAGAAAGCAAGCAAATACGGTAAAATGCATGCAATGCAGCAATACAAGCGAGGCAAGGGAGTCCGGCTCAACCTCGAACCTGGGAAAACAACAGGCAAAGTGAATCAACATTCACTTCAAACCTAGGGGGCAAGCAGCACAAGCCAACAAACAATACAGAGAAACAAAAAACCACAGCAGAGGAGGCAGCCCAAGCAGCAGCACCAAACTCCTACAGCAAACATCCCCAAGCAGCAGCTCTGACAGCAGCAGGTTGATTAAACAGCAAAAAGTTGACAGCAACAACCTTCATCTTCATGAATAGCTCCAATCTTCAACAAGCACCAAGCTTCAACGAGCTCCTAGCTTCAACAAGCAAACTTCACCCTGTAAACAGCTTTAACAAGCTCCTAATTCCATCTTCAACAAGCAGCAAAACCCTAGCTTCAACTAGCAACCAACTTCAACAAGCACAAACCCCTAGCTTCAACAAGCTTCTAGCTTCAACAAGCACAAACCCCTAGCTTCAACAAGCTTCCCCAAGGGAGAATCATTCAACAAGATCAAGTTGAAGTGTTAGGAAACTCAGTGACAACCAAGGGAAGCCATTAAGATCTTAACACTGTAAAGAATGGCATCCTCAAAATTCTACTCTTGAAGCATGCCACTCATCCCTCAAAAGCAGAGATATTACTTCTTTAAGAGGACTTTATGTCATTGGATTGAATGGAGATGAACAATATACTCCATGTTTGAAGAAACAAGCAAAACTAGTCTAATGCTCTTCCTAAAACCCTAGTTTTCCTAAGCTCCTGACAAGCACTCCACAAGAGGACAAGACTCCATCTCCAAGCTCCTTCAAGCTCTCTAAAGCATATTCAATTGGTCTTCATATTCATCCAAGCACAAGAGCAACACCACCCTAATCTAAGGGGAACTATTGATTCAAACTAGTCAAGTTAGTTCACTGGAAACACCTAAAAGTTAGTCCTAAAACTAAATCTAATTAAAATACCAAAAGTGATTTTAAAATCCTACAAAAATTACTAACGGTTCCTAAACCTCTTAAGAATATGCCATACAAAAACCAGGGGGTAATTCATCCTTTAAGTGCTAAAACTATGCCCTAAACCTAAGGGTACTATCTTAAAACCCTAAAACTACAACACCTAATGTTCAATGCTCAAACTAGCCTAAACTTCTCTCACAAAAACATGAGAAAATTACTAGGGGTACATGCATATCTAAGCTATCTAGTCCAAAAAGAATCAACTAAAAAATCAACACCAATTGGCCATACCAAAATCAGAAAGATCAAGCATCAAACAAATTCAAAATAAAACCAATTAAAATACAAAAAATGCAAATAAATTCTAAAATGCATGAATTAGTAATTTCTCAATCCTATTAAATTCTACACTCTCTAAGGAATCAGGGAAAAAAACCTAGATTAAAAAGATTAATTTCCTAATTATTGTGAATTTATTTCTTAACTATATGAAAATATGAAATTAAGGAAAATATGAAGAAAATAAAGAAAACTGCGTTGCAAATAGCAATATAAACCAATTATAAACCAAACCTGGGCCTAAAGGGGGGTGCGCGTATCAAATCTGACTAAGCCCAAACCAACATTAAAACAAAATCAGAAAATAAAATGGAAATTGGGAAACAGGCGTGTGAAATAGCAATGTTTCTTAGTTCAATTCAACCTTGGGCCTGACTAGAGGGTGTGAATAGTAATTAATCAACTAAGCCCAAACCAAAACGTTTAATGAAACGGTGAGTTTTGATCAAACTCATTCTCTTCAGATTTTCAAACAAATCGTGGCCATTGGTTTGAGGTTTCAGTCAAAGGTCAAACATGATCTAACGGGTTGGGAGTCGTCTTCTCCAAATGAATTGAATTTGAGAGGGAAACTCAGACGGTGGCCTGAGCTTTGCGCCACCGTCTTCTCCGGCGTGGCATATCCAAAAGCGCATCAATTCTTGCAACTAATCACCCTATCCTGCTCAAAATCATCTCTTGAGTTCAAAAATGATCTCCAATTTTATTGATTTATCCTTTAAAACCAAACCCGATCAAATGTTCAGAAATTCACCCCAATCTTGATGGTCACAATTCTTGGAATTAATGATCCTAAACTCATCTACACCTTTCACTGATCAAAACTAACCATTCAGCCATGCTTAAAGCCTCAAGAATTAAGAGATATCTCCCTCAACAGAAATCTTGCACTGACCTAAAGTATCTCTAATCGTCCAATTCTTGTGCCTAAATCCAACCTAGCACCATCACTAACCTATCCAACTATCAAAACCTATGCAATTACCTATAAATTAAGCTAAAGCTTGAAAGTTACAAACCTGGGAAAAAATGGATGAACAAATGAGGTTATGACTCGATTCAACCTCCAATCTTTTGCAGAATCACTCAAGAACCACTTCTAAAGCTTCTCCAATGATCAATTTGCTTTGACCCTCTTCAATTCCAAAACCCGATTCTTGATGCAGCTGTGAAATTTTCAATTACTCTCTCTGATTCCTTGCTCAATCCTTGCCAAAAAATGATCTGAATCAATTGCAAATGTTATATAGAATGTGTTGGAAACCTCTAGAAAGTTCTGTAACCAACTGAATGAGATTTTCAATTTCTTATGCACTTCCAATTTCTCATATGCAACTATCATGAATTGCTATGCTCCCAGCCTGATTCCCTTTGAATTTCTCTCCTCATGACATTTTGAATTGAATGGGAATGATATCTTCCTTATTTTTGATCCAAAGGTATGTAATTCAAATGTTGCTTCCATCTTAAGTAACAAACGGGAACCATGTGTTATTGGCCTCAAATCCAAAAAGTAATATTGCCATCCTTTCCAAAATATGTTTTTTGATCAATTTGACCTATAATGTTGCATTATTTGGTCACATATCAATTTTTCCACAATTTTGGCCTTTAAATGACTTATTTTCTTCCTTTTCAAAATTTCTCAAACCAACTTCTCCTATGAGCCATTTCAAAGCCTCCTTGATGCATGGTCAAGGTTAAAACCCTATTTTGAGCAACTTTATAGTTGAACAAAACTTCATTTGAGGCCTCTAAGTTGGTGAAAATGGCCTATGATCACAAATGACCTATAATCACCAATACCCAAAATACCCCTGGATTACAAAGATCATAACTTGAGTTCTACAAATCCCCTTGAGGACTTCTAGTACTCTATGGAAAGCTAAGACCAAGATCTACAACTCTCATGTTGGCCAAGAATCCATTTGAAAACTAATTGAAGGGAAAAAGTTGCTTGGAAGTCAAGTGACTTTCACAAATAAATTTCATAGTCATCTGATGACCTGTAACTTGCAAGGATCATAACTTGAGTTCTATAAATCTTCTTGAAGACTTATAGTACTCAAATTAAAGGTATTGAGATGCTCTACAAGTTTCATGTTGGCCAAATATCCATTTGAAACTTGTATTTTGACTTATGTGGCTTTGAAGTTAGGCACTAAACAGGGGATTTTACACTGAAACCCTAATTTAGCAACTTCCCACATTCTTAATTCTTCTTTTCTTGATCTTGGCACAACACCACACATGTATCAACATACCAATCCATGAACCCCATGACCTCAAATTAGGCCTTGATGTTCTCCAATTACTCAATTGACCTAGGATTGACCCCGATGAAACCCTAGTTGACTGCACCTCAACTGTGGCTCTCATACTTGAATCAATGACTTGTCTCAGCTTCCATATGGCCCTCTAGGCACTCCATGAGATCCATAAACACCTAAAATTCACATTCCATGTTTCACATCCCACTGATGATTCTCAATATTCCTCAAGATAGGAGCAAAACCCACATGTAGGCACTCAAACCTCTCAAGACTTCAAATCATTTCTTGATGGCCTGGATGACTTCTCATACTTGGATAACACCTCTTGCTAGGCTCTTCTCTTGATAGACACCCTTTGATCCCCTGCTAGAGACATGCTATGCTATGATATGCAAATGATTGGACTATGTACATGATGTAACTATGCAAATGAAATGCAATGAAGCATAAATTAGGCAAGAAAAGGTTGAGCAAATTTTGGGGTGCAACACAGCCAAAGCAGCATCATTCCTTCCTGCCATACTGCTCAACAATAACAACACCAGGTTAAAAGATACACAATCTCTATCCTAAAGACAGACTCAACAACTACACTGGCCGGACGGACGGACCTGCTCTGATACCAATTGTAACACCCCACTTTCCCGAATTAAAATAACATGCGATTATTTCAATTAAACATTAGAGTTCTCCACTAAAGTGGGATATCACATCACATAATTCAACATACTCTTCATTAGAAGGTTTTCAAAATAAAGCAGCGGAAAATATTCATTAGTTCATCAACCTCGGCCATCCGCTAATACATGAAAATATTCATTAATAAAATTCACCAACACATGATACATCACAGGAAAGTAAAACAAGTTCAAATAAATCAAAGGAAAATGCCCAAGTCCCGTGCTACGTATCAGAGCATCCTAAGACTCGACTCGCACACCTCTATCCAAGGTAGCTAAGTACCATAACAACAGACCATAACAACAACAAAGGGGTGAGAAAACATGATCAAAATTATCGGTAATACAGTACATGAAATAAAGGTAGTAATCATATAATTCATCACCCAACATTCATTAAACACGACCTACTGTCCAACATCAACACAACACACCATAATGCAATTATGCAACTCAACACCATACATGCGGTACCGACTCATTGGTTCATTCAATCGAACCCCGGATAGATCACATACACCCGTCCATGGCCATGATCTGTCCCCACCATTCTCCGCAATGGAGTACAGATGAATCACATACACTCCTCTTGAGCAATGATTTGTCCCACCAAACACCATGATATGCATAACACCAAATGCACAACAAATGAACTCAAGTACACAAGGTGCACACGATCCCCTGATCACATCACCATACATCATACATACATATTGTTCATCAATTAATTATTTTAATTAAAGTCACACGATCCCCCTGATCCCATCACCATACCCCATACATATCTCACACCTCAATCTACTTATTTCAACTAACTTCACTCATTACATAATTTCACCTTTTAATGTCAAGTATACACTCTTCACCACTAATCACCATATCTATACTGGTCCCAACTTAAGGAATACTACAAAACGACAGAACCACCCTCACCGTAAAAAATCACAATTTGCTGTCATGCTCGCTGGCTCATTCGCTTAGCGAAGCCCTAGCAAACGCTCGCTAGCTGCTCACCTAGTGAACTCCCTAACGAAGGCAGACAATAGCTACTGGAAGTGTTCGCTACCTCACTCTCCTAGCGAGTCCCTAGCGAATGCTCGCTGTAACAGCCCAATTCTTGATAATTATTTATATTAATTAATTGATTTGGGTGATTAATATTTTAATTGTGGAATTTATGTGTTAATATGTTATGTTTGCATATTAAGCTATTTTACCGATTTTGAGAGTTTCGGGGAAAATAGATTGGAGGGTATTTTAGACATTTAGTATTTAATGTTAAGTTGAGATATTTTATGAGAAATGGATTAGTGGATGTTTGGAGAGAAATAGAATAGAAAGAGCATAAGTGAAAAAGGGAAAGAGAAAGAGAAAGAAAGGAAAAATAGAAACATAAGAGAAAAAGAAGAGGAAGAAAGAGGAAGAGGAGAAAAGAGGAGAAAAAGGGGAAAAAGCTTGGAAAGCTCAAAAACAACTTCTAACTTCGATTTAATCAAGGTAAGCGTGTGAAATGTTGTTATTCTATCAATGTTTATGATTATGTATGTGTTTGTTGGTTTGATTGAGATTGTTGGAGAGTTTCTACCATTTTCCCATTCTAGGGCATAAATGAGTTTAATCTGTAGAATCGAATTTTTAACGCTTAAAGTCGGGAATAAATTTTGTTGTTTAGTCGGGTAATGCTTAGCCGTGATTATTGGACTTCGTTTGATCGAATTTGGTTGAGTTTGTGAGTTTTGACATTTTTGGACAATTGGGGGTTAAGATTTTGGATGAAAATCGGAAGTCGTAAAATTTGCACTTTATGATCCTAAAATGTTACTATATAATTGGTAATGATGAGTAGGTATTTAATCGCGAGAAAAGAATTAAATCGGTCGGATTTTCGGGTGAAAATGCAAAATCCCGTAGCCGTGTTTAGGCAAAATTCTGGTTTTTCGAAAAACTTCGAAAATTCATATCTCTTGATCCGTAAGTCATTTTTAGTCCCCGTTCAAAGCGTTGGAAATCTAAAGAGATGTTATTTCTAGGAAAAATGGTTTTGATTTCAGTGTATAATCCAATTATAGCATAATATTCGAAACGTGTCATTTTGTCAACTTTTACCATCGTGAACGAGTGCGTTTGATGTGTTATCATACTGTATGCTTTCGATATATAACGTGTAGCTTGCATGCTGTTATATGTTATGCTATGGGTAGCCGTATGACGTGAATCCTAGATTGTGGAATCGATTGTTAAATGTGGCCTTTTGGCAAATATATGCATTATTTAAATTGATTAAAAGTGCATGATAAATGTGTCGCTACTGCGAAAATCGGCTCCGGCTGACAGAAGAGTCGCCACCGTGCATTATTTATCCCAACGGAGGGAAAGGAAACGCTCGAAGTAAACCTCGCAAAAAACGGGGAAAAGGTATGGTCATCGCAACCAAAACCTGGGTCCGGGAGTCGGTTACGCAAGGGGAAGGTATTAGCACCCCTCACGTCCGTCGTACTCGACGGGATCCACGCTTGCTTGGGTTGTCTAAAGGATGCAAAACAATCTATCTACGACTGCTAAATCTAAACGGAAGGGAACTGACTCGATAGAGCGTCGCACTCTATGCCTACGTATTCTCAAGAGAGAAAGTCAGAGTCAACGTAGTTCGGGACTACAGGGAAAATTGGCTCGCCAAGACCTCGCGTCTTGTGCCTACGTACTTCCACACTGCATGGAAGATCAGAGCTTTACGTAGTTCAGGCTAACTACGGCTAAACAGGGTATTCTCACACAGCAGTGAGAAAATCAACTGGTTTCAAAGGTACGGGAACCTATGGGCAAAACTATGGCTTGGTCTCAAATGCCCTCGAGCAAGAGAGAAAATGGTAACAATTAGTCGTCAGCGGGAAAGTCTCGATCGCACAGCAGCGAGAGAACAAAAGTCAGTCGTTAGTGTGCTCGCTAGGATATCGCATCCTATGCCTACATATCCATGTCTGGTACAAGGAATCAGAGCAGTTGTAGTTCGGCTACTTCGGGACCACAGCTCAAATCTCGTTTTATTAACATTCTGAAAAATGATTACAATGCTTGCATACTGAAAAATAATCTCCTAGGAAATACTATCTTATCCTATCCTGAAAAATCGAATGGAAAATAGCCCCCTAACAAGTGGACATTCTAAATTATCCCTAAAATCGTAAAATAATCTCTATGAAAATATATCCTAAAAGAAAATGTACTTTTAAAAAATATTAAGTCTACACTAATATTTTTTTTCTCTTTATTTTTCTCTATTTTTTCTATATATTTTTCATATTTCTTTCACTATATTTTTCACATTCTTTTTCTTTTTCTTCTTCCTTATTTTTTCAATATATTTTCTTTTTCTTTTTCTATTTTCCTTTTTTAATATTTTCTCCATATTTTTTTCACTATATTTTCTTTTCTTTTTCTCACTATTCTTTTTTCTTTAATATTCTCTTTTTTTTTTATAATATTTTCTTTTCTTTTTCTCACTATTCTTTTTTCTTTAATATTCTCTTTTTTTTCATAATATTTTCTTTTCCACAAAACTAAACAAGAAAATAAAAAAATTAGGAAAAGAGAACAAGGGGGGGTACATCAGCTATTACAGGGGTAATTAAGCAAAAAATAAATGAAATGGGCCCAGCCCAACCAACACTGAAACGGGGAGGGGGGTGCATCAAGTGAACCTGGGGGTGCCATCAGCAACATGGCCCAGCCCAACTAACCAAAAAAACGAGGTAAGTCCCAAAACGGGGGGTGTGTGACAAAAAAGAACATTGGGCTTTGAGGCCCAATCCACCCGGTCCACTCCCTCCTCTCCTTCTCATCTGAAACCCTAAGTCTTCTCACTCTCCCTGCGCCGTCGCCAACTGTTCATGGCCGTCATCTTCCATCTTCGTTCTCTCCCTCACTGCTCTTTCTCCACCTTACTCTCAACACCATTAAGCTCCTCCAAACCTGCTTGCCCTGCGAAGTCAGCACCAACAACCGTTCAAACAAACACGATTCCCCTAACAAGTTCTTGAAGACGTAGTACTTTCTGGAGATGGCTTAGATGTTCTTGAAGTTCTTCCTTCTGGAAATCTGATGAAATTCGAAGAGGATAAATGTTGGAGATGAACATTGGTGATGAAATCGAAGGTTCCCTTATAGTTTCTGGAGAGTGAAGACGATAGGTTCGCTACTCTCCTTGATGGAGATCTGAGACATTTCTGATACATGCAAATTAACGAAGCTTGAATGTTCTTGATTGTTTGAAGGGGCGTTGATGAGATCTGGAAAATGAAGGATTCTCGCGAGCTCTTGAAGATCTTCAGCGCTCTTACGAAGACGGATTGAAGGTAGCGAATCCCAGGAGCGTCTGGGATTTGGATGAATGTTGGTGCCGAGGACGTTCTGGAAATTTCTCTGGAGATTTGTCTGATGAAGAAATTGTTGATGAGGGTTGATGATGAGAGGAGGACGATGAAGTTCTGGGGGATGGAAGTTCTTGCGTGAAAATCTGGGCGAAATTGATGGAGATGAGGATGGTGGTTGAGAGTTGATGAACGGTGGTTGGTTGAAGAAGGTTGATCGGTGAAGATGAACAGATTAGAGGTGAGAGATGAATTTCTGGGTTTTTGGTGTTTCCGGCAACGGGTAGGGCGGCCGGAGTAGGTTAGGGTTGCCGTTACGGTGGCCGCCGGCCATGCATGCCGGCCGGGGAGAGTTTCAGGCGAGGACCAGTGGAGGGCTGGTGTGGAGGCACGTGTCACGGTAGTGGAGGGAAGCGTTGCATGGGTGCCACGTGTGTGTGGCGTGGCACTGAGAGAGTGAAGGTGGAAAGTGAGGTGTTGCGTGATGGTGAAAAAACGTGGGGTCCCCTCCCCCTCAACACGTGGCGCTGAATGAATATATACCCTCAGATTCTCTAGAATATTCTGGATTTTTCTGGCATTATCTAGACTTTTCTGGACTGGGATTGCATGAATTGGGCCTGCGAATTTGATGGGGCCCAGACGAAAAACTGAATTGAAAAATGAAAAATAAAAATAAAAATAAAAAAAGATTAAAACTTAACACTAATTAACTAAGGCCTATTTAATCTAATTAATTCTGAATTAAATCTAAAAAAGAGAAAAAGCTCTATTAATTCTATAATATCTACTAAAGAAAAATCTATTTATTTATTAAAAATGAAAAATCTATATTCTATATTAACTAAACTATTGATTTATTTAGTAAAAGAAAAATCTATATTATATTACAAATCTATTTAAAAGAAATTCTATATTCCATTAAAAATGATTAAACTCTATTAAGTGCTGAAAAATGATTTAATTCTATCTAATATATTCTAAAAAGAGAAAATGCTATTTATTTATTCCATTTAAAATTCTAAAAAATATTAAAAATATTAAAACCTATTAATATTCTATATCTAAAAATATATTCAAAAATTCAATTAATATTCTAGAAAAATCTATTAATATTCTATAAAATGCTATATTATCCTAAAAATGATTAAAAATCTATTTAAACTCTAAAAATAGCCAATAAAATCCAGAAAAATCACAATAATTCCCAGAGGAACAAAATAAGCACCGAACGACACATAACACCGCGAGAGCGCACCAAGATAGCCGGTAAAAATAAACGGACACCGAAACGTACTCAAAAACACGATTCTATCTATCTAAACTGATTAGAAACACCTGAGACACGATACGAGAGTTGTGATCCCGATAAAATCAAAACAAATGAGACATGCACTGTATGCGATATGCAGATACGAATGCAGTTATGCGTCGAAACATCGAGCCAGATACGGGACCCGGTTGGTCAAATTTTAGGGTGCAACAGCTGCCCCTATTCAAGCGACTTCGACCTGAATGGGTGAAGAGCGCTCAACCTTCAAACATTCAAGGCAGATGACGGTTGAATACAAATGGAACCCTGAAATTTGCCAACCGCGGGAATATACTGCAAAGCTGCTTGAGAAATAGCTTCCAATGAACTGAAGTTTGGTTGTCACGGCAACAACTGGTCAATTTTCTGATAAAATTTTCTTCTCCTTTTCAACACCTGTGTGACGCCACAAGTATTGAAATAATGCTTCGCAAAGCAAACACCTTCCCATCTGTTATGGGATCTTTTTCTGTCGACTCATGGTTCACTGCGAACCCGAGGAAACTCTCCTAGGGGAATTCTGAATTGAACTGCCTGGAACCTATTCTGACGAAGGCGGCAGCTTCAGAAACTTGATATATGTCAATCTCTGCTTGTTGTTGTTTTTTCCGATGCTGACGTAACAACCAAATATGAAGAATCACTCCGCTGGGGAAGACGAGAAGCTTATGCCACACAACTCTGCAGGTGAACAAATTCGAAATCCAATAGGTAACCAACCTGGTCCATGTTTCGACATGCGTATGCTTGAAATGATGCAATGCCCTATATGACATGTAAATGCTATGCGTTCTGTTTGAAAATGTGATGCTCAGACGGCATGGAAATGCTAAATGCTTGTAAATGCAATGACTATATATGCAAATGCTAATGCAGGCTCGAGCCGCCAGAGAACACCAGGTCTGAAAACCACTTGGCAAAATAAATGCCGAAGGTAGACGTCAACTCTACTGGGGATGAACCGAATTCACAGAACCGTCTCAGCAAAGGGAAACCAAATCCGCTGGGAATAACTGTCCTGCTGGAGAAATGAAAAGGCAACCCTGCTTGGCGACTTCACTGGGGAAAGAAACAACAACTCTGCTTGGGGATGCTCCCTCAAACCATTGACAACTGATTGTACTCTGCGGAGATTGACCCAAACTGAGGTTGATTGCGCACAACATACTGCTGGAAACGCCCCTACTATCAAGGATATCAATCTTAATCTGCTGAGGATACTCCTGATCCAACTCTGATACGGGGTAAAATACAATCTCGACTCTTCCGGGGATAATATGCAACTTTCATCTGCTGAAGAGTAACAATTCTGATTTAACAACATCTGCGAGGAATTCAAACATTACTCGGAGCCATGGTATCTATTGAGCTTCGTATCGGGGAACATGACAACATGCGAGTCATTGGGAATTACTGTGTCAGATACCTTTAGGTTTTTTTGTTTTTCTGGTTTAGGATAAACATGGACTATGTACAGAGTGGAAGATATGGACAATACTAGACGAGAACTAGCATTCAAGGGTAGACTACCAGACGAGAACTGATAGCAAAATCGATTGAGAAAATTGAACGAAAATTGATTTTTGTATTTTGAACGTCAGACGGGGCTGACTGGATAACAGACTGAAGCATAGACAACCAGGCGAGAACTGATTGAAAGCTGACGTACACCAGACGAGAACTGGTATAACACATAGGTTAAAACACACGATGATCAGGCGAGAACTGATTATGCGACGACATATACCAGACGAGAACTGATACAGCACTTGAAGAAACGGTGACCAGACGAGAACTGGTTACAATAAACTACACCAGACGGGAACTGATGCTTACAATAAACTGCACCAGACGGGAACTGATGCTTACGATAGAGTAGGCCAGACGAGAACTGGTTACCGGTTTTCCAGGCGAGAACTGGACTTTGGGGATGACTGGTTACTGACACGCAACAGGTTTAAACTGTAGGATAATGATCCAATGGCAGCAAGGCCTTTTTTATTTGAAAGGTTCAGGTTTTGATAAGGGTACTGACATGATTCCCCGATACTCAACTCTGGCTGGGGATAAACAGACTGGCTTGCACAACTTGCCCCAGTACAACTCAACTTGCCCCAATCTAGCTCTTGGGAGTATTTGCTCTGAACAGCTTGCTACGAGACGACTTCGAGAATATTTGCCCCAGTATCTGTATGACAACAAGACTCAATCTCCATAAATCCAGTTGGTTTCAACACTATCTTTGCGGTGACTTGCCCCTGAATGAGCGTTCTAGCGACTTAACCTGATCTGATTATCCACCTGAAGTATCTGCTTTCAAATCTCAACGTTCTGCATAATTACCCCTGATTGGTTCTCGAGAAGACTCACTTATGATCAACTTCTTCTCAAACATACTGCCCCTGATCAACTGAAGCTTCGGGACCTGTCCTCAGACTAACTGATCTCGAACTTACTGGAAGTCAATGCCCCTGATTCACAGGTCTTCACAACATTCACTATTCTGATTCAAACTACTGAATTACTCAGTTCTGCTCGATTATTCCCTGCTGGAATTTCTTTCATGCCAACTACTAACCTGCAATTAAAAATCGTCTGTTCACGAATGGTAATCTTAATGCAGTGCTTATGCAGATTTTGAAAAAATTTGAGTTGTCACTCATTTACATGCTATGATTGTGAGTGACGAATGAACCTAAGTTCAAACGTAGTGCTTACGTGGTCAGTGAAAAATACAACAAGGATGTGACTAGCAAGTCAAGAAGGAGTCAGGTTACTCAACCTTATCGTAATGCGCTTCAGAATAACCCTACCTCAATTAGGTCTTTTAAGGGTTGTATCGTGGTCGGGTTCACGGTTCGTGAAACAAAGGATATTTGGCTCAAATTTTGATTTATACCCACCCCTTCTACGTGATGATCTCCGATCCTAAGGTTCAGTTAACCTGGCACAAGCGCTCGCCTCTTCAAGAAGTATGTTGAATGGTAAGACCCACAGTTAAGGAACTCATAAAGCTTTTTTTTAGAGTGATAGTTACTCCTTCGTCGCTTTCGGTGTTTGTGTACACGACTTTGTGACTTGCTGTGGAAAATTTCTTATCCCTCTTTTTCATTCTTTTGATTCCCTAATTTTTGCCTGGACTGACTCATTTTGAGTTCTTTTCGTTTTTTTTTCGATTTGAAGTCCAGCGGGATGCCCTGATTTTTGCCTAAGTATTAGCTTTCTAGCTTTTTCTTTTCTTTTTACTTAGCGGGCTTTCTTTCTTCTTTCTTTTGGAACAAATTCGTGTGACACTGGTTGTCTTGATTGCTCCGAAAGGATTGTAACTGTCTCACTCCTGATTGGTGAGATATGACCTCTTGAAAGGTATAAACTGATTGGTCCTCGAAAGACAACACTCCTCTGTAAGACTTGAATGCTCGGTCAAGCTAACTGACAACTACCCTGCCCCGGGTTAAGATGTGAGGGTTTTAAAAGTCTGAAAAACTTCTACTTCTTGGCTCGAAGTGGTTAACAAGGGACTAACTCCTTATATCTCCAGTGTTTGGGGGATTTGAAACAATGCCTTGTACGTCATCGGTACGGTCTTATCTGAAAGCCTACGATCATAGGTTATGAGTTTAGTTTCGTAATCCTCCCTCAAATCTTTGCTAGTCACAGTGATAAAGTGGAGTGAATAATATGCAAGTGTCAGTGCAATGCAGTAAATGAGCGACAACGACATGATTAATTCAGAAAAATGCATAGTCACTTTATTATTATCACCATTCGAAACATACAATGTTTAAAAGCAGGTAGTAAGTAACAGAAAAAGAAACTACAAATGCAAATGATATAAAGGTGTGAGGACTGCCAATGCTGAGGGCCTCCGCCTGTCTGAATCACTGGCTTTTGCTGGGGAATACTTCCCGAATCTACGAGCTTAGACAGCTGAGCGGTTGGGATGAACAAACAGAAATCCTTCTCGAAAGGAAATGCGATCCTGATCAATCAACTGCTGTACTTTCGCCTGAAATGCTTTACAATCTTCTGTTGAATGCCCTGGAGAGCCACCATGATAACCACACTGAACGTGGGGATTATACCCAGGAGGGTAAGGTTCTGGAACTGGCTTAAGAGCTTTAGGTTCCACCAAAGACTTCTGGATCAAAGACGGTAGCAGCTGGCTATACGGCATAGGCACTGGGTGAGAAGGAGCTTTCCTTCGTTCCAAGTTGTTACGAGGTCTATTCTGATTCTGACGCTGATTCTGATAACCTCGGCCACGAGTTCGCTGATTTGCAATGGAAGCGACATAAGATTCCTGATAGGGTGCCCCAGGCACGACTGTCTGTTCAGTATAACAAGCCACAGGAGGTACTGATCTCTGATAAGAACCAACAAAATTCACTGATTCGCTTTGAGGATATTCCACCTTTGGCATGACTGCATTGATCACCACTTCTTCTTCATCCTGATAGTCACAAGGATATTCAGTTTCACCAGCTTGATCATATGAAGTAATCTGAATTTTCCCAATTCTTATGGCATACTCAAGGCGTTCTCCTAATGCTACCACGTCAGAGAAACTTATTGGAAGTCCGAGCAATCTTTTGGAGTATGGATCTTGTAGGGAATCCACAAACATGCTTGCCAGCTCTTGGTCTAACATTGGTGGATGCACTCTAGCAGCAAATTCTCTCCATCTCTGAGCATACTTCCTGATAGGTTCATTGTCCTCTTGAGACAATTCTTGCAAATGCATGCGATAGGAAGCTACGTCTAGGTTATATTCGTACTGCTTTAGAAAAGCTCTGGCTAAATCCATCCATGATTGAATCTGATTTCTCTCTAACTGCATATACCACCTCAAAGATGCCCCAGTCAGACTATCTTGAAAGCAATGGATCATCAACTTGTCATCTCGCACAAACGCAGTCATTCTTCGACAGAACATCATCAAATGCAGCTTCGGACAGCTATCTCCTGTGTACTTCTCAAATTTCGGCACTTTGAACTTATAAGGCAACACCAGGTCAGGAACCAAACACATGCCTACAACATCCAGGTTAACAGCATCTTTGACTTTCAAAGCTTTCATTCCTTCTTCCAACGCTCGGAGTCTTCTATCCTTTTCAAGAGCTCTTGGATCTACCATCCCAGCCGTTGGAATATCTCTTCGGTAATTCGTCACAGGGAAAGCAACACCTTGATTGTTAACAGGAGGAGGACGTTCATCTCGAGCAACAAACTGCTCATGTCGATCTCGGTTCTCAACAGAAGGCTGTACAACTTGGTCTGCAGCAACGTTGTTCACTTGCGGAAAGTCTTCCATAGAATCATACAGAGGGTTGGACGCCATAGTGAACCCCGTCAAGGTGTTAGGAGACTGGAAATTTCCTTCAGACATAGCTACTGATAATCTTCAGCTGACTTCAATGCTTGATTCTGCTCAAACCTACTCAACCCCTAGGTCGGTCTTCTGACAATCAACAGATGCTCAATCCAAACTCCGGGTAATCACCTTCAGGAAACAAAGGCTGGATCAGAACTCTGGCTAACTGGAGGATGATATGCAATGCAACACTGATATGCACATGATATGCAAGATGCAGCAAACAACGGGATCACAGCCCCCACACAATCTCTGAATACTACTGCACTGCTGACGGAGTACGGTCGCTCTGAAGAGAAGACCAAAATAACGGGTTGGTTGAAAGTCAAGTTTCCTGCACAAAAAAACCCCCCCACTCACAGGTATGGTCCTATATCTGACAAGGTACGGCATCCTATGCGGTCGTCAGCGTCACAGACTTTCAAGATTGACGATACGATTCCCAGAAGGAGTGGCATCATCGAGTCCTGAAGAGGCCTCACTTAGCTAACTTCCAAATGATCGGTTCCCAGAGTCGACAATCCAACTAACCAGCAACCCAAGCCACCCAAAGGGTGGGTCAAGAGGCCAACCAGAAGAACCTCGTCTGAGTGTAGATTTCATGGGACACCAAGGCAATCAAAGCATGCGGGCGCCCACTAATTTCTACTCTAAGTCTAAGGTGCACTCAAGCCCAGGTCCGACTTCTCTCAATCATAGAACACCCGTAACACCCCAACAGCAACAGATAATATCAATAAATAAGCCCCAATAGACAAGCAAATAAGCGCTAGGATTGACTCTCTCTTAGGGGACGTTGGATCCCACATGCATGGGGAACTATCGCAGTCCCCAGCAGAGTCGCCAGCTGTCGCTACTGCGAAAATCGGCGCCGGCTGACAGAAGAGTCGCCACCGTGCGTTATTTATCCCAACGGAGGGAAAGGAAACGCTCGAAGTAAACCTCGCAAAAAATGGGGAAAAGGTATGGTCATCGCAACCAAAACCTGGGTCCGGGAGTCGGTTACGCAAGGGGAAGGTATTAGCACCCCTCACGTCCGTCGTACTCGACGGGATCCACACTTGCTTGGGTTGTCTAAAGGATGCAAAACAATCTATCTACGGCTGCTAAATCTAAACGGAAGGGAACTGACTCGATAGAGCGTCGCACTCTATGCCTACGTATTCTCAAGAGAGAAAGTCAGAGTCAACGTAGTTCGGGACTACAGGGAAAATTGGCTCGCCAAGACCTCGCGTCTTGTGCCTACGTACTTCCACACTGCATGGAAGATCAGAGCTTTACGTAGTTCAGGCTAACTACGGCTAAACAGGGTATTCTCACACAGCAGTGAGAAAATCAACTGGTTTCAAAGGTACGGGAACCTATGGGCAAAACTATGGCTTGGTCTCAAATGCCCTCGAGCAAGAGAGAAAAGGGTAACAATTAGTCGTCAGCGGGAAAGTCTCGATCGCACAGCAACGAGAGAACAAAAGTCAGTCATTAGTGTGCTCGCTAGGATATCGCATCCTATGCCTACATATCCTTGTCTGGTACAAGGAATCAGAGCAGCTGTAGTTCGGCTACTTCGGGACCACAGCTCAAATCTCGTTTTATTAACATTCTGAAAAATGATTACAATGCTTGCATACTGAAAAATAATCTCCTAGGAAATACTATCTTATCCTATCCTGAAAAATCGAATGGAAAATAGCCCCCTAACAAGTGGACATTCTAAACTATCCCTAAAATCGTAAAATAATCTCTATGAAAATATATCCTAAAAGAAAATGTACTTTTCAAAAATATTAAGTCTACACTAATATTTTTTTCTCTTTATTTTTCTCTATTTTTTCTATATATTTTTCATATTTCTTTCACTATATTTTTCACATTCTTTTTCTTTTTCTTCTTTCTTATTTTTTCAATATATTTTCTTTTTCTTTTTCTATTTTCTTTTTTTAATATTTTCTCCATATTTTTTCACTATATTTTCTTTTCTTTTTCTCACTATTCTTTTTTCTTTAATATTCTTTTTTTTTCATAATATTTTCTTTTCTTTTTCTCACTATTCTTTTTTCTTTAATATTCTCTTTTTTTTCATAATATTTTCTTTTCCACAAAACTAAACAAGAAAATAAAAAAATAAGGAAAAGAGAACAAGGGGGGTACATCAGCTATTACAGGGGTAATTAAGCAAAAAATAAATGAAATGGGCCCAGCCCAACCAACACTGAAACGGGGAGGGGGGTGCATCAAGTGAACCTGGGGGTGCCATCAGCAACATGGCCCAGCCCAACTAACCAAAAAAACGAGGTAAGTCCCAAAACGGGGGGTGTGTGACAAAAAAGAACATTGGGCTTTGAGGCCCAATCCACCCGGTCCACTCCCTCCTCTCCTTCTCATCTGAAACCCTAAGTCTTCTCACTCTCCCTGCGCCGTCACCAACTGTTCATGACCGTCGTCTTCCATCTTCGTTCTCTCCCTCACCGCTCTTTCTCCACCTTACTCTCAACACCATTAAGCTCCTCCAAACCTGCTTGCCCTGCGAAGTCAGCACCAACAACCGTTCAAACAAACACGATTCCCCTAACAAGTTCTTGAAGACGTAGTACTTTCTAGAGATGGCTTAGATGTTCTTGAAGTTCTTCCTTCTGGAAATCTGATGAAATTCGAAGAGGATAAATGTTGGAGATGAACACTGGTGATGAAATCGAAGGTTCCCTTATAGTTTCTGGAGAGTGAAGACGATAGGTTCGCTACTCTCCTTGATGGAGATCTGAGACATTTCTGATACATGCAAATTAACGAAGCTTGAATGTTCTTGATTGTTTGAAGGGGCGTTGATGAGATCTGGAAAATGAAGGATTCTCGCGTGCTCTTGCAGATCTTCAACGCTCTTACGAAGACGGATTGAAGGTAGCGAATCCCAGGAGCGTCTGGGATTTGGATGAATGCTGGTGCCGAGGACGTTCTGGAAATTTCTCTGGAGATTTGTCTGATGAAGAAATTGTTGATGAGGGTTGATGATGAGAGGAGGACGATGAAGTTCTGGGGGATGGAAGTTCTTGCGTGAAAATCTGGGCGAAATTGATGGAGATGAGGATGGTGGTTGAGAGTTGATGAACGGTGGTTGGTTGAAGAAGGTTGATCGGTGAAGATGAACAGATTAGAGGTGAGAGATGAATTTCTGGGTTTTTGGTGTTTCCGGCAACGGGTAGGGCGGCCGGAGTAGGTTAGGGTTGCCGTTACGGTGGCCGCCGGCCATGCATGCCGGCCGGGGAGAGTTTCAGGCGAGGACCAGTGGAGGGCTGGTGTGGAGGCACGTGTCACGGTAGTGGAGGGAAGCGTTGCATGGGTGCCACGTGTGTGTGGCGTGGCACTGAGAGAGTGAAGGTGGAAAGTGAGGTGTTGCGTGATGGTGAAAAAACGTGGGGTCCCCTCCCCCTCAACACGTGGCGCTGAATGAATATATACCCTCAAATTCTCTGGAATATTCTGGATTTTTCTGGCATTATCTAGACTTTTCTGGACTGGGATTGCATGAATTGGGCCTGCGAATTTGATGGGGCCCAGACGAAAAACTGAATTGAAAAATGAAAAATAAAAATAAAAATAAAAAAAGATTAAAACTTAACACTAATTAACTAAGGCCTATTTAATCTAATTAATTCTGAATTAAATCTAAAAAAGAGAAAAAGCTCTATTAATTCTATAATATCTACTAAAGAAAAATCTATTTATTTATTAAAAATGAAAAATCTATATTCTATATTAACTAAACTATTGATTTATTTAGTAAAAGAAAAATCTATATTATATTACAAATCTATTTAAAAGAAATTCTATATTCCATTAAAAATGATTAAACTCTATTAAATGCTGAAAAATGATTTAATTCTATCTAATATATTCTAAAAAGAGAAAATGCTATTTATTTATTCCATTTAAAATTCTAAAAACTATTAAAAATATTAAAACCTATTAATATTCTATATCTAAAAATATATTCAAAAATTCAATTAATATTCTAGAAAAATCTATTAATATTCTATAAAATGCTATATTATCCTAAAAATGATTAAAAATTTATTTAAACCCTAAAAATAGCCAATAAAATCCAGAAAAATCACAATAATTCCCAGAGGAACAAAATAAGCACCGAACGACACATAACACCGCGAGAGCGCACCAAGATAGCCGGTAAAAATAAACGGACACCGAAACATACTCAAAAACACGATTCTATCTATCTAAACTGATTAGAAACACCTGAGACACGATACGAGAGCTGTGATCCCGATAAAATCAAAACAAATGAGACATGCACTGTATGCGATATGCAGATGCGAATGCAGTTATGCGTCGAAACATCGAGCCAGATACGGGACCCGGTTGGTCAAATTTTAGGGTGCAACAGAATGTGATTGAGTTTGTTGTCGTTGGCATGATATTGCAAATGCATATTATTTGTATGTGATTGTATGTAAAGAATGCATGAGAACTATTAGTGAATATGTGCACATTGCTTGATAAATGTGGTGATGATGTTGAAAGTATGAATACTTTGATGAAATATGTGTATGTGCAAAACTCGTACTCACTGGGGTAGAATGATAAGATATCGTTCCTAGTAGAGTAATCAGTGGGGTAGAATGATAAGATATCGTTCCTAGTGAAATGATCACCGGGGTAGAATGACAAATATTGTTCCTTGTGAGGTATAGTGACACGGTCGTATACACTGGGGTAGAATTACTAAGATGTCGTTCCTAGTGGAATAATCACCGGGGTAGAATAACTGAGATGTTGTTCCTGGTGGGGTGCTCCCTGGGGTAGAATAACTGAGATGTTGTTCCTAGTGGAGTATACGTGATACAGTCGTACGCACTGGGGTAGAATGACTATGATGTTGTTCCTAGTGTTGGTGTCCACTGGGGTAGAATGACTATGATGTTGTTTCTAGTGGGGTATAAGTGATGTACCCATAATTTTGAATAGGAATTGATGAGTTGCATTGAGTTGCATTGAGTTGTATTGAGTTACATGGCATAGAGATAAATATTGTGTGAATATATGTATATGTGCATGAATTATTAAATTGAGAGTTATGAATTGGTGAATAAACATGATTGTGTATGGTTATGTACAATAATGTGAATTGTGGATATATGAAATGATAAATATGCTTTGTTATATATATATATATATATATATATATATATATATATATATATATATATATATATATATATATATATATATATATATATATATATATATATATATATATATATATATATATATATATATATATATATATATATATATATATATATATATATATATATATATATATATATATATATATATATATATATATATATATATATATATATCTACTTTATGACGAATGGTGGTGAAAAAAATATGAATGTGTATGTTTATGAACAATGATGCGAATTGTGAATATGTACGTTGAGGTGTATATGAGGGAATTATGATGAAATGCGGTGAGAATGCGAAGCATGTATATATATATATATATATATATATATATATATATATATATATATATATATATATATATATATATATATATATATATATATATATATATATATATATATATATATATATATATATATATATATATATATATATATATATATATATATATATATATATATATATATATATATATATATATATATATATATATATATATATATATATATATATATATATATATATATATATATATATATATATATATATATATATATATATATATATATATATATATATATATATATATATATATATATATATATATATATGTTTATATGCATTGCTTATTATGATAATATTTCTCACCCTTCTGCTGTTTTATAATGCTCTATGAGGCATTGCAGATTAGGTTGCTGGAGGTCTTTTATGAAGTATAACTTCATTCTTTTGTCGGTCAGCTCTGATATGTAGCACCGGGTAGTTAGGCTTGTATAACATTCTTTTGAGATACATTTGTATATGTATCTGATGGCAATATTTTGGAAAACATGAATGATATTGTGAACCAAACTGAATCATGTATTTATATGATAACATGTTTTAAATGATTCAAATGTTTTAATCTTCCGCTTTAATTTTAAAATACTGAGATATGGGTGCAAGGACGAAGTTCCTATGTTGCAGCTACCCCATTGTTGCATATTTTTATTTAAACAGGTGTTGTATGTTTTAATTGTCATATATGTGTGACATGCTCCTTTTATACCATGATTTAATTTTACTCTGATGAAATTTTAATATGTGCTTAAATGATTTATTTGATTATTTGAGGGTATAGAAAAGGGGTATTACACTCGCTACTAGCTCGCCTAGCGAAGGTGCTAGCGAGCGTCTGCGATCTCTCAAAACCCTTACTGTCTAACAATGTCCTCTTGCTCGATTCCAAACCTATCACTCTACTTCCATCTCCTATCCTATCTTCACTACAACCAATACACACTACTCTAGTTATTATTCTACCAATTTATCTCCAGAATCCACACCTAGGTCCATCAACAGAACTACAAAAGTTACTCATAACCTCACCAAAATCACACCATATGTGCACTCATTCATCAATGGTAGTAACAATCATAAACACATAAACATGCATACCAGTTCCATCATAATCAACAAAAATCAAAGACATATCAACATAACAAACATATTCATCAAAATCCCTACGGGGTTAAGGAATCCCCACTACCCAATTTCATGTAAACACCAATCCCAATCAGTTTCTCCCCCCTTACCTCGATTAATGCTCCGACTGACGAAGAACCTGAAGAATTGTTAGCCCTAGCCTTCTTCTCTTCCTCTTGTTCTTCCCCTTTGCTCTTCTCTCTAAAACTGACTTTTATCGTGTTTCTAACTCTCTCCTTTTCCCCAAACTCTTCTAATACCCCTTTTTAATCCTTATTTCATTAATAATAATAATACAAATAATAATAATAATAATAATAATAATAATAATAATAATAATATACTAATTATTAGATTATCATCATTATTAATTATGTTATATTATTATTAAACTCTACATTTTATTAAATAATTCCTACAAATTAAGGACACCTACCCACGCGCTAAGGCTCACCCCCCCCCCCCCCCCCCCACAAAGTACACACCCAAAATAAAATAACACCAAAAGACTAAATAATTAAAATGGGTGTTACAGTTGCCAGTCTGGTGGTTACATGATTGGTGCGGTGATAAGGGCTGTTTTTAGTGTTTCAAACGCTTCCAAGCAACTTTCGTCGAAGATGAACTCAACATCTTTCATTAGCAGACCAATTAGGGGTTTTGTAATTTTCGAGAAATCTTTTATGAATCGTCGGTAGAAACCGGCATGTCCTAAAAAGCTTCGTATTTCTCGTACGGTCTTTGGAGGTTGGAGATCTTTTATAATTTCTATTTTGGCTTTATCAACCTCAATCCCCTTGTCAGATATTACGTGTCCTAGCACTATTCCTTGTCTGACCATGAAATGACATTTTTCCCAATTGAGAACAAGATTCACTTTCGCACATCTTTCGAGTACCATCTCTAGGTTTGATAAACATCCTTTGAAACTTTGTTCGCATACTGAAAAATCATCCATAAACACTTCCATGATGTCGTCTATGGAATCTGCAAAGATTGCCATCATGCATCTCTAGAATGTTGCAGGAGCATTGCATAATCCAAATGACATTTGTCGGTACACAAAAGTTCCGTAAGTACAGGTAAATGTAGTATTTTCTTGGTCATCGGGGTGAATAGGAATTTGGAAAAATCCTGAATAACCGTCTAAATAGCAGAAATAAGAATGTTTTGCCAGCCTTTCCAACATCTGATCGATGAAAGGTAAAGGGAAGTGATCTTTTCGAGTTGCCTTGTTCAGTTTTCTGTAGTCGATGCACATTCTGCTTCCGGTCACAACTCTTTGTGTTATCGATTCACCTTTCGAGTTCTTTACTACAGTGACGCCTCCTTTCTTGGGCACGACATGCACTAGGCTAACCCATTGGCTGTCGGAGGTCGGGTATATAATTCATGCATCTAGTAGCTTCTTCACTTTGTCCTTGACTACAGTGCTTAGGATAGGATTTATTCTTCTTTGATGTTCTCTAGAGGTTTTACAGTATTCCTCTAGCATAATTCGATGCATACAGATAGAAGGACTTATTCCTTTAAGGTCAGTGATGTTGTAGCCTAACATGGTTGGGTATTTTCTTAGGACGTCTAATAGTTTTTCGGTTTCTAACTGTCCTAAGTCGGTGTTGACTATCACTGGTCTTTTGAGTTCGGTGTCTAGGAATTCATATCTGAGGTTTTTAGGTAATACCTTGAGTTCTAAAGTTGGGTTCTTTGGACCTGGCATGTGATTTGGAGTTAGTGCTAAGCTTTCACTTAGACTGTCATCTTTATATGGCGTACGCCAATTGTCATCTTCACGAATGTCTGGGATTTGGATTTTCATCATTTTAGAATACGTGGTTTCTTCCTTTTCCAGTTCTCTTATGCATTTGTCAATGACGTCGACTAGATAGCAGGTGTCGTCTATGGCTGGTGCTTGTAAGAACTTGGTGAGGATGAATTCGATTTTCTCTTCTCCTACTTCGAATGTTAGCCTACCTTTCTTCATGTCTATGATAGCTCCGACTGTGGCTAGAAAGGGTCTTCCTAAGATAATTAGGGTAACTGAATCTTCCTTAATATCCATGATTATAAAGTCGGTTGGAATATAGAATTGACCTATGCGTACTGGAACGTTTTCCAGTATACCGATAGGGTATTTGACAGATCGGTCAGCTAATTGAACAAACATTTTGGTTGGTCTTAATTCACCCATATTTAGCTTTTTGCATATTGATAGGGGCATAACACAAATGTTGGCTCCTAAGTCGCAAAGAGCTTTGTCTATGACAAAATTTCCAATGACACAAGGTATGGAGAAACTACCTGGGTCTTTTAGCTTAGGAGACATGTTGTTTTGGATTATCGCGCTACACTCGGCAGTAAGTGTAAATGTTTCATTATCCTCGATCTTTTTCTTGTTAGACAAGATTTCTTTGAGAAATTTTGCATACGAGGGCATCTGAGTGATGGCTTATGTGAAGGGAATTGTGATGTTTAATTGCTTCAGAAGTTCTACAAATTTCTTAAACAGCCCTGTAGTTTTGGAGTTTATAAGTCTTTGAGGATAAGGAATCAGTGGTTTATATGGCGGTGGAGGCTCATAAGGTTTTTCTTTATCTACGGCCTCCTGGTCGTTATTTTCCTTCTCTTTGGGTTCAGACTCCTTTTCTGCCTGTTTAATAGGTTTTTGGTACATGGCTGGGTTTTGGCTTCTAGGATCGATCAGTTCGTCCAGTTCTTTTCCACTTCTTAATATGACAGCGTTTGCATGGCCTTTCGGATTAGGTTATGGATATCCAGGAAATGTGCCAGCGGGTGCGGCAGCAGGCGCTTGCTGTTGAGCTACTTGTGATATCTGCGTTTCAAGCATCTTATTATGGGTAGCTAAAGCGTCTACTTTGTTGGTTAGTTGCTTGATCTGCTCACTAGTGTGTATGTTTTGGTTCAGAAACTCCTTGTTCGTCTGAACTTGAGTGGTTATGAATTTTTCCATCATCAATTCAAGATTGAATTTTCTAGGGGCATTTGGAGCAGCTACAAATGGTTTCTGATATCCTGGTGGTACAACAGGTGCTTGGTTAGGTGCATACAATGTGTTATCGCTTTTGTAGGAAAAGTTCAGACAGTTTTTCCAGCCTGGGTTGTAGGTGTTCGTGTAAGGATTACCTTGAGCGTAGTTCACTTGGTCTGTGGGGATTCTTGTCAATAATTGACATTCGGGAGCAGCGTGACCCGTGATTCCACATAACTTCAGTTCAGAGTTACAGCAACTACAGTAGCTAGTGGTGTCATTGTTAGACTATCGATCTTTTGCGTCAAGGCATCCACCTTAGCATGGACCTTCTTAAGACTACTGATCTCGTACATCCCACCTTTTGTTGTAGGTTTCTTTGCTGGAGTTCTTTCACCTCCCCATTGGCAATGGTTCTGAGACATGTTTTCGATTAGTTGATAGGCTTCGTTGTATGGCGTATCCATAAGTGCACCGCCCGCGGCGCGTCTACTGTTAGTCTGGTGTTGTACTAAAGCCCATTGTAGAAAGTATGGATAGTCACCCAATCTTCGAGACCGTGTTGAGGTCACGATCTCATCATGTCTTTGAGTCTTTCCCATGCTTCGTAGAGAGATTCAACATCTTTCTGTCGAAATCCGTTAATTTGAGCTCTTTGCATAGCAGTCTTGCTTGGCGGAAAGTATCTTGCTAAGAAAATGTTCTTCAGCTGTTCCCACGTAGTAACAGAGTTGGATGGCAAGGATTGCAACCAAGCCCAAGCTCTATCTCTAAGAGAGAAGGGGAAAAGACGTAATCTTATCGCGTCTGGAGTTACACCATTAGCCTTCATTGTATCGGCATATTGCACAAACTTCGTTAAGTGTTCATTTGGGTCGTCTGTTGCACTTCCGAGAATTGATGTTGTTGCACGGCTGACAAAAATGATGGTTTTATCTCGAAATCATTCTGATTGATAGCGGGGGCAGCAATGCTACTGTGAGGCTCTAGTTGAGATGGGGTAGCGTAGTCCTTCAGAGGTCTGTTCTAAGGTCCTTCGGCCATTTTCGATTCTTCAACAGATTCAGGAGTATGAGCTAGAAGATCAAGAATATTATGTCTTTGTTGGTATTCGATTATGCGCCTTCTTAGATGTAAGAAGCGCTCTAGTTCGGCGATTGGAGGTTGTAAGATATCACTTTGTGAGCGAGTACTTGACATACAATCGATGAACGAGTAAAGGGAAATAAAATAGTTAACCTAGTCTATACTGCGTAACAGAGTTCTACACTATTGACTAAACGGGTCCCCGACAACGGCGCCAAAAACTTGATCGTGACTTTCTGAGTCTAGCTGAACTGACTGCAAGTGCACAGTCTATCGCGTAGTAATAAAGATATTGATCCCACAGGGACTCGTAATCAATCTAGTGTTATCGGGTGTTACTATGTTTAGCTAAGTCGGAATAAGGTTTTAAGGAATTAAATGTAAAAGTAAAGGCTAATTTAAGGATAGTTTATAAGGTTTAAGAATAAGGGACATCGGTATGTAATGCTTTAGTTTTCGGGGATTCGACAAGTCGCCGATGCAGTTTAATTTGTTTGCAAATGGTTTTCAGGAGAAAATGATCGTTTAAAGACTTTTGTCTCATGTTGGTTGTTGACTCTAGTCGTAACTCTAAGGCGGAATGTACGCTTTGGCTGTCCCATTCGGGGTTAAAATAACTTTTTGAAAACGACTAAGTTCTTATTTCTTTTAAAGCGCTTTCACTGTATTTAAAATAAATGCCTAGTTTTTACTATCCGGTTCGAACCCCACGCTTTCACGTGTCGGTTCGTACCTTAATGAATTTCCCACTCTCGTGGAAAAACTACTGTAAACAATTTCTCGCTTTCGCGACGAAGGTTTGTTTAGGAAATTAAATTAAAAACCACGGCCAGAAAAGTGTTTGTAAAAAGGAAAAAGCACTGGGTGTTATCGAATCCCGTCTTACTAATTTAATACATACCGATTGATGCGGTTTAGCTAGACATGATACTTAGAACAATCACAATTAAATAAATGCAGCAAAATAAATAAACATGCATTATAACGGAAACAAAATAACAATTTAATTAATAAAAACCTGAAAATAATACTGTTCTTGGATCCTTGAGTAGTCCTCTACAATGTCGGCAGGATTCTACCTCGACGAGGAGTAAGGGTACAAGAAAGGAATACAATAGTACAAATGGAAATAAAGGAAAAGAAAGAAGCAGAAAAATAATGCTAGAATTTAATTTGGCTTTCAATGGCGATTTCGGAAGCACTTCGTTGTCTTAAATGCGGCCCCCTTATTCTGGTCCAGACCTCCTCCTTTTATAGCTGAGACTCCCTCTGGAAATGCCCGAGGAACTGGAGTCGAGGGTGAGAGAATAAAGGAGATCGTTCCTATATTTCCTTAGTTTGCATGGGCACATTCAGAATGTGAACGTTATTATGTTATTTGGTGCATGACGACCGTAAGGGAGATGTGACGAGCGTAATATGCATGGCGAGCGTAAGGGTCTGTGACGACCGTGAGGGTTGTGACGGTCGTGACAAGGGTGTGACGACCATGACACTCACAAAATCTGTATTTTCTGCTATTTTCTGTCTTTTTCTCCCATTTTGTGTCTTTGATCGTGAGTTTTCTCTGTCTTGCTCGTTTTGAGTGTGAACTTCATATACCTGCAAAAACGCTTAGCAAATATGCGGAATCATCCGAAATCGGGGTGAAATCATACTATTAATAGGTGAAAAACATGGCGATTATATTATACATTTTTGCGTTATCAGTTACACTTAATTGTTAAACCTTGGCCATTTACAGGTTGGGCGTTATATTTGATTGGTGAGTTTAGACCTACATTACCTAAAGGTCATAAGTATGTCTTGGTATGTATCGACTATTTTACTAAATGGGTCGAAGCAGTGCCTTTGGAAAATGTCAACCAAGATATTGTGATCAATTTTATTCAAAATCACGTCATGTGGAGGTTTGGGATTCCTAAACCATAACCACAAACCAAGGTTTAGTTTTCAATGGTCGAAATATGGTCGAGTCTGCTTCAGAATTAGGAATCAAACTTCTAACCTCTACCCCTTATTACACCCAAGCAAATGGTTAAGTCGTGGTTGCAAATAAGATTATAATCGACCTAATCAAAAAACATGTTGGTCAGAAGCCAAAGAATTGGCATAAGATTTTAGATCAAGCACTTTGAGCTTGTCGAAAGTCTCTTAAGGAAGCAACTAAGTCTACACCTTTTCCATTGACATTTGGACATAATGTCACATTACCTACGGAGATATAGTTACAATAAGTAAGAATCCAAAGGCAATTCTAGATCCCATTCAACCATTATCGGAGCATGATAATGGATGAATTGATCGACTTAGACGAAGAAAGGTTAGTTTCCCTATACGTTTTTATTAGACAAAAGAAGTAAGTGGTTAAAGCTTATAGAAAAGGTTAAGTAGAATGTCTTTATAGTTAGTGACTATGTCTGGAAGGTAATATTACCTAAGGATCGAAGGGATAAAGCCTTATGGAAGTGGTCACCAAACTTGGAAGAACCATTTACAATTGGCCAAGTGTTTTCAAATAACGCTTATGAGATTGAAGAATTAAAGATTGACACTTGAGTATTGAAAGTAAATGGTAAATACTAGAAGAAGTATAAGCCTATATTACAAGAAGTCAAAATATCAGAAGGAAAATAATGTACACAAATTAGTATGCCAAAATATTTAAATATGCCAAAAATTGCAGTCATTACAATAATCAAAGTCCATTGGAAACAAGAAATTGAAGACTTCAATTTATTCTTCATTTCTTTAAAGCTTAATCGTAACATCCACACATAATATACATCTATTAAATATACTACATATAGTGTAAATCGGTACTGATACACATAAGTGCCTAGC